>JAZHEH010000779.1:2400000-3021347 GCA_036589455.1 Ateles fusciceps
GGGAAACCCGCCATACCTAAAAGAACAGCTTGACATTAAAACCCAGACAGTAGGGTGCACAGTACCACTCAGCAGCAGACTCAGTGCGAGTGTGTACAAGGTTCACTGAGGCAAATTCCTATTCAAAGGAGGGCTGAATTTTGCCTCAGAGACGTTACACGTCAGCCACCCCTAATGAATTTGGCAATCTCTTAACTCCCATGGTTTCTGCCCCGGAGGAGGACCTGGCCTGATTAAACACACAGTTAGATAGTTGAGACACTGAGGAAAGAATGGTGATTCATCTCATAGATGCTGCTCTGACCCAGTGGCTTGGGCGTGAAGGTGGATCTGGAGGCAAGCAGATGGGGAGTCAGGGAGTCAGGGACAACCTGAGCTGTCCAGAATAGGTTACACTGGACTTATACACAGGCCCTGGCTCCTTTCTAGCATGAGGGCTATTACACGGGGCCTGTGTCTGCTCTGCCCAGAGATCCAGGGTTCTGGCCCTTGGGGAAAGGCAGAGAGAAAAGGTGGAAATCAGTAACAAGGAACCTTTGGGGCCCCCTGAGGCAGCCACATCAGCTATCTCCTTTTCCATGATGTACGAACTGGCTTCAAGAATTCTTCCATCCCCAGTCCTACCTGTTCTTTCAAAACCCAGATGGACAAATGGGTTGAAACACAGTGCAAATAGATGGTTTTGGCACTTCTTATTTCCTCCAAGACCTACTTAGTCCCCTACTAAATGGCTACAAATTGTCTCTGAGTCCTTAAGAAGCCTTGGGATTCTGGTTTGGGGGGAAAAGTGCAAGTAGGTGTTTCCCTCACAACACTACTTACCTGAGATCCCGAGAGACCTGCAGGAGATTTCTGATTCTCCTCAAGGAAATCAGTACATCAAATATTTCAGAGGCCTTTAGAGGGCCGCTGGGCACTGAGCCACGATTCTCTAGACAGAAACTCTATAAAGCAAGCCTACTCTAAATCTGTCTGTGCCCCTGTGTGCGCCACGTGTTCACAGGGCTTTGTCCTCCTCAAGGGTGAGATGGCACCACAAGTGTATGAGTGACAATCTCCAAGACTGTCTTCAATCCAAGACACCTACAGCACCAACCTCCTCCTGAGCTACAGGTGCTAGAGAGAGAGCAACTTACCTAAACTCATTCACCCAGATCTTGTTCTTTAAGCTGCAGACAGAGACAAAGAAACCAAAAATCAGTTCGAAGAAAGCACTGATCCTGTTCCTGATGCTGCAAAAGGAGTAAGTATCTACCTGGGGATACATGGGAGGGACAGAAATAACCCTAGAATCAGGCTGGCCTTCCAGGGTTGTGACAGAGAAAACAAGCCTGTGCTCAGGCCTCTTCCAAGTCTTCTCTAGCTTAAAAACCCCATTACTTCCATCAGAATCATGCCTTGGGCTAAAACAATTTACAAACCCCCTTATAGACCAAGATGTGACCGAACTAGAAGATTTTTTCTGTTTTTTATTTTTTTGGGGGGGGGGGGGGGGAGACAAAGTTTCCTTCTTGTTATCCAGGCTGGAGTGCAATGGTGCAACCTCAGCTCACTGTAACCTCTGCCTCCCAGGTTCAAGCAATTCTCCTGCCTCAGCCTCCCAAGTAGCTGGGATTACAGACACACGCCACCATGCCCGATTTATTTTGTATTTTTAGTAGAGATGGAGTTTCAATATGTTGGCCAGGCTGGTCTCGAACTCCTAACCTCAAGTGATCTACCCTCCTCAGCCTCCCAAAGTGCTGGGGTTACAGGTGTGAGCCACTGTGCCCGGCCTAGAAGCTTTTTCGATTAACAGTAACATTTCAATTGTGGATGACATCTGGAGAAGTTATACTTCTTTCTTAGAAACTCATGGTCACTAGCATTCCAGCATGTCTGTGCTGTTTAAGTCACTGAGAAACTCCTAAGTGAAAGACCCCAACTGACCAAGCAGATGGGAAGGACACCAGAACAAACATTTGCTAAGCTAAGCATTCAACACTAGGTTGCCATGTCCCGGGAAGCTAGAAGGCTCTCCCAAGGTTCCACAGCCAAGGCAGGCTGCTAAACCTTCCCAGGGCTTCCTCCATGAGACCATACATCATCACAGAGTCCCCATCAGAGAGTACCCAAGGCGTTCTACATACATCATTTAATTTAGTCCTCATGAAAAACTTATAAGAGCAACATTAATATCACAACTTAGATAAACTAAGGTTTTAAAAGGATAACCAGTTACCTGGTCAAGTAGCTACTAAGTGGCAGAATTTGACTTTGAATCCGTATCTATTTTCACTCTCGACCTGGTTGCCTCAGCCTTGAAGCTGACAACTGAATGTTCACGGTCCGCTCGTCACCTTTTCTACTTTGGAATAATATCCTAAACTTCCAATGGACAGAATTAGGCCATAATCTGGCATCTCCCCCACTGTCCTAGTCTGTTATTTGTAGGTCTTTAATTCCTCTAATTAGTCATAATAAGGCAGGGGCCAAGTTTAGTAGAAAGTCACCTTTTGGCTATGATCTGCACATACGTCTTCACCAGATAATCCGAAATGTTTCTCCCCGTCAGGTCCTGAAGGATGTCTGCGGTGTTTTGTTTTCTCTGTCATCACATGAAAACCAAGCATATGGGTCTTTATAGACAAGAATTGAAACAGAAAGCAAATCAAGAACAACAGTGACCATGTCCACAGTGTGACCGGAACCCTGACTACAGGCCCCAGACACTGCTCTCAGCCAACAAGCAACGAGACCTGGTCCATCCTGCCTTCGGCACTGGTAATTCACTTATATCAAGCCAAGGTCTTTCCCAAAAATGTATTTTGAGTATCTCAACAATAAACATTGAAATGAGATTCTTTGTAGTCAAGAGATTTTTAGGGAGTACCATCATTAACTATGCCTAATGAATCTTTTGCTCACTTTTATACTGATGACTAGATTATTTTATATTGTATTATACTATCTTTATTATTTTTTTTTTTTATTTTTTGAGACAGAGTCTCACTGTGTTGCCCAGGTTGGAGTGCAGTGGCGCAATTTTAGCTCACCACCACCTCCACCTCACAGATTCAAGCGATTTCTCCTGCCTCAGCCTCCCAAGTAACTGGGATTACAAGTACGTGCCACCATGCCTGGCTAATATTTGTCTGTTTAGTACAGACAGAGTTTTGCCACATCGGCCATGCTGGTTTCGAACGCCTGACCTCAGACGATTCATCTGCCTCAGCTCCCCCAAATACTGGGATTACAGGAGGGAGCCACCTTGCACCTGGCCTAGCTGTTATTTTAAAGAGTGGTAACCAAGACTTCTTTTAGTTCTTGTACTTATTTAGAACTGCTTGTCCTCACCCTGCAATTTGGATGCTGATAAAATGGCAGAGAGTTATCAAAGCACTCCTCTTCCTGAAATTCTTAGAACAAAATGGCTCAAGACTCCTTCCCAAACAGAGTCTCCAAGAATGCCAGAGTTGACAAGATCGACAGCGGTTTTCTGGCTCCATCCTCCCTAACTCAGGTGAAGAAACAGGCCCGGGGAGTGAAAGAGGCCTGTCAAAGTCTACCAGCTCATTTGTTCCAGAGCCAAGATTGGAAGCCAGGCCTGTCACAGTCTGTCCTGTGACTTTTCTGCTGTGGGACAGGCATGGGCACAATGCGGTCTCAACCCCCTCCACTCAAAATTCACATGCTTTTTCTTATGACAAGAAGCAAGTTAAAGACTGAAGCAGACCCTCCCGACATCATATCTCACTCCTTCCTGCTTCCAAATGGAAGCTACCAGCCTACCCTGCACCCCATCTGCTCAATCAAACCCCAAAAGCACTCACCTGTGGAGGAGGCAGCCCCCCTGCCCCTGGGGGACACACGGGCAGCATCTTCTTGATTTTGTCGCTGCTACACTGGCACGTAGGTGAAGGGTTCTGCATCGTCCAGTTCCCATTCTGGAAGAGGTCCGTGATGGTCTGGGGAACCGGTGCAGTGGTCCACTTTTCCTCCCCTACCAGGCAGGGCATGTCTCTGCCAAGGGAAGACAGCAAGGTAGGATTACCCAAAAGGGCCTGGCCTTTCTGTTGCCTCAGGAGCACAGGATCATTTCATAACCGCAAACATGCATCTATTTCCTCACCATTTGGAAAATACAAGCATGATCTCATTTGATTGCTTGATCCCACAACAGCCTTGCACACTGTCACATCATTTTATACATAAGGAAAATAGAACACAAAGAGACCCTAAATGTTTACATACTGAGCTCAGTTCAATACAATCAGTCCACCATTTTCTCATACAACAAATCTTCACTGAGCATCTACTACGTGCCAGATGCTGTCTGGTCTATTTGAGGGTCTAAAGCGAAAATACCTGCCTTCATAGAGATGTATGCCCATGAAGGAATTGAACAACAAATAAAACTATTAAGACAATCTTAGATGGCCAAAAATAAAGCAAAATAAAAGGAGAGTGGCTGGAGAGAATGGACCTACTGCAGAGAAGATATTTCAGCCAAAACATAAACAATGATGGAGGACAAGCTGGGCAAAGATTTGGTGAAAAGAACATTCTGAGCAAAAACAATGGCAAGTGCAGGTACAAAGGCCCTGGGAAGAAACGCGTCTCTATTTTTGAGGAATAACAGGAAGACAGCATGGCTGCAATAGGATAAGCCACGAGGAAGAGTAATGATGAATGAGGAGGGGGAGGAGCAGATGACAGAGGCCTGGGAAAGAGTCTGGATCTTATGCCTAATGTGCTGACAAGTGGAGAGTGGCAAGATCCAATTTATGTTCTCAAATGAGTAGAAAATTGTGGGGGTGACTGGGGTGAGAGCGCTCGGTACATAAAGAGTTAGGTTGTCTGCAAATATTCCCTGGAGGAAAGACGCAAAGCCTTTAACCTTGTCTCCAGCTCTGAATTACTGTGGGACATCAGCAGGTGTCTTTTGGGGGCTTATTTTATTTAAACTTATTTTAAAATAAAAGTTTAAAATGACTTGATTCAACAAGTCACTTCCAGTTCCCTTCCAGTTTCAAAATTCCACAATTTAAAGTAAGCTACCGTCATTATTTCCTTATTATTAAATATGAAATGTAATTGCTGGGTATGGTGGCTCATGCCTGTAATCCCAGAACTTTGGGGGGCTGAGCTGGGTGGATCACTTGAGGTCAGGAGTTCAAGACCATCCTGGCCAACATGGTGAAACCCCACCCCTGCCCCTGGGAGACACATAGGGGCTACTAAAAATACAAAAATTAGCTGGTGTGGTGGCGCATGCTTGTAATCCGAGCTACTTGGGAGGCTGAGGCAGGAGAATCGCTTGAATCCAGGAGGCAGAGGTGGCAGTGAGTGAGCCAAGACTGCACCACTGCACTCCAGCCTGGGTGACAGAGCGAGACTCCACCTCAAAAAAAAAAAAAAATCATATATATATTTAACTGTTTCTTATTGTTTTCTTATGTATTAAAAATTCAAACGAACAGTTTTTCAGATTGATCTCTAATTGTCTCCTTAAAGCACCTGAGCTGACTGGAAAAGACAGACTAAGACACATTGCCCTCCTAAAGCTCACATCCTGAACATTCAAAAGAGGACTGGCTGAGACAAATTTAAATACTGCTGAGACAGGCTCCTGTCAAATTTCCTTCAGTTCTACCATTTTTTGCAAAACCTAAAATTTGAATTTCAGTAAGAGTTGTCAGGGTAAAGGCCCTTCCTTCTGGCTACCTCCGACAGACTGTAGGTGGTCTCAGACATAATGTCTGAACCCTCTGATGTCAGGGCCATGCCTCTTTTGTTTCTAAAGGCTCTCAGCCCAGTTCTGCCTCCTAGGGAGGCTTCCTAGGCTGGCATCAATCCATGAGTTCATATTGTTTAGCTGGCCAGTGATGAATCGAGATGACTATATTATCATCTCATGTCACGCTCTATCTTCCCTACACAACCTTCATGTGGAAAATCAAAGGTACCATGAAATCCAGATAGGCCGTATCTGTGTCCTTCTCCAACTTTGTCATCTGGTTATATAATATTGGCTGCTAGGATTTACCACCCATTATGTACTAACAAATATTTAGTAACTATCCAATACTAATTAAGAACAAACAAACTCACAGCAGCTATCCATTTAGAAATCTGCTCTAGAACATTGTATAAACAGGCATCATGCTCACCACTCTGTGGCATGCAGAGACAGCCATCTTCCCATGAACACTTGAATTTACCCCTCTCTCCAATTCTCCAGCACCTTCCCAACTTGCCGTAATTCCTCAGAGATCACTGTTGCTTCATGACCTCAGCTAAGGTTCTGCCTAAGGTTGGAAATACTAACCCACCTCTACCAGCCTTGAGATGGTAAGATAAGATCCTCACCTCTCCACCATCTTTACTCACAGTGATCTGGTGACCTCCCATCCCCTACACACACTTAAGAGTCATATGAATGCTTCACTGAATTTATCCACTGCCTACTTTCTAAAAGGGGGTTTTGAAGGAAAGTACAATACCAATATACAATTTAAAAAGAAGAGGCCGGGTGCAGTGGCTCATGCCTGTAATCCCAGTACTTTGGGAGGCTGAGGTGGGCGGATCACAAGGTCAGGAGTTTGAGGCCAGCCTGGCCAACATGGTGAAACCCCGTCTCTACTAAAGATACAAAAAATTAGCCAGGTGCAGTGGCACATGCCTGTAATCCCAGCTACTCGGGAGGCTGAGGCAGGAGAATCACTTGAACCTGGGAGGTGGAGGTTGCAGAGAGCCAAGATTGTGCCCCATTGCACTCCAGCCTGGGTGACAGGTTGAGACTCTGACTCAAAAAAAAAAAAAAAAGAAATAGAAAAAGAAAAGAAAAGAAGAAAGTGTCCATTTTTATAAAAATTCATCATATGCTGTCTTGTCAGATTATAAAAGCGAAGAAGCTGATAAACAAAAGCTGAAAATCATATATAATGTCAGCCTATTAAAGCACTTAAGTACAGTGGCTGGGAGAGAAAGGAAGGAAAAGCATCTGATCAGTAAGTGTAAAGTGCTATTTAAATTAAATATTAATGTTCTAAATCAGTAAACAAATGTCTGTAATGATGTGCTCTGCAAGGTGTTAGAAGACTCTCCCAAATGTTTGTTCCTAGATAATTAGGTTAGGTTACCACATTGGCTTTTTGTAATTAAAACATAATAATGATAATGATTCCAAGGGCAAATGCTGGTGGTCACAATGTGACACGCAGCTGATAAATGCAGCGAAGTAGAAATCAAACCAGGTGACCGGCACAAGAAGTCAGCTTATGGCTTCAGTGGCACTCACGGGATTGGGTTTCCTTCCATACAACGGGTCCCGAAGCCAGGGTCTTTCGTGAGGGCATTTAAGAGTTCCAGGGTGCCCACGTCCTCAGGAGCATCGTTGCTGTGGGTATGTGAGAGGCAGCCAGCTTAGCAATTCATTAAAACCAGTAATCAGGAGTTTAAATTGTTTTTATAAATTAAACATTTTAGGAAGCATTTCTACAAGATAGGCTCTAAAAACTGAAATGAGCAAAACACAGAAACCACCCAGGAGGATCTCAGACTCTGGCCCTATATTCGGCATCAAGGTGACATAGAGTACTCCAAGGTAAAGCTTGTATAAATGGGCTATATGTATAAAGGTGCCTATGCGTACACACACGTACATACACATATGCGTTTATATATATTTTCTAATTTGAAGTAAAGCAACTCATTAAGTATTTCAAAAGTGCTTTTACAATTATCCCTTTGGCACAGACAAGCAGGATTTTCCAAGAAAGGGCAAGACAACTGTACCCTTTGCATGCACAACTAAAAAGCACAAAAATAACAGGCACAGGTCACAAACACACGCTATGTTCTGCAACTACGGGCAATACCGGGTCAGCCGCTGGGAAGGTAAGAATAAAGTAAACCTGAACTATATAAGAAGAAAACATTGGCTTAGAGAAAAACAGGCCAATTCACATATATATATGTATTTGTAATGCTGCCCTTTTGTATCACTGATACACTTCCCCCATCTACAGGTCTACAAATCCTTCAGGACTGAAGAAAGCTCCTGCTAATTAAGACCCAGAAAAACCCTTTGTCCTTTTCTTCGATGTAATGTAATGTTACGGAGTAGAGGATATTTTTGCCTAGAGAACAAACACTAGCTAACATCCCAAATAAAACAGAATAGATAATTACATAAATTATACTTTGCAGAAAACAAATCTCTGGAGGTTCTATGCTTTGACAGCGTGCCCTGTGACTCAATTACAGAATTAAAACACAGCTCCCCTAATCCAAATATTTTATAACTTAATCACGGATTTTGGCAAGGGTAGATTATTTTACCTAAAACATATGTGGCTGTTCCTGACAACAGAAGGATAAAGAGGAGAGAGGCTGAAAGGCTCAACAGAAGACCGGCCTATTTATTACTTCAGGGTTAGTTTGTCGCTGTTCTATGCATGCAATATTAGCTTATACAGGGGCCTGATCCACAGCAGTAAAATCCATTCCACTGTGTAATTCTTAAGTCCATTCCCTCAGCCCTTGTAAACATCTTTGGTCTGCTTGAATCTTCCCCCACTCCTGGGGCACAGAAGACAAACACATACCTGACAAATGTGTACTGTTCATTGTACATCCAGGGCTGAAGTTCCAGGCTGGGGTACTTGCCAAAGGGTGGCACGATCAGGCTGAACACAAGGGCAATGCAGACAAACACAGCTGGCAACACAATCTTTACCCAGGCAGTGGAGGGGGCAGGGAGATGGCAGGAAAATGGTGAGTGTTAGAAACAAGGCCAACGGGCAAATTCCCACGAGTCCAGCCAGCCTCCCCCGACCAACCAGCACGGCAATGAGGAGTACAGGGCCCATGACTGCGCTGCACCGAGGCATTCTTGGCAGCTGGGAAGCAATGGAGCCTGAAAACTAACCTTTTCCCTGGCAGCACGAGGCCAGCGGCTATGGCCACCTGGCAGAGGCACTAAGCCGAGAAGTTCACAAGTAAACAGTGATCACATTCGGGGTGACTCAGAACACTGGATCCTGCCCTTCTTCCTCCTGAAGACTGAGAGAGACCACACTGGGCCGTGAACCCAGGACCAGGAGCCAGAAGTCCTGAGTCCTGGTTCTGTCTCTAATACAAGTGCACCCATGTGAAGTCCTCTCCCCTCTGGCCTCGGTTTTCTCATTTTAATCTGAGGTCAACACATGCTCTATTCAAATCCTCCACTGTAATAAAACCAACTCTACAGCAATGGCTCCAACATGGACAACCATAATCACTAAGAATAAATATCCAAATCCTTCTTCAGCCTCCTAAGACTTTCTACCATATCTTCTCTGAAAAAAAAAAAAAAAATGACTTGGGCATACTTTCCATTTATTGCTGAGAAATGTATTCCTTATAACCTTAATGATTCAAATAATGCCCCTGATTCTAATGTTCCGGGATTTCAATGTACAACATTAACACTGAGTGAATAATTCTGTACTACTAGTACTATAGTGAGAATTATCTCTACGTTGTCATCATTTATGGTTGTGCTATCAGTGATCATTATCAACAAAGGTAACGGAGGATCACAGAGACTAAGCATCTTGCCCAAGGTCATAGAGCCAAAAAGCAGCAAGGTCAGGATCCAACTCCAGCTTTGTATGCTCCAAACTCCTGCTCTTAACAGTACCCACATCATCAGTATGGAAGACTCTCTGCAGACCTTTTCTGTACATTTCTTGATTTTAGAGAGTGAAAAATTTAACCCTTCTAACTAGGCAAGTGAGCCTGAAAATACTGACATGTAGATAATAGTATAATGAGTCCTCTCTGTTGGCCAACTATATTCTAACCTCTCTATCTTTTCTTTCAGTTTGAGTTAAACATCAACTTAGAGAACAATCATGCTTCTAATAAGTTCACAGGTCAAGTGCATCTGGGCGAAACATGTCTCGTGTTATGACAGCTGAATACACTCAACCCGTTTTTCTACACTTTGTCCTCTTTATGTTCTCCTCCAAAATAAAAATAACATATACACACACAAACTAAGCACTTACTCACGTCAGACCCCATTCTAAGCACTTACTCATTTTTATTTTTGTAACAACCCTGTATCACAGGTTATATTATTATCCCCATTTGACAGAGGAGGAGACTGAGGCATAGAGAAGTAACTTGCCAGCAGATACACAACTGGCAAGGAATAGAAATATGATTAAAATACAAATAAATCTAGCTCCAGCATCCATACCTTGACCAGGATGCTATCCTGCCTTCACTGGTCACAGAGCCTGCAGCCCACCCATGAAGCTAGAGTCTCTGGCCAAAACAGCACATCTCACCTGAGCAAAAAATCCTTTCCGACTCCGTCTGGCAATTAGCAGTCTCTTCCACAAAAGGGCTACAAACTGTTGCTGCGTGAGTTTCCAGCCCTTCACCTGGTAGGAGCCTTTGCCATCCATCCCACTGAGCAAGTCTGTCTCTCTGGATTCTGCAAGAAGCCAACACTGAAGGTCACCTATTATCTTGTATTTTTGACATTGCCATGCTCCTTCTGGTGTCTTCAACAACTGTCTTGGAGGCGTGTGTTTGAAGCTACAAGTTTCTCAGAAGTAAAGGGCTTTCATGACAAAGCTATGTCCAAAGAAAAGTTATGACTCAAAATGTCTAACAGTGGCAGTCTCTGTCTTTCAGTCCTTGTCTGATAAGTACAGAAAACAAAAGTGTCTTGAGACAACAGAAAAAATGTGTTCACGCATAATCAGGTGTTATAGCGGGCCATTTGGATGTATCAAGTCATCAATTTCTTATAGAATATTCTGTGAAACAGGCCATGTACATAGCTTGACACATTTGAGAACACAGTGGCAGTCAGCTTCTCACCTGTTATATTTTGGTAAAACGTGAACACATTTGAAATGCACTGATACTATGAAGTTAGGCAGTTACGTATAATGTAAGAGCCACACACGCTTGTGAGCAGGGGTGAAAGAACTGGAAAGTTTTCTGTTCCTAAAAAATTTTCTAGAAATTCTTGCCCTAAACTAATGATATCTAACTGATGTGCTTTTACATCTTAACAAAATTTGTTTGATGCCCTCTCTCTCCTCTCCATCTCAGTTAAACACACAAGGACACACTCATCCAAAATAACTAAGTCTGTTTTTTGTTCTGAGATGGAATTTTTCACTCTTGTTGCCCAGGCTAGTGTGTAATGGTGCAATCTTGACTCACTGTAACCTCCGCCTCCCAAATTCAAGTAATTCTCCTGCCTCGGCCTCCCAAGTAGCTGGGATTACAGCACGTGCCGCCATACCCGGCTAATTTTTTGTATTTAATAGAGACGGGGTTTCACTACGTTGGTCAAGCTGCTCTCAAACTCCTGACCTCAGGTGAATCACCCACCTTGGACACCCAAAGTGCTGGGATTACAGGCATGAGCCACGGTGCCCAGCCTCAAAATATCAAAGTCAGGGTACAATGAACTCTAATGGCAAATTACCCTTTCTGACTCTTTCGAAATCATTCATCTACTTGATTGAATATTTGTTCAACAATTAAGCACCTAATATATACAAGAAATTGGGGCTCTGCAGAAAAGATAATAAATACATGAGTTCAGAGGATTGAGGCACCATCTTTACGTCTTTAAAGGAAGTGATATAGATGGTTTTTCAGGTTTGACCACAAGCACAATGTTGCAAAGAATAAGTGGCTTTTAATCATTTTCTCATGTCTCTTTGGACTCTGTAGGGATCTATCACCTTGGCTAAAGGCCATCCAAAGAAAACAGCTGACAGCATGCAAGAGAAATTCCCACTCCAACAGTGGAACACGGTGGACCTTTCCCAAACACACCTGGGTCTATGTCAGAATCATTTGGATCAACAGCATCGTCTTCAGTGAACGGGCGAAGACAGCTCTGCTTGTCCCCGAAGGCCCGCCGGTTTCGTCTTGCTGGCAAGGTACCATCTGAAGGCACAAGGAAAGAATCCCATTGTTTATTTTACTTACAACAAAACAAATCTCCCCCCTCTGTAACAAATCTACAGTCCACAAATGAGAATGCAATAGAACAATTCAAAGGGAAAGGTACAATACTGGCGTGCTGAGAAAACCTGCAGGAGGCACTATCTTAAGTATGCCATCAAGGCAGTTACCTGAGGTCTCAGCATCCACCCCACTCTCTTCGGCCACCTTGAGGAATATCTGAAAAATGAGAGCAGGTGAGAACATTATAAGCACCAACATTACGAGAGTAGTCAGCATGGCCATGATTATTACATTATTGAGTGGCATGTTAGCCCCTTAAGACATTTCTTAATAACACTTTGTCAGAGTCACTTGGGAGACAAGCCATTTTTGCCAGAAAACATTTCCTCAGTGGTGAGAGCTATCAATCTAGACAATCATTTTCAAATTAAAGCTTGGCCGGGTGCAATGGCTCACGCCTGTAATCACAGCACTTTGGGAGGCCTGAGGTAGGGGGATCACCTGAGTTCAGGAGTTCAAGACCAGCCTGACCAACATGGAGAAACCCCATCTCTACTGAAAATACAAAATTAGCCAGCTGTGGTGGCACATGCTTATAATCCCAGCTACTCAGGAGGCTGAGACAGGAGAATCACCTGAACTCAGGAGGCGGAGGTTGCAGTGAGCTGAGATCATGCCATTGCACTCCCTGAGCGACAAGAGTGAAACTCCGTCTCGGAAAAAAAAAAAAAAGCTATGACAGTAGGACACTGCAAAGAAATTTGTTCCAAGCCTACAGGGAATGAGGGAATGAGTCAAGTGGCTTCTTTCATTTACTGTGGCTCTAAATCTTTGAGTAGACTAGCACTATGATAAGTCATCCAAGACAGAATGAGCAGGAGGACATAGATCACTAGAAATATAATGGCAGAGATTCAAACATTAGAGGAGAATCTGAATGAGAGCAGTCATTTCCAAACTCTAGTCTATAGACCACTGCGTCCAAAGCATGCAATAGAATACAGACTTCAAGGCCTTACCTTCAGAAATTCTGATTCACAGGCCCTGAAGCCAAGCCTCAGAATGTCTATCTTTAGTAATAACCCCAGGTGATTGTCAAGCTTGGGGACCACTGGGCCAGACAGCTTTTATATCCCGTTCAGCCCTCAAGGTCTCTGATGTTGTATCTCTAAGGGGAGGCATTACATGGATAAAGAGCATGGGCTTTGAAGCCCCAAACCCCTGATTCTGAATCCCACGTCAGCATTCCTGAGTGTTCATTTTTCCATCTTTTTATGAGAATTAAATGAAAAAAAAAAAAGAAACAAGCTCAGTAACTGACACAAGTAGACTATCCATCTATAAATGTTGGTCATTTCCTATGTATGAGAATCCAGTTGGTACCTGGCTGTGACCCAGTCACACCAGGGAATTGCTCCTGATTCTGACTCAGTAGGTCTGAGCTGAGCCCAAGTTGCTGCATTTCTAACAAGTTCCCAGGTGATCCTGATGCCGCTGGTCCTCACACTGCACTTCAGTGAAGAGGCTCATTAAAAGGTAAATACGTGGATAGGAGTTTAAGGTTGTGATGTATATGCATTAGGTACCACCGGTTTCAATACACAAATAAATCTCAGGCATGTACTGTGGTAAAGAGAAAAATACTTCTTTCCTGCTATCTCCCACTACCATCTTAAATGGTTAAGTGGAGCCAACATTACTCAGATGTTGATGACCTAAAAACTCAATGACTAACTCCATGATAATCCTGCTCCCAATGCAGGCTACTTGTCTGGCTTTAGAACATTTGGCCTAGCTATATATTCTGACACTCAGCTACTTAACTTACTTCTTCCAGGGTCGTCTCTGAGATGCCATAACTAGAAATGCCCAGGTCTGAGAGCCGGTCATCAATCTCATGAAAGAGTTCCACAAAGGCCCCCTCCTTAGCAGCTTCATACGGCAGCACGTAGGTCAGCTCATGCCCTATGTCTTCCACCAGCCGGGCTTCAGACACATGCTTCCTGATGAGGCTGGAGATAGCAGAGACATCTGCGGGGACCAGAGTGCAAAGATGGCTCAGTCAACTCGGAGGTGCTCCAGAGTGAGGGCTGGCCATCCCCCACCCTCTCCTCAGATGTCTGCTGCTCTTACACCACACCTGATCGAGGTGTTTTAGTCATTCCACATGTTCATCTCTGGTCTGAGGGTTGGGGGCAAAAGAAAGGACTATGTCTTATTCACCTTTGTATCACCAAAGCCTGGCATATTGTCGGTATTCAGTGTAGGATGGATGGATGGATGGATGAATAAATGGATGGATGGATGGATAGATGGATGGATGGATGGATAGATGGATGGATGGATGGATGGATGGGAGGATGGGAGGATGGGTGAATGGATAACTGAGGCTCAAAGTCTGGTGTCTACTGCCTATGCTCTGGAATTCCTCAATAGAAAACTGAAATAAAGGAATCTTAAAAGATTCTTCACCCTTCCCTATATTTGTAAAGCAGGCTCCCTCATTCACCTCAATAGAGGGTTAATCTAATAGTTCATGGAAGCAGAAGTCTTCCTGAAAGGTCAGCCATTAGGACTGGGCAGAGATGGCAAGGGTCAAGACCTCTATACTACATATGCTACTGGTGACACTGCCTTCCTACACACATACTACCCAAGAAAAACCCAGAAGGCTGTTCCAGATCTCCTGGGTTCTCACTCTCTTTAACTGCTAGGCTCAAATCCCCCCCCCCCACTGGCTTGGCCCTCAGCTCCTTATCCCTGGTGTTCAGTGTCCACTCCCCTAAGGGATTCCCCAAACCCTAATCATCTCAGGTCTCTGGGACACTGCCTGCCAGCTCCCAGACCAAGCCCCAGGCACCCCAGCAAGCATTAGGCCAACCCGCCGCCAAGCTGCACCCACCCCCGCAGCCACCCAGCCCCAGCCCAGCAGCAAACCTTGAGTCAGCGCCACCAGCCTCTGCACCTCTCCTCCTCTGCCTCCACTCTGCCCAGCTGGGGGAAGCTCAGGCACCACCTGAATAAGAAACCCCAGAGTCCTTACCGATGGTCAGCGTGTCACTCTCATGGTCACTGCCCAGGCCAGCATCAGAACTGCTCTGAGAAACACTGTCCTCCTGATGGCAAAGAAGGAGGTGAGAACGGGTCAGGGACCGAGCAAGGCAGAGCCACTAGCACCTTCGCCAGGGTGGGCTTCCAAGAAGCTCTGCTGCATGAGAGCTAAAGCAAAAAGCTTTCCCTGGGACACATGCAACTGGCAGCCGTGGCTTCAGAGGACGCTGCCTGGCATGTGTGTGCCGTGTGAACAGCCTCGCTTCCTGGGGGTGAGAGGTCAGGAAGCAGAGCTGCCAAAAGAACTGTGGCCTGCCAATGAATGCTGCCACGAGCCCTTTACCAACTCGTTCAGGCAAGGCCTTCACCTGACTACTTGTCTAGTTCAGTGCTTCTCAAGCTTTAATGTATGTTCAACCATTCGAAGACCTTGTTCAAATGCACAGATTCTGATTCAGCAGGTCTGAGCTGGGCTCAAGATGCTGCATTTCTAACAAGTTCCCAAGTGATCCTGATGTCGCTGGTCCGCACACTGAACTTGAGTCAAGAGGCTCATTAAAAGGTAAGTAAGCGGATAGGAGTTTATGGTTGGGATGTAAATACATTAGGTACCACTGGCTTCAACACACAAATAAATCTCAGGCATGTGCTGCGGTACAGAGGAAAACATACCTAGTTATTGGGTCTGGTCCCACCTCTGTTATTTACCTGCTGGGTGACCTTGAATAAGCTACCAAATCCCTACAAGTCCCACGTCCCTCATCTGGGATAATAAATAGAGTTATCTTCTTCCCAGAGTTTCTCTGCACTTTAATTGAGATGATAGAGGTTTAAAAAAACAGGTTGTAAATGGTAACAACGCTATATAAAAATAACTATTATCATTATTTTCTTTTATGCCCAGAATCTCTCAGGCATGAAATCAGTGCCTAATAAAGACTGGCTGTTTTGTAGTTTAAAAGTTAAAGTCAATGAGATAGAAAAGTAATGAGCAGGAACAGCAGGTCATTTGCAGCCAAGGCTCTTACCTCTTGACAAGTCTCTTTTCTTTGATACAATAATGTCCTCTAAGGACCTTCTCCGTCATTTACTGTGCCTCACAGGAAAAGGAAAATGGGATTCAACAGAACCAGCACAATGGGAACAGGGGACTCCTTAGCTTTCCATGCCCGAGGTATGATATGATTCCAAAGAGGCAGCAGAGCAGGGACATGGTGGCTTCAACATGGCAAAAGTGGTGGAGGTGGGGAAGCCATTCACAGCCCGCAAGGCCTGACGGCCCAGACCCAGCACCAAGACTGCAGCTCACCTTTTTCACGTAAGACACCGTGCTACTACTGTTTCTGCAGGAACTGAGGGAGGATTCCACATCTTTCTTGACCAGGGTCAGGTAGTAGCCTGTTCCCAGCTGGTTCTTCAGAAACAGGGAGGAGCCCACACAGCACAGCTTCCCATGGGAGATGATGGCAATCCTGTCCCCCAGGATGTCCGCTTCATCCATGTGGTGTGTGGAGAGAATAATGGTGCGGCCTGCCAGGTACAAACACAAGGAAGTGGGACAGGTGAGGCCTCTCAGGTCTCACTGGTCACAGTGGCAGGGACTACAGAGGTATTAGCAGGGGCAAGCAGGGAAGAGAGATCCAGAAGCCACCTTTACCCTGTATGGCTGTGACCCCTAAAATGTCAAAGCTTTGGATATATAGGTCCCACATCCTCACAGAAGTAAGAACAGTAGCATTTATTTGAGAACTTGCTATAAGCCAGGTATTGTGCTGGGTGGTTTGTGTGCATTCTCGTTTAATTTAATCCTCTATGAGGTAAGCACCACCACTGTTATACGCAAGGAAAGTGAGGCAAGTTGTGACTTTCCCAATGTCTCAGGGACAACCAGAGTTGGCTCCAAGCCTGCCTGTGCTCCTTATACTGTACCACATCAGATCTCTAACCAGAGAGCACAGTCGTCTTCCTGCCCCTCTCCTGTCCCATTCATTTACGCATCCACTCTTCCAACTAACGTAAATATAGTGTACCATGTTGGGGACAAGAAGATGAATAAAGACACAGCATCTCCTCTCAGGAATCTCAGTCTAAATGCCCTTCATCTCTTCTGTGATAACAGAAGAGCATCCCTTGGTAAACAGACGAGTAGCCATGGGATCCAGCCATACTTCTCAAAAGCTCCCCCATCCCCCGTCCATTTACTCCGAATAAGTATACATCAGTCACCTTGTCGGTATTTCAGCAGCAACTCCCATATTCCCCTGCGGGAGTAAGGGTCCACACCAGCTGTGGGTTCATCCAGAATGACAACCTTGGATCCCCCCAACAAAGGCCAAGGCCACAGACAGCTTTCTCTGCATTCCACCTACAAAAACCAGAGCGAGACAAACTCTAGGACCAGCCTGACAGTGAGTGAAGGCAGAGGACCTGGGAACACAGCCAGAGAGAAGTTTCTGTTATCCACCAGCAGTGCTGATTTTCGTCTGCATGTGTGTAGCTGGAGGAAGAGGGGAGGGGGGATAGGGAAGGTAGCTCTGGGCCGCACCTGACAGCTGGCTTGTCTTGCTTTTCAGCTTGCTTGATGGCAAACCAACATCCAGGGCCATCTGCTCCATCTCTGCCTTCACATGCTTCTCTGAGAGCCCTTTCAGACGGGCATAGAACCAGATGTGTTCTTCGACAGTCAACCTGGGGACAGAGAGGCAGGTCAGCTCTGGGCCCTACCGGACGCCTCAGAATAGTGTCTCCTGGCTCAGAAGAGAAGAGAATGGGCATATTTTTCTCTCCTTTTTTAAAATTAATTTTTGAAAAATAATCTTTAAGATTCAAGGCAGAACAACAGTGACCTGCTCAGGAAATCAAAGTGAAAGGTGATAGATCACTTCCAACCCACTTCCAGCAGCCCTGGCCGCCATGCATGAGGCAGTTTCAACTTTCAATTTCGGGGCCCAGGATGTGCCTTGAACGGGCTGTCCCCACAGCACATCCACCAAGGAGTCAGCTCAGCTCTAACCTAGAGCAGCCCTCCTGAACCTCAAAGGACCTCAGGCTCTGAAAGCAGGGAGGACCCTGGGGAGCACATGAGCCCCAGCTGTTCACTTAGGATAGGAGGAAACATAAGGGAAAAGCCTTGCCCGACGTTGCAGAGCTTAGGTCTTTCTCTGCTCCATCACACGGGCTCCCTGGGGGCCTTAGTGCTGATGAGACAACCTGAGTGGCAGCAAATGTCTTGAGCAGCAAAGACAGGCCCATCATACCAGGGCCCTGATGCACTACCAGGTCTGGAAAGTCTGCTCCAGGCCTCAGGAAGGAGTGTGGCAGGAGAGGGGGATGGGCTAAAGGGCCCTCCAGTTTGACAGGAATGGAAAGCAATGTTTCTCAAGTCTCCATCCACTGGCTGGGCTGATGTCACCTCTCCCACTCAACAATTCACCTCCTATTTCTCCTAAAATCAAAGAACAACTAGGTCCGAAGGTGTTCAGGGAGGTGAGCCTGCCACATTCAAGAGTGAAATGCTGAAGTCCCACTCCTATGATGGCATGACATGCACATCCAGAAAGGGCCTATTCTTAATGCGCTGCTGGTACTCACATGTCAAACAGCACGTTATGCTGGGGACAGACCCCCAGGTTCTGCCGGATGGTGCTCATCTCAGAGCGAATGTCTTGTCCCAGGATGTAGGCAGTGCCCGAGGTCGGGGGGAACAACCCAGTCAGGATTGACCTGAGGACAAAAATTTGGAAGTACAGGAGTCAGGGCTGACCTACCCTTAACTCTAGATGCTCCACTGAGGCTGCAGAGAGAACAGAGAACACCAACCCTCTCGCTGCCCCCATCCCCTTTCTAATGAACCCTACCAGACCCACACAAAGCAAAGCAGTCTTCTGCTTTAGTAAATAACTACAAGTGGGCCTATGTGTCAGAAATGCCAATTTTAGTATGAGCATTTTTTAAATGAAGTTTCCAACGTGTAATGAAAGTATACTTTAAAACACAGATCTTGTATGCCTAACATCGTATACATGGAAAATGGACAAATGAGAACATATTATTCAAAGATAAAAATAATTTCTATGTTAGTAGGATTTCTGACCGCCTTTTAGACATTGTCTGAAAAGCTCATAATATTCATGATATATTAATTTTATGTTTTAAAAAAAGATTAAAAGAAAACAGGAAAAGAACGTCACCCCGCCCCCTGCAAAATATACCCTTTGGAATGGTTGAGGAATCATGCTGGAAGCAGCTGAGGCTAACACTGGTGCTTTACGGCCCTGCTCCCTCCTGAAACTACCCACTGTAAGGTCCTAAAGGTCCCAGGGAAGGCAATCAAGCCAGCTGTCCAGCTGCTTCTCACATCCTCTTGGAGACAGAGTTCCTGGGAATTACCAACTCCCTCCAACATATGTAATCTATCTTTTTGTGGCTACAGGTTCCAAGACCACTGCAGAATTCTGTGAACTACACGGGAAAGGTCATCTGAGGCCCCAGCCTGTTTTAGGCTGAAGAAATAACATCTAGCAAACTAGCTCATGGAAGGACACTCATGATCATGAAACATTTTCACACTCGGCAACTCCTCATGTGCTCCTGCCCTTGTCCCAGAGACCAGCATGGTTTCCTAAGGTGTAAATTTCCAACTCTACTGCAGAACCCTCCTGTGGCTGATTCTGTGGGAGCCACTCCCTCTTCTTACATGGTGGTAGTCTTCCCCGCTCCATTGTGACCCAGGAAGGAGGTGATCTGGCCCTCATAAAAATTCAGCGCCAGGCCATCGACAGCCACCTTCATGCCATCTCGGTAGACTTTTACCAGGTTCTGAATGGACACGCCCAGCTTCAGGTGAGTGGGTTCCTCCTCCATGCAGACTGTGACAGGAGAGAAGACAGGAATGAACCCACAGAAAGCACTGAGGAGTGGAGTGTAAGGACACAGCACTGTGCTTGTACTTTCAGAACTGCCTTCTCTCCATGGCCAACCTGGTTTCAGAGGCAGGCAGGAGGCTACAAACGTTTATTTGGGCACTGATATTGGTGATGGGAATACAATGATAAACCAGCATTCACAGTCTATTGGGGAAAAGGATTTGATAAGCGATTAAATCACAGGTTGCTGAAAGCTGTTTAAAAAATACATCTGGTCAGGTGTGGTGGCTCACGCCCGTAATCCCAACATTTCAGGAGGCAGAGCTGGGCAGATCACGAGGTCAGGAGATGTAGACCATCCTGGCTAACACAGTGATACCCCATCTCTACTAAAAATACAACAAAATTAGCCAGGCATGGTGGCACATGCCTGTAGTCCCAGCTACTTGGGGTGCTGAGGCAGGAGAATCACTGGAACCCAGGAGGCAAAGGTTGTAGTGAGCCGAGATTGCACCACTGCGCTCCAGCCTGGGAAACAGAGCTAGACTCCGTCTCAAAAAACAAAACAAAACAAAAACAAAAAAAAACACACATCTAAAAATGCCATGGAACTGTGATATATCCTACCAGGGAATACTACTCAGCAGTGAAGAGGAATGAACTGTTGACACACACAGCTAGGATAGATCTCAAGGGAATTCTGCTGAGCGAAAAAAGCCAAAATCGAAAGGATTCCTACTGTATGGTTCCATTTACGTAAAGTTCTGGAAATAATAAAACTGTAAAAATGATGAATGCATTAGTGGTTGACAGGTGTCAGGAACTGAGGAAGAAGGGAGGTGGCTGTGGATATTAAGGGGTAGCCTGAAGGAGCTCTGTGACAATGAGACATTTCTGCAGCTTGATTGAGCTAGTAATTACATGAATTCACACATGATAAAACTGCACAGAACTAAATACACACACATACAAATGAGTGCACATAAAGCTAGTGAAATCTGAAGCAGCTTTGTGAATTGTACCAATGTCAATTTCATGGTTTTGATATTATTCTGCAGTTACACATGGTGCTACCATTGGGGGAAGCTGGGTGAAGGGTTTAAGAAAATCCCCCTCATGTAATTTTTATTATTTCTTATGGTTCTATGATTGTTTTAAAATAAAAAGATTTTCTTTCACGTGCCACTGAAGTTCAGGGCAGAGTGACTGACTACCTGAGATCTGAGGAGGGCTGCTCAGGGGAGGGGATCCTGAACTAGATTTGAAGAGAAAGGAGGAGGTGAGGAGACAGGCAAGTTAGAGAGAAGGTTCTCCTGTGAGAACAAACAGTACATACAAAGCAAACGGTACACACAAAGGCCTGTGTGGAGGAACATGACATATTCTAGCAACTGTGAGCATTTCTAAGGTGACTGAAATAGGAACTAGGTATAGAGAGGAGGTAGGAGAAGATTAGGAACAGCAGGCAAGTGTGCTACGCTAGGGAGCATCATACTTTTACCACAGGCAATCAGGGGATGGGCACAGAAGAGACTGGCAGAAAAGGGACCTATTAAATACTTAGGAAGCCACTTGAAGCACAAAGAACCCAGATGGCAGAGCCTTTGATGAGCTGTGGATGTCTCTGCCTGCAGCCAAGCACCAAGAGAGGATTAGGGGTCTGGGTAATAAAGGGTGATTACACTACAAAGCATAGGCTGAGCTCTGCGGTAGCCACCTGGTCTCAGCCCAGGCAGGCTCATATACAGGTCACCGTGACAAGGCACGCAGCGAGGCTGCGGTTCCACAATCACACTTGTCTTTACCTCTTTCTCCTAGGTTGTTAGGAGAGCATGAAATGTATGTTTGGGAGGGGATCTCTGAACTCCCAATAGGTCAACAGTACTGGACACAAATGGCATGGGAGGATTCGGCAAGGGACAGTGCATGTGTTTTCTCTGCCCCTACAGTGGTTTCAGGGTCTTTTAGAAAGGCAGGAGACATTGCTTGCCCCAACAGTCAGCAGGGGCAGCAGCACTGGGTTAAAGAAAGAGCAGGCGGTCAGCAGCACTTACTTTCTGACATTCTCTTCGGGCCGGAACCAGGGTGGCTCTTCTCATCACTTTCCTCACCGAACCAGTAGGACTTGGTGCAAGGAAAATACCAGGGCCTGGGAATTCCATACTGGCCTAAAAGCAAAGCACAGGTATCAGCCAAGCTCAGCGCCATCCCAGGATTCCGAGGGTTTCCCAACCAGGTCCATTTCCTCCTTGACACATTTTTTGGGGAAGGAACAGAGTGGGATGGATGTGGGGAAAGAGGGAGCTAACATTTGCTGAAAGCTGCTATGTACAACGTACATTCTGCACCTCTCTAAGTCCTTCCAACAACCCATGAGGCAGGTACCATCCCCATTTTAGAGATGAGGAAACTGAGGCATAAGGAGCCTATCCAAGGTCCTTCAGCCAGTAAATTAAGGCCTCAAGAATCTGAATCCAGAATCCACATGCTGCAAAATTGCATATTCAATGAATGAAGTTCAGACAGAAGTAATAAATATTTCATGTATACCTCCTTAGGGGAGGATCAGAAGGTGACTCAAAAATGGTTAAATCTTGCTCTCTCAGAATTTGATCTCATATGAAAGTTTGTCCCAAGGCAGGTTCATCTTGGACTTGGTCATGAAGATGTATTAAGAAAGAAGTATTAAAGAAAAATTCACCATGAATTTTTATTGAATGCTAACTTAATTAAATCATGAGCAGGCCTTAGAGCCAGTGTATTTAATTATTAACAACCTGTACTCTAGAAACAGAATGTCTTTCAGTTGTACTCTGTCCGGGGACACAGAAATACAGAATTGGGTGAGCATTGGGAGGATTCTCCTGGGCTTAGTGACCCAGTGTGATCGAACTGGATTCACCTCCATGTACCAACACTTAACAGTTGTGTGACCACAGCTGGTTACTTAACATCTTTGAGTCACAGTTCTGTCATTTGAAAAATGCTGGTTATTATAGTAACTACCTCAGAGTAGAATTGTGAGAATTAAATGAAGGAATGTGTATAAAACTGTTTGCATGCTGCTTGGCACATAGTTTTCAAGAAATAAGTGCTATACAAATTGTGACAACTGTACTTTCAGCATCAGCTGCCTGTCCTTGGATATCTGTTTGCCATCAATCTATAGGTCAAGCCACTTCCCAGGGAGCCCCACGCTCTGCAGAGATTCTAGCTCTTGGGAAATCAGCTAGAAGTCCTATTTTCCTAACAGATGCCCAAAGTGGTGTACCTGGAAAGACAGCCTCGATGTACCAAGTCATCACCCCATAGAGGAAGGTGTCAAACAGCATCATGGAGACCGAAGTGGTGAGATTGAAGCCATCTCCCTCCACAGGACTCTCAAACAGATTGTCCCACTGCACTCCAATGCCCTGCTCCTCAAAAAGGGCAAAGTACTCACAGCCAAACCCAAAAGCCACAGGAGACAGCAGGCTCTGTGAGAAACAGGCAAAGTCACTTATCAATTTCCTGGTCTCTCTCATCTTTCTATCTCTTCTAGTGCAAATTATACCTGGAGAAATTTGAATTTGCAAAATGGATCAATCACAAGGTGCAGAAGTAGCATTTACCTACAGAGTCCCTCTAGGGGAGCAGTGGGCTACCACGTAACATACAGAATGATTCCATTTGTAACCATTCAATATGAACAAACATTTCAGAAATGCATATAACAACAAAGTATAAAACTTTTAAAACTTTATGTTTCCAAAGATGCCCCAGGGCTCAGCAATCCTGTTTCCCCCCTGACACGTGCGCACACCCACAGTCCTCTCAGGCTCCCTGCTCAGCCAAGGATGGCTCAGGATCAGAGGAGCCCGTCTGGGACTGCTGATACCTATGGAGCCCAGACTGAGGCATCAGGAACATCCTATCAGTCACTCTTAGCTTTCCTTACAAGTGACCTGGGGACACATGACAACTTGCACTTGTAGGGACTCACACACTATCCAAGATTTCCCCCTGCTCTGTACAAGGGAAGGAAGTGTCCAAGTCAGGAATCTGTGGAAGATGAGGCACCCGCTCTTCAGTCGTGCTCAGTTCAGAAAATATTACTCAAGTGAAACACCATAATAGACACAACGAAGACAAGAGGAGCCATCTCTGACCTTAAGAGTTTTCAGTTCTATTTGCGGCCTTGACTTTGTCACGAGCTTAACATGGCCAACAGAGCTGGAGCTGGGAGATAAAGGGCAGAGATGGCATCTGTTGCCTGAAGCCATACCTCAATGCCATTTATCCCCAGCCTGGTTCAAGATGCAGTCTGGCTCTCTGAAAAATTCCATTCAATTCAATTCAACCAGGATTCACTGAGAAGACTAAAGGTAAACAATTTAATAAAACACAATCCTTGCCCTTAACCCTTAAAGAGCTTAGAATCTAGAGCTAAGGTTCATGTCCCATTGGAAAGAGACTATCATCTTCTGTTCTCAACTTGCTGCTTTTATTCAGGGACTCCAAAGGGGAGGTCAAATGTGGCTGAAGAGCCACTGAAGAAGGGCCAGTGGCACTCACAGCGAAGATCTTGAGTGTGAAGCCCACGTAGTCCTGCCATGCCACGCAGAGGACGTAGGGCAGGTACAGCGTGAAGTAGATGATGCCTCCACAGGCTGCCGCCAGGTTGGCTCTGGAGAAGAGTGTGCTAATCAGGAAGCACTGCAAGATGGTCACCACGGCAAACACAGACAGGAAGACAAACACCACGCTGGGGTCACTGTAGGGCAGCAGGTTTCCTAACTGGGAAGGAAGAGACACATTAAATGTGCTGCCTCAACAATCCCAAGCACTCACTTGTATGATCTACAGAAAAAAGGAAGGATTTATTCCTACTCATCTTAGAGGTAATGCAGAGGGGTAATGCTGTTCATCTTTCTGGTGAGGAAATTGATCATTATCATCCTAAAGAAGATAAGTGATTGGCCGGGAGCGGTTGCTCACACCTGTAATCCCACCACTTTGGGAGGCCAAGGCAGGTGGATCACTTGAGGTTGGGAGTTCGAGACCAGACCAGCCTGATTAACATGGAGAAATCCCGTCTCTACTATAAAGTACAAAATTAGCCAGGAGTGGTGGCGCATGCCTGTAATCCCAGCTACTTGGGAGGCTGAGGCAGGAGAATCGCTTGAACCCAGAAAGCGGAGGCTGCAGTGAGCTGAGATCATGCCATTGCACTCCAACCTGGGCAACAAGAGCAAAACACCATCTCAAAAAAAAAAAAATAGAAGATAAGTGATTTACCCAAGACTACAGAGAAAAATAATGGCAGACTTATGAAGAGAAGAGAAGCCAAGGCTTTCTACGCCATCTCAGTGAGTGAGTTTGCTTTGATTCTTCAACAAGTAATTTAACTGGTTTCTCCTTACATAAGGACTATGACTGGTGGCACCATGGAAGAGTTGTGGGAGATAATGTCCCAAGAAAAACGGCCAGGCAACTTGACTTTCCCCCTTGATCACCATGGATTCTGCGTTCCCAGAATCATCCAAACTCCTGTGGATATTTTCAGCTTGTCTCAGGTGATGGGTACGTGTCTGCAGGACCCACCAGCATGCAGCTGTCTCAGATCATGGGACCACCACCCCTGCCACTGACCTTGCCCTTGCAGTCAGATGTCAGAGCATGAGGAAAGGGTTGCTTTTAGCAAGTACTGTATCCTGCTGTGGAACCTCAACAGAGTCCTTGACCTTCCTGAGCCTCATTTCTTTGTCTGTTAAAAGGGTTAGTGAGGATAGAGTAAGACAGCCCATGTGATGTGTTTAAACAATGCTTGGCAATCAGTAGGAACTATCTGTAACAGATGGTAGCTAGTATTAAATGTTAGTTCTTATCTCTTTGCACTCCCTCTGCTTCAAAAACATTTATTTTTACCTGATGCATGTTTATATGAAACGCTTGCAGAGAAAGGAAATTAGGATATAAACATATTAATGTATGGTGCAGACACAAAACTGCACTGCCCAGAGTTCCCATTCAGAGAAGGCTTGTTGCCCCCCTGTCAGTAGATGGCCTCCAGGTGTCAGCAACTCTGGGTTTGTCAAAGCAGCAGAGAGCAACATGGCCCTGGGGCATGACCTTCCCAGGGCAGCCCACATCCAGTGATTGATTGAGAGGACTAGGGTAGGTGGTGTCAGGAGGGAGGCCTTGGGGGAGCACAAAGGGCTGATGCTTCAGCTCAATGAAGAACACTCCAACAAGCAGCATAGATTCTACAGTGACCCACCGGGTTGGCCCTGCATCAGGTTCAACTCCTCCCTCTGACCAATCCTGCATCTTCCATATCCCTTCCACAGGTATTGAGCCCTCATAAATACCCATACATCAAACTCTATTTCAGCCTCTGCTTCCAGACAGTCTAACTGCCACAATATACACCCTTCTGATTATTGTTCTTAGAAACTTGGGAAGGATCGCGACCCAATATAGCTAAGAAAATAAATAGTTCTCAGATGCTGCCATGAACCACTGCCAACTAGACAGCATGGCACAGTGGAGTGTGTGCTTATCTGGAAAGCATGAACCCTGCACTCTAGACCTGTTTAGCTGGTAACCAGCTGGGTTGACCCTGGGCAAGTCACTGCCCGCTCTGGGCCTCACTTTCTCCAAATATAAATAGACTAAATTGCAGGAAATGACAGGTATGACCCATTCTGTATCAGAGGCTTGGATGTTTTTCTTCTCTTCCTCCCTTACCCTGTGTCGAGCTATTTTGGAGTTCCCTGGCAGGGAAGAGCAGGTGAGGCTGCCTTACCTTCAGGATGACCACCAGCAGGCCAGCGCTCACAAGAAGAGGAACGAGGCTACTGATGAACCAGCTAAACCAGAGGATGCCGTTGTCCAGGCCCATGATCCGCATGGTCTCTTTGAGCCGCGCCTCCTTCTCATATACAATGCCCTTGATGATCACGGCCACTGAGTAAATCCAGGCCAGCGTCATGAAGAGGGGCATTGACCGGCTCATCACCCGCAGAAAGCTGGAGGCCCCAAGGAAGGACAGGGGGGAGAAAGAAAGACACACGTGAGCCAGGTGATGGGCCAAGGCCCCTGGGCCTGCATGCTAGAGAGAGCACCACATCTGGGCCACAGAAGGAAAGGCCCTCCGGACTCTGAAATGTAAGTATGACCCAATGCTTCATGAGCAATGCCATGTCGAGGCAGAAACTAGACTAACGAAGTACTGCCAAACAAAATTGCTTTGGAGGCTTGCTTAGGTAACTATGAGCCACCTTAAACTAAAGGTAGATTATTTTAAAGTACTAAAAACCAAAACCAAAAAACCAACTCATTATCTCACAAAAGCTCAACATCTCCAAGGCCATGTCACTATTGACTTTCTTATCGTAACTCTAATCACAGCACAGACATACACTTCAGGCAGCTCTTAGCAGGAATGTTTCAGATTCCAAACTAGAATAGAAAATGCAGATCTGCGAAGGAAAAGAGACACAGATTTTGAACCCTGAACTTGAGGTTCAGGTCAAAGCTTTAGCAGGCACGTACTCACTACATGACAACTGGCAGCGGCTCCTAATGCCCCTGAACTGCCCTGCTTCCATCTTAAGACATCCCTTCTAGAGTAAACCTTGGCTTAGGGGTCTTTGTAAAAGCCTTCCTTTGAAAAATTCCAGCTAATTGTTTAGAAGGTAAAAAACAGGATAATTTCTGGTGACCTGGAAAAGCTATAGATAGCCAGACAAGGGAACAGGCTATTCAATGCAAAACAGAGAGCAAATACAAGGAGAAGAACCCTGCTCCTTCTGCATCCGGATCCCTACACACCCACACACACACACGCACACACACACCCACACCACCACCACCACCAAGAGAGAATAAGAGAATTTCCAGAATCTGGAAGAGACATTACATATTTTAGATGTTTGCAATAACTACACCTCTGCCCATTGTCTTAGAAGAAATCATTAAATCCAAAGGCATAGTTCCCACAATGAGAACTTGGCAGCTGAGTGACTCAGCACTGAAAGATTTTCTAAAAAGTCTAAGATGAAGAGGCTTTGTTGAGTTTTATTTGGATTGTTTTGAAATGTGGTTTACCACCTAGGGAGAAGTGCACACATTTAGATAAAGTGTGCTTTTACAAGTGTAGATGCTGTTTCTGCGGCGGGCGTTATACGTATGTGCTTGCATGGGTTTGGCATGACATATGTTAAACTTGCAGATTGAGCAAATTTTGACCAAAAGGGTAGCGTGTAAAAAATTAAAGTGGTAGGCTCATGCCTGTAACCCCAACATTTTGGGAGGCTGAGGTGGGCGGATTGCCTGAGCTCAGGAGTTAGAGACCAGCATGGGCAACAAGGTGAAACCCCGTCTCTACTAAAATACAAAAACTTAGCCGGGCGTGGCAGCATGTACCTGTAGTCCCAGCTACTGTGGAGGCTGAGGCAGGATAATTGCTTGAACCCAGGAGGCGGAGGTTGCAGTGAGCCGAGATTGCGCTGCTGCACTCCAGCCTGGGTGACAGAGCGAGACTCCGTCTCAAAAAATTAAAAAAAGTGACAACCACGGATGAGAAAGAAAGAGGTTTACTAGTGTGTGCACATGTATGTATGTCTGTCATGTGGCTGAAACTGCTGAAAACTTACATCTGGCATCTTATTTCCAGATCATTCACACACACATACACAGGCACACACAAACATACACCATCTGGCACAATATAAAGGGGTTAAATACAGTGGCCTGCAGGTAACTTACATGTCATCAACATAACAGGGATAGGGCATCTGTTGCACATAGACACCAGTTTTCTTCTCAGTGCCTGTCAGTACCCTGATGATTCCTTGCTCCACCACATCCTGCAAGTAGGCGAAGCCCCCCCCAGATGTACCGCATATCCTCAAAGGGGTCTGCTCGAGGACCAGGGTCCCAGTACCTAAAACCAAACCACAGGTAATCAAGCATTCCTTTAGAACCATACAATAAAAATAATCCAGTAACCCAAAACCCCACTACCCTTATCAAGCCCCTGTTTCTACTTTTGTATCTCTCTCTCTTTTTTTTTTTTTTTTTTGAGATGGAGTTTCGCTCTTGTTGCTCAGGCTGGAGTGCAATGACACCATCTTGGCTCACTGCAACCTCCGCCTCCTGGGTTCAAGTGATTCTCCTGCCTCAGCCTCCCGAGTAGCTGGGATTACAGGCACCCACCACCACGCCTAGCTTTTTTTTTTAATTTTTAGTAGAGACAGGGTTTCAACATGTTGGCCAGTCTAGCCTCGAACTCCTGATCTCAAGTGATCCATCCACCTGCCTCAGCCTCCCAAAGTACCAGGATTACAGGCGCGAGCCACCGCACCTGGCTATTTTTGTATTTTACTTTTAGTCTCAGTTGATATGTACACACATTCTTAAATAAATAGAATGAACACATTGCTTGTTGATTTGCTTTTTTTCCCCCTCCATTGGCTGCCAAACATTGCATCAATTTGGTCATACCAAAATTTACCTAACCATTCCCTTTTTATTGGTTATTTGCCCTTTTATACAGAAATGATTAACACCAGCACAGAGAACCACAAGTCTATTTCTTTTCTTTGTTTTTCCTTGTTGATTTAATTCCCTGGAATTAATTCCCTTGGGTGGAAACGCTAAATCAAAAGATACTGGGCATTTTATGACCTCTGAAAAACCTTCTAGCAAGGCATGTACCGATTTCACCAAAATCATGCCACCAAGTTGAGTTTTGTTGCTGTTGTGGAAATTTCTACCAAATTCTTAGTTAAAATAAAGTACCTCTTGTCCTAATAGGCACCCTTGACCTCCCGAAGACCAGGCTGGTGTGATGGGATTCCACTTACCCATCCTTGATTTTATTTGTCCTCTCCACATTGTCAATGTCCATTCGGATCTTGTACTTGACATGATGGGGCAGCTCAATGCTGCCTGGAGTAATTCCAGTGAACACAATGCCAGCCCAGAACTTCCTCTCATCCAGCAGCTCCATGGACTTGTTGATGAGCCGGACCTCTGTTGCTATGGGTTCCAGCTTGTTCAGGTTGACACACTGATAGAAGAACAGCCTATATGAGAACATTTGGCAGCCAGGACAACAAGCAGTGACTGAGACAAATCCTAGCCTAGGAGGCAAGTGCTGACTACACGATTGCTCATCCTCACTCTCTAATCCTCTCTAACGCCGTTTTCCAATCTTCAACCAAGAATGGAGGATTTGGGTTTTTCACTGTAATTTAAGAGAAATTCTGAGAGTAATTTAGAGATATGTTATTTATTGATTTTGTGGTAGAAAAGAGGTTAGAACAATGATCTTATCTTACTTTTCTGTTTTCTTAATAATTCTGAGTCACAGGAACTAACCAACCAATCAAACAGACCAGAAAACCTTTTACTCATCCCTACTGATATATTTTTAACATTAAATTTTAAAAATGTAATTGGTCCTGAATTAGATTTCAGATAAGTTTCACAAGCAATGCCTTTTTAAGGGAATACTTTGCTGCCATTAGTCACTGAGACAGGAAAACCTTGAAGAAAATGGGTAGAAATAGTCTCTTGAGCCTATATAGAATAAAGCTAGAGTTAATTTACTAAAGCTAGAGTTTATTTACTCATTCAACCATTCAACTAATGTTTATTGAGTGCCTTTTGTTACCAAATCCTTTGTCAGGCTTGAGGGATACTTCTGTAAATGAGACTATACATTATTTCTAAACCTGCCTCTTGCCTGAACTTTATTGTAACATCTTAGAGAAAGAAGCCGTAAGTTTTTTCTAAATGACCTAAGCAACAGAGTCTTACCTCCATGAAGCGAGATATGGTCCGGATTGCCTGGTTAGTCTCGTTGAAAGCTTCTCTCCAGGTGTACACAGAACCATTACTGGACTGGACATCCTCTGGGTGCTTGGCCAAAAATGCCACAATGTCTTGGGCTGTCCAGTCTAAGCCATCCAACTGCTGTTCCCAAAAGTGGTCATTGCCCCTGCTGTCCAACAGCATCTGCCATTCCAAAGAGAAAGTATAAGTAGTAAACACCAACTAAATCTTGATGTGCATCATGTAATTTACAAAACCCTTGTATATATATTGCCATTGTTTTATCCTCACAGAAAACTGTGAGGTTGATGACAGTGTCCCTACTTTATATGTGAGAAGACTGAGGCTGAAGAAAAAAGAATATGATTTTAACCAGGGCTTGGTCGTACTATTACTAGATGTGGAGCTGGGACTGAAAGTCAGACCAGTCTGAATTCAGAGTCCACCTGCTTTCCACTATACCCAACATCTCATTTAACAGTATCAACTACAGTAATAACCACAGTAATATGTCCTCTATCTAGTTACTATGTTGAGAAATGCACACAATTTACCTCACACAACTCCATGAAGAGGGTACTTTTATTTTTTTGCCTTATGTTGTTGTTGTTTTGAGACAGCATCTCGCTCTGTTGCCCAGGCTGGAGTGCAGTGGTGGAATCACAGCTCACTACAGCCTCGACCTCCCAAGCGCAAGCGATCCTCCCATCTCAGCCTACCAAGTAGCTAAGACTACAGGAATGCACCACCGTACCTGGCTAATTTTTAAATTTTTCATAGAGACATAGTCTCACCCTGTTGCCTGGGCTGGTCTTGAATACCTGGGGTCAAGCGATCCTCCCACCTCAGCCTCCCAAAGTGCTGGGATTAGAGGCACAAGCCACCAGCCTGATGAGTATCCTTTTAATATTTCCCATTTTACAGATGAGAAAACTGAAGTTCAGAGAGGTGAAGTCACTAAGATTAGGTCACACAGCTATTAAGTAGCCAAGCCAGAATGAAAGCAGAGGCCCTCCGTGTAAGACCGGTTGCCTCCCTGGAAGCTCGGACACGCCCATTCCTCCCAGCGTCTGGGAATTACATCGCCACTCCGCAATCAACATTTAACTCCTCCACACAGCCTCCCCAACACCCACCCCTAAAGCAAACTCCACACCCAACACCTAGCCCGCCACTAAAAACCCCCGCCCAAAAATTTTCAAAAACCCCAACAAACCTTGCCCAATAACACTTTCTTGCCTAATAGCACTCCCTTGCCCAGTAAACACTTTACCCCGTCAAAGTCATTTTTCCCCAAAGCTGCCCACTCACCAAAAATCCTGCCTGCCCACTAGTAACAGCTTACCTCCTCCACGTCCTGTGTTCCAATATCCAATCAAGTGCCTTATACTTTGTCTCCTCAGTTCCCAGTTAAACGCCTTTACTCCCTATAAAACCCCTTGCCCTAAAAAATTAAGCACAACTTCTCTAGCCCCCTCCCAAACCATAAAACCTCGCCCGGTAGCTAAATAAATTAGGTTTTCATTTTCTTATACTAGTCTCAGTTTCCTCATTTTAAACTCAGCAATAACCCTTACACTCTGTTTCTAGTGCACCTCCCCCACTGCGTTCCATCACCTTCCTCTTTTGAGACGCAGTCTGTTGATCCCACATAAAAACCCTAACCCTAGACTGAACTCTTTCGTACTGCTTAGTGGGGGAAAACAATGCTGCTAGTTAAACCAACTAAAGTACAATCTTTTCCAGTTGCAGGACGAAGAGGTCATGGTGCAAAGGAGGCTGTTTCCATTTCTTGTTCCCTTGCCGGTTAGTTCCTCACATGGGTCAACGTGAAAGGGAAGGACAGATCAATCTGCTGCTCAATCAGCAGATCCAGAGGGGCCGAGGCAGAGGCCTGCACAGATGTGCTGCCAGAAAAGCGGCAGCTGCAAACTCAGCAGAAAGGAGACACGTTTGCGACTCCTGTCATAGCCTCGAAAGAGAAGATGAAGTCCCGGCTCTACCCAACTGGAGCCTCCAAGGGTTTGAAAACTGCCGCTTTTTTAAAAACTCGGTCTTATTCTCACTAACATTATAAGCTTTTTCCCCCTTGCGGCTTGGTACTTATTATTTTAATGGGAGCATGATGATTTTATAGTGTGTATGTAATTTCATTAATTATTCCTATAGTGCTGAACATCTAGTCTATTTCCAGGTTCTCACAATAACAATTAATATAGCAATAACATTTTCTCTCATCTGGTGACTTCTTTAAAATGATTTCAGTAGGCAACATCCCTGGGGGGTAGGACGTACACAGGATCGCACATTTTTAAATGGTTCTTGAAATTTTCATTCCAAATTGCTTTCCAATAGACACTAGCAATTTATACCATCAACAGTAAGGTATGTATTTTTGTTGACATAACAGACATAAAATTATACCTCATAAAAGTTCACAGAGGCCAGGGTTAGCGATTCTGAAGCCAATTTGTTTGAAACAAGCAAAAGTAGAGTGAAGAGACGCAGCCTTTGGGGTAAAGTCGGCCCTTCCCAATATGGCTTCTGAACAACATGGCCAAAAAGAACAGCAAGACGAAAAAAACGTGTCAGTTGAGATTGCTGAGCACACGGCCCCTCTGGGGTACTTTCGAGGGGCAGGAGACCCAAGACCGTCCTTGGGAGTGGAGGCAGAGAGGAAACAGAGCCCTAGGATGTGGGGCTAAAAGCAGCTCAGAAAACAGAGCAAATCAGTGTCAGAGGGTTCCATGACTCACCCGAGAGAGGTGCCCTGGGACAGATGGGGTGAGACAACAGGTGTAGACAGTGCCAGAGACAGCAGAAGACAGAAGAGCTACCCCAGCAGAAGCAGAAGCAGAAGCCACCACCTCGTGTAGGAGATGCCAGGCCCTAGGAGGTGACAAGCTCCTGTTTATGGAATTAAATACTCTTTAAGAGGAAAGAAAGGCTGGGAGTGGTAGCTCATGCCTGTAATCCCAGCACTTTGGGAGCCCGAGGAGGGCTTGGTCGTACTCAGATCGCCTGAGGTCAGGAGTTCAAGACCAGCCCAGCCAACATGGAGAAACCACATCTACACTAAAAATACAAAAATCAGCTGGGCACAGTGACACACGCCTATAATCCCAGCTTACTCTGGAGGCTGAGACAGAAGAATCGCTTGAACCCGGGAGGCAGAGGCTGTGGTGAGCCAAGATCACACCACTGCATTTCAGCCTGGGCAACAGAGCAAGATTCTTAAAAAAAAAGAGAGAGAGAGAGAAATAGAAAAGAAAGCAGTTGGAGGAGGTTCCCTTTTCTTCCACCCACAGGCTGACGACTCCCTCATCTATCTCCAGCCCAACCACCCTTCTCCACTGCAGACCCCAGTAGCCACTGACCTACTGGACATCACTACCATCCACCCCGCCAGAAAGCAAGACTCTCTTTGATGCCCCTCTCTTTCACTGCTCCACAACTAAGTAGTCACCAGGCCTCACTTCTTGCTTTATGCCTTGGCCACTTGGATAACCTCCTCCCTGGTCTCTGCCTTTATTCTTCCCTCGTCCCATCAGAGTATAATGCATCTGTATCTCTGCTTGCCTGGTCCCTTAGAACTTAAATTAAAGGTCCCCAGCTTGACACACAAGTCCGTCCAAGGCACACCCATGTCTTTCTCTTCAGCCACAGCTCCCTCCTTTCCAAGAGTACACACTGGATTTCCCCAGCCAGATTCCTCATGAATGCCACTGCCATGTTTACAAGGGTCTTGTCCTCTAAGAACTGGGAGCTTATGAACAGTTGGAGCATCTAAGACAGACTTTCAATTTCAGACTACGGAAGCATCTATTTGCCCACAAACAAAAACTCACTGAGTCACTTCACAGGGCCTCCTATCATCCTCTGAGAGTCAGACAAAGAGAAAAAGTCCAATTAGCAGAAATATGGATTCCAAGGAGAAGACCAGGAAGAAAAGGCCTGAAACCACACTTAGGTCTATAGAACTCTCCTTTAGAGGAGACCCACACTTGAGTGGCATGAGCTATTATTATTAGTCAGTGTGAGTCCATACAAATCACTGCTTATGCTTTACTCAGTATAAAGTCCTTTGTTTTTAAAGGGACTTCCTCAGTAACCTGCTTCCCAGGGGATCAGGGAATAGTCCTAAACTCTGGAAGTGTTCCCACCACATAGGCACAGCCTCTAAAACCTAACCACCCTTAAAGTCAGTAAGGTTCAAAACAAGAAACCTGGAAAATCCTCCCCTGCTTAAGGGGAGCAGAGACAAAAAGAAGAGGCCTTCCTCACCATGGAAATAGGAAACAGTCTAATGATTCTCTGACTCAGCCCAAGGCAGGGAAGATGTGATTAAATAGCACTCAGACTAAGGCAAAGGAGACATTCTGTTCTTGCTCAGCCTGCTCCACATTTGAATCCAATTGTCTCTAGAGCACTTACCCCTTTCAAGTGGCTCAGAAGCATTAAGTGCATTTCCCCCTTCACACAGTAACAGCAGCTCATCACTCACACAGTGCCCTGAGAATGAGTATCTCACGCCAGTCTACATGGAACATGATGCTTTTGCTCCCACACCTCTTTCTGAAACCTACTAAGACATAAGGAGGCTAAAGAAGACACTGTGGCTGGCTGAGAGGCAGCAGCCAAAAATGAAAATAGGGTCCTGCAATTACCCAACTCTACTTCCAAACACCAGCTCTCACTAAGTTTTGCAGAAAACTGCTATTTAACCACCAGAGGCATGGATGCTGATATGCACAGTGTTATCTTGCACCATGGCCTGTACTTCTGGAGAGCTGGTGCCCTGTGGCTTTAGCTAACTACATCCCAACTAGATAAACTGAAAGACTTCTCACCTCAGTCACATCTGGGAAAGTGACCAGAAACTTACCTCTCCAGTATCAAGCAGGTACTGAGGAAGGAGACCCAGGCATCTGGAATCACCTCCCCCTTGACCTCCGCACTGCATTTCAATAGAAGAAAAGGCGGGCCGACTGGCGGCGCCTCTTGAATCACCTTCCTATAAGATAGCACGCGTGGTATGGGGGAATCTCTCCAGAAGACATTGTTTTACTTAAAGAAGATCAAACCCCTGGAAGGGGGAACGCAGCCTAGGAGCAGAGAGGAAGCAAGTCATTTGCAACCTGTCAGAACCTGAGACTAGAAGGGAGCTGAGGGAGTTCCTGGGAGCTGTGGGTTTTGTGAACTGTGGATTCCAAACTTTGCAGTACTGGCCAAACCCTTACACAAACTGCCAAAGCGGGGAGGGGAGAAGACAAGAAACCCTTTGGATGGGGCAGAAACTAAAAGCGAAACTTTTGGCAGCCCTGGCTTTGGAGCTATCTGATTTAACAAAGCCTCTCATGCTGTATGTGTCAGAAAGAAAAAAAAAAAAGGAATGGCAATTGAAGTTCTAGCATCAACTCTGGGAAGAATTTAAATATCAAAGCACCCCACACAGTAGTGACTCTAATGAATACCAAAGGACATCATTGGTTAACAAATGCTAGGCCTACCAAATACCTGAGCCTGCTAAAGAGAAAATCCCCGCATCACCATTGGGGTCTGTGCAACACCCCCTAAACTCTGCCACTTTGCCCCTGGTGCCAGGAAGCCCGTGAAATAACCTGTGTGCTGCTTCGAGATCTCATCCCTAGGTTTGGACTGCCACTGCGCACTGGATCAGGCAACAGACCAGCATTTGTGGCGAATCTGGCCCAAAAGACAACAATGGCCTTGGGGTATTATTTGGAAACTGCATGCTGCCTATTGCCCTCAGAGTTTGGGAAAAGTGAAAAGAATGAACCAGACCATCAAAAATAGCTTAGGGAAAGTGTGTCAGGAAACAGGATCAAAGTGGGTGCAGGCACTTCCCTTGGTGTTATTCAAAATTAGATGCGCTCCCTCTATGAGGACAGCATATTCCCCCTATGAAGTCTTTTATTAGAGGCCTCCTCCCATACTCCGGGCACTCCCAGGAACTCCTCAGGAGTGAGGAAAGATTGACTTAGGATGCCAGTTACCAGCTCTAGGGAGAATCGCTCAGGATATTTCAACCTGGATAAACGAAACATGTCCTGCACGCTTATTCTCCCCAGTTCACCCTTTCTCACCAGGTGATCAAGGACTGGAATGCAGCCCCTCTAAAGCCACGGTGGAAAGGACTCCAGACCGTGATCCTGACCACTCCTACCGCCGTAAAAGTAGAGGGAATCCCAGCCTGGATCCACCACAGCCGTGTGAAAACCGGCAGCAGCTGAGACTTGGGAAGCTACACCAGACCCCAGACAACAACTGCAGAATCACCTTAAGAAGGACAACAAGCCCTGCTCCAGCCACATCCCGGAAGCTGGCTGGTCCACGCACGGCTGAAGCATGAGGAAATTCATCATGGGACTTGTTCTTAATATTTGGACTTGTACAGTAGGGACATTAACTAATTTTGAAGGATGCTCTCAGTGTGTACACCAGACTACTAAGGTAGGACGGAAAGTTACTGCCATTCTTCTGTTCTACAGTTATTATGAATGTACAGGGACACAGAAGGGAACCTGTTTATATAATGGTACTCGGTATAAGGTGTGTAGTCCAGGGGATGGACAGCCTGATGTATGCTATGATCCATCAGAGTCCCCTACACATACGACTTTTGAAATTAGACTCCTAATAGGGCAATGGAATAGCCCTACCAAATTAATAGCGAAAACAGAGGAGAATGGAAACCCAAAACAGGTTACACTAAGGTTTGATGCCTGTGCAGCCATCAATGCCTATCATTCCAAGTAGCGGGGGCTGTGGTCCCCTTGGATGGGAAAAAAGTTAGGCAAAAGAGCGTAAATATATCTGTCAGAGAACCTACTGGTGCAGTAATTGCATTTTTGGGTCATGCGTCATCTGGGCCACTTGGAAAAATAATACAAATAATCCCGTTCGTCTTGTAAAGGGAGAGACACCATTCCAGGGAGTAACGTCCCTTGTGTCTCAGGACATTGTAACCCAGTAAAATTAATAATCACAAACCCCCAAGACCCTAAATGGGAAAAAGGGGAGAGTGTAATGCTAGGAACTGATGGGAAAGGGCTTGACCCGAGTCAGTATCCAGATTCAGGGAAAAATGCAAAAACGCTCAGCTCGGCCAGTGTACCAGCACTTTTATGGTATATTAAATAAGCCAGTGCCAAAACTTCTGAAAAAGACAAAGATCTTGTTCCTTCAATTTGCTGAAAATGTGGCCCATTCCTTCAATGTCACTTCTTGCTATGTATGTAGAGGGATGACTATGGGTGACAGGTGGCCATGGGAAGCCCATGAGTTATTACCCTCTGACCCTGTCCCTGAACTGACCTCAGTTCAAAGGGTTCAAAGCAACAGTCTCTGGATTTTAAAGGTTTCAATTATTGGACAATATTGTTTGGCCAGAGAAGGAACAGACTTCACTGTTCCAGTTGGAAAGCTTAGCTGCATCGGGCAGCGACTGTATAATGGAACAGTGGGCACTGTAACCTGGTAGAGCTCAAACTACACAGAAAAGAACCGCCTCCTAGAATTTCCAAAATTACAGGATGCTTGGAATCACCCTGGGAACCGGAGACACTGGACAGCCCCTCCTGGGTTGTACTGGATATGCAGACATAGAGCATACATACAGCTGCCTGAAAGATGGACAGGTAGCTGTGTCATAGGCATCATTAAGCCTTCTTTTTTCCTATTATCTGTTAAGACGGTGAGCTGTTAGGACATCCAGTCTACTCCGCCCAGAAGAAAAGAAGTCTGAAAATAGGTAAATGGGAAAATAATAAGTGGCCACAGGAAAGAATTATTGAGTACTATAGGCCGGCCACAGGGACAGAGAATGGCTCATGGGACACCGGACTCCTATCTATATGCTAAATCAGATCATCCAGTTGCAGGCTGCCTTGGAAATACTTGTTAATGAAACAGGCAAAGCTCTGTTCATTTTGGCCGGACAAGAAACTAAAATGAGAAATGCCATTTATCAGAACCGGTTGGCCTTAGATTATTTGCTGGCAGCTGAAGGAGGAGTCTGTAAAAAATTCAGACTAACCAACTTCTGCCTGCATATAAACGACCAGGGACATGCAGTTAAGAATATAACCAAACTAGCACACATGGCTGTACAGGTATGGCATAAATTCAACCCTGAGCTCTTGTTTAAAGGTTGGTCCTCAGCCTTGGGAGGATTAAAAACCCTCATCATAAGTGTGATAACAATAGTGGGTGTTTGTTTACTACTCCCTTGTTTACTCCCCCTGTTCCTTCAGATAATTAGGGGATTCATCACTACTGTAGTTAGCCAAAAAATGACATCACAAGTATATTCTATGAATCATTATCAATCAGTCTCTTCAGAGGATATGGGAAATGAAAACGAGAGTGAGACCTCTCACTAATACTATAGAGTGGTGAGGGTCTCAAAGTGGGGGGGTGAGGAAGGAGACCCAGGCATCTGGAATCACCTCCCCCTTGACCTCCACACTGCATTTCAATAGAAGAAAAGGCTGGCCGACTGGCAGCGCCTCTTCAATCACCTTCTTATAAGATAGCAGGAGTGGTATGGGGGAATCTCTCCAGAAGACATTGTTTTTACTTAAACAAGATCAAACCCCCACCCCACTCCTCCATCCGGAGACCAGAACCCCTTCATATATGATTTCTAAAGGTGTAAACCCAAGACCCTTTCAAATGTAATTCCTAAAACTGTAAACCCGAGACCCTTTCATATGTGATTTCTAAAGCTGTAAACCCAAGACCCTTTCACGTGTAATTTCTAAGGCTGTAAACCTAAGACCCTTTCACGTGTAATATCTAGAGTGTAAGCCTATATAAAGGCAGAGCTTCTTTTTGTTAGGGGAGCTTGGCTGTTTGGACAAAACATAAAGCCTTGCTCCTGGGCCATAATCATAAAACCCCTTCCTTTCTAGTTCGGTGTCCGAGAGGTCTGTTTCTCACTGCCGCCCACTGCTTCACTACACGGTCATGTGAGGGACACTCACCCGGACAAGGTCCATTTCTTGGCTGTTCTCCATGAAGGTCCAGATCTTGGGGCTGAGTTCTTCCCACATGCCTTCCAGATCGTGGAACACAGCCAGTTCCTGGAAGGTCTTGTTCACCTGGAGTCAGGTGGGAGCCAGGGACCGCAGAAAGAGGAAGAGAGGCAGAGACAATGAGCACTTCAGCTCCTCCCTAAAAGATACCCCATCACAGCAGCCCTGTGCCAGTCCTCCCTATCCCCCAAGAAATGCCTGCTGGTAACTATGATTCTATACCCAGGAGCTGGCCCTTAACCCTCAACTCTGTTCTGCATCAGACTAGAGATTTTCACTCTGGGAATTCCAGAAGAGCCATGAGTATACCTAGCACACACTTCTGAAGCTTTTGAGTTTTTTGCCCCCAGTTCTGAGAAGATTCTGGGGAGGGAGTCTTGGGCTGGGGGCAGCTTACCTCAGCCATAACCTGCCTCGTGGCTGGAGTGTCAGGTGTGTACAGGATCTTCCCCCACAAGCAGAGGCTTCAGAGCTTTCCAAATAATGCGGGAAAGAGGACTAGACTCCAAATTCTTCATCAAATCATTGCAGTAAGGAGCTACAAAGAAAAGGGGAGACAAATGTTCATATGCATGGTCATATACTGATAGAAACTTACAAGGGCTTTTCTGAGTTCAAATCCCAGCTCTACCACTAACAGTCATATAAGTAATTTATCTGAGTCTCAGTTGGCTCCTCTGTAAAAGTAAAATTCATAACATCTATTTGGCAGAGATGTGGAGAATATTATTTCAGATTAACTGAGATATTATCTATGTAGCCTCTAGAATGATGCTTGATAAATAATCAGAGCTTATTATAACATCAGTGATGGATAACTCACAACTGAGCTGATCTGGAAAAAGGTTTTCACTAAGCACAACCCCTTCTAACTCCAGATTCACACTCTGATGCCAGCCTCACTGCTGTTTTCACTGACAACAGGACTAACATTTAAACTAACTCTTGAGGGGCAACCAGAAAGCTGAATTCAGATATCAGTTTTCAAGCAGAAACCAAAATTTTCTTTTTAATTAACACAAACCAGTATATGTCCACTTAACAAAAAACACAAATACAAAAGTTATAATAGACAAATGATTTTGGTTATCCAGCAACATCCCCGGATTTTTAAAAATGTCATTGTAAGTTTATCAGGGATTTTTAGATACTAAGTATCCTTCATATGCTGCAAAGATAATAGATTTTTTTTTTATTTTAATGAGAATGCCCTCACAATTATGTCTGTCGTGGAAATGAAGACTCCCTTGGATCTACTTGCAAGCTGGGGGAGAGGAAGAAATGGGATTTCATTAAGCCTGCCTACAATACCATTCTCTTCAGGCTTGTAAAGCAACTTGCAAATGTCTGGAGTGCTTTGCTCCAGAGGAGAATAAAAGGTTCTTGTGTTACAATAAAGTACAAAACCTGCCTCACTCAGTGTCTGAAAGACACACCTGTAGTTGGAAATGGAGAAAGGTTCACCTGCATCAAGTTTTCAAGGAAAAGGACACCATTGCTAAAACTGTAACACTGGATCCCCCACTGCCACCAGGCATATGGCACACATGCCCACAAAAGTGCTTAAGTGTGGGAAGTGGATATGGAGACACAAGGTTCTTTAACACTGCCTTGCAGCTAAGAATGGGAAACAAAGAGCAGATCAAATGTCCGAGTTTGAGGACACACACGCCACCAACAGTTATTTTAGAGAGCACAGATCCAGGAAGATTTGAGCTGAAGTGCTGGCTCTTGTGGATTAACTCTGATGTGGCTCTGACCAAGACACTTAACCTCTCTGAACCTATGAAATGTGGGGTTAAAGAATCTTCCTGGCTGGGCATGGTGGCTCACACCTGTAATCCCAGCACTTTGGGAGGCCGAGGCGAGTGATCACGAGGTCAGGAGTTCGAGACTAGCCTGGGCAACATGGTGAAACCTCATCTTTACTAAAAATACAAAAAAAAATTAGCTAGGCACAGTGGCACATGCCTGTAATCCCAGCTACTCAGGAGGCTGAGGCAGAAGAATCGCTTGAACCTGGGAGGCGGAGGTTGTAGTGAGCTGAGATTGTGCCACTGCACTCCAGCCTTGGTGACAGAGGGAGACTCTGTCTCAAAAAAAAAAAAAAGGAAAAAAGAAAAAAATATTCCATGCAGGGTTGTCATGAGGGTAAAATGAGATAACTTAAACAGAATGCATAGTGCATAAGAAATTCTACTGAAATGTTAGGGGTTTTTTTGTTGTTGCTGTTATTATCATTACCGTTACTTCCTTTTATATTATTATAAAGCTTACCTCATTGGTAATATTAAGACTAGTATATTATCCTTTTTAAAAGTGTTTTGCTAGCTTTTCTGAATTATAACTGACAAAAATTGTACATATTTAAGGTATACAATATGATGTTTTAATATATGTATATATTGTGAAAGGATCACCGCAATCAAGCTGTTAATATATCCATCACCTCATGGCTGCCTTTTTTTTTTTTTTTTTTTTTTTTGAGACGGAGTCTCGCCCTGTCACCCAGGCCAGTGTGCAATGGGGCGGTCTCAGCTCACTGCAACCTCCACCTCCCAGGTTCAAGCGATTCTCATGCCTCAACCTCCACAGTAGCTGGGGATTACAGGTGCATACCACCACGCCCAGCTCATTTTTTGTATCTTTAGTAGAGACGGGGTTTCACCATGTCGGCCAGGCTAGTCTCGAACTCTCGACCTCGTGATCCACCCACCTTGGCCTCCCAAAGTGCTGGGATTACAGGGGTGAGCCACCGTGCCCAACTCATCGTTACCTTTTTTGTGTAGTGTGAACACTTAAGATCTACTCTGTTAGCAAATTTCAAGTATATCAAACAGTCTTACTAACTATAATCATTGTGATGTACATCAGATCTCAGGAACTTATTCATCATGTGAAACTGACACTTTGTACCTTATATATATTCCATATATAAGTGAGATCATACAGGATTTGCTCCTTCCACCATTATCTCATTCTTGATTACTCTGGAAGCCACCTTCCTACATCCCCCAGAAAACCAGGAGGCTGTCAATCATTCATTCCATTGATAAACACCACTGTGCACCTGAGATGTGCCAGGCTGCATTCAAAGAACTGGGGACAGCTAGCTAATCAAGAGAAGCCTCTCTCTTCCAGGAGGAGCTCAGTCTAGTGGGCAAATGGGCATGGAGACATCTAACGCTGCTACAGAGGAAGGAGATGACACAGGCCAAGGCCAGAACTAAGGCAAGGATGGGGATGAGGACAGGGCTGGGGTCTGCACAGACACTCACTTGTAGAGTTGTCGTAGAAGGTTTCAGCATCTTCCTCAGTGCCATTGCCTCCAAAGAGCGCTTTGTAGTTGTTATCCTCATACCAGTTGAGAGACTTGATCTTCAGCCCCCCTCCCTCGGGATGCCCACAGACAATACGAGACACAGCCTGGTAGATTTGCGTGGAGGAGCTGGAGCTGTTCACATTGGTCAGAAACATCACCTCCTGTCGCATGTCACTCCAGCTCCTCATGCTGAACAGCTGGTGTCAGGGATGGGGGAGGAAAGGAAGGTAGGGGAAGGGAGAAAAGGGCAGTGCAAGGGTTGGGGGATGAGAAGAGAAAAAAACATCTTATTTTCTTGACCTTTCAAAAGCGATGTCCCAGAACATATTTTGTCTGATGTCATTTCAAAGCCTTGGGATGAGCTTGCCAGAACCTGGCTACCCAGTCTGTGACCCAGGGACGAGCAGCATCAGCATTACCGCAGACATTGCTGGAAAAGCAGATTCTGAGACCCCTCTGCCACCTGCAGATTTCAAATCTACAGCTTCACAAGATGCCCAGGTGATTCCTATGCCCACTAAAGTTTGAGAAGCACAGTCTAGAGTTAGTGAAGCCCCTGGAGCTGGGCTTTGTTTCACTGGGATTATCTTCCAGTTTATAGATCAGAATGCTTTCTCTGAACAGCTACATCTGAGTGTGGCTGAGCCTATCAGGAACTGCTCTCATCCTCAATAACTGCCTCACCTCTAAAACTCCTCAAGCTCCAGTGTGGAAATTGAGGACCCTCTCCCCTTTGGGAAAAGGGTACTGTATGTGAAGTTCTCCGTCTTCATCTCAATAAAGTGTCAGGCAATGAAAAAAGCTTAAGGTGAAAAACTCAAGGATGGGCTGGGTGCGTGGTGGTTCACACCTGTAATCCCAGTACTTTGGGAGGCCGAGGCAGGTGGATCACCTGACATCAGGAGTTCGAGACCAGCCTGGCCAACATGGTGAAACTCTGTCTCTACTAAAAAATAAATAAATAAAAAAGTTGGTTGGGCGTGGTGGTGGGTACCTGTAAGCCCAGCTACTCAGGTGGCTGAGGCAGGAGAATAGCTTGAAGCCAGGAGGTAGAGATTGCAGTGAGCCGACTGCCATTATACTCCAGCCCGGGTGACAAAAGCAAGACTCCGTCTCAAAAAAACAAAAACAGAAAAACTCAAGTCTGAACCCTAGCTATGTCCCTTGTCAGCTTACAGCCTTAGAAAAGTCCCGTCATGTCTCTGAGGACTCAACTTCTCCATGCTTCACGGAGCTTGCTGAGACACAACTTTGACTTGGATTGTTTTTGGTAACCCTGGGGGGGGCAGTAGATGCTTATACCATGGTCTGAACACTGCCCTCTACTCATGAAGATAAGGAAGCTAAAACAGCGTGTGCTGAGGGGTAAATCCATGCCACACAGGAGGGTGCCCTGCACAGAACAGCCCCAACAGGGTGAGTCAGAAAGCCCAGGCAGCCAGGGGTGTGTCTGTGTCTGCCACTCAACAAGCATCCATCACCCGGGCAGTGCTCTGTCTTACATACAAATGTATTCCAGCACTTTGTGGAGTTCTCAGCCCCAATGCTATTATTAAATATTTATAGAGCACTTTGTATTTCCAAACATTTCACAATAAATCATTAATAAATCCCTGCATTCCTTGAAATGTCACTGCATGTTGACATCTCCTGGGAAGACTGAGCTCTAGAGCACAGAGGGGAGGGGCCATGAGGCCCAGCACCCAGCCTGGAAAGCCCCATGTGCCTTGCTTTCGGCCTCCCAGCCTGCTGGTTCCTGTGAGTGGTGCCGTCCAGCACTGTCTAGGTCCTAAGCTTTGCCTTCCGCCTCCAGATGGAAACTAGGCTCTCCAGAGGTGGGTCAGAGGCCACAAGGATTTTTTTTTTTCCCCAAGGAGACGGCGTCTAGCACACTCCACAAGAACACAATTAGGTGAGGTAGACAGCTTTTCCTAACTTTACCTTTTCATAACCTGTATGGGGCATACAGACAGAAAGGGGACAGACAGCCAGGCCGTTTTGTCTTTTATTGGTTATTGGAACAGCCCTAGAGATTTTTAAACAATAGTGAGTAAAAGCCACTCACTCTTCTTTCCATAGGCAGCCTCACCACCATCCCACCACTCCTCAACCAAAAAAAAAAAAAAAAAATTCCCTCCCACATAAAGCCAGCAAATCTTTCTAAAGAAGCACCATAAATTACTGAGTTATTCCAAACCATTGACTCTTTTCTCAGCACCTTTTTTAGGGGAAAACTCTTACTCTTTCTCCTGCACCTCAGCTCACACTCCAGACTTTACCTGTGAAGTGCTCCCTGACTGTCAGGGAGGGGCGGCTCTTCATCCTTGAGCCCACTGGTGACGGTGGTATTTGAACATCATTGGTTGAATGAATGAATGAATGAAACTGACTTACTGCTTTCTCAATCAGGCACAGCGTCCTTAGTCTTCCCTTCGCCCCATCCCAATCTCTTCTCAACCCAACAACCAGAGTGTAAACAGTCTAAACTCTAGATCTCATCACATCCCCCTCTACTGGATTCCCATCTCACCCAGCATGAATCCAAAGTCTTGCCAGGCCTGTATGGCACTCCCCTCCTCCTGCTCTAGCTCCTCCCCCTCCCCCCCACCACTTGCTCTGTATCCCTGGTCCTTAAACACATTCCTTAGGCATGTCCTAGCATCAGTGTCTCTGTATCTGTCATTCTTCCTGCTTGGAGTTTCCTTCCCTCTCCACAGACACGCTGTTATTTCCTTCAGGTTCAACTGTCACCCTAGAGAGGGCTTCCCTAATCACCCCCTTTAAAACAGCACCTTCTCATGCTCTATCCCCCTTACCCTGCTTTTTCTTCACTGCACATATCCCTCCTGTGGCATTAAACACTGAACTGTTTATTTCTGTCTCTCACCCAACACGTGCGCCAAGAGAACAGAGAAGTTAGTGTGTTCACTGCTGAGTCTCCAAACCTAGCAATGCCAGGCAGCTGGTCGGTGCTAGGTGGACATCTGAGATGCTGCTTCCCTGTCCTCCCTCTCCCATCACCCAGATGTGAAACTTATGTCAGCTTCCATTCATCTTACTCCTCAAGTCCTCATTTCCTCCCAATTTCCAGGTTCTGCTAGTGCATATTTTCTTCCTTGGAAGAGTCTCCTTTCTATTCCAGTTGCTACTAGAGTTTTTCACAAAGCAGGCAACAACACAGGCTTTGGAATCCCACAGTTCTGGGTTCGAATCCCAGTTTTGCCAATTAATTCATTGGATGACTGGAAAAGTTGCCTAGCTTTTCTGAGCCTTGGTGCCATCTGCAAAATGGACACAATGAGACCCACCCACTCAGGTTTGTCACGTAGATCATAGAGGGAAATGGGTGGCACTGTCTGAACCAACGCAGCTCCTCAGAAGACATTTGCTCCCTTTTCCTTTTTCTTTCAAAGGTTGTGCTTTGGTCAAAATTATCAACTTTCTTTCCACACACTGACCGGAAAAACAACTGCATTTATTGGTCTTCTCCCATTTAGCTCCCAGAAATAACGAATTAGGCAATGAGTAACTTGTGATCAAAGGGACCTGGGAGGTGTTCTATTGAAAGACGCAGATGGTCTTTGCTTGTCCTGGACCAGGAGCAAGCAGGGCACAAGAAGTAGCTGCCAAGAAAAATATATATGTTCACTTGGAGAGTTTCCACCACAGCCACAATGGGAACATCACATGCTTCCAATTTTTTTTAATGCCAGACAAAAAACAGGGCCAGTGATGTAAGTGAAAACAGCTGTAACCAAACCCTGAGTTTAGAAGCAGCTTCCCCCTGTTCCGGCCCCCTGCTTTGCTTTCTCTAAGGCCAGAAATGAACAAGGAGACTGAGGGCTGGGAGGGGAACTGCAGAGCAATGCAAGGCATGTCAATGTCAGCTAACAGGGCCCTAGAGAAATAGCTACGGACTTGCAAAACAGTTTCTCTTTCTCATTCTCCCCTTGCAAGAACCCCAGTTGGTCCAGCTTCTCTACTTAGTAAAAGGTCACCAGCCTTCATAACCAGGGTAACAAATGGCAGGCTGAAGAGGGCTTCTCCTCTGGAAAGGGAACCCAAAAGTCAAACCTCATCAATTAGAAACACGTGAGCAGAATTCAAAGAAAGAAAATGGAATAGGACAGGAAGAAATACACTAACGCACCGATAGTGTTTAATCTCAGCATTTCTGCTATTTTCCAAATGGTCTGCATTTTCCACCGTGAACATGTAATACTTTTATTGTTAGAAAACATAAAGTTCATTTTGATCTTCGAAAAAATAACGCAAGCACCAAAAAAATGGGTAAGTTAGATACAAGCACCAGAAAAAGAAAAATGATTAGAGAAGCAGCTAAAAATAAGGGTGGACCAAATCTGAAACAATTTCCCCCACAGATTACTATTTTCCAATATCCTATACATTAAAGTCTGCATTGTTTTGTGACGCCTGCCCCCTGGCTCAGCTTCTTATGCAGAGGGACACCAGACAGTTCCTGGCTTCCAATGTCTACTTTGAAACAAGGCTGGGAGTCAGAAAGTGGGCGTGTCCACTGGCTGGGAATCAGAGCTAACTACTTTTGCCAGTGCCTACAGGCCCTCTGACTCTAGGACAGAGATTACTCTGATACATTTGTCCACATGTGGATCTAAAAGGCAAACTCAACTTAATGTTCATTAAGAGACCATATTCTCATAGTTGAACCTCAGAAGCCAGATGCTTACAAGGAGTACCACGTTATTCCTGTTAGTTAGTGAGCATATGTTTTGGTAAAACGACTGTCTGGCCTTGCTACCAAAGAAGGAATACGGAGAAGTTGCTGGACAGACAAAAGCAGTGCATGGGCGGTGACAGATAGAATTCTCCTCTTTATAAATGTATGATTACCTAAGGGCAAAGAGAAAAAAATGGAGAAGGTTCTCAACTAGATTTCCAGCTGTTAGCCACTAATTAATTAGCTCTGAGTCATTTAAGAGTTTTGGTTTCTTCATTTCTAAAATAAAAAAATCAAAACATTATTTTTTAGATCACTTATGCTTCGAAAATTGATATTACATCTTATGTAATATTCAAATTAAAAGGGCCTCTTGGCAAACTCAGAATTGAAAAAACTGATACAGTGGACGGTCTGCTTTCTGTACTGGAAAGACACAACTTACCTCCTGGGCCAGAGTCCCCAGACTATGCAGCAATGTTTTTGTGGCTTCAGCCAGCTCCTTGCCCGGGAGGGGGAGATGTAGAGTTTAGTCCTTTCTGTAATGAGAAAGAAAAACTTTGTTTGGAGCCCAAATGTAAACCTGAAATCTCTATTGGAAATAAACAAGTGAATTAAAACTGTTCACAATCTTGAGTTTAACAAACAAGAAACAGACTCCTAACCAAAACTAAAGACACTACAATTATTTCTAACCGTAAGTATGCATTTTGTTTTTTTCAAACTCATTCTTTAATGGTTTTAAATGATGTAGGAATATTTTACTTAAAACTAGTTCATATGCAATAGATAAAAAGGATCTCATGTGGGCTGAGGGGGATGTGTCCAATACAACTCTGACTGCAGATTTCTAAATCTGTCTGAGTCTGCAAGATGGGTAATATGGGAATGGCTTTGAGAAACGAGTTAATGATGGCTCAAAGAAAGGAAGAAAATATAAAGTTTAAAGCTGTCAAAAGTAGGGAAAGATGGAATTCTGTCACTTTTCTAACACTGGAAATTTAATGTAGAACACTTACTTTTATATCTAGTTTTAGTCAAATCTTTGTATGTATCAATGCATATATTTAATTGCTGTTATATGTCACCTAATTGCACAGCAGATATAAGACAATAATTCATTAGAACAGGCAAAAGATAAATCAGGGGTAGAAATCGTAAGCTAAAGAAAAAAGAGAACAGTAATTTACAGACTATGAAGTCAAAATTGCTATAGCTGAGGAGCCTCAAGCTGAGTTCTGAGTGTTCAGGCTTCCGAAGCGAAAAAGACATGGAGTCAGTTTCGTCATTCTTATTTGTCAAGTTGGAAAAAAGTCTCCAGGGGAAAATCCACCTTTCCTGATGTTTCTATGGGTATTGTTTTATTCAATATCATGTCAGACATCTCTGAAATCTAGACAAGGTTGGGCTATGTTGACATTTATCGTATCAGAGACGGCTGTAAAATTATAATGTAGACTACACAACAAAATGCCTAGAAGTGGCTGGGACTTTCTCTGAGAAATAGCAGCCTGGGATGTTTTTTGTTTTTTTGTTTTTTTTTCAAGAGAACTCCAAATGCAGAAGAGATTGAATATCATTCTAATCATTACAATATCCAAGCATAATCCTGAATGGGCATTTCTGAGAAACCCTGCCTAAAGGTTCTATGAAAGAACTTGTCCAGCTGACTCATCTCTTCTGGAACGTATTCTTCACCAGAGTCCCAGTATTCCCACATTCACAGTCCTCAGAGGGACCCACGTGGTCTCTCTTAAACGCTAGACTCAGGTAGGCCTCTGTGATACAACACGCAGATGGTGTTCATGATTGTTCCTTCCATAGAGAGTAACTCATGAGCAACAACAGGCGAGCTGTTTTGTTCCTACTTTCTCTCTTTGGGTTTGCCTTACAACTAAAGGTTAACACACTGGAAGCCGAACCTACAGAGAACTTGCTGTCTGGAAAACTATTACAAACTGAGAGACCTTAACTGAAAGCTATAGGAGGTAAAGTGTTTTTGTGTTTAACATTATGCCTACAACATGACAGATGTTGAAGACTGTTTGGCAAAACAAAACAAACCAGGACGAAACCAGAAATGCCACATTGACGTAATGTAAATTTAAGTAAAATTTAATGTAAAATTAGCTACCACTTAAAATGTGGTAGTTAAGTCACTTCTTTAATAAAGGTTGAATGGAAATAAGATTCTTAGGATTCTTGTCATTCACTCTCCCCCACCACCCTGTGCCCCAATTCTGCAGACATGGGAACCTGAGGTAGCTACAGAACCCTGAGCAAATGACTCAAATTCCCCATCCTTCCGTTTTCTCCACAATACAGCAAAGTTTAAAATGCTGTGCACAGATCACAGAGTTTTTATGAGCACTAAACTAGAAGATAGGTACAAAGCCCCTTGCACAGTGCCTGGCACATGGTAAGTCCTCACAACTGTCAATAATGTCATCCCCCTGCCTTTTTCTTCCCTTACCTGAAAGTTTACTGCCAAAACTGGAGGGCTCTTGCCTACAAACAGGGTTTTCAAGTTCTTAAAAAGACAAATATCCTTTCTCTGTTTCTTGGCAAGGTCTTGAACTTTTTCGCCTGCTGGAATGTCCTTCCTCTGCTAGGCAGAGAGCTATAGCTATCATCACACAGCACAGCAGCCACATTCCACCGTGCTATTTCTTTTCTATTTCTTTTTTCAGGCAGATTCTCGTTTTTTCACCCAGGCTGGAGTGCAGTGGTGCAATCTCGGCTCACTACAACCTCCACCTCCCTGGCTCAAGTGATTCTCCTGCCTCAGCCTTCCAAGTAGCTGGGACTACAGGCATCTGCCACCACGCCCAGCTAATTTTTGTATTTTTTTAGTAGAGACGGCGGGGGAGGGGGTGTCTCACCATGTTGGCCAGGCTGGTCTCAAACTCCTGATCGTGTGAGCTGCCCGCCTTGGCCACCCAATGTGCTGGGATTACAGGTGTGAACCACCACGCCCGGTCAGCTATTTCTAATAGCATAATTACGCCTCACTGCCAGATGAAGACATCCTCATCCTAATTCCTGAAAGGCTGGGGATAAAATGCCTTTCTCCCCTTCCAATCCTTTGCTTGTACTGAGCGTTTGCTAAACTGCAAAATAAAAGATAATACTAAGTGAATTAAATATACATTATATGCATAATCGCTTGTATGTAGATATACTGTATGCATCCTTGCATGTATTTATGTATATGTCTTTATGTATAAACCTATATACACACATATATCTTACACACATTAGTTGGCCTTAAAGGTGACATTCAAGTTGAAAAACCTAAAGGAAAACTCATTAGTATCTATGGTGTGTATGTGTATACTTATATGTGCACACACACAGACATATACATCTTTATCTTAATGTATATTTATTATGTACCTTCTCTTTAAAGCAGGTGATGTTGTTTTTACAGCAGAGGTATAGTTTCCCTTGTAAATTTAATTATCCAAAAGAACTGACTTTATTTCAAGGAAATATTAACTAAAAATGGTACCAGCTGCACTGAATATGACCAAAATCACAGCAGAGTTGTGAATGACCAGGATTCACCAATTCAGTGAGATTTGGGGAGCTACTATATCAGAACCACCTGTGGTGCTTGTTAAATATGCAGATTCAGGCCCAGAGCAGTGGCTCACGCACTTTGTAATCCCAGCACTTTGGAAGGCTGAATCAGGTGGATCACCTGAGGTCAGGAGTTCAAGACTAGCCTGGCCAACATGGCGAAACCTCCTCTCTACTAGAAATACAGAAATTATCTGGGTGTGGTGGCACATGCTTGTAATCCCAGTTACTAGGGAGGCTGAGGCAGGAAAATTGCTTGAACTTGGGAGGTGAAGGCTGCAATGAGCCAAGATTGTGCCAATGTACTCCAGCCTGGGCAACAGAGTGAGACTCAGTCTCAGGGAAAAAAGCAAAACAAAATGCAGATCCTCAGCCACCTGAGACCTACTGAATGAGAAGTTTAAGAGTGTGATACAGGAACCCTCAGCAGATTCTTTTGCACACCGAGGTTTGAGAACCAGCACCATGTTCGCGAAGCCTCCCTTCCCAGTATGCTTTGCGCCAATGTGCTTGGTGGTACATTCCACGTCTGGTCCACATCCTCCTATCTGCTTCAGACTCTGAAGCAGTGAAGAGGCCACTGAGTTCACCTGGCTTTGAGTAGGATCCAAGATGGTGCCAAACACATGGGGAGCCAGGTTTGTCACACCAATTAGGTACAGTAGTCACCAAGTGCAGATGTTTCTAAAAACCTGACCCAGCGTTCACTCACTGTCACCATTACCAGTCATCTGTCCCCTGAAGGGTACAAATCAGTGACTGGATCTGTTGTTTTTATAATATGTCTTCTCCATCTGAATAAATTTACATCTTCATGGGCAACAGTTTTTCCTTCAGGATTTTTAGTTTAAATGTCTTAACTCTGGAGCAAGCTTATTCCTGTTGTTTTAAAAGCTCCGTACTTCAGCAAAACTCCAGGCACACAGCAGAGCCAACAGCATGACGATTTAACCCAGGAATGTAGTTGACCACAGATGTAAACATAGGTCCATGTTAAATCTGCTGTAGCCATCAGACCTTTACATTAGCAGGCACTAATTCAATGCCGTATCTTATGAAATGACCTTATCAGTAGCCTGTCCTTTGGGTTTGTTTGCTTGTTTAATATGACTGTTTTTAGATTTGGTCTCTAGCAGAAACATTGGCTGAACCCATCCATAAGTAATAAGGTAGAACAGTTAATGCCATTATTAGAATCCTTTTTAAACTAGTTCCTTATTTGAGATTAAGTGCTCTGTATTCACCAACAATATTGGACACCCATAGTCGATACAAACAAATTTCTGTTTTCAAAAGAATACTGGCTGGAGTTACACAGCAAGCATGCGTTGACATCACAGGTTAGCAAAACACACACAACGCAAATTCTGCATCAAGTTTAAGGCTTGGATTAGTCCAGATATTTTGCTCATGACTTAATTTTACTTTTCTGTGCATCCAAACATCCTATAACCTGAAAAAATAAGCCAAAGACTAGAAGCATGGGTTTTTAAAAGTTCGGTATAAAAATAGAATACTATGGCTAAAATTAACCAGATTCCACATGTATCAACATTGATAAATCTCAAGAACATAATCCCGAATGAAGTGACAGGCCAATATGCACACTTACACAATGTGCGCACATTCAGGCCAGTACCAAATGTTGTTATTCACAGGATGTACGTTTACCTGATATAGAGAATAAAAACATCCAACTGCAAGACAGGAGTTATCTCTGAAAAAAGAGCTAGGGAAACAGAGGTCGCATCAGCTGTACCTGTAATGTTTTATTTCTTAAAAAGAACCAGAAGTCAGCATAGCAAAATGACGGATAATGGTACAGGAGTGTTTTTTTGTTTTTTTTTTTTTGAGACAGAATCTCACTCTGTCACTGGAGTGCAGTGGTGCGATCTCGACTCACTGCAACCTCTGCCTCTTGGCTTCAAGCAGTTCTTCTGCCTCTCCCGAATAGCTGGGATTACAGGCGCACACCACCATACCTGGCTAATTTTTGTATTTTTAGTAGAGATGGGGTTTCACCATGTTGGCCAGGCTGGTCTCCAACTCCTGATCTCAAGTGATCCACCCACCTTGGACTCCCAAAGTGTTGGGACTGCAGGTGTGAACCACCATGCCCAGCCAGGAGTGTTCCTTATGTTATTCTCTGTACCTATTTTCACATTGAAACTATTCCATAACTTTCTTTTTAATTCAGTGAAAAGATAAAAGAGGAAGGACAGTTGGGCAGGAACAAAGGAAGGGTAAAGAATCTATGTTGCCCTGAGTACATATAAGATCTAACAGACAGATAACTTCCTTGAATAAAATTAACCCCAGGAAAGAATTCATGCCTTGAAGCTAGACCATAAAATATGGTCCAATAATCATTTGTCTACACCTACTATTAACTGCGGTCTTCTGCTCATGCTTACTTGACAAAGGCAGACAAAGCTTGCCAAATCCTATTTCCAAAGAGCTTCAGTAAACAATTCACAGCTTGGAATTCCTACTATTATTTTTCTAACCAAAAACATTCTCTTGGCTATGATCTCATATAGGTCTCCACTGCACCCAGGAGGCAAGCAACTTTCTTATATGAAGTAAAGGAAATGGGAAAAAGAAAAAAATAAAACCTTCAGCTAGGGACTATACTTTCTGAGTTAAGCTAACAGGAATTCATGTATGAGTCAATATTTTTAGGTCATAACTTAATCCTGTAATGTCATTAGAGGAAGAATGCGCAAATGCTTACTGTATTACGCAAGAGCTCCCACCCACTTCTGCAAAATGTGTTAATCACAACACATAACGTTTCCTAGAAGCATGACATTCTGCGACACTGGCCCCAGAAAGACAAAGGTGGTTGTGCCACATTCTTTCGGGGTCTAAGAGATGGCTTTATTATATTCTTTCCATCCTCATGAGCTTATGAGTTAAGTCAAGAAGGGCTGAAAAAGACTTTAAAGGCTGTAAGCTTTGGCTTTAATCTTTGAGATGGTGTCTTATTACATCTCAGTATATCTAGCACAGTTCTGGGCATGTAACAATTAGACACCCAGTAAGTATTTCCAGAAGAAAAAGGAAGGAGAAGTGCGTGAGTAGGATGAGAGATGGACTAATGTGAGTTCTGCTCCAAAGGTCACTCACATTCACAGAAATGCTGTTTTGCATTCACCTCATCAAGTCACTCAGTCTGTGGAGCCTTTAATGGCTCCCCTTGCTCTGAGAATGAGGTCCTATATCCTCACGTGGCTCATGAAGACAGACCTGCCTCAGCCGACCTTTGCCCACCTCTGCAGCATCATATCTCATTGTTCCTTCTCCCACCAAACTCCCCCACAGCTATATCTGCTCCATGCTGAACTATCTCCATCAGATACAGTTCCTCTAAATGCCATCTTCTCTTCCGTCTCCTCTGTGGACCAATGCACATACTATGTCCTGTACCTGGAACATTCTACTCTCTGTTCTTTACCTGGCTGACATCCATTCTTTAGGTCCTTCCTTAGAGGATGCTTCTTTCCTGACTGGAAAGGCATCAGGAGGAGGCCCCATCAGGGCCTGCATCGCACCCAGCAGAGCGTCTCCTGCTCTACACAGCAGCTGCTCCTTTCCTGGTCTGTCCCACCCATTCCCCAACCAGGACAGAAACAGAGAGGGCTAGACCTTGCACATGATTGCCTCCCTGGCCCAGAGCATGGCACTGATTAGGGCTCAATAAATGTTTACTAAATGAATGAATGTGTTTGTTAATCCATTATCACTACATAAAATGAAGGCTGGAAAATAATATTACTAGTGCATTAGGAGTCATAGCTAAACAGAAGTAGAAAACGCATCTGTGCAATTAAAATGCAACTGAAAATATTTTCAATTAATAAAAACCTCATCTACATCAAATTTTTTCAGGAATTCTATGACTAAATAAAATGAGATGTGGGTATACATATATTGGAATGGTATTTTCAACACAATACATGATTTTGTTTTCCTCCTGGGAATGCATGTTGCAATGTGTTCACTGAAACATTTCAAATGTCCCTTAAATATCTTCATAAAGTAGACAGAAATCTCTACTTCACTTTACCCATATGCAAAATCCAACTCAGGCTGGAATTAGTATGTTTTAGTTCAAACTGAAAACAAACCACAAATCAAAGACTATCACCACCCAGAAGTAATCACTAACTCTTTCCAGTGCTTTATTTGACAGTAAAGATTTCTTCTGGGAAACATTTTAATATTTTTTACTGAAGTAGGAAATTATAAAACTAAATTTCTAAGGAACGTTCTAATCTTTTAAAAAATAATTCAACAATTATTAGCTTTTAAATTAGATGTGTTTAATGCATTCCACCACTTTACTTTTTGCTGTTTCTAAACATAGTTAAATACATCTACTACCACATAATTCAGGGGGAAAAAAATTAAACCTGTATCTTAGGTATGGCAATAATTTTCGAGGAAGAAGTAAGATAGCTAAGGTGAAAATATCTGTACAGACGGAGTTGAGTAGTCATATTAACACACTGCCATATCTACCAGTTAGTGCTCTTTTCCCACAAGAATTAGGTGAACAGAGAGTCTGAAGTATAAATCTACACAGTGTGTCATTCCACTGAATACCAAACCATGAGGATTGCGGCTGCTTGCTGGGAGAAAGCACGTAAACCAGTGGGCAGTAAAATCACACAAAGCCCAACAAAATCTGATACTTTCTAACAAAAGTCTGGGTTCCAGACAGGAAAACACAGAGATCAAGTGTTCTCTCCTGCAAAAACCCACACAGACGCTTTAAGGACAGCATGTAACAAGTTGAAGTATCTTGCCCTAAAAAGCCATGAGGCAGAAGATAACAAGCTCCATCTGTATTCTGGGTCCTTGTAAGCTAAATAAAGACCTTCAAGACAAGCACGACTTTGTTCACTCCTTACCCATCTGCTCTTTCTATCTGTACACAGCCCAGCTGTGCGATGACTTGTCCGCTGGGAGCCTCTGGGGCACCCTCACATTACCTTCTTTCTCTCATGAACCAAGTTCTACCTTGGTGGGGAATGTGCTGGGCGCACTGGAAGACATGTGGACAGTTTCTGTGAAACCACTGGTTCCACAAAAATAACTTCCTTTTTTCTCCACGCTATTGAGGCGGAGATAAATCTGCACGCCTGGCCTTCCAACCTCAAGGATCAGACACCATTTTCACATCACTGAGGCAATGGTGAGCCAGGGATAGAGCCCATTCAACTCATTCAATCACAAATTCCTCCCACTACAGTCCACGGTGTCTGTGTTTGGCAAAGACTGCTGTCAGGGGGCTAGTAGAGAGGTCATCAGTGGAACTGGGATGAGCGGACAGCTCTCACTCTGCAGACCCAGGACCTACAAAGAATTCCTCAAATTCCCAGTCTCAGCCTTAAGGCTGGTTCTCAATGCCCACTAGAATGAAAACTCCAAGTGCATCACATCTGTCTTGTTCATGGTGGAACTTCAGTGCCTAGAACAGCGCTGGTATAAAGCAGACATACAATAAACATGTGATGGATTTTTTTTTTATGAATGTCTCATACCTTGTTCAGAGACGCTCTGCTCCCAAAGTCATCTCTGTATGGCTTGTACATTAAAAACCCTAACAGGTAATGCTTACTATGCTTTAGAGTCACTTTCAGAATATGGGCAAGAAAAAGCAGAGAGCTGCAGAGGGGTCAGTAAAAGCCAAGGGCACTGTGGGAACACTTCAAATACATGATCAATTATTCCTTCCAATCAAGAAAGCTGTAGCAGGCTGAATGCCGCGCCCCACCCCAAGATGTCCACACCCCAATCCTGGAGTCTGTGAATATGCACATTTCATGGCAAATGCACTGTGTAGATGTAAGTAAAGTTATGAATCTCAAAATAAGAGATTATCTTGGATTATGTGAATAGACCCAAACTAATCACCTGAGCCCTTAAAAGTAAAGAACTTTCTCTGACTAGAGGCTGAGAGATGTGACAGAAGGAGGCATCAGAGATTTAAAGTGTGAGAGATACTCAACCCACTTGCAGGAGAGAGTCCACACAAAAAGCATAAGAAGGAATGACGGCAAGATGCTGGAGAGGATGTGGAGAAATAGGAACACTTTTACACTGTTGGTGGGAGTGTAAATTAGTGCAACCACGGTGGAAGACAGTGTGGCGATTCCTCAGGGATCTAGAACTAGAAATACCATTTGACCCAGCAATCCCATTACTGGGTATATACCCAAAGGATTATAACTCATTCTGTTATAAAGACAGATGTACATATATGTTTACTGCAGCACTGTTCACAATAGCAAAGACTTGGAACCAACCCAAATGCCCATCAATGATAGACTGGATAAAGAAAATGCAGTACATATACACCGTGGAATACTATGTGGCCATAAAAAAGGATGAGTGCATGTCCTTTGCAGGGACATGGATGAAGCCAGAAACCATCATTCTCAGCAAACTGACACAGGAACGGAAAACCAAACACCACATGTTCTCACTCGTAAGTGGGAGTTAAACAATGAGAACACATGGACACAGGGAGGGGAACATCACACACTGGGGCCTGTTGGGGGATAGGGGGTTGGGGGCAATAGCATTATGAGAAATACCTAATGTAGATGAGGGGGCAGAAGCAGAGGGCAGGATGCAGCAAACCACCATGGCACGTGTATATCTATGTAACAAACATGCACGTTCTGCCCACGTACCCCAGAACTTAAAATATAACAATAATAATAAAAAGAAGGAATGATGGCAACCTTTAGGAACAAAGACCAGCCCCTGCTGACGGCCAGCAAGTCCTACAACTGCAAGGAACTGAATTCAGCTGCTATCCTGGATGAGCTCCAAGGCAGATTCATCTTCAGAGCCACCCAAAAAAAGACACGCAGCCCACACAAACACCTCGATATCAGCCCTATGAGACTCTAAGAGTAGACCTAGGTAAGCTCTGCTGTATCCAGACTTCTGGCCTCATGAAATAATAAATTTATGTGGTCATAAACTGCTAAGTATATGGTGACTTGTTACAGTAGCAATAAAAACACCAGTACAATCAGCGAGGACCTTGGCAACAGAAGCAAATCAATCTCTCTGGCCAAAATTTGCTGGTCCACTACGATGGCTCCTTCCTGCAGTTCAAACAGACTGGAGGTTTCTGTGAGACAGGAGAGTGGCCCTGTGCTCGCTCCAAGGGAAAGTTAGGAAAAGTTCATCTGCCCAGCACACCCTATAGCCAAATGCACCTTGCTGAGCAGCAAAAGAGAAGCCCCTGCCAGGTGGCCCTGAGCTCCGCCCAGAAGTTGTTATCTCAACAGTACAAATACAATGAGCACTCCCTAACAAGTCTCCCTCATGACTAAGTGCATTTATCCCACAGATAATATTTCATCTATCCACCCACCTTTGTACGCATCAAAAGGCCATCTTTTGAGTTGAGTCCAACACCTAGAAAATATCTGACACATAATAAGCACTCAATAAATATTGTTCAATACATAGGTTTTTAAGTAAAAGACAACACGTAATGGAAACTGCTCTAATCCCAAGGAACTTTAAAAACACAACAGCATTCTGACATCCAGTATTAATTTTTACGCAAGGCATAGACTAAGGCATAAATAAGAATCTTTGGGTGAAAGACCTTGATGATATTTGAGCAAGAATGCAGTTTTTCACTGAAATATTTGCCAGGACCACTTTGCTTGGTCTGAGTTCTAACAGTGATCTACAAAAAAAAAACTTCTTATTTATTTATTTATTTATTTTGAGACAGAGTCTTGCTCTGTCACCCAGGCTAGAGTGCAGTGGAGTGATCGCAGCTCACTGCAACCTCCATCTCCCAGGTTCAAGTGATTCTCATGCCTCAGCCTCTTTAGTAGCTGGGATTACAGGTGTGGGTCACCACACCTGGTAGATTTTTATATTTTTAGTAGAGAGGGGATTTTGCCATGTTGGCCAGGCTGGTCTTGAACTCCTGTCCTCAAGTGATCCACTTGCCCCGGCCCCCTAAAGCACTGGGATTACAAGCGTCAGCCACTGTGCCTAGCTGAAAACTTCTATCATGACAGCAACTGTTTTCAAGGACATAATTTCTATTACTTATGTCAATTAAATTATCGACTTGTATTCACTGAGCACCTATTATGTGCCAGGCCCAAGCCAGGCTCTTCATATGTATAACCAATAATCACAACAAAGAGTCAAACAAATCATATACAGAAGAGAAGAAAACTGAGGCTTACGGGGACCAAATAATTTATCCAATGTCAATGCTGGTAAAATATTCAAATGCAGTATTCAAACCCAGATCCAGCCAACCCTCCGCGCTGCCACATCTTCCCCATGTTGCCAAAACACTGCTTTCCAGAGATCAACCAGATTCTGAAAGAGGCCCAGGAGAAAGTCACAATACCCTTGGCTGGAAAAGGGAAACACTCACACACACACAAAAGAAGGAGAAATGTTTCAAAATATGTCTCTCGTGCAATTCCACTTTGGGTACAGAAGCACATATTGAAAGAACAGTTTCTCTCCCCGTGATGTTGGGCCTGGCATCTGGCTGCTGCTACTGCTGCAGTTCTTGGTGCTGTGAAGTGCCCATGTGCAATGTCATCACATGTCACATCCACCTACATCACAAATGTTGAGATTTCAACCAAGCAGCAATAGAATAAGGCTGCTTAATGCAAAGCGAGTATCAGTCCCAGCACTCCAATTAAGGTCCTGCTTCATTCAGTAAGTAAGAGTCACATTTCAAAACGTTTGGAAGTCATTTCATCCCAGAGTCTTCCTCAAAAATCATCTTTATACAAAACAGTCCTGATCACTCATTAAGTTCTAATTTAAGAGCCCCGTTTTGAAGAGAGGTCTCTTGGTAACAGCAGAGGGGCAGGAGCAGAACCTGAGATACTCCACAAACCAAAAAGATGTGCAGAAAGCACCTGGTAGAAGCCAACTTAATCAACACCTGGTCATAGACCATTGGATCCACAAGGACAACCACAGCACAGCAGGAGGGGCTGCAGTGTGGCTGACAGTTCTGAAGGTATACTTCCCTGCACTCCCTCATGCTGCTAATCCTGCCAGAGAGATACTGTCAAGCTGAAACCTGAGCTGTTAATTGTCAGATGATGAGGGCTAACCCCTCATTCTACTTTGAGTGTAATTCAGACATTATGTGAGTAGAGGGATTTTACCGGGTTGCGTACACAGTAAGTGTTTAATGAGTAAACCGAAATGAAATGGAATGAATGGGCACAGCACCAGAACAAATTACTATGTCTTCTAAAAACACTCTTTTTTTTCCCAAAATTTCGATCATTTTAACCGAAAGGGGGAGCATTTCTGCCTTGTAAAGCAGCCCAAAACAGTCCAAGGAAATGGTTTTGTAATAAATTTTTGTGCCATTTGTAATAACCTTTCACCCTCTATGTCTCATATCACAAAAAAGACCAACAGTCTGTAAATGTCTGCACAAGTCAGCTTCTCTAACTTTTTAAGCCAGTTACTTCGAGTTGCAAAGATCCCCACAGAGAAATATATCTTACTTTAAATTACAACATGGGGCCAGGCACAGTGACTCACGCCTTTAATTCCCAGCACTTTGGAGGCCAATTTGGGCCGATCATTTGAGCTCAGCAGTTCCAGACCAGCTAGGCAACATGGTAAAACCCCATCTGTACTAAAAATAGAAAAGATAACTGGGCATGGTGGCAGGCGCCTGTAGTCCCAGCTACTTGGGAGGCTGAGGCATGAGAATCGCTTGAGCCCGAGAGGTGAAGGTTGCAAGATGCTGGGATCCCGCCACTTCATTCCAGCCTGGCCAACAGAGTGAGATGGATCTCAGCTCACTGTAACCTCTGCCTCCCAGGCTCATGCGATTCTCCTGCCTCAGCCTCCCGAGTAGCTGGAATTACAGACACCCACCATCAAGCCTGACTAATTTTTGTATTTTTATAGAGATGAGGTTTCACCATGTTGGCCAGGCTGGTCTCGAATTCCTGACCTCAGGTGATCCACCCACCTCAGCCTCCCAAAGTGCTGGGATTACAGGCGACATGCCCGGCCAATACAAGAACTCTTTGAGGTGTGTTTCTAAGGTCACATTCTAGGGTGTAATCTGGGTACGGGGTCCAGAAACTGAATATTCCTAGTTTCCAACTCTCTATAAAGAATTCATGCCCCACAAAGTCCAAGAGTATTACAATTCCATTTTATTATAAAAAGGAACATCTCTTTCCAGATACATCCTTCCTCCAGGGATCTTTCCCTGGTTTTAAGAGTATCTACTGCCAAATCAGAATACTATCTGGTAAGCAGAAAACCAGAATCCTGGATATTAAATGATGGTATTTGGGGTAGACAGAGGAATTTCACCAGAGCTCTCAGAAAACCTAGAGACATAGCTGTTCTGGAATTCTATACAACTGTCTAATAACCAAATTGCTCAGGCTCACCCGCATTCTTTGGTTAAGAATGTATGGGAATTCTCATAGATGGCTTCTCTGAACTATTGATTCCGAGGCTGAAAAAACTGTCAGAATTTTACTTTGCAATTTTATTAGTAATTAAGCTAATTAGTGCAGTCTCATCTAATTCCAGGGCCTCCCAACTGTGACAGCTCACAATGTCATTTTTATGTTGGATTTTTAAACATGAATAGATATCCATATTTCTATCAATGGTTTCAAGACTTTTTTTTTAATCTGAAGAACTCTTTATTCTTGCTTAGTATTATAATATTAAAAACATGAAAAAGTAGGTCTTCTCTGATTGAAATAAGCACAAAAAATGTTTGGCTTAAACTCAGCCACACCCAGCTTATTCTTCCCATTCACGCTTTGGGAGATGGCCCAGAAGTCTGAAAGAACACTAGGAACACTTAGAATACCACTGAACTAAATGATATCACAAACTCCCGGCCAGCCGTACTTTTCTACAAAAACAAAGTCATGTTGTCCAAGGAAAAACCTCACATTCCGAAAGCGTGAGTGCTTGAAGTTTCTCCCCTGAGCAAGTCTACTCACCAAGATCGGCTTCAGGATGTCCATGTTGGAACGAAGTACTCGCTCTGCTGCAGCCAGCTTCTCCCTTGGTAGGCCACAAAGCTCGGCAGCTTCTTGGTCCCCCAAGTTGAATCATCTCTTTTAATTTTGACCCGTTGCACAGACTGGTCAAATGTAACTGGTTGCCTTGCAAAAATACCTGGAAGCATTTCATGCAAAGAGAGACAAGCACAGCAGAATTACAAAGATTGGAAGCTGGGTCCTTGAAGTCTTCTGGTGAACTTCACATCAATACAGCTTTGAAGATCTTAAAACAGGTACCAGTGCAAACAGTCAAGGCATCAGGTCTCTTTACTGAACCTCAGAATGTATCAAAGCACAAGGCACATTGACAGGACATTTAGAACGTGCAGGTTGCATTAACTCAGTGTCTCCCACACTCTTGTCCCTCTTGCAAAAAAAAAAAAAAATTCAGAGTCCAACTCGTTTTCTCAAGAGTAGGACACATGATTTGGCAAACAGGAATCCAGAGTCTGAATTCCCGGAACCAATTTTATTAAAGGAACAATATCCTCACTATTTTGCAATTTATGTTGTCTTTAAGTAGGATTGGGCTAAAGTACTGGGGGAAAGCATTTATGCTACTTATCTGTAAGCACAGATATTTAACTAAGACACAGAGCTATGTTCTTACAATTTCAGAATTTGGAATTCTCCATTTTACTTGCCTTAGAGCAGAGTGCCAGAAAGCCAGGCTTTCTTACTGATAGGCCAATTCTAAGTCAGTCTTATCTTTTCTTTATACCAAACCCACTAGAGAGCCTGTTCTTCATATTTTACTTAATTGCCTTTCTGGGCCGAAACTATTCTTCTTCATATGTGGTCCAGTGGACCACAAGCTTTGAAAGAAGAGGAGCCTTTCTTGATGGTGCTCACTTTGCATTCAGTGTTAAAACATGACAGCCAGTATTTACTGAATGAATGAATGATGCAGGCTCTTTATTATACCATTACTAACTGCCCTGTTAAATTGGTGCAGGCTGACATGCTTGTAGAACAACCTAAGGGGAGTGATGGACCAAAAACCTCTCAAAACCCATGCAGCTTTTGAAATACTGCAGAGCATTTGGCCAACCATGATTCTCATTAAATTTTCACTGACTGTCATAGATACTCAAGCACATTTCAGTTCTACTCCTTCCTTTAGTCCTTGCTACAAGGCTGTCAACCTACAGTTCGTGTCTATGTTTAAGAATACTGACAACAGGCCAGGTGCAGTGGCTCACACCTGTAATCCCAGCACTCTGGTAGGCCAACGGGGGCAAATCACCTGAGGTCAGGAGTTCAAGACCAGCCTGGCCAACTAACATGATGAAACCCCACCTCTACTAAAAATACAAAAATTAGCCAAGTGTGGTGGCGCATGCCTGTAATCCCAGCTACTCAGGAGGCTGAGGCAGGAGAACCACTTGAACCCAGGAGGCAGAGGCTGCGGTGAGCCAAGATTGTGCCACTGCATTCCAGCCCGGGTGACGGAGTGAGATTCCGTCTCAAAATAAAAAAAAAAACTAGTGACAACAGAGGGCCTTTGTTGAAATCATCTTCTGCCTCTGCCCAATCATGCTTTGTTCCCTTCCCTTTCCTTACACAAGTATTGATCCCAAGACTTTTTCAATAAATTTCTTGTATGCTCAAAAAATTAAAAAAGAATACTGACAACACAGAAACTCTAATTACCATCCAAGGACCACCTCCAGGCTTAGGATGCCCCTTATTTTAAACTGATTAGGTGTAATAGATATGAAATTGGCAGGGGGCAATGGAAATTATGCTAAATGCAACTATTTTCAAAAGCCTGCTGCCCTTGGCCCATCTCCCAACCACAACTGGTAAACACAAGGCATATTTTCCTAGTTTCAGAAGGGCAAACAGTAAGCACATTTTTCTAATTTTGAAAATTCTAGATCATGTGAAGCAAAAAGCTTATTTTCAAGCATAGACATTTCTACTACTTCTGCTTATTGTAAAGACAAGCTAGTATGCAGACACGAGACAGGGGAGGAAGCAGTTCCCTTTTCTGTCAGAGAATAAACTCAAAAAGTGTCTCTGAAAAATCAATAACCATGCAATCTGGGTCTGCCACCGACTGCACAAGAGCTGTCTAATAATGATGCCAGAGAAAGTTTTCTATGAATCTGAAGTTAAAATTCAACATAATCACTAATATTATTTCCTAATTTTGTAAAATTCTTTTTTCTTTCTTTGTTTTTTTTTTTGATAGAGTCTCACTTTGTCGCCTAGGCTGGAGTGCAGTGGCACAATCTTGGCTTACCGCAACCTCCGCTTCCCAGGTTCAAATGATTCTCACTGCAACCTCCACCTCCCAGGTTCAAATGATTCTCCTGTCTCAGCCTCATGAGTAGCTGGGATTACAGGTGCCCACCACCACACCCGGCTAATTTTTGTATTTTTAGTAGAGACGGGGTTTCACCATGTTGGCCAGGGTGATCTGAACTCCTAACCTCAGTATCTACCCGCCTTGACCTCCCAAAGTACTGGGATTATAGACGTGAGCCACTGAGTTCGGCCCTGATTTTATGAAATTCTTAAAAGTCTCTTAATATACCCTGCCTGAAGTTGTCTTCAGTTTTATAGACAGAGCACCTCCACATCAATAATCCTCAACCATGGCTACTGTCTCAGAACTGTGAATATTTTTTAAGTTTAACTCAAAATGTATCCCTTGTAGGAGGAAGTCATCACAAACGCCAAGTGACAAGCCAGAAATCAATTTTATTTCAACCAACTGGCCCATGATACCAGGTTGCATATTCCACTCCGGGATGGTTTGGCAATTCCTGCCTGAATAGGGAAGTAAAATTAGATGAAGTTGAATTTGAACTACCTCCCTCCCCTTCACCACCATTACGAGGACAGGGGTCTAGTCATTTCTTTCCAGTAGCTGAACAACGAAATTGCCATCAGCCCCACTGAGGAAGCTGGAGGCAACAGCTTACCTTCTGGAGAGTGACATCAGCCCTCAGCATCTTGTCCACAGTAGACCTCGGGAGAGAGAGGTTGTGATACAGGAACCCAGAGAAGGTTTCATTGTCCACCAGGAAATCCTGAAGCTTTAAGTCTATTGAGAAATAGTGTTTTATTTTTATTTAGTAAGTAACTAAAAAAAAAGTGGGCACAATGGGGCAGCAGAGAAATGTATCAGAATATTGATGATCAGAAGTCTCCTGGCTAAGCACACACGGGAATGAGATGGGGAGCATTGCTGTATCAGGAGAGGCATGAAATAATGAAAATATTGCTTTCTGGTAACATGTTGAGCCACACCCAGCATGTGCTCCTCAATTCAGTGTGATGGTGGTGTTAACACACACAAACACAAACACGAACACATACACACAGCCTTTTCTTGCTCTTCAAAAAAGAAGTCAACCTTTTGAAATGATCTCACCCACCCCCGCCTGAGCTTTGTGACACTAGTCCATTCCGGCTTCCTCAGTACCAACTCACAGAGCTAAAACTGGAGAGATTTAAAGCCTTATTCCCACAAGCTGCAGGGACTGAGCTCCTATTTAATGCAAAGCAAGCAAAGGTTCTCAAACTTAAGTATGCACCAGAATCACCTGCAGGGCTTGTCAAAATGCAGCCTGCTGGGCCCTATCCCCAGAGTTTCCGATATAGCGGGCCTGGGATGGGACTGGAGAATCACTTCCAGGTGATGCTGATGCTGCGACCTGGGGACCACGTTTTGACAAACACTGGCAGTGTGCATTATGCATCTCAAAGTGCTTTCACAGACATGGTCTCATTTTAATTCCAAACATAAAACATGTGGCCGGGCACGGTGGCTCACGCCTATAATCCCAGTACTTTGGGAGGCTGAGGCAGGCGGATCACCTGAGGTTGGGAGTTCAAGACCAGCCTGACCAACGTGGAGAAACCCTGTCTCTAATAAAAATACAAAATTAGCCAGGCATGGTGGCACATGCCTGTAATCCCAGCTGCTCAGGAGGCTGAGGCAGGAGAATCATTTGAACCCTGCAGGCAGAGGTTGTGGTGAGCCAAGATCACACCACTGCACTCCAGCCTGGGCTACAAGAGTAAAACTCCGTCTCAAAACAAACAAACAAACAACAACAAAAACATGTGATACAAAGCTCTAAAGCCCAGGTCTGCCAGGCTTTAGGAAAACACATAAACATATATTTAAACCATCAGCCCTATTAAATTATTTGATTGCTAAAGGGTTTCATACGGAATCTCTCTAAATAATAGGACCTCTGGGTACATTTAGAAAAGGCTTCAATCCAGTGCAGCAAAACAGATAAAGCACCGCTAAGAATCCAGAATTTTAGTCCCTAGGGTTGGAGGCTGTGTCTGGTGGTGTCACTGCGTACTTCACATCATCTTTCTGAACCTCAGTTTCTTGATCTCCAAAATGAGAGGTTTCTGCGCAGATGCTAGGTAGGAGCCCTCTGACTCTAAAACAGTATAGTTCTCCCTGACTCATTTCATTTGACTGTCTACCTCTTCTCCTTCCAACCCACTCTCCTAACAGCCGAACTTCTTTGTAATAAAGATAAAACCAGTTCACCGGGACCACAAGAACTGAGTCCCCAGGGCAGGCGCTAACCAACCTCTAGAGGGCAAACGTTGCAAACTCAAATCATTTACCAGAAGAGAAACAGGTTTGATCTGAAAATGGGACTACAGTGTGAGGCTTAATGAGGACAGGAGTTAATCCACGGAGCTAAGAGGGTCACATGTAGAGATAAAGTAGCAGGAGGGCCTGACAGCCCAGCCAGTCTCTCATTAGTGCTGCATGATCCAGGTGTATTCTGCTTTAGGCAAACTTCAGTAATATTGAGTTACACAGACAGAATAAAGTGAGCAAGATTCATATTGCTAGAGAAATGATACTCTGCTACCCTTCTATGGCTAGCTCCTAGTTATTCCTCATGACAGCCAGTAGCTGTTCCTAGGCCCAGTTAGTGTCCCTCAGAATCGGTGCTCCTGCAAATGGCTACCTACCTGATGCTCCCCCATCACACATGACTTCTACACTGTTACCATCAGGCTCTCTACTGCAGTTGTCAAACTTCAGGGCACCTAAGCTTCATTTACGGAGCACGTTGAAATGCAGTTTCTTGGGCCCAGTCCCTAGAGATTCTGAAACAGTGGGTCTAAAATGCAGAATGCAGAGCCCATGAATCTACTTTTGAATAAGCATCTCTTGTATTTTTTTTTTTGAGACAGAGTCTCGCTCTGTCACCCAGGCTGGAGTGCAGTGGCGCGATCTCAGCTCACTGCAACCTCTACTCCCGGGTTGAAGCAATTCTCCCGCCTCAGCCTTCTGAGTAGATGAGATTACAGGCACCCACCACCACACCTGGTTAAATTTTTTTTGTATTTTTAGTAGAGGGGTTTCACCATGTTGGTCAAACTGGTCTCAAACTCCTGACCTCGTGATCAACCCGCCTCGGTCTCCCAAAGTGCTGGGATTGCAGGCGTGAGCCACCGCACCTGGCTGCATCCCTTGTACTTCCAATGTTGGGGGAGGGGGGTGTGGAACCATAGTTTAAGGAACATTGTTTTACTTACATGCTATCTCCACCAGACTATGCCTACAGTATAGGGAATATGTGTTCTTAGCACCGCCAATGCCCAGATCAGGCCTGGCACAGAATTACTGCCCAGTGAAGGGTAGGGTAGCTGAATACCAAATACTAGGAGATGGAATTAGGAATGACAAGATTCCAAAAGTATCTGAGCACTATCCTAGGAGTTTTCCTTTTAGCTGATCAGGTCCAGGAAGAATCCAAGGGATGTCAGGACCATCCCCAGGCCACACCCCAGGAGTGAACAGGACTGCTAACCACTAGAACTGCCTTCCCAGGAACAGAAAGTGACATCTGGGGTCACTTTCCATTATTGTACAACAGTGGGAAAAGCACCACCCTGCGGGGTCAGAAACCTGAGTTCTACATCCATTTATTTGTCGGGTCATTTCATGTTGTTGTACCTCCACTGCCTTACCTATAAAATGAAGGGTCAAAAAGGCCTCTGTGAAACCCCAACAGAGACAGAATACACATATTAGCTAACCCTCACTGACCAGGTGGGCCACAGATTCCGCCTGAGCAGAGCCAGGGCAATAGATCACATTGCACCAGGGAACTTCAAAACAGCTCCCCTCCTTCCCAAGCATGGCGGCAGACGTGTGGGGAGGGTGACCCAGGCCACCCCTGCAGTGGGCCTAGGTCATCCAGCAACACTCTCCAGACCAATGAGTGTGCTCAGCAGGTTTATAAGACTATTCTGTTATGTCAACAGGCTCTGAAGATGAGAACATCTGGATGTGATCAAGCTCCAACCTCCTATCGGTGAATGCCCCAGATGAGACACAAGAAGAACCCAGAGGCTGATTAAACAGTCAACAGCCCTTGGCTGTGCACGTGCATAATGTGGTAGGTTGGCTGGGTGGGGAGCAGCAGGGAGGGCCAAGATCCTTGGCTACAAAGAACTTGCAGCCTGATCAGGTGGCTATCCACCCGTGTGGGCTCAGATTAGACTCACACACTAGCACCAACCGGTGTGAAAACAGGAAGACAACGTGGTGTAGCACACTGATTCTCAAACATGACTGCCCGTTAGACTCAGCTGGGGGCTTCACAAAATCCCAAAGCCCAGGCCACACCATGGAGCAACTAATGAAAACTGCTAGGGTAAGACCCAGGCATCAGAATTTAATAAAACTTGGCTGGGCTTGGTGGCTCATGCCTGTAATTCCAGCACTTTTGGAGTGAGGTGGGAGGATCACCTGAGGTCAGGAGTGCGAGATCAGCCTGGCCAACATGGTGAAACCCTGCCTCTACTAAAAATATCAAAATTCGCTGAGCATGGTAGTGGGTGCCTGTAATCCCAGCTACTTGGGAGCCTGAGGCAGGAGAATCACTTGAACCTGGGAGGCGGAGGTTGCACTGAGCCAAGATTGCGCCTGGGTGCATTCCGGCCTGGGTGACAGAGTGAGACTCTATCTCAAAAAAAAAAAAAAAAAAAAGAAGAAGAAGAATTTAATAAAACTTCCCAGGTGATTCCAGCCAAGTCTGAGAAACAATGGTGTGGAGAAAACATCAGGGTTTGGGACCAGAAAAACCTAAATTTGATACCGCACTCTACTGTGAAATAGCTGTGTGATTGTGAGAAAGTGACTTCGCCTCCCTGAGCACAAATTTTCTTACCAATTAAGTGAAGGTAATAGTATCCACATTTCAAAGATATGAAGACTAGAGATATTCATCATGGTAGGTGCTCAATATATGGTAATAATTTGTGATTACCGAAAAGGTTTTTTTTTTTTTGAGACAGAGTCTCACTCTATTGCCAGGTACCAGGCTGGAGTGCAGTGGCACGATCTCGGCTCACTGCAACCTCCGCCTCCCGGGTTCAAGCAATTCTCCTGCCTCAGCCTCCCGAGTAGCTGGGACTACAGGTGTGCGCCACCATGCCCAGCTAATTTTTGTATTTTTAGTAGAGACAGGGTTTCACCATGTTGGCCAGGATCATCTCGATCTCTTGACCTCATGATCCGCCCGCCTCGGCCTCCCGAAGTGCTGGGATAACAGGTTTGAGCCACTGCACCAGGCCCGAAAAGGTTTTTTCACTCAACTTTGCCACTGTACAACAATGCCATTTATAGGAAAGATGGGAGTGCAGTCCCTGCCCTCAAGGAACTTGCAAGCCTGAAGGGAGAGATAAAGAGGCAAATCAATTCAAGAAGGCAGAAGGAAGGGTAAGAAAGCCCAAAGGAGACAGTGAATGGAAGCACTGGCCCAAGATGAGGTTTATCTGTAAGGGCTTCATGGGGGAGAAATCAGACTGGAGCCAAGTTCTGGAAAAGGACAAACTCAAAAATCCCAGGAAGCTGTGGCTGAAGAGGAAGGGGTAAGACCTCTCATGATGACAATGACCAGGACATTTTGTGGTCATAATGCTATGCACATAGTAGGTTCTCAACAAATGAATGAACAAGCAGATAACTAGAGAGGAGATTTCTAAAAACCTCAGATTTGGGAATAGGAAAGCAGGGGGAAAGAAGTGGGTAAGGACAGAGTACAGTGGCTTTGTACCTGCTGGTCTCTGTCTTCTCCACTATGTTGCTGGCAGGAAAATCGGTGGAAAGCCAAGAATATCAAGAAAGCCAGATGTCTAAAATATACTTTCTCCTCTTACCCCATCCTCATGATATGGCCTGTGAGTCACCACCTCCAGGAAGCCTGCCCCTACCTTCCCACCCTCAAGCTGCATTAGGTGGCCAGCCCTTTCTTGTGACTTTTTTTTTTTTGATACAGAGATAGAGTTTCACTCTTTCACCCAGGCTGGAGTGAAGTGACCCAATCTTGGCTCACTACAACCTCTACCTTCCTGGGTTCAAGCGATTCTCTGGCCTCAACTTCCTGAGTAGCTGGAATTATAGGTGCCTGCCACCATGCCTAGCTAATTTTTTTTTCTTTCTATTTTTAGTAGAGACGGGGTTTTGCCATGTTAGCTAGGATGGTCTTGAACTCCTGACCTCAGATGATCCACCAGCCTTGGCCTCCCAAAGAACTAAGATTACAGGTATGAGCCACTGTGCCCAGCCTTTTGTGACTCTTTGTGCCCAACATCCTATGTTTCCCGCTAGTATCACACAGATCAAGCTGCAGTCACCTGCGTATATATCCTGCTCCCAGAAGAACAGAAATTCCTTGAGGGCCAGGATTTGTAATTCTAAAGCCGTAATTTGTAATTCTCAGCAGTGCCTGGCACAGAGGAGGCACTCAGAAAATTGGATGAATGAATGAATGAATGAACTAATAAATGAATGAATGAATACAAATGAGTGAATAAATTAATGACCCTGTGTGATTGTAATAAATTAATGACCCAATGCAGCTGCAACTTGCCAATTGCAGAGAAGTAAATTGACCTTGCAGTGAGTCAGGGAAAGGATGAAGCAGGACATGAACTTGAAACAAGCCAAGTGAAGAGGACACAAAAGTTCTACTAAGCCCACTCAGCCACGTCAGCCCGGGGCAAGAGGAGAGTCAGGCGAGCAGCAGCTGGGAGCAGAGTGGGAAAAAGGACAGAGGAAGGCTGAGTTGATTAATCGGTAAAATGGAGATGACAATGGCACCCGCCTCATTGGGCTGAGCTAGTACCTGCAGACCTAGTAATAATGCCTGGCACTGAATAAGGTGCTTGGTAAAGGATGGCTAATATCATTGTTTTCAGGAATGACTGATCTGAATGGATTTATGGCTAATTTAACCTTAAAGCATATTCAGAATAGACAAGACACAGAAGGGGTTTTGGCAGCAAAGTTGAGATGCTGAATTGGTGATCTAAGGTATGCACATGTGTGTGTGTGTGTGTGCGTATGTATGTGTGTATTATAATACATATTAGCCTGGCTGAGTTCCTAAGACAGAATTATTAAGTTGTTTCTGCTGATACTATCTATAAAGGAAAGGTTGAAGCTGACTGATTTGTCTATTCATAACTTTATAAAAGAATAAATAAATCTAGTATTTTACAGGGAATCAACAGGAATGATCCTGTCTGCCAGTCACTGCAAAGATAGATGTAGGTGGAAGATGACCTGGAAGAACGACCAATCATTCCACACAAGACAGGGAATACTTCATGAACAGGACAGTCATTTAGCCATTTAACTTTGGGCGCTGAGTTAGCGTGGACCTGGATTTTATAATCAGTAAAATGTGTGGGTTGGAGAAGATGATCTTTGAGGTCTTACCTAGGAAACTGAAAGGAACACAGGGCAAAATAAAATCAGCACCGGACAGAGCACCAGAGGGTCTGGATTCAAGAGTCAGCTCTGCCATTTCCTGACTGTGAAATCGTGAAGCTTCTTTCCCCCTTTTTTTAAATCTCCCTAAGCCTCAGTTTCCTTGGATATAAAATGGGGCTAATAACATTCACAGATTATTGTGTGAACCGAAGATCAAGAACGTGAAAGTCCTCTTTCAGGGGAAAGAGCTGACTTGCTCCAAGTGTTCGCTCGGGTAACTGGAAGGTATGACCTCTGTCACAGGATGCGGAACTGGGCTACTGCTGCCGGCAGAAGAGAGAGTCACTACCCAGCAGAGAGATCAAGAGAGCTCTCCCACCACTGTCTCGTCAATACAGACCAAAACACTTGATCTGCTGAGCTCAGCCTCTTTGGTTTTGCCTGGAGGAGCAAACAGTGACCTACCAATTAGCCTAGAACTTTGCTGTGCGTACTGTGAAATAGAGCAAAGGAAAGAAAAAGAACAAAAGCAGGTGAAATGTGTGTTCGTGGGCCGGGGAAGAAACGAGGCAGAACCCTCAGCTTCTTGCCACATATCCTCTGGGACTAGCTGAGGAGTGCAGTTGCACGTGCAGGCAGAGGGCTGTGACACGGATGGGGGTGAGGTCCCGCTTTCCCGGCCATTCGGTGTTCCTTCACTTCTCTGAGCACAGAGGATAGGGAAGGTGGGAGGAGGGAGGAGAGGAAGGAGAAGAGTGGAGGAGCTGGGGAGAGGAGGGAGAAGAAGGAGGAGAGGAGAGGAGGGCAGCTCGGGAAGGCGGAGGAGGGAAGCCCTTGACTGAGCTGAGCTGAGCCAGACAGGGTTACTCTCGGTCAGTGCCCTCCAGTCCCCAGCTCGGGTTTCAAGATCTCCGTCTTCTCTTTTGCTCAACATGAAAAGGAACCAGAGCAATCAGCTGCTTTAGAAGTGGGTGGAGGAGGCAAATGAAAAAAATAGAGAAGTAGGGAAAATCACATCAACATTCCAGGCCCAGATGGTCTTCTTCAATGAACCCCTGGGGTGGGGTGGGGGTGGGGGTCTCCCAGCCTGCTAGGAGCTGTCAACTGGGCAGCATCTGGGAGGGGGAGGCAAATTCCAACTCATGGTTTTAATCAGGCTGAGCTTGTCCAGCCTTATAAATAAGACCTTGAAACACTTCTCTGCCATAAAAGGGCTGGTAACAAATACACTCCAGTGTCTTTAGAGTAGTTTTTGGTGTTTGGTTTGTTTTCTTGATGCTCTGCTGTCTTCTTGAAGGACAGATGCTGCCTGCTTGACCAATGGCTGAGCGCTCTCTGGGAGACCTGGTTGTTTGGTGCTCAGGAGAAGGGGTGAGACAGCACGAGCAGCTGCCTCCTCCCGTGACTCCTCAGGGCAGGGGAGAGCAGGCTGGGGGTGTGCTGTGCACACCGCCTAAGGACACCCCTGCTGTTCATCCCGGCCTGCGCTTTCCAACCCAGGAGACGCTTCCTTCTCCACGGAAAAAGCTCACCGAGGGATACCAAGACATACCAGAAAAAATTCAGTTCCAGAATTTTCCAGTTATATGGCCTTGGGAAAGTCAACTAGGCTCTCTGAGCCTCCATTTTTCTGTACATGGAGGTCTAGCTTCCTACATGTGTAGGCTAAGTAATCACTAATGACACTAAGTGTGTTAAGTACTCTGAATGCTGACTCACATATAATCCATGAGAAAATACAAGCTGAAAATTAAACATGTTCAAAATTAATGTGAATAAAGTCACGAATGACCATTTGTAAAGAATTCCCGGGAGAAATCAGGATATTTAGGGTCATGCTCCCTCAACCCTCCAAGGCAGGCATTAGGGAAGCCAGAGTCTTCTCTTTCAACCAATGGGAAGACCACAACTTTAGGAAACACATATTCTTTCTAGTATTTTACACATCATATAAACTTGTATTAGTTCAACAAACTTCTGAATGGCTACAGTACCCAAAATGCTGGTGCTGTGCTTCAAAGGAATAATATTTTTCTCAGTGCTCCTTGAAGGCAGGAACCAGCCTATAACAAAAGAGGTGCTGTGTAAAGACTCAGTCCCTGCCCTTGCATTCTAAGAGGAGATGGCCAGAGGGCCGGGTGAGCAGAGGGTGAGCCTCCAACACTCTCTGCTACTCCAGAATCAGTCGGCACTGAAATCAGGGGTGAAAGAGACATGATTCATCTTCCCCCAGATTACTCAGGCAACAGCACAGCTGCTATGATTTGAACGTGTCCCCCTCTCAGGGTTCATACATTGAAACTTCAGCACCAATGTGATAGTATTAAGAGGCACGGCCCTTAAGGGGTGATTAAGTTATGTGAGCAGCGCCCTCACCAATAGCATTAGGGGTCCTCACAGATGGCATTAGGGCCCCTATAAAAGGGCTTGAGTGGCTTCAGTCCCTTCTGCCAGTTGAGGAGATGGTGTTTGTCTCCTCCTAAGGATGCAGCAACAAGGCACCATCTTGGAAGCAGACAGCAGCCCTCACCAGACACCAAACCTGCCAACAACCTTGATTTTGGGATTTCCCAGCCTCCAGAACTGTGAGAAATAAATTTCTATTGTGTATAAATTACCCAGTCTTAAGAATTCCCTTCTAACAGCACAAACAGAATAAGGCAATACCCATGACTTACTGGGAAGAGGGGGTGGGAGAGGTTACTGGAAGCCCCTAGAATGAGGATTGAAGACCCTGAATGGTAACGAGTCCCCCAAAGAGCCAGTGCAGCCCCAGCAGGAAAGGACGACCAGGGCGTGGAAGGGCACAGTCTGGCTGGCTTTGAAGCTCAGACGGAAATGGAAGGTACCACTATGACGTAACATTGACCCAAATGAATTTTGGACCTGAACAGAAAGAGAAGAAGAAACAAAGAACCAACATCACGAAAAGCAAGAAGATAGCTGAGAAGAAAACTCTGCCTGAAGACCAGAGAGAAAGATGAGAGAGGATGCCTGGAGGACAAAAGGAGTGAAGAGAAACAGGAAAGACTTCTTCAAACAGAAGGGGCAGAGAGAAGAAGAAAGAGAGCTTGAGGCATTCAGTTCTCAAGGATGAGCAGGTCTCTGACTGAAAAGAGGGACCAGACACTTCAAACACCACACAACATGGGACTAGAATCAGCCTGAAGAGACCTGAGAAGTCCAGGCACAAAGAGAACCGAAAAAAGATGAGTTTACGAGTTAGGGATGAGATTCTTCCTAAGGCTGGTCTCAGGAAGAATCTATGTTAACATGCACAATGTATAAACAGTTTAGTTTTTTTTCTAACTTTTAAAATTAGCAAAATGTATTAAGGGATATGGTAGTGCTTTGAGGGTAGAGAAAAGTGACTCATAGTTACCAAGCATTAGGCACACTATCAGTATTGTTTTCCAGAATCTTTAAAAACAGCTTATAAGGGCCGGGTGTGGTGACTTACACCTGTAATCAATCCCAGCACTTTGGGAGGCCAAGGAGGGTGGATCACAAGGTCAGGAGTTGGAGACCAGCCTGGCGAAGATGGTGAAACCCCGTCTCTACTAAAAATACAAAAATTAGCCACGCGCGATGGCAGGCGCCTGTAATCTCAGCTACTTGGGAGGCTGAGGAGGAGAATCGCTTGAGCCTCAGAGGCGGAGGTTACAGCGAGCCGAGATCACGCCGCTGCACTCCAGCCTGGGCAGTAGCACGAGACTCCATCTCAAAAAACAGCTTATAAGGAAAGGTATTATTATTGTTATTCCCATTTTTCAAATGAGGAAACAGATCTGGAGAATATCTTACTCAGGGTCATAGGACAAACTAGTGGTAAATTTGAACGCAAACAGCTTTGACTGCAAAGCTTTGGTTCTTTCCACTACATCAGCAATTTCATAAATGTTTTAAAAATGCTCCATCACGATTTTGGCCTCAAAAGCTGGGGAAGGCACCTATGCTTCCTAATGTTGGAAAAAGCAACATGGCAGCACGGTGTGGGGAGAAAATGCTGAGCCCGGGAATGAGATAGACCCCCATTCAATTTACAGCTTTACTCTGTAACCTTGCGCAAGAGACATTTCCCCTTTGAGGCTCAGTTTCCTCATCAATGAAATGAGATAATAATATCCATCTGCCCCTACTACTGCTGTTTGCAGCCTTCAACATAGTAATATATTAGAAATACAAAATGGCATGATTATCCGGTGCAACTTAGTCTGTTGAACAGTGTCACTCTGAGATTGCTTTTGGTACCTCAATACAACAGTGACCAGAGGACCAGAAATGGGAAAGCTTTCAATGAGAAGCAAACTGGACTCCCAAATTGCTCTTTGCGACCCACAGGCTATATAAACCTTATGCTGGAAAAGCAGGAGACATGCAACACGGTTCTTGATGTTAACAATTCAAAACTTTTCAAGGCAGTCTGATATTTGTGGGGGTACACGCTGGTTTGAAATCGAATGCAATTGTGTTTTCTATTCTTGTCTGAGTAAAGCTGACCTTTGATTTGAATTAGTTCAAGCAATATTTCAACACTGCTGTGGAGCACTGCACCCCACCCCCCACCTGCTTACAGCCCATCTGGGGCCAGGCCCTGGCCCCGATGGAAATCAAGAACCTGGGATCTGGGATGCAGCCTGGCTTTGACAGGTCTGGAAAACTCATGGTACATCGAAGGCTTCAAAATATAAAATTCTAAGACCTCAAATCAAAACTTTTGACAAGTGCATACATACAGAACATAAACTGCAATCACCTAAAGATTTCAAGGAATTTCCATTTTGATGACATAATGTTGACACGTGTCACCAGATCTCCCAACAAGATGACACACTCGGGGCCCACAAGGACAGAAATAGAGTCTGAGGCTGCAGCCTCCACTGTAGTGGCTGCCTGAATGGGTGAGGGGGTTTGGGTGGAAAATGAGAAGTGGCTGTGAGTCACAGGATGTTCTTTCTAGACGGGCCTTGGGAAACATTCCACCCGTGCCTGAAGTCAGGAAATGGAGGAAATCTGGCATTTCTTTCGGAAGCCCTCTCTGTCTCCTCTCTCATCCCTGCCAGCCCAAGCCCCATGTCCTGTGACTTTAAGGAAGCTTCTGGCTACCCAGAGCTGCTCTCTTTAGGATATAAACAACAACAGAGCATGAGAAACTGGAATTCTGGTCCTAGTACTACCCCTTGCCGGCTGTGCTTCCTTAGGCAAGTTACTTGGCCTCTCTGAACTTCAGCTCCTTCATGTGCATAGCCCCTACATTTTATGATGATTGCAAAAATGCAGTGAGTAAAGAACAAGCCTGGTACCTGTGATGGGCCAGGCACTGTTCTAAGTGCTTCCCCTTATTAGTCCATAATTTGCCACAGCAGTCCTGAGAGAGGTACTATTGTTATCCAATTTTGGGGAAACTAAGGCACAGAGATGTTAGGGTATTATCCAAGTTTACACAGCTGATAGGCAGCAAGCCAGGATTTGAACCCAGACAATCTGGCTGTCAAGTCTATTCTCTTAACACCAAATTGTACTTCCCAGGGAATATTTACAAGATGTTTGTTTTTTACTCACTTCCCTCAACTCCCTGCCACAGTCACCAAAGCCACCCTGCCCCCTGGAACTCATGTCTTTTTGATTTTCAAAAATCAAAGCAGAATCAAAGGTCCACTCCACTGAGTCCTTAGTATTACCAGTAAATCCAATAGTCTTTGGGCATGACCTTTTTCCCTAAGTAAACGTAACCCTGGGGACTAATTTCCAAAAAGTATTTGTCAGAGCCATTATCAGAAAGACCAAACAGGCTGGGCGCGGTGGCTCACGCCTGTAATCCCAGCACTTTGGGAGGCCGAGGCACCTGAGTTCAGGAGTTCAGGACCAGCCTGGCCAACATGGCGAAACCCTGTTTCTACCGAAAAATACAAAAATTAGCCAGGTGCGGTGGCGAGTGCCTGTAATCCCAGCTACTCGGAGAGAATCACTTGAACCCAGGAGGCAGAGGTTGCTGTGAGCCGAGATCGTGCCACTGCACTCACTGCAGCCTGGGCAACAGAGTGAGACTCCATCTCAAAAAAAAAATTTAAAAAGGCCAAACAAGCCAGATCCCTGCCATGAACATATGAGAAGTGGTAGCTGAGCCACTGACTCCATACAAAAGTCCAGCTGAAGGGAGAGAGAAACTCCAGACCCGAGTCAGGATGGCAGGCTGCTGCCCCGATCTCTCTGCCAGTCCTGTCCCTTTCTGCCCCTTGACCTCAGCAAGGTGACAGGTCCTCCAAAGAAGTCATCTCCAGCCCAGTGACAAAATGCCCAAATCCGTGTAAGCTTCAGAGAGCTCCACATCCTGAAAAAAAAAGGGCATTTCAGAAGCCCGCAAATCAGGACCCACAGCAGGCCAGTTGCAGCCCTAGTCCTCACTGGAGGTGACCAAGATAAGGAACTCCAGGTCATGGCAGAGAACCACGTAGGTTGTACGCTATTCAACTCAAATCAGAACAGTTCTCTCATGGAGAGTGCCATTCACATGGACTGCGGTGTATATGGACCCCCAGAAACGTGTGACTTGTCAGCCCTAGGTACAGCTTGAAAGCCATCCCTACCTGTTCTAGCCAAACTCAGCAGGTCTAGAAAATGATCTTTGCAGTCCCACAAAGCACTCACTGGGCTTCTTGAGTTACAAGGCACGGATGTGGCCATAACTTCAGAAAGGGCAAGACACCTGCAGAGCTAAGATCTTGACTCAGAAGTTGCTGAGTTCCATGTACAATGGAGAGAGGCTACCTGGATTCCAGCCAAACCACAGAATCCACAGCCCTGCCCACACCACTTGGGTCAAACCAGCTAAAAAACAAAAAGATGGAGAATTTCCATAGGATGCCCCCGTAAGTCTAGAAATTGTTTCGAGACCAGCATGAGCAATGGCAAGGCTGAGGGAATAGCTATGGGGAATGTGGCAGTGGATAAGGGCCTTGCTAAGTGTGGAAACGGGGAACAGAGGGGGAGTTGGGGAACTTCTCAGAGGGGATGTGAGGATAGCCTACCCTAGGAAGGCAAGAGGCTTCAGCACATGTACTTCCCGACTACCAGTCAAGTAGCAAGTCCCAACCACCGCAAGGAGGCACCTGCTCAAGAGGAGACTGTGTCCACAGTGCATCCTGGAGTTGAATGAGAGTGTGTAGTCAATATTTCAGGATATGGGAGAGGAGTAGGCCTTGGGACCAAGTGAATGTCTGAGCGGAAATGTTCAGTAGGAAGCAGACTAATGAATCCACCAGGTATCACTAAGCAACACATTTTAAGTAGCTGAAAAGGAAATACACAGTAAAAACAAGACAGCAAAGGGTCACCTTCTCCAGCCCAGCCTTGATTCTCAGCAGCAACAACCCATCAGAAAGGCCTTAGCTTGGGCCAGTCTGCTGCTCACCCCCACCTGAAAATGCCAGATTCACCGGGGAGGGGGCACAGTGATGGCAGGTGGCTTAGAGCGGGGAGTGAGGATGACTCCAGGAGAAGGGAGGAGCTTTGGAAGGGGGAGCAGTGCTCTTGCCCCACCACGCCCTGGCAGGAGCAGATGCAGGTGGGGTCCTGAGGCTGACACAATTTGGTAGGGGGCTCTCTTAAAAAAAAAAAAAAAAAAGAATATTTCTTTTAAAATCCTACTTTTGCAAACTTTACAGAAACATACCACTGTGTAAACACATTGCTAAGACCCCCAGAGAGAACCTTGAAAGGGGCTATGACAAATGAAATATTTTTAGCTTCCCAGTAAATCTACTTTAGGCCTCTGGGTTGATGGCTGCCCTTCTAGTAAAGTTCTGGGAGGCAATTTTGTGAAAGAAAGAAGGCCAAGACTTTTTGAAGAACTTCTGTCATCATTATTATTTGTAGGCTCTGTTGACCTGGGTTCACACAAGGGAATAAACTATATAATACATTTTTTAAAAGCACTTTTATTTGACCCTCACAATACCCTGTGAAAGACAGGTATTTTATTTTCTCCCACCTTCATCCCACAAAGACTCACTAATGACTTACCATGCCCCCACTACTGGGCTGAGGCTTGGGACAGAACCATGAATAAGGCCCCCACCCTGCCCTCAAGGGGCTACAGTCTAGCAGACAGCTCACATCCTGGGGTAGTCCCAGTTGATTCCCCCATCCAAATACTAACCAAGTTTCTGGGCTGAAGCATTTTCTGGTTGTTTCACCAAAGCTCCAATTTCGAGGCAAAGAAACTTGAGGCCAGAAAGGCTGAACAAATGGCAAAGGCCAGTCAGCCAGCCAGGAACAGAATGGGAAGTAAAGCAACTCGAATTTATTATGTGTCAACTGTGGGCTATGAGCTTTGCTATCAGTCATCCACAGACATCATCTAATTTAATGCTCAGTGACTCTCAGGGCAGCTAATCTTTAGGTCAACTCCGGGCCAGAAAGAATCAACACATGACCACAGTTCACACGTAATGAGGGATGGAGCATGGATTTCTTCCCAAAATGAACCTTAATACAAAGTCCCAAACTCTTCCTCTTATACCAGTGTTTTCCAATCTTCAATCATTTACAAACTACGCTTACAAGTTTTACCATATTTACATAAAATGATGTTTCTTTTGAATTAACTTTAATTTATTCCTGTTGAACATCCTCCTAAGCAATAATTTCCATGAAATTGCAATTTTATGTGGGTTAAAATCAAAAGTTCTCACCTACATACTACCTAAAATCATGCCAGATGCCATACAAAACTCACCCATAGAAATACTCATATCTGCCAGTCTGCAAAAATGCAGACATGTCACTTTCCCTAGGGTTTCTGAGAATTTACCCAATTTTTTCACCTGAGTTGCAGTCATCATAGGAATTTAAGATGAATGAATGCTTCTCACACTGCCTTGAAAACATTAATTTAGCCACCCACTCAACTTGTGTGCCTGTACTCTGGTTTAGGAAGAAAATAATAAAATGTCTAAAAGGTTCCAGTGATGAAAAAAGTGTGTGAGGCACCTCTATAAGACTTCCTCCTTGGATTTCTTATTAAAAAGATTTGTCCATGGTTTAATTCCTGAAATGGGAGTTCTTCCCAGTTGGAAGATTATTAAAACAGCACAATAGAGCACTGAAGATGGAGAACTGCCTGAAGCAGCAGGGGGTTTGGCCGTGATTTATTCCCAGAATATCCCTTCTGTGGTTGTGTTGACTTGGGACAGTCACTTACCTCTTCTGGCTCAGATTCTTCTCTAGGATAGAAATCCCATATGGAGAGGGGCCATATTTGTTTTGTACACCTCTGTGTCTTGGCACTTAGAATGGTGACTGGCATATAGGAGATGCTCAATAAATATTGGTCGAAAGACTGAATCAACTCATTTATCTATAAATGAACTAACAGGTCTCTAAGGTCTCTTCCAATAAGTGGAAATAAAATAATGCTCTACCCAAGGAAATCATGAGAGTATTTGAGTAGAGACCCCCATATCTACAAATCATCGTGGATAGTCCAATGAATTTAGCAGATGCAAACTGAAGGAAAGAACAAGGCAAACTTTCCAACTGGATCACAGAAGCAGGAGCCCCGTGGCCTAGCACTGATTACAACATAGGCCTGAGTGGTAGCATCTACAGGGGTTGTTAGTCTCCACTGGACTGTCCAAGCTTCAAGTCTTTGTTCCACAGTTATCGATGACTTGAATGAGGCCAAAGAGAGCTTTTATCCCATTTCTAGATGACAAGAAAGGAGTAGTAGATATAATACATGGCAAAATCAGAATCTAAAATGGTTTTGGGAGGCTGAGATAGTATAGGAAATCTAAAAATGTAAAATAGAAAAAAAGACATTTTCCCTTTAGTTCAAAAAGCCAATAATACAACAAAGAAATGAGAACAAGTAACTTGCAATTCTGCATATTTAAAATAATTGCAATTTTGTTTGAGTGCACATGGAATGAGTCAACAAGGTGACGTACATGCCAAAATGCCTAATGCAATCCCAGATTGCATTAACAGAAATGTAGCACTCAGAACAAGGAAGGCAAAAATCCCTTTCTCTTCTGTGCCAGAATACTTTTGTAATTTCCAGTAAACTTCAGGAAGCACACAGACACACTGAAACACAACCAGAGGAGGCGCAGAAATGGGAAGGAAAAGCATTCCACAAGAGGAAAGGAGGCCATTGCACCTAAAAAGTCATGGACTTTGAGAAAATAGGGGGGGTAAAAAAAACATGACAGCTGTCTTCAAATATTTAAGAAAAACAGAATTAGACTTGTTCTCTAGAAAGCATAACAGGGTAGTGAATATTTTCTAACAATTAGAGCTGTCAACACCCAGAATGAGCTACATAGTGAGAGGTAGGTCCCCGCCCTGGGAAGGTGGGTGTGTGGTAAAGGAGGTGAATGAGGACAAAGCTCCACACCAGATCAGCTTCAAGGATCCTCCCAGCCCTGAGAGAGGCAGGAGGGCTAAGCTCATCGTGCTGTGACGGGGTGTCAGCGCAGATAAACACAGGCCTCTAAGTTGGGTTCCAGACTGACTTACCCCAGTCTCAGCTTCTTCGGAAATCGACAGAGTGCTATCCACAATCAGCAAAAAGTCAGCCAAGTGCAAAGGCTCAGGCCTCTAATCCCAGGCCTTGGGGAGGCTGAGGCAGGAAGATCACTTGAGCCCAGGAATTCACAGCTGCAGTGAGCTATAAGTGCACCACTGCACTCTAGCCTGGGTAACAGAAAGAGACCTTGTCTCTGAAAGAATTAAATTAAAAATAAAAATAAATTTAAACAAATAAATAAAATAATTAAATAAAAACAAAATTCGTAAGAAGTTACTGATTTCCTTTAGGAAAACGCAGCGTTTCTGTGCATTCCCCCTATGCTGAAGCCTGTTTTGTGCTGCAAGACAAGCAAAGAAAGAAGGAATTTCAGAAACACCTGCAGGGCAGAAAAGGGTTCATACTGAGTGAACAGCGAGGTATGAAGCAAGCACCCACATAATAATACACTCAAAATCTCAGGGACCTTCTCTCCTCGGAGCTGCGCACACAACTGTAGGGTTTTTGGACACCGATTTGGCTTTTCTTCTCCACCTAACTCATGTCTCCAGTTTCTCAAAGAAAACTAGTAGTGTCTTAAGGCAGTCTCCTCCACTAAGATCAGAAAGTCTGCTTGACAGCTTACCCCCGTCAGCCAGTCTATTTCAATTGCCGCACAAACTGCAAGGCAGAAGAACAAGGCCAGGTGCTCAGAAATGCGTCGCTGTCTTACAAGAATACTGGCTCTCATTTACTGGAAATCTACTATGTGTCAAACACTGCCTTAGGTTTTATATTTTACATTTCAAGTTAGCTGTTATTTTATAGTTGAGGAAATTAAGGCTGAAGGGTCAAATGGCTTGGTTGAGATGTCACCACTCCAAAAAAATCGTAATTCGTATTCACTAAGTGCTTCCTAGGTGCCAAATGCTGTTTTTAAGCAATTATATGTTTTATCTCATTAACAGATAAGAAGAGGTGGCTGAAAGGGTGCTAACTAACTTATTCGCAAAGTCATGCAGCTACAAGGTAATGTATGCTAGCACTCTTTCCTCCGCACCATGCTGTCTCTTGGTACAGAGGTAAAGGAACTATCCCCAGCTCTGCCTCTGCTCAACCAGCAGGGGCTCTCCAGTAAATAAGGAAGGACTGAGGCTTGGAGACAGCTACCTCTGTCTCCTACACCAGATGAAACACGCATGTGCAAAACCAGGACCTGCAGGTCAAGGAAACAGCATCCAGATGTCCTGGCTTGCAGCCAGGAGTGGTCTAAGTGGAAGCTCCAAGCATAGCCATATCTCTTTCTGCTGTGAAGCACGACCTCCTCCATGCCACCCCCAAGACAGCTTTGCTTCCCTTTGTCATCAGGTCCCACATTGCCCATTATCTCTTTTCCTGCCTAAGGAAAGCACAGTTCTGCATGCTTTTAAAAAAAAAAAAAAAAAAAGCTGAAATCTGAGTCTGGTTTAAACTCTAGAACTTTACCATTTCTCCTTTTGCCAAATGGAAAACAAACTGGTTTCAGCAAAGGCCAGCCAACTCCATCCCTCCCGAAACACGAAATGGAATAAAAAGCACTTCCCCTGGAGCAGCGGCGGTCACTGGCCCATGATGGGGAGGAGTAATTTATCACTGACATTGTTCAGAAACACCGGCACATGGTAATAATAAAATCCAGACCATTTTTTATCGGCTTCGTTATTGCTTCTACATTCTCTACAGACCATGCACGGGCCGTTAGTGGCTGCACTCAGACAATTGCTCCCACCAGCCTTTGTCCCCTTGTCAGGCCACTGCCTGAAGGCTGTTCGGATGCTATGGCAGCCAATGCCTCAGTCAGCAAATGCCCACTCCTCAGATACTTTCCAGATGGCATGCAATAAATTGCCTGGATACTTACCAGATCAGAGGTAAAGATTCCACTTTTTAAAGACAACAAGTTCATATGCCCACCAGACTAATTGAAATGACTAGGGGAAAATGAATTGCATTCTCTTTTAGAAAGAAGTGCTTAACTTTCACTTATCCATAGCAAGTTGCAACTTTAATTGCTCTTACATGCACAGAAATACTCTGTCTATAAATCTGTCCATTCACTGCAACCATATGACCAACTCCAAAAAAATGCAGTTGGCAGCAATCTGCACCCCTACGTGTCCCTAAGGCCAAATCTGTGATATTCTTCTCTGGGGACTTTTCTCTGTCTTCCCAGAGGAGATTAATACATCACTGTCTGTGGCAACTAGCTCCTCCAGTTTTTTCACCAACGTCTCCTGCAGAGGGGCCCTACGAGCCAGCCACCAAGGAGAAAAACCCCATAGGGAAAGATCTAATGGAACAAGCCCCAGACACCTGGGCTACTCTCTTTCCCCTGGTGCAGGTCAATTTCCACTTATAAACCGATGCAGAGAGGTTTGTGCTTACTTGAGCCGGAATTCTTGATCTGCCGTAATGTTCTCAGGACTTTGCGCATGTCCTTCATACTGGTGTCTTTCTGGCTATATAAAAGAAGCCTCCGAGCATCTGAGAACAGGCGAGACACACTGTGAAGGGTGCAAGAAAAGGAGAAAGGCTCTAGTTAAGCCAACCGCCTCTGTTGCTTTATAAAAGTGACTGCCAAAGTGCACAAGACTCAGCCTGGCTTCCAGGTCCTCCACAGGCTGGCCCTGGCCCACTCCCACGGCTCCCCACACCCAGCTCCATTCATCACCATGTTCCCTCCCTGACCCATCATCACTGCCCCAAACGCCCTTCTCCATTGGTCTACACACCCAAATCTTACACCCTTCAAGGCCCGGCTTATCATGCGTGTACACACACACGCATGCACACACACGCCCCGAGGGCCGACTTCTCCATGAGGCACAGTAGGCTCAGTGCCTGGGCCTGGGATACTCTTAAAAGCATATTCAAATGTTTTAATTTATTTTAAAAGCAGAATTAAAAGTTAATACACTAAAAATGTATACATAATAATGAATCTGGCCTGGGATATATTCATCTTTATACCAATGCAGTCATGAAATACAATTTTAATATTTTTGTATGAAAGGGGCCCATGAAGGCTACAAAGCCAGTCTAGGGTCCCTGAACATGACAGTGTGGCCCCGTCTGCCCCAGCTGTAGCTTCCTCAGGATTGTCTTGAGCCACATCCCACAGTCCTTAGTCCATCCTAACTCACATCCTCAATGTCTCATTTGGGAGACACATTATGCCCATACTTATGTCCAGGCCCTAAAGCCAAGAGCCGGGAATACAAGGCAAAGGGGCGGCATCCTGCTTTGCTCAAGGAGCTCACGCTCAGGGGGAGAAAGACCTGTAGACATTGTAGACTGATGGGGCAGTGACGGAGGTGAGAGAGGTGATCTGATGCAGAGAAGACAGACCTCCCCTTAGCCTTGGCTGTCAGCTCCTAATGGGCAGATCCTTCCAATGTGCATCTCTGTGCCAGCCCCTCCCCGTTAGCTCCAGAACCAGACCATTCAGATGCACAGTAAATATCTGCCGAATGATATCATTAACAATGTACAGTATATTCCAAAATAATTAGCGGACAGAACTTCAAATGTTCCCAATGTACAGAAATGATAAATACTCAGCCAGGCAGGCAAGGTGCAATCCCAGCACTTTGGGAGGTACAGATAAACACAGGCCTCTAAGTCGGGTTCCAGACCGACATACCCCAGCTTTTCTCCGAAATCAACAGAGTGCTATTCATAATAGCAAAAAGTCGGCCAAGTGCAATGGCTTATGGCTGTAATCCCAGGCCTTTGGGAGGCTGAGGCAGGAAGATCACTTGAGCCCAGGAATTCACAGCTGCAGTGAGCTGTAAGTGCACCACTGCACTCTAGTGCAGATCACCTGAGGTCAGGAGTTCAAGACCAGCCTCGCCAACATGGTGAAACCCTGTCTCTACTAAAAATACAAAAATTAGCCCAACGTGGTGGCACGTGCCTATAATCCCAGCTATTCAGGAGGCTGAGGCAGGAGAATCACTTGAACCCGGGAGGTGGTGCAGTGAGCCGAGATCGTGCCATTGCACTCCAGCTTGGGCAACAAGAGTGAAACTCCATCTCAAAAAAAAAAAAAAAAAAAAAAAGGAAATGATAAATACTTGAGGTGATGGATACTCCAAATACCCCAAATTCTCCCTTCCCTCATTCTGCAGACTGTATCACACAAGCATTTACAAAAGCAACTCACTTAAATCCAGCTATTCAAAATTCTCCAGAGGACATGAAGAGAAGGAAAAGGATTAGCTGACAAGTTTGAGAAAGAAAACCTGATCTGATACTTACATGGATTTGTTAAAGTTTCCAACAACTCCGGGAGCCTCCCCAGGAGTCGGGTAACGGAAACAGGGATTGTTGGCATTACAGATAATCCCCTGAACCCAAGGAAGTGTTCCTGCAGAGGGCATGGCTTTATTTGGAAAGTGGCCTGTTGAAATTGAGAAGCAGAAAAACACAGGGAGACACATTAGTTCTCTGAAGCGATTTTGAGATTCCACTTATACAATGCTTCATGCCAAGTCTGTCTGTCCCATTCCCCACATCCCAGAGACCTGTCTCTTCTGAATAAATCTGACTCTCAGTTGAAAACTTGGCCTCGGATGCCATTCTTAATCTACTGGACATCATCTGTAGAACGGGGTTCATGACACCAGCGTTGGAGAAGTGATGAGAGGGGTCCTAAACAGAAAGTCCCTGGCGTCCTTAGTTCCTCTTCAACAGTCAGCCTCAGCTCTCAAACACAGAGGGGCCTTGGGGATGCCCTAAGCCTATGTTTTCATACTTTAAGGAGGAAACTATGGTAATATAAAGTGGGCTGGACGCAGTGGCTTACACCTGTAATCCCAGCACTTTGGGACGCCAAGGTGGGCGGATCACCTGAGGTCAGGAGTTCGAGATCACCCTGGCCAACATGGTGAAACCCCATTTCTACTAAGCATACAAAAATCAGACAGGCTTGGTGGCAGCACTGGTAATCCCAGCTACTCAGGAGGCTGAGGCAGGAAAATCGCTTGAACTCAGGAGGTGGAGGTTGCAGTGAGCCAAGATTGCACCACTTCACCCCAGCCTAGGCGACAAGAGTGAAACTCCATCTCAAAAAAAATAAATGTGACCGACAAAGAACACCGGCAGAGCCAGCTGGCCTGACTGGGAGTAGAACCCCGCTCTCCATGGTCTCAATCTAAGCCCCTTCCTTTCACCTGCGGTTAGACTGGAATCTAGCTCTTCTCAAACCCTCTGGTACTCTCCGCAGTTGGCCAAAGACTTGCCAGTTTCACCTCCTCTGCCAGCTCTAACGTGCCGCAGGCACACCTGAAAAACAGGTGGGCTTGGGGTCTGATGACATCCGTGAAGGCTCGGGTGTTTTGTTGTAATTGTTGTTTTGTCACTCATCAAAACAATGAGGCCCCATGCACTAGGTCATCTTCTTGCTCTCCTCTTTCTTTCTTTCTTTCTTACAACAAGCTTCTCACCAAAAAGATGATGGGACATATTTGGGCTCGGTTCTAGGATTCAGTTTGGCACAGTTTGGTCTGTGGCCGTAATACATGGATGCTGCTTATGAGGATGAAGACTAATGGGCCCTGGACCAGGGGCTCTTAACCCAAGGACCTGTTAATGTGTGGAAAGAAACGCCAGAGCTCCAGCTTCCAGCTTTCATCATATTCTCCGGGCTATCTGTGACCCCCAGAGAGTTCACTTATCAAGAACCACAGCCCTAGATGGTGAAGAACAAGCAGCTTCACAGGTTTTGGGGTCAAACCAATTGGAATTCACATCCAGTCCCTACAGCTTGCTAAGCAGCAACTTCAGGCAAGTCACTGACCCCGTACCCTCAGTTTTCTCATCTGTAAAATGGTGAAAAAATACAATTAACTTCACAGAGTTGTGGTGAGCATCACAAGAGGTCTTGCAGGCAAAGCATTTTTGCAGTGTCTGGTGCAGGACAAAGGCTCGACAAATGGGCCTGTGAGAATTTTCCAGGCACTGTGGGAGTGAATCTACCACAGCACTTACTCTGCTGCTGCCCAGCAGGAACACTCCTTCTGTCTCACAGCTGCCACCTCCCTCCCAAGTGGGAACCTTTTTATTTTCATGCAAATGGGCTGAGTCTCCCCCAGAAGTTAACCCAAAGTCAGGACTTGCTGTACTTTGCATTTCAATATAGGGTCTTTCTTTCTCTTCTATCCACATTCCAACCAGAGAGGCAACATCCAAAGCAAGGATGTGACAAGATCAGATGACTGTGGCCACCCTCTGCAGGGACTCTGGCCTATTGAACATTTACTCAGTCAATCTCCCTATCTTCCTGTTAACAGTTCAAGGAAAACCAAACAAGGTCCCTAGCCTCAGTCAGCTGCTCTTCATTCAGGGAGATTTATGTAATCCAACCGAATACTCGAAGGACCAAAAGATTCTCCCCTTTCAATGCCAGGAGATAGTGGCACTGTAGACAGAGTGGCAAAGGTGAAAAGCAGCACAGGGCAGTGATGGTGAAGGTATTTCAGGTTATCCCTTAGTGGGGGGTGGCAAAGGCCTTTCCTTGTACGTTGTGCCTCACCCTATTTGCAAACAAAAGTAGGATCAGGACTAGGCAGCCGTACACAGGAAGACAAGTAAATAGCATAATGGACTCCCAGGACCCAGGGAAGTTTTTAAGACCTTGATAACTCTGCTTTGAACTGAGAAAGATTTACAGAGAAGAATTTTACACCAGTCCTTTGTTCCTAGGGATAAGACACCTCTTCAAGTTTCACCTTAACTTTTAACTCTGCTCTTCCAACTAGGTCCCTAGAGGGTGATGAGAACAGAAGGTATGGTTGCAAGAAGTGCATGGATGTGTCCAGGAAGCGTGGCACATGCCTGTAGTCTCAGCTACTTGGGAGGCTGAGGCAGGAGGATCACTTGAACCTGGGGGGCGGAGGTTGTAGTGAGCTGAGATCACGCCACTGCACTTCAGCCTGAGTGACAGAATAAGACTCTGTCTCAAAAAAAAAAAAAAAAAAAGAAAAGAAAAGAAAAGAAGTGCATAGATGTAAGGAAAAGTCTCATTTACTCATTTACCATCTATATATACAAGAATTTCAGAACATTTCTGAAAATTTGTGATCTGGAGTCAGAGGAATCCAGGTTAAAACTCAACAACTTGCCCAAGATCACAACCTCGGTGAATGGCAGAGGCAGGATACAAACAAACCCCAACTTGTCTGATGCCAAAGACATTTGCTATTTCCACTGCACCATCCTGCCTGCTTGTAATCATTCCAGAAAGAAATCCTAGTAGATGAAAAAACTGAGTTTGCCCTTGAAACATGTACTTCAGTGGGGCTTGGTATAATGCCTACATAAAATCTAATATGTATTTGCTCATCAATCAAAAAAATCTCTTTGGGGTTCCAAAGAGAAAACAGAATTATCTGACAGGCATATAAATTGAGTATACATTTCAGTTTATGCTTTTTTTTTTGAGATAGAGTCTCATTCTGTCACCCAGGCTGAAGTGCAATGCCATGATCTTGGCTCACTGCAACCTCCACCTCCTGGGTTCAAGCGATTCTCCTGCCTCAGCCTCTCCAGTAGTTGGGATTACAGGCATGCACCACCACTCTTGTTTAATTTTTGTATTTTTAGTAGAGACGAGGTTTCGCCATGTTGGCCAGGTTGGTCTCGAACTCCTGACCTCAACTGATCCACCCACCTCAGCTTCCCAAAGTGCTGGGATTACAGGCGTGAGCCATTGCATCTGGCCCACTCTTTTCTTTTTTGGTGAAATCAGGAAATCATGTGTAAGAAAATGTTTCTTAAGGGGTGTGTGTGTGTGTGTGTGTGTGTGTGTGTGTTTAATATGACTACGTGTGATGTGCATTAGAAAATTAGCAAGTATATAACTGTTGCTATGTATTGTGAGAAAGATGGGACCAGGCCAAGAAACACAATTAGAAGGTGACCCAGACCCAATTGCTTTCCTGGAAGAACAGTATCTCATAAGCCTGTGGGTCTCGTAGGGGTATGGACAGAACTGCTTAGCAGTAGGAAAAATCATCGAGCAGTGAAACTGAAGTCCCAGCTACACCTCCCACGTAAATGTTGATCCTTTAGATTTGGCCATTTCTGCAGTGTCAATCCACCCACTGAGCCCAGCCCTAAGAGAAAGACTGTGATTGTAAGAGGAGACATTAACAATAATAATATGAGGTAGGTATTACTATTCCCTTTTTAAAAGAAGCGTAAATCACTTGTCCAAGATCATATGCTTAGTAAATGCTGACACCAGAATTCATGCCCAGATAACCTGGCATCTGGAGCTTGTGTTCTTAGCCACTACCGTATTTTCTATGCTCACTGTAAAGGCTATCATCAAATTACATGATTGACAGTCAGATGATCTGAGTTGCACTTCATCTCTATCACTTATTAGATGTGTGAGCTTGGGCAAGTCCTGCTCTTTCCAAGCCCCAACTTATCACAAAACTAAGGCAATTTATAATCATCATAAAGACTACTATTCAAGGCTGTTATGAGAATAAAATTTAAAAAAATAGTAAAACTGAGAAGTTCTATACAAATGCTGCTTAAAATTACTTGTTCCATGATTTGCAACCGTGTGATTAATCATGTATATGGAAAAGACTAGGTGTTAAGGCATTATCTTAAATGTGCTTTTAATCACCACTTTCTAAAATTATCAGTAAGGTTATTTTATTTTCATGATTTAAAATGTGTAAAAGAGATGTTGGCTATTGTTATAATTACAATGATTACCATTCACTAGGACTGAAAATAGTCTCCTGAGTTCATGCCTTATCAAAAAATTAGAAGCCCAGGTTTTCTGATCGAAACCACGTGTGATGTTTCCCAAAGACAGCATCTTTGGAAAAGTCCAGTTTAGCCCACATTCATTGCCTGGATTTCCCCTGCCAATGGTGAGTCTCAGGCAACATCCAGTTACTCACATTCATGTTGCTCATAGGGAGGATAGCTCAGCCGAACAGAGATCAGGATCAGGAAGATAAATAGAGGCCAGGCCACTTCCAGCAGCAGCTGACACTGAGTGGGAAATAAGACAGAACATTGTAAACTTAAAAATACCGTGGATGTCCAATACCACTGGGATCTGGGAAATCCACAGAAAACTTCATTTAATAATTAATCAACTTCTCCAGTCTCTCCCACAACTCTCTAAGCTTTAAGAGCACTACTCAGAGTTCCCACCTTGTAACATACCATTCCACATCTTCTTCTTCCCTTAGGTAAGCAAGGATGCCTCCTATCCTGCTTTATCTGGTTCACTTCTACTCATTCTTTAAGATTCAACCTGGCATCATTTCCTTTACTAAAATCTCAGCCTGAGCTAGAAGCCCTTCTGTGCTACTCCAGTAACTCATGCCCACTCCCCCTGTAGAATTTTTTCTCTATAATATTGAGACTATGCAGCACACATACTTTTGTGTTCTACTTTTTCATTTAACATCATACTGGGAAAGCATTTTCCATGACATAAAATATGCTATTAAAACATGGCTTTTACTGTCTACTTGATACTCCACTCTATGAATAGATCATAATTTGACCTTTCTGCTATTGCTGGTGCTTCAGATTGTTTTGGGGTTTTATTTGTTTGTTTTTTTATTTCTGATATTTAAAAAAACCAGTTTTTGATTTCCAAAGAACTCTGATATGGTTCTATATTAAACTCTTTTAAAAATCTTTTTGGGGATGGATGCAGTGGCTCATGCCTGTAATGACAAGGGAGGCCAAGGCGGGTGGATCACCTGAGGTCAGGAGTTGGAGACCACCCTGGCCAACATGGCGAAACCCTGTCTCCACTAAACATGCAAAAATTAGATGGGCATGGTGGCACATGCCTGTAATCCCAGCTACTTGGGAGGCTGAGGCAGGAGAATCACTTGAACCCAGGAGGCAGAGGTTGCAGTGAGCCAAGATCACGCCACAGCGTGATCAGAGTGAGACTGGGCAGAAAAAAATACAGCAAGATAATGACAGTGGATGTACCAGGATGATAAGAACATGGGTGTGGCCAGGCACAATGGTTCACGCCTGTAATCCCAGCACTTAGGGATACCAAGGCAGGCAGATTACCTGAGGTCAGGAGTTTGAGACCAGCCTGGCCAACATGGTGAAACCCTGTCTCTACTAAGAATGCAAGATTAGCCAGGCATGGTGGCATGCTCCTGTAATCCCAGCTACTTAGGAGGCTGAGTCAGGAGAATCGATTAAACCCAGGAGGTGGAGGTTGCATGATCTAGGTTGTGCCACTGCACTCCAGCCTGGGAGACAGAGCAAGGCTCCATCTCTCAAAAAAAAAAAGAAAAAGAACATGGGTGATGTTTTTAATACTTTCCTGCCTTTTCTAAATTTTCCACAATGAGCATGTATAAATTATCTCATGGAACAAAAAAACACTGTTACCATAAAACTATCAAGGATAGTTTGCATAGTTAGCACATCAGAATGAAAAATAAAGGCAAATGGATCCCTCTCTGGACGCAAACAAGCTGACAGTAGAGTACTCAAGACCAAAGACAGGGCTGGTCTTGCTACCATTTCTGTAAATAATCCCAAAGAGGCAACATACTCAAATCTCCAAGCTTGGGAATGACATTCAGCCTTTTCTTTTCTTTCTTTCTTTTTATTTTTCATAGCAAACACCTTTTTCTATAGCTTCTTTTTTAAGTTAAGAGAGATATATATATACATTTATATCACATTGTATATCTTAAAGATACACAATTTTTATTTGTCAATTATACTTCAATAAAGCTGGGTGGGGTGGGGGTGGGGAAGATAGCAATTTTCTTTCTGCCAAAGAACAAAACCATGACTCTGTGAAAATAAACTTTTCTCCCAGCTGGGCCAGGACTCCCTTATCCCAGTTTCCCCAGGTACTCTGTGTCTGTGTCAGCACTTGGTACAGCAGGGACCCTATTTATATATGAGCTTCTCCCTTAGGGTCACTTTCTTCTCCCTAAGCCTACCACATCATAACAGCTTTAAAAATGTTTGGTGAGTAAGTAAATGAGCCAAAGTTTACACAATAATGAACATGGAAATATAAATGAGTTGAGCCCTTTGGGAAAGCAATGTAACAATATGTATTCAAGAGTCATGTTTATCCGGTTTGGCCAGTTGCTATTCCTGGAAATTCATCCTAGGAAACTGAACTTAAGATATCAGAAAGCTATATGCATGAAGTTATTCATTCATTGAAACATTATAATTGCAAAATATTGGAAATAATTGTACAGCAATAGAGAAATGATTAAATTATGATACATCTACTTGGCAATATATCATCCATCATCACAACAATGTTTATGAAACAGGCAAATCATTAACCATATAATATTAAGTGAAAAAAGCAGAACACAAATTTATATGCCATTCCAAGCTTGTAGTTAAATAAAATCACTTAAAAAATATTAACAAAGACAGAAATACAACTTTTTTTAATGACATGACTGTAAATAAATTTAGAAAATATTAATGAGGCTGGGTACAGTGGCTCACGCCTGTAATCCCAATACTTTGGGAAGCCAAGGCAAGGAGATCATGAGGTCAGGAGTTCAAGACCAGCCTGACCTACGTGGTCAAACCTTGTCTCTACTGAAATACAAAAAAATAGCTGGGCGTCATGGTGGGAGCCTGTAAGCTACTTGGGAGGCTGAGGCAGGAGAATGGTTTGAACCCGGGAGGTGGAGGTTGCAGTGAGCCTAGATTGCACCACTGTACTTCAGCCTGGGCAACAAGGCGAGACTCTGTCTCAAAAAAAAAAAAAAAAAGAAAGAAAGAAAAGAAAAAGAAAATACTAATGAAATTAGGTGAAAAAAAATGAAATTAACAAAAAGTTTGAGTAAGATAAGTAGTCATCAATCTTGAAGCTCTGAAACTACCATTTGTACTTTTAAGATAAATAATAGCTACTATTTATTTAGGGCCCAATATGTACAAGGTACATTTTATATAAATTACTTAATTTAATCCTCAGGACAACTCTGTGAGATAGGAAACACTGTCTTCATTTTATATGTGGCAAGGCTAAGGCTGGAGGAGGGGTAAGTCACAGAGCTAGTCAGCAGCAGGGTTGAGATGAGCAGCCAATTCTACCCAACTCAGGAGGCCACGGGACATTCTATTTGACACCCCGGGTGACTCAGGTAGGAAATGGCCCCACTAGGTGACATGGTCTAGAAACATCAACAGGATCCACAGAGGTAAGACGAATTCACAGCTTGCAGATTTATAATACTAGCAGCCAATACTGGGCACCTACTGTGTACTCAGGACTTTTTATATATCTCATCTCCAGTATTTAATTCACAATAACCCCGTGAGGTAGGTTGTACCATTACCATGTTAGAAGTGAAGAAACTGAGGTCTGAACAAGTTATGAGCCATAAGAAACTGCACCATGGCCGGGCGCGGTGGCTCACGCCTATAATCCCAGCATTTTGGGAGGCCGAGGCAGGCGGATCATCTGAGGTTGGGAGTTTAAGACCAGCCTGACCAACGTGGAGAAACCCCATCTCTAAAAAAAAAGAAACTACACCAATGTTTGAACCCAGATCTCCTGACCCTCAAGTATGTGCTTTTGTACCCATCATGCTGCCATTAAAAAGCTATGTTTGGGACATACACCTTTTAAGATATGCCACTTAAAAGAAACGTAGCATTTGCCAGCCCTGCTGAGCACTGATCTGACCTAATGAATCAAGGCCTATGTTCCTGCACATCTCTGCAGCCCCCATATCTAGGATCCTGTAGGGCAGCAGATGCTCAAAATATGTTGGTTGACTGAAAAAAACGAATGGATCTTCCCCATGGCAGCTGACAGCAAAGGGCACACAAAAAATCTAACAAGCCATTTGCAGTAGCTGAAGCTGGTGAGTATCAGCTGATCAGGGAAAGGGGTTAAAAAAAAATGATGATAATAATAACAGCTAAGACTTAAAAAGGTCTTACTATGCACCAGGGTTGTGAGTGCTTTACATACATTAACTTATTTAATCATCAAATAATCCAATCAGTACACATTTTACAGAAGAGGAAACAGACTCAAAGAGTCAATACACTGCCTAATGGTCCAAGATTGGCAAATGGCAGAGCCAAGATTCAAAGCCACTCTGACTGAAGGGCTCCTTCTCTTAGACATTATATACCCCAACCTCCTTATGCACTCTGCCCTCACTTACCAGAGCATACAGACTCCTGCTCTCTCAAAACCTTTGCTGATCTGAGACACTACCATGTATGAATGAATGAATGAAGAGACTGTCTCTAAAGTTCACACCACCCAAGCCAGAGAACTCATGAGGGACAAAATTTAATCTATGCCCTTTTACCCTGCACCTCTAAAATTCTTTCCATCAATGAACCTAGAAATTGCCTTCCAAACCCAGGGGAATGTTCTAGGTATTTATTTTCATAATAGCCTCCTTCTAGAAACCAAACTTGACTTCTGCCAGGATATGCCATTATGGCTACATTCATTAATAAAATCAGACATCTCCATCTCTGAGCTTAGCACTTTTCCCTAAACATAAACCCTCATAAATAGCTTGGAAATGAAGTTGATCCTTTACCATTATAAACTCCTACAGAAAACTCTTCTAAATCTCGCTTTGGTGCCTACCCACCCAACCCCACACCTTCCCATGGGGTGGGAAGATGGGGGAGGAACTTTTTTGTTTTTTTTCTTTGATACGGAGTTTCCCTCTTGTTACCCAGGCTGGAGTGCAATGGCACAATCTGGGCTCACCGCAACCTCCGCCTCCTGGGTTCAGGCAATTTTCCTGCCTCAGCCTCCTGAGTAGCTGGGACTACAGGCGTGCGCCACCATGCCCAGCTAATTTTTGTATTTTTAGTAGAGACGGGGTTTCACCATGTTGACCAGGATGGTCTCGATCTCTTGACCTCATGATCCACCCGCCTCGGCCTCCCAAAGTGCTGGGATTATAGGCATGAGCCACCGCGCCCGGCCGGAACTTTGTTTTTAAAAGGCGTTTCTCACCAAAGTCAAAGCTGCTCCGGAGAGTACCAAAGCACCACGTTGCATTTACTATCTTGCTATTCTTACCTATAATATGGGGATAATATGAGCAGACACCTCTAGAACAGATTTTCTCGATAGTGACCCTACTGACATTTGGGACCAGAGAGTTGTTGGGAGAGACTCTCCTATGAATTCTAGGAAACTTAGCAGCATCCCTGACTTCAGCCTCTAAATACCAGCACATACACTCCCAGGATTGTGGAGGGGTAAGGGTGGGGTGTGGTGGGGGCAATAACTATCCCCAGTTGAGAACCACTGCTCTAGAGTTATTATGAGAATTAAATGTATCTCACATCGAAGGCTAAGCACAGAGTCTAGTACTTACCATCATCATGTTATTCAATATGCATCAAACCACTCTTGAATCATCATTCATAGCTATGCCAACATCTCATATACGACAGATGTTCGCTGTCCACTTGATTATTCATGCCTCACTTTTGCTGCTGGATGCAGAAGTTCACAGACCACAACCCGGTCACTCTGTGAACCCATTTCACTACCTAGCCTGAGGACACGGTTACAGTGCTCTTAACATTCTTGAGATTTATCCACATTAACTCAAGGCTGGGGCACCACAAAGGTCATGTACAAAGAACAGAGAGAACTAACAAAATAAAATTGGGCCTTGGGCAAGAGTCTTCTGAATCATGGTAGCCAAAATAATGCACTACCTGCTGAAAAATGAAGTCGCTATTTCTTAGTATTGAGATTCTTAAGAATACAATGGGGCATTAAAAAGGAAACAAGAAGAATAAACACCAGAAAGGAAGAGATGAAGATATCCTTTCTGTTTATAGCACGGTCACAAATCTAAGAAAACTCACAAAGTTAACTAAAAAGCTGCAAATGATTTACAAATATGGGTAAATTTTTCAGAACCAAGGTAAATTCTCCTAAATAACAGCATTGCTATAAGCCTGTGAAAACCAGTTAAATTAATATGATGTTGGGAAAAGAGAATACTATTCACAGTAAGAACAGACACATAAACAAAAAACCCAGGTATTAACTTAGCCAAATATGTGCTTCTTATATAAAAGAAAACCACAGAACTTTAGTAGGATAAATAAAGGAAGACGAGAATTAAGGAGAGCTAAACTCTGCTTCTTGATGAACTCATTTAATATCCACATTTCCCAAGCGAATTTACAGATTTAACACAATTACACTTAAAATAGTGATAGAGGGCCGGGCGCAGTGGCTCACACCTGTAATCCCAGAACTTTGGGAGGCCAAGGCGGGCGGATCATGAGGTCAAGAGATCAAGACCATCCTGGCCAACATGGCGAAACCCCGTCTCTACTAAAAAATACAAAAATTAGCTGGGTGTGGTGGCAGGCGCCTGTAGTCCCAGCTACTCGGGAGGCTGAGGCAGGAGAATTGCTTGAACCAGGGAGGCAGAGGTTGCAGTGAGCCGAGAACGCACCACTGCACTCCAGCCTGGCGCCTGGCAACAGAGCAAGACTCTGTCTCAAAAAAAAAAAAGAAGAAGAAAAAGAAAAAAATGGTGATAGGGTATTTTTTCAAGCTTGATAAAAAATAACATTCAATGGTAAAAAATACATGAAAATATCAAAAGATATTCTGAGAGGCAAAAAGGTAAGTGGGGGGGACAATGAGCTCCCCCAGGTATCAGAATGTTCATCAAATTGAGGGTACATTCTACATTCTGGGGTCTATCAGCACCAAAACAAAAACTCCCTATCAAATGACCAAATGAATAACTCCAAAATTGCTCCCTAACAGATTTTTTTTTTTTTCAGACAGGGTTTTACCGCTCTGCTGCCCAGGCTGGAGTACAATGTTGTGATCATGGCTCACTGCAGCCCTGACCACCCGGACTCAAGCAATTCTCCCACCTTAGCCTTCCAGGTAGCTGGGACTCCAGGTAAAGACCACCATGGCTGGCTAATTTCCTTATATTTATAGAGATGGAGTCTTGCTATGCTGCCCAGACTGGTCTTGACCTCCTAGTCTCAAGCAGTCCTCCCACCTCAGCCTCCCAAAGTGCTGGGAATACAGGCATGAGCCACCATATCCAGGTTATAATAAATGTTTTAATAAAGGTCCCAAAAATAACTAGAAAAGGAATCACTATTTAATCACTAGTGATTATTTATTAAATAATCACTGGGATGACATGATGCAAATGTGAAGAAAAATTAATTTTAGACCCATCACTAACAGCATACACGTCAATGAGACCTGGGAACGCTAAAGTGAAATCTTAAGGATCACATCAGAAAAATGCTAGAAGGGGAAAACGATGTTTAAAACCAGGCCTGCCTTCCCTGAACCACAGTCTCAAGCATTGATGGTGGCTATTGAATTGGTTGGATCCTCTGGAAAGACGTCGGATCATGCACTGCAAGGGCCATTTCCCTTCGACCTAGTAATCCTGTTCCTCAGATTTTAGCCTACATAAATAATACAAAAATAATAAAAACTTAAATGTATAGAATCTTTACAGTAATTTATTTGTAACAGCACACATGGAACAACCTAAGTGTTGGCAACAGGGTTTGAACTTATAAAAATTGTGTTGATGGATTGCTTCGAAGCTATCAGGGGCATCATCCTACAGTAGATCTGGAGTCAAAGATCCCGGCACTCCTCTTAGCAACCTTTTTTTTCTTGGAGACAGAGTCTCACTCTGTCACCCAGGCTGGAGTGCAGTGGTGCAATCTTGGCTCACTGCGACCTCTGCCTCCCGGGTTCAAGTGATTCTCCTGCCTCAGCTTCCCGAATAGCTGGAATTACAGGCAAGTGCTACCCCACCTGACTAATTTTTGTATTTTTAGTAGAGACGGGGTTTCACCATATTGAGCAGGCTGGTCTCAAACTCATGGCTTCAAGTGATCTGCGCGCCTCGGTCTCCCAAAGTGCTGAGATTATAGGCGTGAGCCACCAGGCCCAGCCATTAACTTATTAACAATACTTTCTTCATCTGTGAAACAGAAATTGCAATGCATATACCTCGGAATTGCTGTGAGAATCAAGAAAATAATGGATATTAAAGTATTACTTTCAAAACTATAAAACACAGCCTACACACCCGAAATCATTCTTCTAAATAAGATGATGATTTAGAAATATGTGAACATGCACACTAAATAGTGTTAAATGAAAAAAGAAAACAGAGCATAAAATAGTCAATGTATAGATAATGATCACAATTCTTTCTTGGGCCACTGCCACTCAAGTTCCCTCTATCCCAGGAGTCACCAGACAACGTGGCCTGACCACCTCAGGGAATCCTTTTGCACATAAAATAAAATAAAATAAAATTCTCCTTCCCCAGTTTCAAGGCCCTGAATGATCCGGTCATGTCTATTACCAACTCATCCCCAGCCAGTCTCAATCACTCCACCAGTGCCACTGGCTTCCTTCTGTTCCCTGACTCTAGGGGACAGGCGCCCCCAGTCTTTCTGCCTGGAATGGATTCCCCTGATCTCTAGGCCTCTGATCATTATTTTTTTTTTTTTTTGAGATGGAGTCTCACTCTGTCGCCCAGGCTGGAGTGTAGTGGCGCGACCTTGGCTCACTGCAACGTCCGCCTCCCAGGTTCAAGCAATTCTCCTGCCTTAGCCTCCCGAGGAGCTGGGACTATAGGCGTGCACCACCACGGCTGGCTAATTTTTATATTTTTTAGTAGAAACAGGATTTCACTTTATTGGACAGGCTAGTCTCAAACTCCTGACCTTGTGACCACCCGCCTCAGCCTCCCAAAGTACTGGGATTACAAGCATGAGCCACCCCGCCCAGTCTAGGCCTCTGATCTTTGCCTGGCTGACCGTTGCTTGAAATTCAGGGCTCCCAGCTTTAACGTCACGACCTGTCACTCTAACTGAACTCCCAGACCACATCTGACAGTACCATAGTTTGTCAGATTTTTCCTTGATAGTCCCTATCACAGTTTATAGTTAACTTTTCATTTGTGTGATGATGTGCGTCACATCTGCTGCCCTCACTGAACTGTAAGCTCTAGGAAAGCAGTGATCACACCTGGCTGGTTCACCACTATATACCCAGCTAACCATCCCACAAGTAATAGATGCTTAATAGATATTTATCCAAATGAAACAATAAATGGCTATCTGTTTTAACTTCCTTCATTCCATAGAAGAGAAAACTAAAGCTCTGGAGAAAGGAGTTTCCTAGGCCACTGGAGCAGATGGTGGCCGAGCTGGGATTGGAATCATGACCACTGCTGCCTGTGGTGCTGTCCTTACTCTAGGAGTAAGGACAGGGAAGAAACGTGTCAGGTGAAACTAGAAGTAGGGAAATGATGCAGAGAGTTTCCATCTATCCTATAAAATTCTCTAAAGGCTCATAAATGAGGAGTTTTAATTTTTTGATAGCTTATTCTTTTTCATTAAGAATGCTCAAATAGTGGGTACTCTGGCCGGGCACAGTGACTCATGCCTGTAATCTCAGCACATTGGGAGGCCGAGGCAGGTGGATCACTTGAGGTGAGGAGTTCAAGACCAGCCTGGCCAACATGGTAAAACCCCGTCTCTACTAAAAATACAAAAATTAGCCGGCTGTGGTGGTATGCGCCTGTAATCCCATATAATCCCAGCTACTCGGGAGGCTGAGGCATGAGAATTGCTTGAACCCATGAGGCAGAGGTTGCAGCGAGCCAAGATCGCATCACTGCACTCCAGTCGGGGTGACAGAGTGAGACTCAGTTAAAAAAAAAAAAATCACAATTAGTTATTTTCCCAGCCATATGAGTAGTCAAATCTATTTGAGGAAATTAATAATAAAGGCAAAAGAAAAGAGGCCATATGGCCACCCTCACTTTGTCCAGTTTGTTCCACGAGGACCTTGGCCTCTGGATCAGCCTAAAACCAGATGAGGATCCTGAAAGCTCTGAAGTTCTCTTCCCCTTCCTGTCCCCAGCCCTGTTTGTACTGAATACCTGCCGCCCACACAAGCTAACTGTTACTTTGGACCCAAACTGAGCTTTGCACCCAACTTTCACAACTCAATTCAATTTATTCTTTGCCTAGCAGAAACAGTGGAAAAACTAACACTGGCTGATGGTCCCCCATGAGTCTGCAGAATAGGGGCACAGGAGAGAAGGGGACCCAGGAATTACCAGCAAACAAGGACACAGAATGAAAAGGCAAGCACACTGGATTTCAACAAGGTTGCTCTGGGGTATACTGCTCAGCTCCAGGCTTTTCCATAGTCTTTCTTGTCTTCCTGGCAGGACCACACAGGCTTTTATGTATTCTTTCTATTCTTCCTAGTGCAAGGGAGCCTCCTCAAGGCCTGCAAACTAATGGACCTTAATACATTTCCCATTCATTTAGTAAATATTAAGCATGTCCCAAGTGCCAGGCTCTGTGCTGGGCTCTGAGGCCAAGTGTAAATACTCTAGGATCTCAGAAGACCGGAAATGAGCAATTAACTTCCAGAAACTGCAGGCAACAGCTATCACGGGCTGCTAACTTATTCCCCTACCTAATGGGCAGGGCTGGTTCTGACTATGTGAGCTAACAAAGTGGCCCCACCACACTTAAGAGGTTCCAATGTCTAAACAATATAATCTAGAAATCCAAGCCAGGTGGATTGGGAAGTAGCTATTGGTCAGAACTTGAGATTCAGAGACATAAAAGCTTTAGCATACAGATAGAGCAAAGCAAAAAAGGGTCTGCAACGACAGGGCCACTGGGAGACTGGTTCTGGTGCTACTTTCTTGACTGACCAAGTCTGGACACCTGTGCCCCCCTGAGCCCCAGTTCCATCCATTGTACAAGGTGCAAGCCAGATCTTCCCAACTCTAACCATCTAAGCATCAGCAACCTGAAATAACTCCCTTTTCTTTCTGATTCAGCAAAATACACTTCCTTTAGAAATCAGGAAGGGAAGTAAGGAAAACAGGCTAGCAAGCAGGGGTACAACATCTTAAGCCCCTTTGTGTCAGGGGTTGCACCCCACTTCCTTCTTTAACGAGAACTCTGCCACAAGGCTACAAACTGCCTTTGACTAAGCCTGCCTATCTCTCTTATCCTAACACTTTAAACCCACCTGCAACACTGAGCAGTGGAGTCTGGCCTGATTTGAGTGACCCAACCCCACATCCTGTTGCACGATTCTCTTCCCTGCCCTTTCTTCTACCTTCAAGTTGCTATGCAGCTGCAAAAAAATAAAAAAGAAAAATAGTTTGGAGGAGGGAAGAATGGTCACTGTGATGGGACAGAGTGAGGCGTGGCCCTAGTCTTGGGGATCTCAGCTTCTGGTTACAGCTCAGTGGCTGGCTGGGTGACCTTGTGGAAACCCCTTCCCTGCTTTGTACCTTAGCTTTCTCATCTATAAAATAAGAGGTTCCAACTAGACTACCCCAGAGCCATAGCCCTCCTTTCATCGCCAGGATGACAGGATTCTCTCCACTACTCACTAATGGACACACACCATAGAGAAACCATGGCAGAGACAATTTCCCAGCAAGTGGGGGTCCCTTCCACCAGGGTAAGAAGGGGCAGGGGACCTGGACCACACCACACTGTAGCACAGAAACAAGAGCAAGGGCAGACATATAGGACTGAACACCAAAACTTGGGGATAACCACGGGAGGCAGGGAGAAAGGCAAGGAAGGTGTCAGAAACCAATATTATCAGATGGAGGACACGCAAAATAATGATACTACTGAAAAACCATTTGGCACACTGAGTTAAGAGTGTCAACTTCAGAGTTAGATTATCTGGATTTGAACCCTACCTGGGCTCCTTGTTAGGGTGTGGACCTTAGACAAGTTACTTAACCTCTCTGAGTAGCAAATTCCCTGGGTATATCATGTGGAAATAACAGTATATCATGCGGCCTTAAAAGGAATAAATCTGGCCGGACGCGGTGGCTCACGCCTATAATCCCAGCACTTTGGGAGGCTGAGGAGGGTAGATCACGAGGTCAGGAGTTCAAGATCAGCCTGGCCAACATGGTGAAACCCCATCTCTACTAAAAATACAAAAATTAGCTGGGCATGGTGGCGTGTGCCTGGAATCCCAGCTACTTTTAGGCATGTGCCTAAAATCCCAGTTTTCTGACAGCAGGCTGGGAGCTAGTTATGGTGCTAATCATTTTAGTTCCATGGATATTATAATTTGGGAATGAAGAATCCACTTCTGAAAACAGACTTGAATGAGGCTCTCTCCCAGCTACTCGGGAGGCTGAGGCAGGGGAATTGCTTGAACTGGGACCCAGGAGATGGAGGTTGCAGTGAGCTGAGATTGCGCCACTGCACTCCAGCTTGGGCTACAGAGTGAGACTCCATCTCAAAAAAAAAAAAAAAAGGAATAAATCTAATTAATAATACCTAATTAGTTAGTGCCTCACCCATGGAAGCTCATTCTAAGTGATTGCTTTTACTGTATTAATATAATATTATCTGTTATATTTTACAATTCTTACTAAAAACAGATAGGATCCATAGATTCTAGTCCCTGTTCTCTCACTAATGACCTTGGAATCCCATCGCTCCCCATTTGTAACATGAGAGGCTGAATACAATCAGTTTTTCTCAAGTGAGGCTCTGTATACAGGGAGGGATTATATTTAAGTTCTCTAGGAGGATTTTAAACACTTTGTTCTCATTTCAATAGTCATCCAGACAAAGTCTAATAAACACATATGGATTTTTAAAATGCTTACTTTAAAGACAAGTTCTGGCACAAGATTCCAAAGCCCAAGTTTATATTTGGGTTTATGATGGTGTTGGCATCAGTATAATTGCAGCAGGCTAATGAGGACGGAACAGATGCAGACTCAACTTACGAAAGATGAGACTGGACCCAATGAAAGCCAAATACCATCAAATTAAGGTCGTACAAGTAGAAAAATGGATGGAGAGTGTAATCTTCAGCACATGATAATACAGACCGGCCAAACTCCAAACGATCAGCGCTACAGCACTTACCGCCATCTTCACGTTGCAACTTACAATTGGTTTTGGCTCAACTACAGCAGCTGCCTCGCCACATTTAAGGTGTTAATTTGAATGGTATTGATTTTGCAATTTTGTTTGCACTTTATTTGTAAATATGTATGGGTCATATAGTTGTATAATAACAGCCTATAAGAAGTTTATGTCTACTTTTACATACCTACATATTTAAGTAACGCTATAATAAAAAAGAAATTTGGTGAACAAAAGGGTGCCTTGATACTTTTGTTCTTTTACAGACAGTGCGAGCATTATTCTATTTGAGGAAAACTGACTTATTCTCTCCAAAGTTCCTTACGGCCCTTTGAATTTCAGAAAGATGATCATTTTGGTTACAGACACAATGAGTTTCCTTAAGACAGCCAAGTGGGGGATACTGGCTTAGAATTCAGGAAAAAAATAAAGGCAGAACAGGAAAAAGAGACTTAGAAACCAACTACAGAGAAATGCATCCTAGAGATGGGATCTCTAAGGAAGGGTGTTCAGAGACAGAGAGGCAAAGAGCTGACGTCTGAGCTTCCGGGAGTTCACCCTGCCCTACAGTCCTCACATCCCTCTGTGGAACCTTCCATTCACCTGTGCATTAAATATGATCTCCAGATTACTCAAAGCATTATTGGCCCATTTGGAAAGTGAATGGCTTAGAACCCTGCGCAGAAATAAAGCAAGTCTCAGTCATTATATCCCTCCAGGCCTGACGCAAATCTGTAACGACAGGGTCCAGATTGACACCAAGAGACCCAGCGTTGATCTCTAAGGGTGGGGCTGTTAACTCGCTTCACTCACAACTCCCAGAATACAGGGGCCCATTAGGGGGCTTTTGGAGAGCCAGGTGGCTCCCAGGGCTGCAACCAAAGGAAAAAGCGGGGTGGTCAGGGGCAATTTGGTGCCAGGTCCCAGGGATCAGAACTCATGCCTGGGCACTAGCACAAACCAAAGCTAATATTTCTACCTGGCCACAAATCTGCCCTCTATGATAAGCCACATGCCATATCTGGACCACATAGTCCTGTGTCCATAAGAGCCAGATTCCATCAATCCCTGTGTGAAAACCAACACAGCTTCCTTCCCTCCCTCCCTCCCTCCCTCCTCCAATCCCCAACTCAAAACCACAAAGAAAAGAATGAGAGACCCACCCTCCCTCCAGAAAAACCCAAGCTTACTGTTTGTCTTCTTCTGAAAGTGAGGTTTTTCCACAGCAGCAACCTCAGCTGAGGCCAATAAGCCATGTTACCTCAGCCAGCACCCACAGCGTGTGGCTCAGGAGCCCTGGAAGGCAGCGGCCAGATCTCACAGCAGGGACGCCGTGGCTGGTCATTAACTGAAAGATAAAGCAGGAGGGGAAACAGCCGTCAGTTATTGCTGCAAAGTCATACACCAACGAGGACTGCTAATCCAGCCCTCTCAGCTGAGACCTCCAACACACATCTCCACGTCACGACTGCTTCTCAGTGGGTCATGAGGCCCCAGCTCCCAGCCTCTGGGTTCACCCACAAACAGCGATTCAGGAGGTTTTCCAACAGCAGGCTGGGAGCCAACTGTTATGGTCCTAATTATTTTAGTTCCATGGATGTTATCATTTGGGAATGAAGAAGCCACTTCTGAAAACAGACTTGAGTGAGGTTCTCTCAGATGGCCAGAACACTGAAAACGTAAATGGCATATTGGAATCCCAGAGAGTCTTCTCTAAGAAAGTGCCTCCCCTTACATCAAAAGTCAGCAGCATTTGTAAATTTTGCCTCAACCCTGGAGTGACTTATAATATTCTCTGAACTTCCTTACAGACTAAATTTACAATGGGTTACATAACTGGGTGCTTCACATGATAAAAAAGCACCATCAATAAAGCAGTTTCCTAACCCGGAAAGCCACAACGTGCCTTAGACGACTGTGCATAAACACCAAGAAAATGCCACCGGACACCTGGCTCTCAGGTAATGAGGACAACCCTAGCGCTGTGTCTCTGTGGAAAGAAAGCAATATCCCATGGAGAAACAAGTCTGCTAAGGCAGGCTCAGGGCATCAACTGTGAAACTGACAAACAAGCTCCCACAGTCAGGACATATGCACACTTCTGGCCTCGCTCCACCTGCACCTGAACACACCTCCCGGCTACTCTGTCAGTGTCACAGGTGCCTCCTTAGAGGACTGTTTGCCATGCTAGGGCAAGAAGGCGTTCTCATGAACACGGGATACTACATTCTGCGTGTCCCAGCCACCCACGCAGTAATTGCCTTTATTTAATGCTGGAATAGTCCCAAGAAGTTAAAGTTAAAGCTGGGGTGGGACAGAAGATGAAAAATGGAAGAAGGGAGGACACACACGTGAAAATTCGGCCCTGCTGGCACTTGATAACCATGAACTCTCCTAGCTTTGCTTATAAAATGGCTCAGTGAATCACTGTGGCCTCTAGAGGAGTGGGGCAAGGATAGGGTGGGACACTGGGCATGAGGAACAAGGAGCAGAAGGAATTAGGAATGCAGTAGCCAGGTATGAATATAAAACCAAGTACAGGTTGGGTGCGGTGACTCACACCTGTAATCCCAGCACTTTGGGAGGCCGAGACAGGTGGATCACGAGGTCAGGAGTTTGAGACCAGCCTCCAACATGGTGAAACTCCATCTCTACTAAAGATACAAAAAATTAGCCAGGCGTGTTGGCGCACGCCAGTAATCCCAGCTACTCTGGAGGCTGAGGCAGGAGAATTGCTTGAACCTGGGAGGCAGAGGCAGTGGTGAGCGGAGATTGTGCCATTGCACTCCAGCCTGGGCAACAGAACAAGACTCCATCTCAAAAAAACAACAAAAAAAAATTTAAACATTCATTTTGTGAGACTTAGGAATTCTCTAAAAAAACAATAATAATAAAACAAAACCAAGCACTAGACTAGAACTGAGTCCAAATGAAACCTCAATGCCAAAGTCAGTCTCTGGTAGAACAGCACCCTTTTATCTCCCACCCCACAAGGACTTGGATTAAAACTTCTAGAAAAGTCAAGAGATTGGAGGAAATTGAAGTGTCTGAGAAGAGATAGCCTACCACTCTGTATTCTAATTCATTCATAGACAGTCCAATAAATCAAGAATCCCTCTGAAATAGTCAAGCCTTAGGACCTATTTATTTTCTTTACCATTTGCTCAGCAAAATTCTAGAAGGACAGAGACCCCCGAAGTTTGTCACTCCAAAAAGAGGAAGAGTTAAACCAGCACTGCACCCATTTGTTCAAAGATGACCACTGGCCCCACAGCACTGGCAGCCAGAACGGCACTGTGAGACCCACGCCTGTCATCCCAAATTGTTTTCCAAGTGGCTCAGGACAGAGCTTATATTCCAGAAACACTGAAATAAATAATTTTTTCTCATACAAAAGCTGCTCTCCAGGAATCACTTGGTTGATTTAGAAGCTACATGAATCTTGTCAGATCCCCAAGGTAACACTGAGGAGGGTACAATTAAGAAAAGGAAAACTACCAGAAAGAGCCCAGGCATCCAATAGACCCGGCTTCCCACCTATGTGCCCTTGGCCAAGGCTTTATGCTCTCTGAGCAACAATTTCCTCATTATAAAATGAGGATGACAAATACTTACCTTGTATGGTGTTCTGTGGATTCAACGAGATAATATAAATAAGTTTCCAAGACTGTACGCGGCTTACTGTAAGTGCCAAAGCAATATCAGTTCCCTTCTCCCCATTTGTCTTTCTTCATTCCACCAATATCCTCTAGCTGAGAAATGGTTATATCCTGTCTAAACAGGACATTCCATTATATTTCTAGCAAATCCATTGTGGGTTTCTAAAAAGGTAGGAGGGGGCAAAGCAGGAAGGATGAAATCTTAATAGCCTAGCGTCGGAGTACACGGAGCCAATCCCCAACACAGACTATCATCTCCCCTAAACCCTGATTGCAGAGCTCAAAGGAAGAGAAGACACACCTCTACACAACGTTCATGAGAAGAAGGATGAGGTTTTTTGGACAGCATTTTCTTGGAAGTAAAGTGTCTGGATTTCCAAAAAAAGGTTCTGACTCCAAGGACTCTCCAGGAAGCACACGGAGAAGGTTGGTAAGAAGTAGCACAGAGCCGCAGTAGAAAGTTCTACCTGGCTTTGCTGGGCACAAATAGGCAAGCTTCCTGTTCCAATTCCTCCCGCCCACCTTGGCACTGCCCTGGCCTCCTGCACAATTTGCTCCCCCATCTCAGAACACAGTGATCAATACTGGGAACGTTTTTGTCCTAAGAGGAGGGTTTGGCAACGCCCGGGCCCTTCTGCTCAGGTAACTGAAGCCAAAGGGACATTTCCACACTGGTTTTTGAAGGAAGTGAACAAACCAACCAAAACCAAAAAAAAAAAAAGAGCTATAAAAGAGGCAGCACTATGTACTAGATTTCTCAATGTTTCAAACGCAGCACACTCACTTCTGCCCTCACACACATTTCTAGTTACTGGCTGGAAAGGATCCCACTACACAGTCATCCCAGTCAATAGGCCACTCTGATCTGGCTCCTGGATGACCACAACCACCACCTCACTGGCCTCTCATCCATTTGCCACAGAGCACCCAGTTATTCCACTAGACCAAATATCTGAATATGCCACTCCCTCAATTAAAACCTTTCGCCAGCTCCTCAGCTCCTGAAATACAGCCCAGTGCTCACCAAGGTTTACCTGGCCTCCCTTCTGGGACTCCAGCCTACTCTCGCCGCTCCTCACCTGCTAAGCTATGCCTTGGAGACTTATGTACAGGCTCTGAATGTGTTGCATGTTCTCGTACCACTGGGACTTCACTGGTGGGTTCTCTTGTCCTAAGACACTTTCTCAAGCACTGTTAGCCTGGCTAACTCCTAGGTCTCAAACTTAGGTCTCCACTTCTTCAATGTTCTTTCCCAATCTCCTGCCCTGCAACTGATACGTGGGTTTGGAGCCCTTCCTATGTGCTCCCTAGGAAGGCTCTGCTGGGAAAGAGGATTTCTACCTTCTGAATCAGAGCAGGGACCATTCCTGTTTCCTTCATCCCTGTTTTCCTTAGTATACAAAAGGGTCCTGGCTTGTAGTAAGCACTCAGGGGATATCTGCTTAATTAATAAATTAAGAGATGGACAGGAGAAATAGGGTGTCAGAATTCAAGGGTACTGGTACTCCTGGGCCTGTGGTAATTCATTTCTCAAGCTTGATTAAATGATTTGGGCAAATTATCCCTAGAGAGGGGAGCTCTGTGTTCAGCAGCTTCTACCATATGTTTGAGAGGGTCACAAAGGACTGCTGAGCTTCCCAGGTGACTTCTGGGGCATCCTGAAAAACGTAATGGAATCTAAGTCTGCTTCCCATAACCACCAGGTTTAGCTATGGAATGCGCAGCCTCCCAAGGCCAGCAGGGCCTCGCAATTGACTTTCGACCAATCCTCATCCTCAAGCCCGAGGCGCACTCTCTCAGGGTCTCATCAGTCACGCAGGTGGATCTCCGCTTGCCAAAATGTGACAACCTCTACACCTCAACCTTGTTTTGCACAGTTTGGGCATAGCAGAAGTGACTGCTGGAAACATTTGACCAATTTTTTATATATATATATATATATATTTTTTTTTATTGCATTTTAGGTTTGGGGGTACATGTGAAGAACATGCAAGATTCTTGCATAGGTACACACACAGCAGTGTGATTTGCTGCCTTCCTCCCAATCACCTATATCTGGCATTTCTCCCCATGCCATCCCTCCCCAACTCCCCACCCCCCGCTGTCCCTCCCCCTTTTCCCCCGACAGACCCCAGTGTGTGATGCTCCCCCGCCCTGTGTCCATGTGTTCACATTGTTCAACACCCGCCTATGAGTGAGAATATGCGGTGTTTGATTTTCTGTTCTTATGTCAGTTTACTGAGAATAATGGTTTCCAGATTCATCCATGTCCCTACAAAGGACACGAACTCATTGTTTTTGATGGCTGCATAATATTCCATGGTGTATATGTGCCACATTTTCCCTGTCCAGTCTATCATCGATGGGCATTTGGGTTGGTTCCAGGTCTTTGCTATTGTAAACTGTGCTGCAATGAACATTCGTGTGCATGTGTCCTTAAGTAGAACGATTTATAGTCCTTTGGATATATACCCAGTAATGGGATTGCTGGATCAAATGGAATTTCTATTTCTAGGTCCTTGAGGAATCACCACACTGTCTTCCACAATGGTTGAACTAATTTACACTCCCACCAGCAGTGTAAAAGTGTTCCTATTTCTCCACATCCTCTCCAGCATCTGTTGTCTCCAGATTTTTTAATGATCGCTATTCTAACTGGTGTGAGATGGCATCTCAATGTAGTTTTAATTTGCATTTCTCTAATGACCAGTGATGATGAGCATTTTTTCATATGTTTGTTGACTTCATGTATGTCTTCTTTTGTAAAGTGTCTGTTCATATCCTTCGCCCACTTTTGAATGGGCTTGTTTGTTTTTTTCTTGTAAATCTGTTTCAGTTCTTTGTAGATTCTGGATATCAGCCCTTTGTCAGATGGGTAGACTGAAACAATTTTTTCCCATTCTGTTGGTTGCCAGTTCACTCTAATGACTGTTTCTTTTGCTGTGCAGAAGCTGTGGAGTTTGGTTAGGTCCCATTTGTCTATTTTGGCTTTCGTTGCCACTGCTTTTGGTGTTTTGGTCATGAAGTCCTTGCCTACGCCTACGTCCTCTGACCAATTTTTTAAAGACATTTTCACTGCAAATGCCACTGATATTTTGAAGTTAATATCTACAGAATACAACAGACTACTAAATTAAAAGCTCCCCAAATAAGCAAAAACACTCATCATTAGTTGCAGAGGAATACAAATTAAAACCACAATGAGATACCATTACACACCCACTAAATTAAAAATTACAAGTGCTAGTGTGTGTATGGAGACACTGGGACTCAATACACTGTGGAACTGTACAATGGAAGAGCCACTTTGGAAAATAGTTGGACAGTTTCTGCTAAAGTTATACATAGTATTATGATATGACCCAGCCAGTCCGTCCTAGGTATTCGTGAATATTTATAGAAGCCTTATATAGAATAGCCAAAAACTGGAAACACTTAGTTGTCGCAATGTCCATCAACTGGTGAATAAATTAAACTGGAGCTGGGTTCAGTGGCTCGCGCCTGTATTCCTAGCACTTTGGGAGCTGGGAGGTGGGCAGATCATCTGATGTCAGGAGTTCCAGACCAGCCTGGCCAACATGGTAAAACCCCGTCTCTACTAAAAATACAAAAATTAGCCAGGCGTGGTGATGGCCACCTATAATCCCAGCTACTTAGGAGGCAGGAGAAGTGCTCTAACCTGGGAGGCGGAGGTTGTAGTGAGCCAAAATTGTGCCACTGCACTCCAGCCTAGGCAACAGAGCAATACTTTCTCAAAAATAAATAGCTGGGCACAGTGGCTCAAGCCTGTAATCCCAGCACTTTGAGAGGCCGAGGCAGGCGGATCACCTGAGGTCAGGAGTTCGAAACCAGTCTGACCAACATGGAGAAACCCCATCTCTACTAAAGATACAAAATTAGCCGGGCATGATGATGCATACCTGTAATCTCAGCTACTCGGGAGGCTGCGGCAGGAGAATTGCTTCAACCCGGGAGGCAGAGGTTGCAGTGAGCCAAAATTGTGCCACTGCACTCCAGCCTGGGCAACAAGAGCAAAACTCTGTCTCAGAATAAATAAATTAAATAAATAAATAAATAAATAAATAAAACTGCGACACTTACTCCGCAATAAAAAGGAACAAACTACTGATACATGCAACAACCTGGATGAATCATCCCAAAAGCCTAATGCTAAGAAAAACAAGCCAGACACAAAAATCTATATACTGCACGATCCCATTTATATGACATTCTTGAAACGGTGAAACGAAGGGGATAGAAATTAGTGCAGTGGTGGTCAGTGCTCATGGGTAGAGGAGATGACAGACTGCAAAGGAGCATGGCAGAAGTAGATACACATGTGTATCCATTTGTCAAAACTCATCATACTTTCGTAAAGGGTAAGTCTTACTGTGTGTAAATTACACATCAATAAATCTGAACCGAATAAACTGCCTTCTATTATAATAATTAACATACCTCACAAGTCATAACTTGGAAGACCTAAGAACTGGATAAAGTGTGATTATTGTGTGATCTCCTGGGAAGAGGAATAGTAGATAAATATTCATTACCACTTATGAATTACGCAAACAACTGCAGCCTTAACTCTGCAGGGCTCCCATTAGCCACAATAAATATTTATCGAGTGCCTATCACAAGCCAGGTGCTGTCCCAGACCTTAGAAATTCAGTGAACAACAGAAGCAAAGTTCCTCCGTTCATGGGGTTTCTATTCTACCAGGGATGGGAAATAGACAAATAATAGTGAGTTGTTCAAGCAGCAGGTGGTAGGATTGATGAAGAAAAATAAAGCAGAGTAAGGGGACAGAGAGTAATGGGGCGGAAGTCCTTCCTTTCTGATGCAGCATCTTTGGGACAATGAACTGAGAGAGTGAACCATATGCTACCCACAAAAGGGTGGCTTAAGTGATAGCAGGGATTATAAATTCTTTTCACTTTTCTCTAAAACAAAACCTGGAACACCAGACAGCAGACAGATTCAGTGATGCTGGCAAAAGAAATACACACACACACACACACACACACACACACATATCCATATATATACACACATACATATATACACATACACACACACACTCGTACATATATATACACACACACACATATCCACATATATATTCACAGGAAGCTGGCTGGGAAGGGGGAAATGATGACCCTAGCCAGCACCTGGCACCTGCTCTCCCATCTCTTCCTCACCAAAACACTGTGCCCTTTTGAAATTGACATGCACATTTCCAAGAGATGAGAAATGAGAATTACAAAGAAGAAGAAAGGGAGAGAGAGCAAGATATACCAAAAAAGACAAGATGGGAGGATTTTCCCCTCATTTGGCACAGCCAAAAGGAAAACAGGAACTCCTTCCCGCAACTGCCCTCTACCCTTCTACAGCACTAAATCCATCTAAGGAAATACAGTGAGGTAAGAAAGTCATGTGTCTGTACAGCTACCAGAAGCTGTTCGCTTGTGCAGTAACAAAAGGGCTGATTGGTCTTTTCCTTCCCGCAAGAACACTGCCAGCACGTGAACTTTAGAGCTGGGCTTCCATCTAAGGATGACAGTCAGCTCTCATGCCTGAGCCAGGGCAGGTTCCAGAAGAGGGAAATCTCCAAGCAGGGACCAAACAAGTGTCACATCTCACTGGGACAGAAATTGGCCCCTCTGGGTGGAAGAGGAGAGCCTTCCACAAAGTCATGCTCCACTTGACTGTCGTATTAGTAGATAAAATCTCATGGAATTTTGAAGGCCCACTCCCACTATACCCCTGCTGCAATCCTTGTAGACAGAGAAGCTGAGGCCTCCCCAAAAGCAAGTGACTTGACTAGCATTAGAGCTGGTTTCTCAAAAAATAACTTTTTCAACAACTCTTTTGTTGTTGCTGTTTTTGTAGGTTTTGAGATGCAGTCTCACTCTGTCACCAGGCTGGAGTGGAGTGGAGTGATCTCTGCTCATTGCAACCTCTGCCTCCTGGGTTTAAGCAATTCTCCTGCCGCAGCCTCCCAAGTAGCTGGGATTACAGGTGCCCACCACCAAGCCCAGCTAATTTTTGTATTTTTATCAGAGACAGGTTTTACCATATTGGCCAGGATGGTCTCGATCTCCTGACCTTGTGATCCACCTGCCTCAGCCTCCCAAAGTGCTGGGATTACAGGCTTAAGCCACTGTGCCTGGCCCATTTTCAACAACTCTTATATGCTCCTTCCCACTAAGCGATTTCTCTTATGATTTTGTTTGTTGTTCTGAATGCATTTCTCAGAGTTCTATCCAAATAGTTCACATACCCACAATGTACAGTCAGCAACTAATTTTCATCTTTCAATAACAGGGGTTATATGACAGCTATTTAACGATGTGTGTGTGTGTGTGTGTATGTGTATTCCACTTTGTTCAACAAACTTCCAAAAAGTTACCACAAGTGAGATGGAAGTTGAAATTTCCAACAACAGCTGTCAATATCTCTCTTTTTTATTTTTTTATTTATTTTATTTTTGAGACAGAGTCTCGCTCTGTTGCCCAGGCTGGAGTGCAGTGGCATGATCTCCGTTCACTGCAACCTCTGCCTCACAGGTTCAGCCTCCAGAGTTGCTGGGATTACAGGTGCCCACCACCACACCTGGCTAACCTTTTCGTATTTTTAGTAGAGACAGAGTTTCAACATGTTGACCAAGCTCGTTTCGAACTCCTAACCTCAAGGGATCTTCTTGTCTCGGCCTCCCAAAGTGCTGGGATTGCAGGCATGAGCCATGGTGCCCAGCCTCAGTCTCTCTCTTGATGAGGTTGCTTCTAGATGTCTTTTTTCTTAATTGAGGTATCATAGACAAATAAAAATGTTATATATTTACAGTGTTCTAGATGTCTTATATCAATAACAACTTGCCAGTAAACTACAAAGCAGGAAGTGGATTTAACTGTATCAGATATGAACTGAAAATAGGTTGGTGCCAAAGCTCTGATTGCCTATTCATGAGATGCTGATGCAAAAGCAAGAATCACAGATGTGACTCATGTGCCTCATCTCCAGAGAGATGCACAGGGTCCTAGAATATAGGACATGAAACTTCTAAGCTGAACAGAACATGCTTGCTTTGGAAAAGGTCTGTTCTCTAATTGCCTCTCTGATCATGTGCCTCTGAATCGGCAGCCACATTCAGGGACAAGCCTAGCAAGGTTACTGAAGGCCAGGAAACCCCGGAAGGAACAGGTTTACTGCACCCATGATTGAAGACAGAACCTGGTTGCTGTGTGGGTGGGAGGGAGTTTGAGTCATCCTGTGATTTCTCCCAGGCTGACCCATCAGCTTCATTGAGCCTGAAGCTAATTTGGCTGCTGCAGTTGAACTTTTCAGGCCTCCAGATGCTACTGCGCCCTCTATCCTTAAGGGTATCCTTGCTAGGATAGCTTTAAATTACACCACCTCACACTCCCGAAACATTCGATAGACCACAATGCCAGGGAAACTGCCTTTAGTGAGGAGGCCTTGCAGAATGGTCATGGGCTGGTACTCACCCCCCGAAACTTGTGTTCCTACTTTTAACGGCAACACTTTAATAGTCAAATTTGAGAAGCCAAAAGGGATAAGAAATCCTCCAAGTTAAAAGTCAAGAATGAAATGAAGTTATCCAATCATTCCAGAGGAATTCCACCATTCTAAAAGAGGTTCTGCTGTCACATTGTCCATTTAAAAATATACAGATCCCAGGGCCCGGTGCGGTGGCTCACGCCTGTAATCCCAACACTTTGGGAGGCTGAGGCGGGTGGATCACGAGGTCAGGAGTTCGAGACCAGACTGGCCAAGATGTTGAAACCCTGTCTCTACTAAAAATATAAAAATTAGCTGGGCACAGTGGCATGCGCCTGTAATCTTAGCTACTCAGGAGGCTGAGGCAAGAGAATCGCTTGAACCTGGGAGGCAGAGGTTTCAGTGAGCTGAGATCGCACCACAGCACTCCAGCCTGGGTGACAGAGTGAGACTCGATCTCAAAAAAAAAAAAAAAAAAAATATATATATATATATATCTCCAATGAATTTTATTAATTCCAACAATCTGTAACTTGGGTACAGTTTTTTTGAAGTACCAAATGCATCACACTTACTTGATCGTTAGTTACAATAAGATAATAGAGGCCCAGCACAGTGGCTCACGCCTGTCATCCCAGCACTTTGAGAGGCTGAGGTGGGTGGATCACCTGAGGTCAGGAGTTCGAGATCAGCCTGACCAACATGGTGAAACCTTGTCTCTACTAAAAATAAAAATACAAAAATTACCTGGGCGTGGTGGCAGGCACCTGTAGTGTCAGCTATTTGGGAGGCTGAGGCAGGAGGATCACTTGAACCCAGGAGGCAAAGGTTGCAGTGAGCTGAGATTGTTGCACTGCACTCCAGCCTGGGCAACAGAGCGAGACTCCATCTCGAGAAAAAAAAAAAAGAGAATAGATAACTGCACTTCCTTCTTTCACTCGAATACATATGCAATTTCCTAGACAAAATTATTTGCTAATAGCTAATTTTCAAAATGAAGGCTATGAAATGAATATGTAAGAACTGAAACCAGAAATCCACGAATATTGCACAAATCTGTAACCAGCCTTTGAGAAACATAATCCTTCGTGTTGTCAACAATACAATTTTACAAGAACTCCTGACTGAGTGTGCTGGTGGGAAGCTGAGGGAGGAGGACTGCTTGAGCCCAGGAGTTTGAGGCTGCAATGAATTACGATCACGCCACCGTACTCCAACCTGGGCAACAGTGCAAGACCGTGTCTCAAAAATAAACAAACAAATAAATAAGGAGATCCTAAAGGTTTAACTCCATCTATATCATGTCACTGGTACTTACTTGGGCAACCAAAGATCCTATTTATCACCCTCAACATTCCCATTGCCACCAGCTAAATGGTCTCAGAACTTCTAAACCTCACAAGAGCCAGGATTTCTGAAAGCAGATCTGTCTTGTACTCAAGCCCTTGTTTCAAGGCTGTGGAACTACCAAGAAACTCTAACAAAATGCGAGAGATAGTCTCTGTTCCCCTGCTGATTTCCACTAAGCAAACCCAGAGCAACCATCAAAGGAAGACTTCAGCAAACAATACCACTATTTGCCTTTTCCCTGGTCGGGGGTATGTAGCACATAGAAAAAAGAACCTTTCCTCTAAAAAAGCAATCAACCTTTCAACATTCTATGGCATAGAAAAAAATCAATTTTTTTCCAACCACAATCATAATACCAGAATAAAAGAGATCTGAAGGGAAGGGATTAGTTAATTCATAAACACTCTGAGGCTACACAGAAACACAAACAAGCAAGCCTCTATCAACAATTCCTAATTTGCAGAAAAAACTTGGTTGGATAATGTTCCCTGCTGTGATAGGAGGGTTTTCGAAGAGAATTTTTGGAGAAATGGTTTAGTGACTTTATCAGCAAAAATCATTTTGTTTGGCTTACATCACTGAAGAGTCAACATCTTCAGGCGTTGAACCTTCTCCCGGCCTGAAGGATTTATATTTATTTATGAAAGCGCTCAAAGCATTTGGGGAGACAGACAAACCCAAATCTTAGTCACTGTCTTTATTTCTTTTCCTTTGGGTCTATTCTACGATGCAGAAAACTCCCCCAAATCCTTAACTCCTTTGTTGTCTTGAGTTGTTTCAGCAGGAAGAAGGAGGTTTTAGAGTCAGAGAAGGCTGGGTTTGAATCCTGACTCTGCTACTCACCAGTTCTGGAACCCTAGGGACTCTGAGCCCCTGTATCTTCTCCAAAAAATAGAGCTGATAATATATGTAAAGCATCTATCCAGTTCCCGGAACAAAGTAAGTGTACAGTAGCTATCATAATGAGTAATGCTTCCAACCTCACAGAGTGAAGTATTCATCAAGGGTGGGGCACAGAGTGGGTGGTATATTAAAGGAATCTCTTTCCTGTCTTCTTTGTCCACAGAAGACACTATGTCTTTTAAGGGCCTTTTAAGAGCAAACTGGAGTGTTCTCCAGTACCCAGTGCACTGGGAGAGGTGAAAGCATTACAGGGTATCCTGTTGCCACTTCTGACCATTGTTTTACCATAAATCCCCCTCTTGGGGGTCCTCGCCACTCACGTATCCTATTTTCTTTACACTCTCACGGAGGTTGATCCTGTTTTCCATGGCACATTGCCACCTTCCTACAAGTTTTTAGCACCCCACTCAGTTTTCCTGTCCACTCCATTTCCTCCAGTCTCTATGTCAATTAGAAATCTCTGTTCGAAATCTGAGCCTTGGCCAAGCGTGGTAGCTCACGCCTGTAATCCCTGCACTTTGGGAGGCTGAGGTGGGTGGATCACCTGAGGTCAGGAGTTTGAGACCAGCCTGGCCAATATGATAAAACCCCATCTCTACCAAAAATACAAAAATGAACTGGGCATGGTCGTAGGCATCTGTAATTCCAGCTACTCAGGAGGCTGAGACAGGGGGAATCACTTGGACCCAGGAGTCAGAGGTTGCAGTGAGACAAGATCATGCCACTGCACTCCAGCCTGCACAACAAGAGCAAATCTCCACCTCAAAAAAGAAAGAGAGAAAGAGAGAGAGAAGGAAGGAAGGAAGGAAGGAAGGAAAGAAGGAAAGAAATCTGAGCCTTATAATTCCTCCATCTTTTCAGCTCTACCTACAATCTTCTCTAGTGTACCAACTTATCAGTGATCCCTGATAAATTGAGCCATGTGCCACAAGCTACTGTGTCTCAGAATCTTCCTGCTCTCCACCACACTGAGCCCACCATGACCCAGTGCTCCACAAACATATGTAGAATGGAAGTAAAACCTCAGGGATAAGAAAAGATAATTAAAGGGCTGGGCGCGGTGGTTCATGCCTGTAATCCCAGCACTTAGGAGGCTGAGGCGAGTGGATCACAAGGTCCGGAGTTCAAGACCAGCCTGGCCAAGATGGTGAAAACCCATCTCTACTAAAAATACAATAATTAGCTGAGCGGGGTGGTGGGCGCCTGTAATCCCAGCTACTTGGGAGGCTGAAGCAGAGAATTGCTTGAACCTGGGAGGCAGAGGTTGCACTGAGCAGAGATCATGCCACTGCACTCCAGCCTGGACAACAGAGTGAGACTCCATCTCAAAAAATAATAATAAAAAGAAAAGATAGTTAAAGCAGATTCAATACAGTAACAAACCAGCCAAGAAATTGCAGTGAAAGTAAAGGTTTGGGTGACAAAATTTCCAACTGTGTTCAAAGAAACATAAGTTCCAGCAGGAGTGCACGTAATCTGATTTTCTTTAAAGCCTCTCTAATTTGTAGGGAAGGACATCCATTTTCATTAGCTTCATGTGAGCTAGAGAGAATCCATGATTGAAGCGCTAAAACCCCTGGTAAACATGCCAGCAAGCAAGGGCACCTTCCCCAGAGGATCAACCTAGAATATAAGACTGTCGGCATTGGTAAGGAGCCTTGAACTCTAACCCATAGGCTCAAGTCAGGAACTCAGGAAGCCTATCACCACCGGGATACAATTTTGCCACCTTAACACTTTATTCCCTTTACTTGTGCCACACTGAGTTACCCAATCTCCAGGATCTTGTCCAGTTCTCGTTTATACAGTATCAGCAGGCTTTTCCAGAATGTCCTCTCACCAGCGAGCTCTTGAGGCAGTCATGTCATGTGTGCAAGACGCTTCTATTTCTGCAGCCCAGCGAGGGCAAACTAACTCGGTTAGCGAGAATTTAATCAAAGTTAAAGGACAAGCACAGAGACACAGAGTCTAAGTCTTGCCCTCCAAAACTTACAACCAAACTCCTTCTTTAGAATAACCAAAACAAACCTTTTTGCTGGCTGCCTCACTAAATTAAGAGAAGAAAGGGGAATAAAGATCACAAGTTTAAATTCACATACTTGTGATTCTGAAAAACAAAAACATAAGGGGGTTTTTCTTTAAATATTGACAACATGAACTCTATTATGTGAGGTCTGAGAGGCTCCTACGAAAGGACACAGATCTGCATTATTCCAATATTATCAAGATTCTGAGTGTTCCTTATAGAAATAACTACTGTTATTAAGATTTTCACAAATCAAACATTCTGTGTGCCAAAGAAAAAAGTGGGAAAAATTGAACTGAATAACTGGGTTGCATTTTTGCTTGTCTCCTTTCTCAACCGTGGTTTTGAAAAATTCACACAATACAATCCCCCCCAAGCAACAATGCGTGAGAACTGGTATTGGTCACACACCCTATGAACTAGAATTGGACAATGTCCCAAAATGGAGTGCCGTCTGGGGTCAGAGTGTCCTGCTCTTTTCTGCGGACTCCAGGGACACCTCCCCTCTGCTTAATGGAAGCCTCTGGAACCAACCGTCAGACAACTCTATGTTTGCTCCACAGAGGAGAAAGCCATGCTCTGATCACGTGAAATGTGACTGAAACTAAACTGGAAGATGGCACCAATTCCACGAAATTTGCAAATCCTGCAACAGGACTGACAACTGAATAAACAATACTGGACCAAAGGCTTTCTTTATCTTGAACTCAAGGTTTTTACTATAATTAACACAATCATTAAAGTAAAAAAATAAAACCCTCCCTTGAATCACGATTAAAATTAACCAGCCAACGTCAACATTAGGTTTCATACTTTTGCTTATAAAAAAGTCTTTAGGAAACCCCTCAATGTTCAGGATTCCTGAAGAGATTTCCTTCTGATTTGAACTTATAAAGAACAGTTTTTATTTGCAAGAAACAAAAAGTTCCAATTGAAAAACCCCTTAAGATTCAAATTGGACCAACAGACAGGAGAAATAAATGATGCCATTCCAATATTTAACATTTCAGTGTCCATTTTAAGCTGAAAGGAACAGAAGTCTAGAGACACAATTTCTTTTTTCTCTCCTATAAAGGGCACTGTAATACTTATCCTAAATTCTGGTATAGTATGAAGAAGCCTGGATTAAAGAGGCAGAGACTACGATTTTAATTTCCAGTTAATGGCAGATGGAGAATAAATTTAGCAAGCCTTTCTACCACTGTGGGTAACAGAACAGAAAACAAGTCTTTTTGAGCCGAGAGTCTCGCTGTTACCCAGGCTGGAGGGCAGTGGCATGATCTCGGCTCATTGCAACTTCTGCCTCCTGGGTTCAAGCAACTCTCCTGCCTCCACCTCCCAAAATGCTTGGATTACAGGTGTGAGCCACCGCGCCCGGCCAGAAAACAAGTCTTTTTGATGAAGAAGCTGCAGTGGATGACCTTCTAGGTCTAAGAAAACTGTCTGGGACTTTGGTATCCAGTAGCCATGGAATATATATCCCAAAGAGCATGAGAAACTGTAACACTAGATCCCAACATCAAAAATATGTTGCTATTTCCTCCCACATTGCTGGTAGGGGTGCAAACTGGGACACTCTAGCAGCTTATATTAAAATGCCGTGAGAGAACAGGGAGAAGCATTCCTTAAAAGTTCTAGGAAAGGTGTTATGGAGGAGGTAGCATGAGAAATTCAGCCAAGTGGGAAAAGCACAAACTTGGGAGTCAGACAGACCTGAGTTTGGATCCCTGACCCTGCCATTAGCCAAGTAGGGAACCATCAACAAGCTATTTAACTTCTCTTTGTGTCAGGTACATCATCTGAAGTATGGGGCTAATATAACAATAGGCGAGCTTAGGATTCCCCCAAATGTGGGAGATCCTCAGAGGATTTTAGGAGATGAAGAAACACAGTATTAAACATTGAACCACGTCATGAGAAAATATGGTTCTTTTCAGCACTTCAGCCTATATAACATTTTTATTACATTAAGGAGAAAGCAGCCGGGCGCAATGGCTCAACCCTGTAATCCTAGCACTCTGGGAGGCTGAGGTGGGTGAATCACCTGAGGTCGTCAGGAGTTCGAAACCAGCCTGGCCAACATAGTGAAACCCCATCTCTACTGAAAATACAAAAATTAGCCAGGCGTGGTAGCACACGCCTATAATCCCAGCTACTCGAAAGGCTGAGGCAGGAGAATTGCTTGAACCCAAGAGGAAGAGGTTGCAGTGAGCCGAGATTGTACCACTGCACTCCAGCCTGGACAACAGAGAAAGACATGCCTCAAAAAAAAAAAAAAAAAAAAAAAAAAAGGAGAAAGCCTTTGTTTAGTCTTCTTCTTGATACCTCTTTAACATCTGCTCACAGAGTAAGATCTAGTCTCACAGTCAGCTGGGGCCTTTGAGAACCGACAGTTTATCTTATACATAGACTATAACAAAAATAATTTGTTTTCATCCTAATTATTTTTTAAATTACCTCCCATTTATAATAACTGATATTGGTTTTCCAATTACAGGTCAAATATGAAGTTATTTTTAAATATATTGATGATTACAAAAATGGAGTCAATTTCAGTAGCTTGCACAGGCTGAAATGCAACCTATCTCAGAGTTCTGGTGAAAATTAAATGAGATCAGGTACAGGAAAAGCCCTAGCCCATGCTGTGTTCCTTCACCCATGGTCTGGTTGATGGGTAAAACTTCAGTAGGTGAAGAATATGAGGAAAGCATCTAATGTGAACCAAGGCAAATACAGGAGATAGATGTGAGACTCCAGAACAATGAGAAACCAAACAGCAGCAGGAAGGGGTTCTTAAAGTAGAAGATGAAAACCTGGAGACAGAGATTCTAACAGGTACCAAACCATACTGTATGTTAGTTAATCAGTCTGGGGGAGAAAACCAGGCATAGTTCCTTCAAGTATGTGTGTTATAATCCAGGACAAAGTTGTCAAAATAGGTCACAGTCTTATTTCAAAGAGCCTTGAATGCCAAGCAAAAAGAGATCCTTAAGGGTGGCAGATTCTTAAAAGTCTTTTGACCTCCGTCCAGCACCTAGTACTTTCCACGGAGCATGGTGTTTATTTGCTGAACAAATAAATTTCTGCTCAATAGCGCTGTCTGTGTATTTGTGTATTTAATCTTGAAATATACACATATGTGTGTTGTTGTTGTTGTTAATATCATATCTTCCTCTTCCTTCTCTCTCCCAGTACCAGAGAACAGCCTAACCCCAGCTAAGGTAAACTCTGACACCAACCTAGGGCCTGTGCCTGGGAGTGGAGAAGGGTCTGCAGTCAGTGTAAGCTCATCATTCTGGGCCTTCACTTTCTCTCTGCCTTTCCAAGGAAAGCTGCTGCTTGTATCAGTGTCGCCTTTATGTCAAAGGTGTTATCACCTAAATACCAGATCCAACAGATTTCAAGCCACCACCCTCCAAAGACTCGCTTCTTCAAGAAAACAAGTTTGGTTTGACTCTTGGCAAAAACAATTATTCCCAACCTGGCATCCTACAAGAATTTTGCAAAGCAAGGGTGAACAGGGGTATGACACTCAAACATCTTCCTAGCAGCTTCTTCCCCCTCCCTGCCCCTGGCCAGACACCTCTTCCTCCTTTTTCTCCTTCTTCCTTCCACTCCTAATTTGTTATGATCTCTCAAACAACAAACTCGGGACAATGCTTTAGAAAGCTTTGTGTCTTACCCCACCTACCCCCAATGAGGGTCTTCTGAGATACTTAAAACTATCCTTATGAGGTATAGTCCAATTCTCCTCCTAGGATGGGAACTAGCATTCTATTCTTGAAGGATGAATGAGCCTGAAGAGTTGGTATGTTTTCCTTTGATCACCTATTGGCTTAACGGGACTACAATATAAGAATCAAAACCTATACTCAAAATGATGTTGGAGACAGAGAGTCTAATTTTATTTTACAGAGATTTTCCAAATGGTGAGTCAGAAGCAAGAACAGTGTCTCACTAAATTATGTTTACTCAACTGAAATTTATTGAATTAAACCAACTCCTCCTTTGCATTTCAGATGAGAAACCCTTCTGGTTCTAGGATTCAAGTCTTCATTCACTCAAAGCAAGTAAATAGGAAATTTCAACAGCTTTCTCTCCTCCTTCTCATTCCTTTCTTCCGTCATCGATCTGATCAGGAATGCTCTGAGGCATTCCCTGGATATTTCTTGCTTACCTCTCAAAATCCACATGGTATGTTACACTAATGCTCAGCAAGTTCCTCAGATCTCTAGGTGGCTCTAATCAAAGGATCACTCCTTCTCCTAAATACAGACCTGGAGTTAGATGACATAAGAGCTTGAAGGGCTCTTTAAAAGTCAAGTAGTATCATTTTATAGACCAAAAACCTATATAACAGAAAAATAAAATGACTTGTCCAAGGTCACATGACTTCTTAATGGGTTTGTGGGCATTCATGAACATCCTGTAATTACACATAAAAATTGGACTATATGAGCCCATGTGTATTTTTTCTGAAGAGAGAATCCATATCTTTCTTCAAAGAAGTCAACAATCCCTTCACCAAAATATGGTAACCACTGACAATTATATGCATCTTTGAAAAGAAATTTAACTAAAATCTAATTGTTTCAAGTCTGAATGGTAATATGAATTAGTGATCTAGAATAAAAGAGGAACCTAATTCAATAACTGTCATTGTCATCATCTGTTTTTTTTTTCATGTCTGGGATATCAGTGCAAGTTACATTGGATAAACACAATTTGATGTGGAAGTAAACTATCAAGCAAGCTTTTAAAATCACTGAAAACACTAGTATGAATAAACATCACTATAAGCCAAGCATCGTATTATATGCTTCACATTATATACACACACAAATACGTATTTTACAGATGATGAAACTGAGGCAAAGGGAAATCAGCAACTTGCCCAGTGTCAGATATCCATTAGTAATAACCAGAATTTCAATCTACATTAATTTGACTCTGATATCCATGTTCTTTTTCACCAGTATTTGCATCTACAGTTCAAGATGTCCTAATACTAATAATAAATTCTATTTACTTATTTAGAAAGAACTAAATAAACACTCTAAGGTAGCTTCAAGGAAGTCTTTTATAAATGGATCTACTACTAGAAAGTTCTTAGGAAATTTCATAAACTAAATACCAGTTATCACAAAATATATGGACTTTAAGACTAGCCCAGATAAAATGCTTTGACTTCCAAATGCTTCTTGGAAGTTGGATTTGACACAGAAAACACTGGAGAATTTTAAACAAACACACACCACCCCCCTCGCTGAACAGACTGTATAGAAGAATAGATCCCAATGCATATGAAGTTATTGTTTTTTTAAAAAAGTATTTCAATCTCTAAATTAGTCATCTGACTCTTATTAACAAAAATAAATTAATATACAACTCAAAGTACTTGAATGTGGAAAGCCACAGACTACAGCATTTTCTTAAATCAGAGCTGCCTCAGAAAAGGAAATGAAATTGAGCAAAACAGAAATGTTTGTTCCACAAAAAGTAATCTGGTCTAAATAATTTAAGTATATACTAAAATTTCTCAATCTAACATAAGCCTAGAAACCTAGTCTTAACTACAGTTCTTTCTCATATCGTTATATTTCTAATGCTTTTCTGTGATTATCCTGTTATCTTAAGTAGTCTTTTAGCAGACAGGAAGCAAACATGAGGTTACCATTCTCCTTGTTCGACTTACTCAAGTCCGCATTGATTAAACTCCTCCCATATTAAGCGGGATGAATTAAGGCCAGGGAAGAATGAATCAAAGACTTCCCTCTAGAGGAGCATACAATAAATGTTAACTACAATAAAAAACAGAATTAAATACATGACACAAAGAGTGCTGTAATCCAAGTCTAATGGAAGTAAAAAGAGGGATCTTAGGTGATGGGAAGGACTAGGTCCAGAAGAGCTTCATGAGGAGGGGAATATTTAAATCAGGTCTTAATGTAGGCTTGCAAAAGCTAAAGAGTTTTGTACCAACCTTGTTTTCAACATGGGAAAAGACAGGATTTCAAACTTTGCTGTAGGAACCAAATCCAATGCTCCTCCGCTGTTGGAATAAATGCTCTTTGCCTGAATGCTATTTGTGGTCTTCACAGAATGCAGAGTAACTGAAGTCCCCACCGGAAATCAATTTTATGTAAGCTTTTCATTCTCTGGCTTCATGTATTTCTAAAATGTACCTTTCTATGCAAGCTACTTATTCAGGCAACTGTTTTCAGGTGAAGATACTCAAATGAAAATACTCACCTTTCGCTTTTTGCTAGTATTTCACTTGTCAAAACTTTGATAGTCAGACAAAGTCTTCACCCCGAGATCGGTAAACTCACAGAAGCCAAACTGCCTGGAATGCAACTTCAGCTCCACTACTTATGAACTCCATAATCATCTACCTAGCTGGCCTATACCTCAGTTTCCCATCTATAAAGATAATAACAGCGCCTATCTCATAAGGTTCTCATGAGAATGAACTGAATTATTATGTGGAAAACTTAAAAACATATCCAACATACCATAAATCAACTGTAAATGCAACTATTTTTACCAAGAGGTGTTTTCAAAGAGTTTATTTCTAATTTGCTATGCCAGTTAATAAGAAAGGCGCTTTCTCATCCTATTTCACTTACGAGCCAGGCATGGTCTTTTTTGAGACAGAGTCTTACTCTGTCTCCCGGGCTGGAGTGCAGTGGCATGATCTCAGCTCAGTGCAACCTCCCCCTCCCAGGTTCAAGCAATTCTTCTGCCTCAGCCTCCCAAGTAGCTGGGATTACAGGCACCCACTGGCATGCCCGGCTAATTTTTGTATTGTTAGTAGAGATTTTACCATGTGGGCCAGGCTAGTCTCAAACTCCTAACCTCACGTGATCTGCCTGCCTTGGCCTCACAAAGTGCTGGGATTATAGGAGTGAGCCACCGAGCCCAGCTAACAAGGCAGACTTTGAAACTGTGTTTATTTTCCAAAAAAAATACCTTCAGAAAAAAACTAAATTTGATTTCTAAACAGTAACAGCAGTAACAGAGAAATAGCTTATTTCAAAATAAGTAACAGAGAAATAGCTTATTTCAAAAAGTTCACAATATAATTAGGGATAGGACAAGCAGGAATCATATTGTATTATAACAAATTTTTAAACTTCACCAAAGTTAGGATTTACAACAAAACTAACAGTTCACTTCTCTTTTCCTTTGTTTCTTATGGCCTTACAGCCTGATACTCTCTCATTCCATTTTCTAGAGATGACAGTGGGGAAGACATTCTGAGATCACACAGCTATTCACAAACATCTGACTGAAGCAAGTATACTGTTCATTATGAACCAAGTAAAAAATCGGAGTTGAGTAAATTTTATTCTATTCTTTCCAGGATGTTGCAATCCCCATGCAAGCAAGGTCTCAAGTTAAAGAGAATTTGGCTGACCCACTCACAGCAACAAGGAAAATCTGATACAGGCTGTAGATTCTGATAAGGATTATAGCAGATGAATTTAGAGAAGATGGTGAGCATCCTTGAAAAGTCCCCCGCTTGCAGCAGCTGAAATGTCTGTGCAGGAGTTAAAGAACTCCGGAGCTTACTGGCTGGTTTCAAGTCTTAGCGCTGCCTCTTGCAAGGTATATGGCCAGAGATAAATTAGCCTCTCAGTTACTTAATCTTGTAAACTAGGGACAATAAATGGTTTGCTGTGAAAATTCAATTAGCATTTGACAACCAGCACAGTGGCTTATGCCTGTAATCCCAGCACTTTGGGAGGCTGAGGTGGGAGGATTGCTTGAGCCCAGGACTTCAAGACCAGTCTGGGCAACATAGTGAGACCTTGACTCTACAAAAAATTTTTAAAATTTAGCCAGGAGCAGTGGCACGTCCCTGTAGCCCCAGCTCCTCAGGAGGCTGAAGTAAGAGGATCACATGAGCCCAGGAGGCTGAAATTGCAGTAAGCCTTGTCCATGCAACTGCATTCCAGCCCTGAGCAACAGCGTGAGACCCTATCTCAAAATAAATGCAATAAATAAATAAACATGTGAAAAACATTTCAAACAGTACTTGCCACACAGTGCTATATAAGTGTCTATTAAATATTGCAATAACTTTGGCCATTCACGGTTACATCCACATGCAGATAAGAAGATGGTCTCATTTTTTAAAGTAGATCTTCTCCCAGCATAGTTAAACAAGGGTTCAGAAAGATCTTTTAAAACTTGATGTTAGAGTAAATGACCATAACGACTATTATAATCGCATTACTTCTTTAATATCTGGATAGAAAAAAAATGTATTTGAGACTGGACATGGTGGTTCATACCTGTAATCCCAGCACTTTGGGAGGCTGAGGCTGGCAGATCACTTGAGGTCAGGAGTTAGAGACCAGCCTCTCCAACATGGTGAAACCCTTTCACTGCTAAAAATACAAAAATTAGCCGGGCGTCATGGCACACACTTGTAATCCCAGCTGCTTGGGAGGCTGAGGCAGGAGAATCACCTGAACCTGAGAGGCGGAGGTTGCACTGAACTGAGATCCCACCACTGCACTGTAGCCTGGGCAAAAGAGCAAGACTCCATCTCAGGAAAACAAAAAATGTATTTGGTTTTAAAAATATTTTAGAAATGCAAAAACCACATGCATTTTGATATTTTTCTGGATATCCAAAAGTTTCATAATTAGAAGAGTTTAAAGCAATGTTCATTTATTCTAGAAGCTCAAAATTAAAACAATGAAGATCTTAATTTGTAGTCACTACCAATACAGCCAAAGTATCCTGGCTTATGGGAGAGAAGATCCTTTTCACAAAAAAAAAAGATTTCAATGGAAAAATTCCAAGCAACTCCTCTCCAAATAAGGTAAGTACTACAGAAGATAATAAAAAGCTAAGTTGCTGAATTTCCTTCAGTTTCATTCATTTTTAATGTTTACACTGGTACTCCTTGAGCAGAAGGAACCAACCCTTGAAAACAATCAAACCCTGATCACTCTATTTTCCAATTCTGCACTAATGCACTGTCTCACATAAACTGTAAATATGTTCTAAGTCAAAATGTGTCCAGGTGCCATTATAGCCCTGCACTTGTAGAAATACGAGGGTTGGCCAGGCACGGTGGCTCACACCTGTAATCCCAGCACTTTGGGAGGCCAAGGCAGGTGGATCACGAGGTAAGGAGTTCAAGGCCAGCCTGACCAACATGGTGAAACCCTGTCTCTACTAAAAATACAAAAATTAGATGGGCGTGGTGGCACGTGCCTGTAATCCCAGCTTCTCAGGAGGCTGAGGCAGGAGAATGGCTTGAACCTGGGAGGCGGAGGTTGCAGTCACCTGAGATCGAGCCACTGCACTCCAGCCTAGCAGAAAGAGTGAGACTCCATCTCAAAAAAAAAAAAAAAAAAAAAAAAAAAGGGAAAGAAAGAAAAAAAAGAAGGAAAGAAAGGCAGACAGACGAGGGTTGAGATTTCAAGTGCTTATCTGCAGGGGAGACAACGTATCACAGATGTGCAGGTTACAGTCAGATATGTCATTCTGGAACACTATGTGGGTGCTCAATTACAGACTCAAACTGCTCTGCCAACAGTAGCAATTCTAGTCCCTTAAACGGCTCGTAGTTATCATGAAGGCTGAAAACCGTCTTCCCTGGTCCTTCTGATTCTACTGCCGGTTCTAAGCACATACTGTGTATCTATGTTTTCCTAAAATTCCCTAGCATTAATTATTGTAATAGTTTGTGGAAGCACTTGGGAAACAGGCTGACAATGGAACCTGTATTTGAAAAATATTATAATATCTGTAGAGGTTCTACTCAGGAACCTCCACATGTTTCCATACTTTCTCTGGTTTAGGAGAAAGTTTCTCAAGAGAATGATTTTCTCGACAGAAAAATAAAGTTTCTCAACAGAAAGCCTTCATTATTTTTGTGGTAGATATGAGAAGAATAGGCTGAAATAAAAGAGGAGATGAAAAATTAAGGACTTTTTCAGTTCAGTTTTGTTTGAAAAGAAGATCAACAGTTAGGTCTGGTTCTAAGCTACAGCTGCAAAAAAAAAAAAAAAAATCAAGAAAATTCCAGTCTTGAACTTGGGGGAAATTTTGTTACCTTCTCTTTGTGGGAAGCAGGAATTGGGCAATGGAGGGAAAGTGACTTGCTGATTTCAGTACCAAAAAAGTTTTTTTTTTTTTAATGAAATTTATCCACTATGATATGAACGTGTAGATACTACCCATCCTGTTCTTGGGGTGTCATTGAAAAGTCGGATTTTAAAAGCTAATAGTATCAATGCTGCACAGGCAGTCCAATTGCTGCTAGTGCTAAACAACTTTTATCTTCCTTTGTTTATTTTCTTAATTTTAATCTTATTTCTTTTCTTCTTTCTGATAAAAATATACATAAAGAGGCACTTACACACAACCCTGGCACCATCCGCCGCCCCAAGAACCTTCCCGATTTACCAGCGGCCTGGGAGTTCAGAAACATGCTAACAAAAAAACAACTAAATGGGCTTTTGCCTCAACCCTCATAGTTCCTCCCCGTCTGCAACCACCGGTCTTTACCAGATTTACAGTCAGAACCGCGAGCAAAGACACCTAGTAGAGCCGGCCGATTCCTAGGTCCCCGGCCAGGAGGCGCTGCGGGCCAGTCTCTGGGGGCCACCGCAGCCCGCGCCCAGCACCCCCACCCTCACGGCAGAGCCCAGCCCAGCCACGCCGCGGAGCTCCGAGTTCTGCGCCGCCGGCCGGGTTACTCGCGGTCATTCCACGGCACCACCTCGCCCAGCTTCCCCATCCGCACCCAGGGTGAAGCTGCCCCGAGAGACAAGCGGCAAGGGTCAGGGAGATGGGACGGCAGGGGACTTAGGGGAGAGAGGATTGGGCACCCCCACCTCCGGGTTTCTGCTGGCTCTCCAAAGTCTTGTTTTTAAAAGAAACAAAACTCGGCCGGGAGCGGTGGCTCACGCTTGTAATCACAGCACTTTGGGAGGCCAGACCACTTTGGGAGGCCGAGGCGGGTGGATCACCTGAGGTCGGAGTTCGAGACCAGCCTGGCCAACATAGTGAAACTCCCGTCTCTACTAAAAATGCAAAAATTAGCTGGGAGTGGTGACGCACCTCTGTAATCCCAGCTACTTGGGAGGCTCAGGCAGAATCGCTTGAACCCGGGAGGCGGAGGTTGCAGTGAGCCGAGATCGCGCCACTACACTCAAGCCTGGGCAACAGAGCAAGACTCCTTCTCAAAAAAAAAAAAAAAAAAAAAGCTCGTTCCCGCTCTGCGCCAGGGACACCAGATCCGGTGAGCGCACGGAGACCGTAGGCGGACTCTCCCCCCGCCCCAACCCCTCAGGTCAAACAAAGCCCCAAGGCCTCTAGTGAGCAATAACACCACGGACCCCCTGAACCACGGACACCCTTTGGGACACGTCCAACTCGAGTTCTTGGGGACCAAGGACGCGCCGCTCCAGCCCCGGGGCGCTTGAAGCCGATCCCCCAGGTCAGAACAGACCAGCTTAAGAACCGAGTGAGGACTCAGTGCTGGCATTTGTCTCAGTAGGTTTCTAACCGGCTCAGGCGCCTCCGAACAAAGGGAAGCGCTCGGTGCCAGACCTACAACTCTCCCCACCGGGCAGCAGGGCCCTCAGCACGCCCGGGAACCCTCGATCCCACTGAGCCCGGGGTACTGCGCCCGGGTCTCCACGCCCAGAGATGCTCCCGGTCTCCACCACCGGGCGAGCCCCGAGCGCAGCAGTGCCGAGCCCTGGGGTCCCCAGAGCTCGTCCCAGGACATTCCCCATTTACGCTGCCCCCGTCCCATTGGAGTTGCAAGCGGTGGGGATGTGGGGGCTCCGGATCAAAGCCCCGAAACCGAGCGCTTCCCGAAGCCTCCTTGGCCTCGGAAACAAAACAATAACGACCAAGTAAGTCACTGGAGAGGCTCTTACCTGTTTTCCACTTTTGTGTTGGCGTCTCTTTCTCCCACCCCTTGACAAGCCTTCCGGAGAAGGGGGAGAAACAGAACCGGAGAAAAAACAAGAAGCAAAGCGTCCTGAGAACTGGCCCTGTTGGCGCGCGGCGCCCCCCACTCTGCACTGCCCTGCGCTGCCGCAGCCCGGGAGAGAGGCGTCGGCTCGGCTCTGCGGGTCCCGGCCCCACTCACTCTCCCTCGGAATTACGGGGTTTTTGCCGAGACTAGTTCCTTTTATAGATTCGGCTGCACCGAGCGCAGAGGTTACTATCGGTCAAAGCCTGTTCTCTCCCTCCTCCCCGCCCCCTTCCCGGCCTCTGTTTATGTAGTTCAGTCACTCAGCAGAAAGCACGTGGAGCCGCTCCCCGCCCCTTAAACGGGCGACGTTCGGCCGCCCGCGAGACGGCTGCGGGACTTGGGGGTGGTGGGTGGGATGGGAGTGGAGGGTGCGGCAGGAGTGTCGGGTTCGGCGGTTTGCACCCCCTGCCCCGCCGGGGCCCGTCGGCCTAAAGACGCGCGGGAAGCTCTGGGCTCGGGGCTGCGCCGCATGCTCTCTAGTCCACGTTCCCGGCAGCCAAGGGCACCAGTGGAATTTTCTTCCTCTAAATCGCGCTTTCCACAATTTTGTTTGCCTTTGTTAGTTTCCTCAGCCAGAGGGAGGGATTGGGGGAGAGAGAGCTCCAGGCCGAATCCCCCCTCAGGACGCTGGTCATTTTGTCTTTTGTTTCCTTTCAAAGACCTAGGCTGGGTGGGGGACGGTGGACAGTCCTCTTGAGCGCCGGGCTGCTCTCCACACCCCCCCCCTCCCGCCACTTGACTTTGGTTTTTGATAGGCGACCTACTGCCTTGAGCTCCCCAGCCTGAGCTCCCCAGGTCCCTCAGAGGACCTGAGAGGAACATCTCACTGCTTCTCTTCATGAATTGAGAGGAAGGAGGCCACAAAAAGAGAAACAAACAAACAAAAACACGGAACAATGTGGACCAGCCCCCTCTTAATTTTCCTGATATTGATCAGCCTCCCAGTGATAAAAACACAGGACTTGTATTTAGCTTGTATAAATTTGTAAAGTGCAGCTAGAGAATTGCAGTCGTGTAAAATTATGTAGCCACTCCAGATCTCCAGTTTCTCTGTTTGCCTTTGGCTGTAGGGAAGCAAAACCACCCAACACATTTGAGGGGCAAAGGCAAGAGGACGAATGCAGGCCTACACATCGTATGTCTAAATATTTGAGTCATCCACCAAGCCAATAGACTAAATGTCTCCTACCTTGACGAAGACACCTCTGTAGCCATCTTGAAGGGCAGGTTCACATTTGACTCTTCAGTTTGACCTGAGTTTTGGCTAAAATGAGGTGGCATGAGAGAGCTGCCCCCAGCTTACTTCTCTTCCACCTCCAGCTCCATCATATTCCAGAACTCCCAATACCTGCCGGTGGACACCCAGCTGCACAAGCCCCCTGAATGCTACAGTCAACAGGACCTCCGGGCCACGGCTCAAGCCCAAGTACCCACATCAGTGGTTCTGTCAACACTCAGGACAGACCCATAGAAGAGGCCCAAGCAGGCCCTGGAAGTGCACGTGGGGGCCACAAGGCAAGGAATTCTGGAGTCACAGGCACTCATCACTCTGGGTGGCATGGCCCCCTTGCACCATGGACTGCTTGCCCTTCGTAAGGGAAGGATCTGAACCTGGCGCGGTGGCTCGTGCCTGTAGTCCCAGCACTTGGCAGGAGTTCAAAACCAACCTGGCCAATATGGTGAAACCCCATCTCTACTAGAAATACAAAAATTAGCTGGCTGTGGTGGCGGGCACCTGTTATCCCAGCTACTTGGGAGGCTGAGGTAGGGAGAATCGCTTAAACCCAGGAGGTAGAGGTTATAGTGAGGAGAAACCACACCACTGCACTCCAGCCTGGGTGGCAGAGCAAGACTCCATTTCAAGGAAAAAAAAAAAAAGAAAGGGATGGATCTGAGGAAGGCCAGAGATGAGCTTTGCCCAGGGCCCAGGACAGGGGACCCCCTTGCCTCTGTCAAAGAACAACCTTGGTCAAGAAGTTGGGTTTTGGGGCCAAACTTGACAACCACATGATGAGCAATTTAGGTAAAGTCTTTCTGTTTTTATTTTATTTTGTTTTTTGAAACAGGGTCTTGCTCTGTCTGCCCAGGTTAGACTGCAGTGGCCCAGTCATGGCTCACTGTAGCCTTGACCCCTGGACTCAAGCGATCCTCCCACCTTAGCCTCCCAAGTAGCTGGGACCACAGGTGCATGCCACCACACCCATCTAATTTTTGTAATTTTTTTTTTTGTAGAGACAGGGTTTTGCCATGTTGCCCAGGCTGGTCTCAAACTCTAGAGCTCAAGCCATCCTCCCACGTCAGCCTCCCAAAGTGCTGGGATTGTAGGCATGAGCCATTGTGCCTGGCCTGTTTCTTCATCTTTAAAATGGAGAGAAGATGTATGTTCTGTCTTCCTCACAGGGGTTTTCTGAAAGTGAACTTTGTTGAAACCTTTTCGCTCCTTGGCAGAATGGTATTATAAACGCAGAGAGTGTTATTAACTGACTGTTCATGTCATTTTCAGGTGTTACCTACAGCCCGTAAAGTCTTTCCCATGCCAAACTTTCAAATCTCCAGGAATAGCACAGTTACAAATAATCACTGGCCCTCTCTATATAAAGGAAAGCTCCTGGAAAAGGTCCTTCCTCGCATGATTTTAGAGAGTATTTAGGTCTCCCTGACGCTCCATCTCCTCTCTCCTTCTTCTTCTATCTATTTGACGTTGACCACCAAAATCATACTTTTTGGAATTTTGAAGCATATAGTTCCAAAAGGAACCCCTATGAAGGTAATCGCTTAGACTGCTCTAATAAGAGAATGGGCAACAGTTAAGTCCTATACCAACAAGACAAAGATAAGACTACAGAAAGGGGATGAGCCCAAGAAAAAAAATCAAAGACCCAGAGAGAGAACAGCCATTGATTCTAAATGCGTAAGTCTATGGCCCCAAAGCCAAACCTGTTTCACTAAGAACAACCCGTGGTTTCAGGAATCTGATCATCCCCCCACAGTGAATACAGGAACACATTGCAATGTTGAAATGTTGATCTTTACTGTAAGAAAAGCCCAAACCTCTAAAGTGGCTAAGTGATTCAGCCAGGTTGCACACAGGGATGTAAGTTTGCTGACACCAAGCTCATACTTTACAAGTGTAGTATCTTCATAGGACAAACATACTGAATCTCAAAAGCTAGAGCCTAAGAGATGCCCCTTAAAAAAGAAACTTACTGCCGGGCGCAGTGGCTCATGCCTGTAATCCCAGCATTTTGGTAGGCCGAGGCAGGTGGATCACCTGAGGTTGGGAGTTCAAAACCAGCCTGACCAACGGGGAGAAACCCCATTGCTACTAAAAATACAAAATTAGCGGGGCATGCCTGTAATCCCAGCTACTTGGGAGGCTGAGGCAGGAGAATCACTTGAACCCAGGGGGCAGAGGTTGCAGTGAGCCGAGATGGCGCCATTGCACTCCAGCCTGGGCAGCAAGAGCAAAACTCTGTCTGAAAAACAATAACAACAACAACAAAAAGGCCAGGCTTTTTTTTCTGTAATCCCAGCACTTTGGGAGGCCCAGGCAGCCAGATCATGAGGTCAGGAGATTGAGACCACCATGGCTAATATGGTGAAACCCCGTCTCTACTAAAATACAAAAAATTAGTATCACAAGGTCAGGAGATCAAAACCATCATGGCCAAAATGGTGAAACCCTGTCTCTACTAAAATACAAAAAATTAGCCCAGCATAGTGGCAAACACCTGTAGTCCCAGCTACTCAGGAGGCTGAGGCAGGGGAATCACTTGAACCCAGGTGATGGAGGTTGCAGTGAGCCAAGATCGCACAACTGCGTTCCAGCTTGGAGAAAGCAAGACTTGCCTCAAAAAAAAAAAAAAAGATCAGATGAGTAAGTAGAAAAAAAGAAAAAGAAAAAGAAGCTTACAAGTGTGAATTATCTTCCTTCCAGCCCTTAGATTGGTTTGTCCCTGAGCAAATTTCAATAAGCTTCCCCCCTCCCAACCCATCCCTGCCCCCTACACCAAGCCCCTCCTCTAGGTGACTCCTTCCAAATACGTAGGAAGGCCCCTGTTTGTTGCTGTTTTTCTGGAGAGGCTCACTCTGTAAATGTAGCCTGAGTGGCTTGAGGTTCTATTCTGAGATGACCCTGGAATCTTCTAATTACAGAATCAACCTTCAGGCAGCTGTGGCCTTGGAGACTCTGCTGGAGGTCATGGAGCTACAGAAAAGCTCAATCATATCATTCTATTGAGGCTCTTAAATTGGAGTTTACCTAAATGGCATTGCTTGGAGGTTGCTTTGATATTTCTGTTAACTCATCTGCATAAATGTAGATGTACACATTGTTTAAAATGATTTTCAAGGGACCTGAGTTTTTTTTGGTTGATACCCATACTGGTTGCTAGAAACGCTGAAAAAAAATAGAGCAATGCAGGAACTCAATGAAGAATTTTTAAAAGTATTCCAGAATGATGTTTTAAGACGAATTTGTTATGATTAAGAGGACCTGGCCAGGCACCGTGGCTCATGCCTGTAATCCCAGCACTTTGGGAGGCTAAGGCAGGTGGATCACTTGAGGTTAGAAGTTCGAGACCAGCCTGGACAACATAGCAAAACCCCGTCTCTACTAAAAATACAAAAATTAGCCAGGTGTGGTGGTGCACACCTATAGTCACAGCTACTCGGGAGTCTGAGGCAGGAGAATTGCTCGAACCAGAGAGGTGGAGGTTGTAGTGAGTCGAGATCACACTACTGCATTCTAGCCTGGAAGACACAGCGAGACCCCATCTCAAAAAAAAGAAGAAGAAGAATACCTAATAGCTGAAGTCTTGGAGAATTTCTGGAGAATAAGAGATGCCTCAAAATAAAATAAATAAATAAAAAATAGGTAAACCATCTTTCAAATAAAGAAAGACCTACAGTTCAAATTGACTCACCTAATTCCAATACACGATTAGACACAGAAACAAATCAAGCAATCAATGGTCAAATAAAAATGTACCAGGAACCATCATTATTTGTGCAGTAGACCACGTATTGCAGAGGCTCTCGATCAATTCAATTTAACTGGAACAATGAGATCCTCTTCTGTCTTAACGTGGCTCCTGTTGACACGCGAGCAAGATTCAAAATTATTACCGCTTCTGGACTTGAGTAAGATGTTTACTCTGTTTGTCAGTGGGATCAAGAGGTTAGCTTTGGCTGGGCACAGTGGCTCAGGCCTGTAATCCCAGCACTTTGGGAAGCCGAGGCAGGTGGATTACTTGAGGTCAGGAATCTGAGACCAGCCTGGCCAACATGGTGAAACCCCATGTCTACTGAAAATTAAAAAAAAAAAAAAATTAGCCATGTGTGGTGGGGCATGCCTGTAGTCCCAGCTACTTGGGAAGCTGAGGCAAGAAAATCACTTGAACTGGAAGGCAGAGGTTGCAGGAAGCTAAGATCATGCCACTGCATTCCAGCCTGGGTGACAGAGCGAGACTCCATCTCAAAAAAAAAAAAAAAAAAGAGGTTACCCTGGATTACGGACAAATACCGTATATTCCACTGGATTTCTAGTTGATTAGTGAGTGATAATTCTTTTTAAAAGCCACCTTTCCAACCCTCTTTCCTTCAAGCTATCCCCTTAAGAGCCCAACTGCTGGAAAGATTTTATCTCTGCCCCCTCCCTTTCATTAACACACCAGCTCTGTAGTCAAATTTTCACTCTCACAGCTCTGAATCTATTCTGTCCAACTTCATTAATCACAGAGAGAGAGACAGAGACAGAGAGAGGAACAGACAGAGAGAGAGAGAGACAGAGAGAGAGAGAGAGAGAGAGGCTGGTGCAGGGTGGCGGGCGTGGGGGCGGAAATGTGATCTCTTTCTTCTGTATAAAATATTTTTAACATAGAAAAAAAAAAGAATATCTTAGGCTCAGAAAGACGGCTTAATTGGTAGTGCTGTTGACCTCTTTTAAATCCTTAAGCTATTCGATCTCTGGTATTTGACACTAATGACCACAATTTCCTTCCTGAAACTGATTCTTGTCTTTTATTTCATGAATCTGGTTCTTTTGATTCTTCTGCCTCTTTAACCACTCTTTTTTTGACTCTTGTTTCTTTACAGAGCTCCTAATACTGGTTTTCTCTCTTTGTTTCTACTTGCTCTCCTAATCAATATTATTTACCCCCTTGGCTTCATTTAAGCCCTGTACAGCCAGCTCTTACTTCCTTGCCAGGCTCACCCACTGTGCGCCCTATGCTGCCTGGTAGAATATCCAGCAGGACCAGTAGTGTGTTGGAGCCGGCACAGAAGCTCACAGAGTTGTTTCTGCATCTCTCTCTCTCTCTCTCTTTTTTTTTTGCATATCTCTACCAGCTAGCTTGAAATTGGCCAACAGCATGAATATTACACCATTGGAAATCCAATACAAATCAGTGTCTATGAAAAGAGTAAAACTCTGTAAAATATTTAAAGAGATTTATTCTGAGCCAAATATGAGTGATCTCAGCCCGTGACACAGCCCTCGGGAGATCCTAAGACACGCACCCAAGGTGCAGCTTGGTTTTGGACATTTTAGGGAGACATGAGACTTCAATTAAATAAGTTTAAGAAATACATTGGTTCGGTTCAAAAGGCAGGGCAACTTGAACTGGGGGGCTTCCAGGTTAAAGATAGATTTAAAATTTTTCTGGTTGACAATTGGTTGAGTTTATCTAAAGACCAGAGATCAATAGAAAGGAAATGTCTGGGTTAAGATAAAGGATTATGGAGACCAACATCCTTAGTGCTCAGAGGAAGCCTTCAGGTAGCAGGCTTCAGAGAGAATAGATTGTAAATGCTTCTTATCAGACTTAAGGTCTGTGTTGACGTTCAGGCCAGAGAGGCATAATGAGGCCTGTTCAACCCCCCACTTCCCGTCAAGGCCTGAACCAGTCTTTCATGTTAAATTTTAAGAGTGCCCTCACCCAGGAGGAAGTCCATTCAGATGGCTAGGGGAGGTCTTAGAATTTTATTTTTGGTTTACTTCAGAGTTTTTTGTTTGGTTTGGTTTTTGTATGGGAAGCCACTTGTTAACATTTATTAGGACAAAAAGGAGCGGGTCATTCTACAAGTAAATCCAAAACAAACAAATTTCTTGTCTTTCCTTCCAATCTCCTTCCACCATCTGCCTTTGTAAAATTTTTTATTTAATGACATCATCATCCAAACATTCACTATGGGAAATCATGGTCATCCTTGCTTAACTTTTTCATCTGTCTTCACCTTTCTCTTCTCATTTGAAAAAGCACCAAGGTCAGGTCAAATATACCTCCCAAATATTTTTTTAATTCATCATTTATTTTTCATCCCCAGTGTCTAAGTCCAGGCCAAACATCTGGACTTCTATATTGCAGAGCCTCCGAACTGCTCTTTCTGTCTCTAGTTTCTTCCCCTTCCTATTCGTCTTCCATACTGCAGTAAAGTGATTTTTCACTTGGGAGAAAAAGAAAACAAGCAAACCAACACAAAAACAATCTAATTACATCTTTTCTCTCTCCAAAACAACAAAAAAATCTTTTTGGAGATGGATTCTCACTCTATCTCTCAGACTGTACAGTGGTGTGATTTCTACTCACTGCAACCTCTGCCTCCCACGGTTCCAGTGACTCTCCTGCCTCAGCTGCCTGAGTAGCTGGGGTTACAGGTGCCCACCACCACGCCTGGCTGATTTTTCTATTTTTAGTAGAGACAGGGTTTCACCATGTTGGCCAGGCTGGTCTCAAACTCCTGACCTCAAATGATCCACCCACTCGGTCTGCCAAAGTGCTGGGATTACAGGTGTGAGCCACTGTGCCCCGCCCGGCCCATCCCTCAAAATTTACTATGGTTCTCCTTTGCTCACAAAGGAGAAATACCCTCAAAGTTTTGTAAGCAGACCTACAAAGGCTCTGAAAACACAATGTTGGAACGCCTTTGAAGCCTAATCATATGACCTGCTTCCTTCTCCATCCTCTTCCATCCACACCTCACCCCTCACTCACCCCCATTCTACCAACTTACAGCTCTCTTCATCACACCTTCCCATTGCTTGGAAACCCTTCCTCTCATCTCCACTCCTGTCATCCTGTTATGCTTTTATTTTAAAAGCAGGAGGAAAGAGGGGGCAGAAAAAGAAAAAATTCACTTCCCTCATTAAATAGAAAGTTGAGGGATAGAGGGTAGATGAAGAAAGAGAGAGAGATTTTTAAGCATCTAAATTAATAGGCAAATATTACCCCCAACTCAGATCCATTATCAAGTGTAACAATAGATTCACAGAAGGCAGTCAGTACCCTTAAATTTGCCAAGAAAATAATTGGACTCAGGGGATTAAAAGAAATCAAGCATTTATTTTAATAGAAGCGGTGCATCCGCATTTCTTTCCTTATTCAGGGTACTTTTTTGACACTTAAGAATCCATATTCTTGGCTGTGATTTCTGGGATAAGGGACTGTTTTATTTCTTAGCCAGGAGCTTTTTGCTTTCTGACATATTAACAAGAGAGTAAGTAACACACACACACACACACACACACACACACACACACACACACCCCCTAGGAAATGTTCCAGATACTCTTTTCTCTTAGACCTCTAGAAAGACCATCCTCTTTCTCTTTCAGCGTTTTGGGAATGATTTCTTCATGAGTTCCTGGTTTTCCCTCTGTTGTCCTCAATAGTCTGTGTTGTTTTGACCCATCCTTGCCCAGTGTTCTTTATGACTTCTGAAATTGTCTAGATAGAAGAAATACTTTTGCCTTATCAAAGGCTAAATGTGGAGCTGTGCTATGCCCCCACTGTGGGGAGCAGGCCTTTATTTCCCTTCTTTATTTCCATTCTGGTGACTGATGTCCAGTGAAATCTGAGCAATTTCTTAGCTGGCTACTTGTCCCAGTATGTAAATTAGTGGGGAATGAGCTCTATTCAGAGAGGCCTGGGCTTGCCACAGAGCTGACCCCAAAGCTGGTTTCCTCTTGAATGGCTCAATCACCTAGCAGAGTCCAACAGGAAGCCCCCCACATTTGCCTACTCACCACTGGGACTGGCAGCCCTGGACACACTGCCTGAATGAGAAAAGAAAGCTAAACTGGGGGGTGTAGTCTTAAGGTAGCTAGGGAAAATAGAATAGGAGGTTGGGGAAAAGAGGGAAAATAATGTAATCATACTCATAAAAACTGAGGGTGGCTACGCACGGTGGCACCTGCCTGTAGTCCCAGCTACTCGGGAGGCTGAGGTGGGAGGATCGCTTGAGCCCTGGAGTTCTGGGCTGTAGTGCACTATGCCGATCGGGTGTCTGCACTAAGTTGGACATCAATATGGTGACCTCCTGGGAGCAGGGGACCACCAGGTTGCCTAAGGAGGAGTGAACCGGCCCGGGTTGGAAACGGAGCAGGTCAAAACTCCCGTGCTGATCAGTAGTGGGATCATGCCTATGAATAGCCACTGCACTCCAGCCAGGGAAATATAGCGAGACCCCGTCTCTAAAAAAAAAAAAAAAAACAACTGAGGGTGTTAGTAGGCTGCAATGTGGCCCAACATTCTAATAGTCAGTTTAGCAACATGTATCAAGAGGCTTTGGCCCACTAATTTTACTTGAAGGAATTTATACTAAGGAAACATCCAATAATATAGTCGAAAACTTATGTTCAAGAATGTTGTCACTATGTTATTGATGAGTGAACTTTAAAAAAATACTTATCAGGCTGGGCGCAGTGACTGAAGCCTGTAATCCCAGCACTTTGGGGGCTGAGGTGGGCAGATCACAAGGTCAGGAATTTGAAACCAGCCTGACCAACATGGTGAAACCCTGTCTCTACTTAAAATACAAAAATTAGCCGGGTGTGATGGCGTGCACCTGTGATCCCAGTTACTCAGGAGGCTGAAGCAGGAGAACTGCGTTGAACCTAGGAGGCGGAGGTTGCAGTGAGCTGAGATCGCGCCACTGCACTCTAGCCTGGGCAACAGAGTGAGACTCTATCTCAAAAACAAACAAACAAACACTAATTTTCTAACTGATAGCAATTCTAAAATACACATTGGTAAATTCACGATAGCATGTTATATAGCCATGAAAGGTGAAAATAATGTTTTCAGAGTTGTGATAGAGGAAACAGCTCATGGTAAATGTTAATTGAAATAAAGCAAAGCTACACTTATGTGTATGATTCACATTCAGTAAAAAATAACTGTTACTGTATCAATAATCTTTTTCACTGAATATATGTGCCTAGAAAAGACTACAAAAATAAAGCCCAGATAAAAAAGAAAAAGAAAAAAGAAAAAAAGAAGACAAAAATAAAGCCCAGATAGGTGCTAACAGCAATTACCTGAGGATGATAGGATTATAGGTATTTTTTTGTATATGTCTGTATTTCATAAAATGTCTAGGATAAACATATGCTATATATAACATATACATATATTATATATATTTCAAGACAGGGTCTCACTCTGTCACCCAGGCTGGAGTATAGCGGCCCCATCTCGGCTGTTTAAGCGATTCTCCTGCCTCAATCTCCCCAAGTAGCTGGGACTACAGGTGCCTGCCACCATGCCCAGCTAATTGTTTTTTTGGTAATTTTAGTAGAGACGGTTTCACCACGTTGGCCAGGCTGGTTTCAAACTTCTGACCTCAGGTGATCCTCCGCCTCGGCCTTCCAAGTGCTGGTATTACAGGTGTGAACCACCACACCTGGCCTCATACGCTATTTTTTAACTAAGGAAAATGATATGAAAAGTAGAGTTTGTCAATAATTAATAGGAGAAAATATTTTACAAATGCAGAAACGCAAACAAGAAAATTACCACATGGAAACAGCAAATCCTAACATATTTTAAAAGCATGTGTATATAGTAACAAAGAACAGAAGAGAATTTGGAGAGCCGAAAACAGTTAAGACAGATTTGGTGGGTAGGTGAAGTGTAAAAGAAAATAGAATTTTAGACCAATCATAAGAATTTACTTCTAAATAAAAGTTCTGTATGTTTAAACCTTCCTGCTTATCTGATCTTCTGATTTATCCCTCTTATCTGCAGAACGTATCTGGGTGTCCATCAGCATGTTACTTCACATATCTGTGCCTCAATTATTCATCTTTCAAATGGAAGCAATGTATAGAAGCTGCCGTATAGGGCTGCTGTGGGTGTTAGATGAGTAAAACCTGTGAACTGCTTGGTACTGTGCCTGGTATATGGTATGTGCTCAATCGATGATAGTTGTTTTATTATTAATTATCATCATCATCATTAAATATTATCCCAAGTAACAATATGTGATCCTCTAAAAAATATATAAAAAAAACAAAAAAAAACCAAGAAAAAAAAATATGTGATCCTCATAGTCCAACAATAATTTAACAAATGTAACTCATTTCCAAAACTCCAATCTGTAATTTTTTTAATACTTTAAATTATTCAATATGAGTTATTCACCAGCCTCAAGTTCAAATATGGTCTCCCTCTCTCTCTCTCTCTCTCAGATGTGGGAGTCTTGCTAGCGTAAAACGGCACAATCATAGCTCACTGCAGCCTCTAACTCCTGGGCTCAAGGGATTCTCCTGCCTCAGCCTCCCAAGTAGCTGGGATTACAGGCATGCACCACCATGCTTAGCTAATTTTTAAAAATTTTATGTTTAGAGATGGGGTCTCAATAGGCTGCCCAGATTGATCTCAAACTCCTGGCCTCAAACAGTACTCCCACCTCAGCCTCCCAAGTCACTGGGATTATAGGCACGAGCCATTATGCCCATCTCCCATATTTCTTTATAATTTCCTATCTACTCACCCAAATACCCACGCATTTATTAGCAGAAAGTCAAGTATCTCTTTGATATGATGCTCTCCATCCTGTTTCTCTCTCTCTTGCTCCCCCTCTATCTATAAAAATTACCTAAAAACCCTGGAGTTCTAGAGACATGGAGAATCCAATCTGTCCACCATTGGGCTCCATATTTTTAGTGGTCAATTGTGCTATCACTAGCACACGGTAGCATCACTGAAGACTCATTGCACTCCAGGGGCCCACTGGCCATGTCCAGCTCTCTGACACATGGTTTGGGCTGAAGAGTGTTAGTATCTTATTTGAAATAGCCAGCAAGTTTGGAAGTATCTCACAGAAATCTTTGTTTCTCAGTTCTTTCGAAAAGGTGGAAGATCTGACCACACGAGGCCTATTTCCACATAGCAACAATCAGCTGGTACTAAAAAGCTCTCTTTAGATGAAGCATGCTGTTTGCACTTTGCAAAGTCTTCACTAATCCCTGTTTTTCTTCAACAGTCTGCCTTACTCCTTTACACTATATGCCTGACCTCTGGTGGTTCCCTGGCCTAGAAGTTCATGGGGGGAGTAGGGGGAATGACCCGTGTTGACGCTAGTGTATCTGGCACCCTGAAAACGTGATGGGAGAAGTGGCTGAGAATGTGAGTGTCGCGGGCAGTGAATTACCTAAATCTTGGTTAGGTTAAACCTAGCTGATAGTCCTTTTACAATACTATATAACTAAATTTTCATTTCAGTGACAGTAATAAGAATTGCATCTTCTTTTTTTTTTTTAACATGGAGTTTTCCTCTTGTTGCCCAGGCCGGAGTGCAATGGCACAATCTAGGCTCACTGCAACCTCCACCTCCCAGGTTCTAGCAATTCTCCTGCCTCAGCCTCCTGAGTAGCTGGGATCACAGGCGCCAGTCACCATGCCTGGCTACTTTTTGTTTTTTTAGTAGAGACAGGGTTTCACCACATTGGCCAGGCTGATCTCCTGACCTCAGGTAATTCACCCTCCTCGGCCTCCCAAAGTGCTGGGATTACAGGCATGAGTCACTGCGCCAGCCCCAAGAATTGCATCTTTTCTTAAAGATTGTTACCCTAAGTTTCTACTTTGGCTAGTTAGCATCTGATTTTTTTAGGCACATGCTTTTGATTGTATCTGAACACAACTTGAGTCACAAAGCGAAAAAAGTCATTACAACCTCTAACAAAAGCAGCAGTACTCCTCAAAAATCTCATCCTTCACCAGTATCAAAGGCACAGTAAATTCAGCAGGGAAGAGTCAAAGAGGTCAGAAGCAACACTCTCTGCTGGTAACGAAAAATGAGACCAAAGATTACATCCAAACCCATAAGAGCCTCAAGTTTGACCCAAGTCCCTTTGTTTATTGAACTCAACCCTGTAGATAAACAAAGGAAACAAGATGAAAAACACTTACCACCACTTCACTGGGAGTGCACAGTGAGACAAAAGCATTCCCAAATGAATCTTCAATATCTGGGAGAGAAAGAATTTTGAGCAACCTAAGATTCAATGAGATAATGGCACCTTATATTTCTGTGAAATATTTGTTACCTTATATTTCTAGGAAATGACCAGTGTGTCATTTAAAAAAATGCAATACAATGAAAACAAAGTTTGAAGTTTCACATTATTCATTTTCTTAAAACCATGCAAAGGCAAACAGAAATGTGATACTATGAGATTTCAAGGAAACTGTAGAGTCATAGTAATTTGATTCTAAAAACAGATGTTTGACAAGCAGTTATGTTTAAATCAACCATCAATCTATCAGGAAATAATTCCTAAAGCTAGTAATAAATAACCTTTCCATATCATCCTCCCAATCACCATATGCATATAATTATGCTTTATACTAAACAAGGTACATTATTTTATTTTATTTTATTTTATTTTTTGAGATGGAGTCTCACTCTGTCGCCCAGGCCGGAGTGCAGTGGTGGGATCTTGGCTCATTGCAACTTCTGCCACCCAGGTTCAAGTGATTCTCCTGCCTCAGCCTCCCCAGTAGCTGGAATTACAGGCAGCTGCCACTGCGTCTGACTAATTTTTGTAGTTTTAGTAGAAAAGGGGTTTCACCATCTTGGCCAGGCTGGTCTTGAACTCCTGACTTCATGTTCACACCCATCTCGGCTTCCTAAAGTGCTGGGATTACAGGCATGAGCCACTGCGCCTGGCCACATTATTTGATTTTTAACCTGTGAACACCTTGAGGTTACTTTTTGACAGCCTAAGAATTTACTTTTTTTTTTTTTTTGAGATGGAGTCTCACTCTGTTGCCCAGGCTGGAGTGCAATGGTGCAATCTCGGCTCACTGCAACCTCCGCCTTCCAGGTTCAAGCTATTTTCCTGCCTCAGCCTTTTGAGTAGCCAGGATTACAGGTGCCTGCCGTCATGCAGGGCTAATTTTTGTATTTTTAGTAGAGATGGGTTTCACCATGTTGATCAGGTTGGTCTCAAACTCCTGACCTCAAGGGATCCACCCATCTCAGCCTCCCAAAGAGCTGGGATTACAGGCGTGAGCCACCTCACCCTGCTGAAATTACATTTTAAATATCAAAGGCAATGACTCAAAAATGTGAAAGAGTGTTTGTAACCCACACATACTGGAGGGTAAAAGGTAAAGTCATGTAAATAATATTGTTGGTCTCAGCAGTCCAAGAAATATGCAACTAAATGCTCTTTCTATCTCTCTCTCTCTTTTTTTGTTTTTATTTTAAATAAAGACGAGGTTTCACCATGTTGGACAGGCTGGTTTCGAACTCCTGACCTCAAGTGATCCACCTGTCTCGGCCTCCCAGAGTGCTGGGATTACAGGCATGAGCCACCACGCCTGGCTTTTTTTTTTTTTTTTTTTTTTTTTTTTTTGAGACCAAGTCTCGCTTTGTTGCTCAGACTGGAGTACAGTGGCATGATTTTGGCTCAGTGCAACCTCTGCCTCCTGGGTTCAAGCAATTCGCCTGCCTCAGCCTCCCAAGTCGCTGGAATTACAGGTGTGTACCAGCATGCCCGGCTACTTTTTGTACTTTTAGTAGAGACGGGGTTTTGCCATGTTGGCCAGGCTGGCTTCAAACTCCGCCCACCTCGGCCTCCCAAAGTGCTGGGACGATAGGCCTGAGCCACCACACCTGGTCTGAAGGTTCTCTTTTGTAGTGTATTTTGGAAGGAAACTTTGGAGGATGGGGTACAAAATATTTGAATAAATCTGTTTTGATTTGGGAAAACTTTAACATTGTCTAAAATGTGAACCTTCAAGTTTTACGTGAGTTTTTATAAAAATTAAAATAAAATTTTAAAATATATCAGTAATACATGCTCAGAATCAAATGTCCAGACATAACAAAAGAGAAAGACTATGAAAAAGATAGGAGGAAGAAAGTGAGAATCATTATAAACCCACTTCCTAGAGATAATTCTGTCCATTGTACCTTCTTCCAGAAATTGTTTCTAAACAAGTTTATTCCACATATATTATTTGTAATCTATTATTTTCACTACATTATATAGTGGACATTTTTTCATGTAAACGAATATAGACTTTATCATCATTTTAGAGGAATGCATAATAAATACTTCACTGTACATTTGTATCACAACTTGAAAACAAATTCCTACAGATAGACATTTTGGTTTTTTGGTTTTGTTTTTTGAGACGGGTGTCTCACTATGTTGCCCAGGTTGGCCTGAAACTCCTGGACTCAAGTATTCCTCTCACCTCACCTTCCTGAATAGCTGGGACTACAGGTGCACACCACTTTACCTGGCTGGTTGTACCTCTTTTTTCTTTTTTTTGAGATGGAGTTTCGCTTTTGTTGCCCAGGCTGGAGTGCAATGGTTTGATCTGGGCTCAACACAATCTCTACCTCCTGGGTTCAAGCGATTCTCCTGCCTCAGCCTCCCAAGTAGCTGGGATTACAGGCATGCACCACCACATCTGGCTAATTTTTTGTATTTTATTTTTAGTAGAGACAGGTTTTCTCCATTTTGGTCAGGCTGGTCTCAAATTCCCGACCTCAGGTGATTCACCCACCTCAGCCTCCCAAAGTGCTGAGATTACAGGCGTGAGCCACTGCGCCTGGCCTTGTCCCTCTTTTTTATAGTCATTTAAATATGCAGCCATGATCATCTTTGTACTCTCTTTGCACACATACCCAAAGATTTTTTTTTTTTTTTTGAGATGGAGTCTCGCTCTGTTATCTAGGTTGGAGTGCAATGGCATAATCTTGGCTCACTACAACCTCTGCTTCCCGGGTTCAAGTGATTCTCCTGCCTCAGCCTCCCAAGTAGCTGGGGTGTGCACCACCATGCCCAGCTAATTTTTGTATTTTTCATAGAGATGGGTTTCCCAATGTTGGCCAGGCTGGTCTTGAACTCCTGACCTCAGGTGATCCACTCACCTTGGCCTCCCAAAGTGCTGAGATTACAGGCGTGAACCACCGTGCCCGATCCCCAATGATTCTTTAGCATATTTTTGCAAAACTGGGATTGCTGAACAATAGAACAGATAAGCTTTACATGTTGATACATATAGCAAAATTGCCCACCATAAAAGTTGGCATCAATGCATACTCTCATAAACAAGACGTTAGAATGCCCAGGTTTTTTTTTTCATTTTCATAGAGTAAAAGTGACTTTTTTTTTCTTTTGGTATACAGTTCTATGAATTTCTTTTTTTTCAGATGGAGTCTCACTCTGTTTCCTGGGCTAGAGTGCAGTGGCGATCTCGCCTCACTGCAACCTCCACTTCCCAAGTTTAAGCGATTCTCCTGCTGGTCTCGAACTCCTGACTTCATGATTCACCCTCCTTGGCCACCCAAAGTGCTGGGATAACAATCTGAGCCACGACGCCAGGCCCAGTTCTGTGAATCTTAACACATGTATAGATTTGTGTTACCATGACCATAATCAGGATACAGATCCATTTCATCTCCCCAAAAAACTCCCTTGCTTTCTCTTTATAGAGAAAGCAACCACTGATCTATTCTATGTCCCCATAATTTTGTCTTTTCAATAGTGTTATATAAATGGAATCCTAGAATATGAAATCCTTGAGACTGGCTTCTTTTACTCAGCATGCGTTTGAGAGTCACCCATATTTGTTGCATGCATCAATAGTTCTGGGGTTATTATTATTATTGCTAAGCAGTATTTCATTACATGAATGTTCCACAGTTGGTTTATCCATTCACACATTAAAGGACATTTTCCCTCAGTTTTTGGCAGTGATGAATAGAGCCGCTATAAAGATTCACTCACAAGTTTTTTGCGTGCAAATATAAATTTTCCTTTTCTTAGCATAAATACCCAGGAGTGAGATTGCTGAATCATATGGTAAGCATATGTTTCACTTTACAAGGAACCACGAAACTGTTCCCCAGGGTGGCTGTACCATTTTGTATTCTCATCAGCCATGTCTGAGAGTTCCGATTGCTCCATATCCTTTTCAGCACTTGGTATTTTCCGTATTTTTTACTTTAGCTGTCCTAATAGATATATATTGGTATGAGTAAGTCTAGTTTTTCATCTCTTTGTCAACAGTCTTATCCATCCTTAACTTATGCCCACTATAATTTATTATTGTTTCGATTTGTGTTTTCTTTGATTATACTAAAAAATAATCAATATAGATTAAATAAAAAGATCGAACATCTTTTCATATTTATTGATGTTTAAAATCCAATGTTTATTCTTTTCTCATTTATTTGTTAAAAGCTATTGTTAAACGAAGTGTTTCAACTTTCTGACTGTTACATATGTTGCAAATATTTTTACCAGATTGCAATCTTATTTTTAATCTGTAAATCTTTTCCCTGAGGACTTCTGGCTTTGCTGTTTACAGATTCCTTCTCCATTTCAAGATGATAGAAATATTAAATCTCAAATTTCTTCAAGCACTTGCATAAACTATTAAGCACTCAACTTTATTAGTACCAGTTCCCTCCACCCCAGTCCAATGAGGAGAGACTCGGAAATGCATTAAAGGTCACAGCAGTCAACTGTACTTACTGTTTGATCATGAAAACTGTTTTCAAAAAGTGTTTTCTTTGTCAGCAGGGATCATTTTATACAACCATGTCAAAACATTAAGTAAAATATTCTGCTGAGATTGGTCGGAGATACAGCAGGGGTATTAGGGACATTGTTCTGATTCTTTGTGGGAAGGATGGGGTGGGGATGAGGAGAGATGCCCAGGTGAAACTTTGCTAAAAATGAGATCTCTTTAGGCCGGGCGCAGTGGCTTATGCCTATAATCCCAGCACTTTGGGAGGCCGAGGCGGGTGGATCACTTGAGGTCAGGAGCTTGAGACCAGCCTGGCCAACATGGTGAAACCTGGTCTCTACTGAAAATACAAAAATTGGCTGGGCACAGTGGCTAACGCTGTAACCCCAGCATTCCAGCACTTTAGGAAGCCGAGGCGGGTGAATCACCTGAGGTCAGGAGTTTGAGACCAGCCTGACCAACATGGTGAAACCCCATCTCTACTAAAAGTAAAAAAACAATTAGCTGGGTGTGGTGGTGCATGCCTGTAATCTCAGCTACTTGGGAGGTTGAGGCAGGAGAATCACTTGAACCTGGGAGGCAGAGGTTGCGGTGAGAGGAGATCGTGCCATTGTACTCCAGCCTGGGCAACAAGAGCAAAACTGTCTCAAAACAACAACAACAACAACAATTAGCTGGGTGTGGTGGTGCACACCTATACTCTCAGTTACTTGGGAGGCTGAGCGAGAATCTCTTGAACCCAGGAGTTGGAGGTTGCAGTGAGCCAAGATCGTGCCACTGCACTCCAGCCTCGGTGACAGTGAGAATCTGTCTCAAAAAAAAAAAAAAGGATCAGATCTGTTTCTTCCAAAGAACAGAAAACTGCCTTTCTTAAAAGTTAATTACTGGAGGTCCAGATTTAGACTGCATGCACTCCAAAGCACAGTTTTAGTGAGTAAATGACTTTAATGCTAACTAAGCAGAGGCTTCCCTAAAAGCGATCTTCAGGATAAAGGCAGAGGAAGAGGCTCCGTGACTGGGACTAGTGTTGAGGAGAGCCAGGGAAGCAAGTTACAGAAAGAGAAGAAATTAACATGCAAGAAAGTAAATGGCACAAGGGAAAAGAAGCCAGTCAGGAAACACTACAAGTGAGAAAGGCATCTGGAAGGATGTCTATGAAGCAAATGCTTGGACATTAATTCATTGCAGCAGGAGGTGGTAAGCCCCATGACGAGGAAGGAGGGGGAGATTCGGGCTATACTTGTAGCAAAGGCAAAATCTGTAATTAGTTGTAACTCTTTAGTAAAATCAACTAATGATTTGTCTATATGTTATAAATAAATATTCTCAAAGGCATTTCATTTTTAAAGACTCTGTTTAAGAATCCCAGATGTTCATCATTTATGTGAAAAATTCCAAGTTCCTGTCATATCCAAGATGGAAACGAAAATCATATTCTCTTACGAATTCTATCTGCACACCTGCCTACCTAGTAAAAGGGAAAGAGAGGATTCCGTGATTGAGCCTGAAAATAAAGATGTTACCAGTGTCTACGTTATCATCATCACTATCTTTAGAATGGTTGCTTAATTCATAGTTTAGTATCATCATTGCCAAATAGTGAAATGTTTATAAAATGTCAGCAACTTATCCACAAGCCACAATAAGTGAAAGTAATGAGAAAATTATCAGGATAATTAGAGCCAAAAATAAAGTTCTTTATTTAAGACAGAATTTCTGAATACCCATAATTATCTATCTGATGATGTTAACAATTGCTTTAGGCATTTTTTTCAGTAAACATTTACGAGGTACCAGCTATGTCCCATACAGTGTGCTAGATTCTATCCATGCTTTGAAGTAGCTCACCGCTTAGAAGAGGGAGAAAGAAAGGAAGAATTAATATTACATGAAACAAACTATGATAAAGGTAGAAGGCAGGAACTGAGGAAGCGCAAATGAGTGACTACTCAGCCTGAAAATTTCAAAGAGGAGTTGACAACTGAGCTGAGGATTTTTTTTTAGACAGAGTTTAGCTTCTATTGCCAGGCTGGAGTGCAATGGTGCAATCTCAGCTCACCGCAACGTCTACCTCCAGGTTCAAGCAATTCTCCTGCCTCAGCCTCCCCAGTAGCTGGGATTACAGGCATGAACCACCACGACCAGATAATTTTGTATTTTTAGTAGAGACAGGAATCCTCCATGTTGGTCAGGCTGGTCTCATAGTCCCGACATCAGGTGATCCACCGGCCTCGGCCTCCCAAAGTGTTGGGATTATGGGCGTGAGCCACCATGACTGGCCGTGAGCTGAGGATTCCTACAGGGTGCCTTTACCCATCCAGAGCTTAGAAGAGCTTTCCACGGCGGATGGGTAAAGGCATAAAAGCACAGGGAGTTGAGCAAAATAAGGCTAGTGCAGGCAAAGTTGCTTACTGGAGCTGGAGCCCAGGAAAGTCACTCAGTAGGAAGTGGTGACAGTGAAGTAGAAATGGTGTCCCAGGCCAGCTCAGGAAGGGGTGAGGAGCCATGCCAGAAGCCCTGGATTCACTGTGTCCCCTTCCCTTCTATTTTAGCCTGAAATAGGCTTATAATGAAATGAAATAGGCCTATCTTCATTTGTCAAGTGGACCGAAACATCCTTGCTCTTGAGGCAGGATAGTAGATAAGTGTGAATACTCTGAAACCAAGTGATCTGGTTTTAAATCCCAGCCTTGACCCTTGAGTAGCTGAATGACCTTTGACAAGTTATTTACCATCTCTGTGCCTCAGTTTTATCATTCATAAAATGAGAATAACAACAGTACTGCCCCAAAGATTTGTTGTAAGGATTCATGAGTCAATAGAGTCATGCATTGCTTAACTACAAATATATTCAAAGAAATGAGTCCTTAGGTGACTCTGTCGTCATGCAAACATCATGAAATGAATGTATAAAAACCTAGCTGGTATAGTCTACTACATACCTAGGCTGTACAATATAGCCTATTAACTGTATAGCATGTTACTGTACTGAATACAGTAGGCAATTATAACACAATGGTATTTGTGTATCTAATCATAGAAAAGGTACAGTAAGAGTACAGTATGAAAGATATTTTAAATGACAAACCTGTATAGGACACTTACCATGAATGGAGCTTGCAGGACTGGAAGTTGCTCTGGGTGAGTCAGTGAGTGAGTGGTGAGTGAATGTGAAGTCCTAGGACGTCAATGTACACTGCTGTAAACTTCATAAACACTGTGCAGTTAGACTACACTGCACTTATAAAAAGCTCTTTAATACTAAATTAATCATAGCTCACTATAACTTTTTAACTTTATAAACATTTTAATATTTTAAATTTTTTATTTTATTTATTTAGTTTTTGAGATGGAGTCTCGCTCTGTCACCCAGGCTGGAGTGCAGTGGCACTATCTCAGCTCACTGCAACCTCCGCCTCCTGGGTTCAAGCAATTCTCCCACCTCAGCCTCCTGAGTAGCTGGGATTACAGGTGCCTGCCATCACTCCCGGCTAATTTTTTGTGTTTTTAGTAGAAATGGGGGGTCTCACCATGTCGGCCAGGCTGGTCTCGAACTCCTGACCTTAAATGATCCACCCTCTTGACCTCCCAATGTGCTGGGATTACAGGCGTGAGCCACGACGCCCAGCCTTTATTATTTTTTGAGGGAAGGTGACCGATGCTGGAATGCAGTAGTGCAATTATAGCTCTCTGCAGCCTCAACCTCTTGAGTTCAAGCAATCCTCCCACCTCAATCGCCTGAGTAGCTAGGACTATAGGCATGTACCCCTATGCATGGATAATTTTGTTTATTTTTTGTAGAGATGAGGTCTCACCATGTTGCTCAGGCTGGTGTCAAACTTTAGACTCAAGCTATCCTCCCTCCTCGGCCTCTCAAAGTTCTGGGATTACGGGCATGAGTCACTGCACCCCACCTGATTCATTCATAACATGTTATGTTTTAGCTTAAAACAAATACATTTTACAACTATACAAACATTTTCTTTCTGGCTGGGCACCGTGGCTCACACTTGTAATCCCAGCACTTTGGGAGGCTGAGGAAGGTGGATCACCTGAGATCAGGAGTTCAAGACCAGCTGGCCAACATGGTGGAAACCCCAGCTCTACTAAAAATACAAAAATTATCTGGGCATGGTGGTGGGTGCCTGTAATCCCAGCCACTTGGGAGGATGAGGCACGAGAATCGCTTGAATCTGGGAGGCAGAGGTTGCACTGAGCCAAGATTGCGCCACTGCACTCCAGCCCGGGTGACAGAGAGACACTAACTCAAAAAATTCTTTATGTCCTTATTCTGTGAGATTTTTTCTATTAAAAAAATTGTTTTAACTGATTAAACTTTTTTGTTAAAAAACAAGACACACACACATTAGCAGTAACGGGCATGGAGCCTTCTCTCCTGTGATAACCATGCCTTTCTTTTGGAATACCTCCTGAAGGACCTGTCTAAGCCTATTTTACAATTAACTTTCTTTTCAAATAAGTAGGAGTATACTCTGAAAGAACAATAAAAGGTATAGTAAATACATAAACCAGTAGCATACTTGTTTATCATTACCACGTATTCTGTACTATACATAATTTTATTTGTTAGACTTTTTTTTTTTTTAAACAGGGTTTTACTCTGTCTCCAAGCTGGAGTGCAGTGGCACAATCATGGCTTACTGCAGTCTTGACCTCCTGGGCTTAAGTGATCCTCCTGCCTCAGCCTCCTGAGTAGCTGGGACCAAAGGCACATGCCACCACACCTGGTGAATTTGTTCTTGTATTTTTGTAGAGAAAGGGTCTCACTATATTGCCCAGGTTGTTCTCGAACTGGGCTCAAGCGATCTGCCTGCCTCAGTCTCCCACACTACTGGGATTACAGGTGTGAGCCACCGTGCCCAGCCTGTAAGAAGCTAGACTTCTATAGGTGTGGCAGCACAGCAGGGTTTACACTAGCATCACATTACTTATTACACAGGAGTAAGGCATTGTGCTGCAGCTGTCACTAGGCAATAGGAATTTTTGTAATCTTATGGAGTCACCATCATCTATTCAGTCAGTGTTGACCTAAAACATCTTATGTGTCACATGACTGTACATGTAGAAGTACTTGGAATGTAGCTGTTGAGTAATCAGTGTTCAGTAAGTATTAGATCTTATTGTTATTGGATGGTATTAGCATGTTCAGAAATTAATAATGTACTTTTCTAAGTTTCTTTTTCATCATGTGTGTTCCCACTGGGCTCCGATTAGGCCACATGTGATTTTTGTTTGCTTTTCACAGCCTTGCCCAACCCCCAACCCAGGACAATATCCTTCCTTAAAAATTTCTTCTGGGCCGGGTGTGGTGGCTCACGCCTGTAATCCAAGCACTTTGGAGGCCAAGGCGGGTGGATCACCTGAGGTCGGGAGTTCAAGACCAGCCTGACCAACATGGTGAAACCCCGTCTTAAAAAAAAAAAAAAAAAAAAATTTCTTCTGAAGCAGAGCAGCCTGCTGCTATTGTCAGGCTGGTCTCGTGTCATCTTTGTCTAGCGTGGCTGCTAATCAAAAATGAATACATAGTTCACAGCCAGTTCAGCTGTGCTACCCAAAGCACAGCCTGGGCAGGGGGAGTCTCAGCCCAGGGCACCTGGATTACGACACTGTGGAGATAGACTTTCCATTCTAGAAAACAGGATACTTCCACTGCAGGCATTCCATTTAACTCTCTGAAACAGCAATCCGCCAACTCTATGGGGAGTAAAAATAATTTTTGAAAGTGTCCATTTATTAAGCCTGGGAGAGAATTCAGTGCCCAGGCAGGGAAGAAGTGGACACTTAAAGGGACGCTTTCAAGTTCGTTCCAAACTAATCACAAATAGTTGCAGTTAGGTGCCAGTTTGGCAAACTGTGTTTTATGGTCAAATTTATGATCTAGAATGAATTCTGCAAAGGTATGGTGGTTCAAGGATGGCAGAACACCAATTTAAGTGTTGTCTTTCAGCTTAAATGATTGCTCTCAATTGATTGAGAAAAAAAAAAAAGAGTTGTCTTTTTTGGCCAGGCGCAGTGGCTCACGCCTGTAATCCTAGCACTTTGGGAAACTGAGGCAGGTGAAGCATGAGGTCAGGGGTTCAAGACCAGCCTGGCCAAGATGGTGAAACACCATCTCTACTAAAAATACAAAAAATTAGCCAGGTCAGGTGCCTGTAATCCCAGCTACTCGGGAGGCTGAGGCAGAGAATTGCTTGAACCTGGGAGGTAGAGGTTGTGGTGAGCCGAGATTGTGCAACAAAGCGAGACTCTGTCTAAAAAAAAGGAGTTATTCCCCCAAACCCCGCCCCAGAAGGAGTCCCACTCTGTTGCTCAGGCTGGAGGGCAGCATGACCTCGGCTCACCATGCCCGGCCAACACTTGTCTCTTGTACATTTAAGACAAAGTCCCAATGTGGACATTCATGCAAAGGCTGTGACTACCACTCCTCCTTCAATTCCGTGTCAGGCCACAAACAGACATGTTATCCAGATGTACCATAAGAAAAAAGTGATCCCAGCTCGGCATGTCTGTAATCCCAGCACTTTGGGAGGCCGAGGCAGGCAGACCACCAGAGGTCAGGAATTTAAGACCAGCCTGGCCAACATGGTGAAGCCCTGTTTCTACTAATATTACAAAAAAATTAGCCAGGCATGGTGGCTCACACCTGTAATCTCAGCTACTCAGGGGGCTGAGGTAGGAGAATCACTTGAACCCGCAGGCGGAGGTTGCAGTGAGCCAAGATCACATCATTGCACTCCAGCCTGGGCGAGAAGAGCGAAACTCCATCTCAAAGAAAAAGGTGATCCCAGATCCATAAGTCACTTCTGAACTCAAAGGGCAGGAGCCAAATAATGGGACATTCTCTAAGCCTCAGTGCATTCAGCAGCACTTTTTTGGTAAAAGAATTCTGGTTACCTTAATATTAAAAAGAACCTTAGGGCTGGGCACTGTGGCTCACGCCTATAATTCTAACACTTTGGGAGGCCAAGGCGGGCGGATAACTTGAGGCCAAAATTCAAGACCTGCCTGGCCAACATGGTGAGATGCCGTCTACACTAAAAATACAAAAATTATTTGGGTGATGTTCTAGCTACTTGTGAAGCTGAGGCACGAGAATCACTTGAACCTGGGAGGTAGAGGTTGCAGTAAGCCAAGATCATGCCACTGCACTCCAGCCTGGGTGACAAATGAGACTCTGTCTAAAAAAAAAAAAAAAAAAAAGACCAGGCGTGTTCACTCATGCCTGTGATCCCAGCACTTTGGGAAGCCAAGGCGAGTGGATCACCTGAGCTCAGGAGTTCAAGACCAGCCTGGCCAACATGGCAAAACCCCACCTCTACTAAAAAACACAAAAATTAGCTGGGCAAAGTGACAGGCACCTGTAATCCCAGCTACTTGGGAGGCTGAGGCAGGAGAAGCGCTTGAACCTGGGAGGCGGAGGTTGCAGTGAGCTGAGATTGTGGCATTGCACTGTAGCCTGGGAGACAGAGCAAGACTCTGTCTCAAAAACAAAAACAAAAACAAAAAACCTTAGCTTCATATTGACCAGTGAGGATGTATTAGTCTGTTTTCACACTGCTGATAAAGACATATCCAAGGCTGGGTAATTTATACAGAAAAAGACATTTAATGGACTCACAGTGGCTGGGGAGACCTCACAATCATGGTGGAAGGCCAAAGGCACTTTCCTACATGGTGGTGGCAAGAGATAATGAGAACCAAGTGAAAGGGATTTCCCCTTGGAAAACCAACAGATCTTGTGAGACTTAGTCATTACTATGAGAACAGTGTGGGGGAAACTGCCCCTATGGTTCAATTATCTCCCACTGGGTCCCTCCCACAGGGTCCCTCCCACAACATGTGGGAATTATGGGAGCTACAATTCAAGATGGGATTTGGGTGGGGACACAGCCAAACCATATCAGAGGGCATATCAAAAATGAGGGAAACTGAGGCACAGAGCAGTCAAGTGACTTGCCCGAGGTTACTGTTAGTGACAGAGGTAGAGTCCAGGACATTGGACTGCCAGGCTGTCTACAGACAGGATGATTAAGTCATGAGGATGCCAGCATATTTATAGAAAACACTGCATAGTGGAACAGTTCAGGTTTCACCTGCCTGTGACTATAAATTAGGTCACATTATCAAAATCTCCTAAACTTTGTCAGCTCTGCAGCTTTCCCTGCTCATTTGGAATTTATCCCTCTCCCAAAACCTTCCTACCCATGGTCTTCTGCTTTATCCTACCCAGATATTGTCTGCAGCCCCACAGCCCCTTATGGGAGGTGCGGACTCTCTCAGCCCCGCTGTGCCCTGCAGGCAGTGCAGCTCCACTGAGTCTTCCCTGATGTGCCACCGAGTTCTGCAGACATTTCTGCTGCCCAGTCTCTGAGCCAGAATGAGCACTATGACCTGGGGACTGAAGCTGGGGCACAGAGTGGAAAGGAGGGCACAGGGCTTGCATCAGCCACCTGCCCTTGGCCACCTTGGTCCTGAAGCAGGACTGTGTGTATCCCAAGCCTCCCCAGTTTCTCATGAACTCAGCTTCTCTGTTACTTACCCTGGTGCCGTTTCCACAGGGACTCACAACCAGACCCTCAGCCGTGAGACCTTGGCTTCCTGTCCTTCCATATTCTTTATCTCCCCTGACTTCCCCCAAAGGTCTCTGTATACACACACAAACACACACACACACACACACACACACACAGCAGAAACAACACCTCCTTCCTCAGTCACCAAAAAGCAAAAAGTGCACACGAATGTGTTTGAACTTGTATAAAGAGGCCTTTGGAAGAAAGTAGTTGCCTAACTTGAGCACCAGAAGTATCTGAGTGCCAGCTCTGTCTTCCAGAAGGTAAGTCCCCTACAGCTGTTGGAATCATATCATAAATTGATAAGAAGCTGAAATAAATCACGTGCGTGTTTTTTGGGGCTGGGATGGGGGGTAGGCATCATTTCTAAGCAATGCCTGCCTTAGCTTGGGTCTCCCCCAGAAGCAGGAGCTGAGAAGGAATTGGGTATGGGAACTGTATTTGAAGGATGTACCAGCGAGGAAGCAGGGAATGAGATAAGGAGAAGCACCAGAAAAGGATGTTGCTGTGGTCTGAATATGTTCCCCAAGATTAACATGTTGGAAGCTTAGACCCCAATGCAACGGTGTTGGGATGTGGAGCCTTTTGGGAAGTGTTCAGGTCATTAAGGCTCTGCCATCAAGAATAGATTAATACTATTGCAAAAGGGCTTGACAGAGGGAGTTGGATCCTTTTTATCCTTCTATCTTCTGCCACGTGAGAACACAGTGTTCCTTCCCCTCCCACGACTGCAGCATTCAAGGTTCCATCTTGGGAACAGAGGGCAGCCCCCACCAGAAAACTCAACCTGTCAGCACCTTGATCTTGGACCTCCCAGCCTCCAGAACTGTAAGAAATTTATTTCTGTAGTTTAAAAATTACCCAGTCTCCGGCATTTTATTAAAGCAGCCTGAATGGGCTATGACAGGTATATTCATTAACTGTGGGCTCCTGGGGCTCAGCCCCACTCGGGACCCTCCACCCAGTAACTATGAGGAAATTGCCTCAGAATCAGAGCCAGGACTAGGCTAGAGGGAGTGCGGTGCCTAGGGAGAAAAATGTAAGGCGACACTTACTCTCAGGGTCAGCCAAGTTCAAGTCATGCAAAAGCAAGGTTAGCCCTGCTCAGAATCATTCCATGAAAGAAGAAGAAGACTGAGGATTTATCCGCGGATTTCCATCTCCCACTGGTTGTAAATTTCCCCCCCAGGTGCTAATACCCCTGCACTTCTGGACTGATCCTGTTTGAATCCTTGTCAGCTCCTCATGGTGCTAACAAAGCCCCTAAGCAGAGAAAAGCAGAGTTACGAGTGCTCAAGGTGGGAAGCTGCCCATGCTCTGGAAAAACTGCCTATAACCGCTGCCAGTGAGCATGGGTGGCAGAGGAGAGAGAAGCAGAGCTTTATCTGCATTGGCTATTACCCTGCAAATGCCAACGGAATCTTGAATACACATCAAAATTATGAAACTAATGTGCAGACCCCAATTTTGCAAAGTACTTAGGCCTCTTATAACTCAGTCTCTCAAAACTCAAGGCAGGTCGAAGGCAGAGACATGCTACATTTGGAAGTGCAGAGTATAAATGATAATGCTACAATTTCAGAAAAATAAACATTAGAAAATTAAGAGTATTAGGTTCCTCATCATTTCCTTGGAAAAAAGAAGCCGTATTTTATTCTGTTTTCTACTTTTCAAGCCTTTGGCACATTTGGTGAGTTTCACAATGCACATACTTTACGCAAAATTCAAAGAGAGAGAAATCCCTTTACCTACCTAGATTCTCTCTGTTCCTCTTTCAGATTAGACCTTGGCCTCCACTATTTCAGGGAAAAAGGAGGCTTAACAAAAATGCACAGAGAAATAAGAGATAAGTTTTGCCTTTGAGCTTCTAAGAGCTTGGTTTTAAAGGTGATTTAAATGCTTTTCAACAGCAATTTGATTATACCTATTTTTTCTCATAGTTTCTGTGAAAATTCAGCTATACTATAGTATATTTTCAGTGAATGAGTGATTGAAAAAATTAATGAAAGAAATAATTGCAGGTAATTATAATAGTGAATTAGTGGTAGAAAGGATTTAGATGATAAGAGTTGCATAAAGTTAGGGTCTTTTTTTTTTTTTAAGACAGAGTTTCACTCTCATTGCCCAGGCTGGAGTGCAATGGCACCATCTTGGCTCACCGCAACCTCTACCTCCCAGGTTCAAGTGATTCTCCTGCCTCAGCCTCCTGAGTAGCTGGGATTACAGGCATGCACCACCACGCCCGGCTCATTTTGTATTTTTAGTAGAGACAGTGTTTCTCCATATTGGTCAGGCTGAACTAGAACTCCTGATCTCAGGCGATTTGCCCGCCTCAGCCTCCCAAAGTGTTGGGATTACAGGTGTGAGCCAGAAAACACCCCTGGCCAAGTTTAGGGTCTCTAATTTGCAGTGCTGGAACTGGACAAGAGGTAGACTTGGAAAAGAATTAGTGGTAGCAGATGAGGGCCTCTGATGTATCTTGTGGGTGAACTGATTATTGGAGGCCTCTAATTACAGAGACTCAAGTGTCTTCTGTTGTGGGTCACTCCGTATCTCCTTGAAAACAACCTTAGTCTTTCTCGGTTTATTCTCTCTTTTCCATGAGGCACATCCTCCAGTAGCTTTTTGAGAAAGGTAATATTGGAAGTAAATTTTTCATCTTCCAACTTTTCATCTTCCAACTTTTCATCTTCCAGAATTTTGTTGACATGTCTCCCTTGCTGTCATCTTCTCTCTTTTCCTTATGAGTTTTTGCCTTTTTAATTGTTCTGTCAGGTTAGTTTGAGTCTTTTGAAAAGCAGATGCTGGCCAGGTGTGGTGGCTCATGCCTGTAATCCCAGCACTTTGGGAAGCCAAGGCAGGTGGGTCACCTGAGGTCAGGAGTTCGAGACCAGCCTGACCAACATGGAGAAACTCTGTCTCTACTAAAAATACAAAATTAGCCGGGCATGGTAGCACATGCCTGTAGTCCCAGCTACTCAGGTGGCTGAGGCAGGAGAATTGCCTGAACCTGGGAGGTGGAGATTGAGGTGAGTGAGCCAAGATTGTGCCATTGCACTCCAGCCTGGGCAATAAGAGTGAAACTCTGAAAGAAAAGAAGAAAGAAAGAGAGAAAGAAAGAGAGAGAGAGAAAGAAAGGAAGGAAGGAAGGAAGGAAAGAAGGAAGGAAGGAAGAAAGATTATGCAGCCAACAAACATATGAAAAAAAGTTCATCATCACTGGTCATTAGAGAAATGCAAATCAAAACTACATTGAGATACCATCTCATGCCAGTTAGAATTAGTTCAACCATTGTGGAAGACAGTGTGGTGATTCCTCAAGGATCTAGAAATAGAAATGCCATTTGACTCAGCAATCCCATTACTGGGTATATACCCAAAGGATTATAAATCATTCTATTATAAAGATACATGCACATGTATGTTCATTGCGGCACTGTTTACAATAGTAAAGACTTGGAACCAACCCAAATGCCTATCAATGATAGATTGGATAAAGAGAATGTGGCACATATACACCATGGAATACTATGCAGCCATAAAAAAGGATGAGTTCATGTCCTTTGCAGGGACATGGATGAAGCTGGAAACCATCATTCTCAGCAAACTGACACAAGAACAGAAAACCAAACACCACATGTTCTCACTCATAAGTGGGTGTTGAACAATGACAGCACATGGACACAGGGAGGGGAGCATCACACACTGGGGCCTGCTGGGGGGGTGGAGGGGATAGGGGAGGGATAGCAGGGGGGTGGGGGGGATTGGGGAGGGGATAACATTATGAGAAATACCTAATGTAGATGAGGGGGGGATGGATGCAGCAAACCACCATGGCATGTGTATACCTATGTAACAAGCCTGCACAATCTGCACATGTACCCCAGAACTTAAATTATAATTAAAAAATTAATGTTCCAAAAAAAGAAAGAAAGGAAGGAAGGAAGGAAGGAAGGCCGAAGGAAAGAAAAGAAAGAAAAAGAAAGAAAGAGAGAGAGAAAGAAAAAGAAAGAAAGAGAAAGAAAGAAGAAAGAAAGAAAAGCAGATGCCATGAATAGATTAGATATATGAGAAATTTATCTGGGGGAAGGGGGGAGCAGGACAGCCTCTGACTGCAATGCAGTTTGGATGCCTGCAGAAGGAAGAAAGGAAGAAATGAGGATTGGGTAGAGATCCAGGACTGTCTTGCAGTTCTACGGAAGAGTTGACAGGCAAATGGGAAGACTTCAGGCCAGTATCACTCACTGGAGGAACCCTGTGTCTCACAGTCATGGGCTTGCATTAGTAGTCCCACCATACACCATCAGAAACAGCCCACAGTAAGTTTTGCTTCACACAAGCACGGTGGTGGATCTACAGAAGCAGCAGCTAAAGCCACTGGTGACCTGTACTCCTTAGAGCATGAGTTCTGAAAAGTGCATTTCCATGAAAGCCACCATTATCATTTGAAGAGGGAATGAAGATAAACGTTTAAGGCAACATGTTTAATAAGAAGTCTAGTTTATTCTCACGGGGTGCAGTGGTTCACGCCTGTAATCCCAGCACTTTGGGAGGCTGAGGTGGGCAGATCACCTAAGGTCAGCAGTTCGAGACCACCCTGACCAATATGGTGAAACCCCGTCTCTACCAAAAATACAAAAATTAGCTGGGCGTGGTGGCATGCTCTGTAGTCCCAGGTACTCTGGAGGCTGAGGCAGGAGAATCACTTGAACCCGGGAGGCAGAGGTTGCAGTGAGCCAAGATCACGCCACTGCACTCTAGTCTAGGTGACAGAGTGAAACTCTGTGCCAAAAAAAAAAAAAAAAAAAGAAGTCTAGTTTATTCTCATGGGGCACGGTGGTTCATGCCTGTAATTCCAGTGCTTTGGGAGGCTGAGGCGGGCAGATCACCTGAGGTCAGTGGTTTGAGACCACCCTGACCAACATGGTGAAACCCCGTCCCTACCAAAAATACAAAAATTAGCTGGGCGTGGTGGCATGCTCCTGTAGTCCCAGATACTCGTGGGGCTGAGGCAGGAGAATCGCTTGAACCCGGGAGGCGGAGGTTGCAGTGAGCCGAGATCGCGCCACCACCCTCTAGCCTGGGTAACAAGAATGAAACTCTGTCTCAAAAAAAAAAAGAAGTCTAGTTTATTTTCAACAACTATAACCTGCCCTCCACCCTTACTACTACATTAAAATTGTTGTTGGTCTAGTTAGTGATGAACTTCTGGATTACTAAATTTAATCGTTATTGTTAATAAATAAAATTATTAATTATTAACGACCCCTCAGAGAGAAGTGCAAAGGAGAGAGAGGACAAAATAAGAAAAGAGATAAAAGATTGGGAGGTGGTGGCATTGAGGAAGCTGGAGAAAGGGGCATATGCATATAAAAGAGGCAGAAAGGAGATAAGGGAACAGAAATTTTGGAGAAAGAACAGAGATGGGTAAAACAAGATTTCTATCAGAGTTTGCTCAGTAGTATGCAATTGCCCCTTCATCTCTCCCACAGAATCCTCAGTAAAATTCCATGTTATTCACTGATAATATTGGAGTTGATTTTGACAGTTATTTAGGACACCCATTGCCCAGGGATTCACCGCATAGAGAGTATAAGGGAGAATAGAGAATGTCAGGAGTCCAGTTGCCTCAGTTACTCACGAGCCTCATCAATTCTCTACAGCCTGTATTACCGGTCACTTTTCTCCTCTATTTGAAACAGTCTTCCCTTGCTTCTATGATGCCAAACTTCTCAATATTCTGAAGAGTTTTCCAACTTATGTGATCACTCATTTTGTCCTCTTCTTTCGTCATTCTTCAAATACTGGTGAACGTCAGAGTTTCTTCATGTCTTTCATTTTCCTCTGTCCACCCAATTCTTCTGTTGCTATCTATAAATTCAATATGCTGATGACTCCTAGATCTTTTTGAAGGCCAGGCTTCCTATATGAGTTCTAAACACTGTATCCAATAGCCTATTGGACAGTTCCACCTGAATGTCCCATAAACATTACAAAACAGGGTCCATCAGCATCTCATTAACCCATGTTCCAAAACCATTCCCCTTCTTGTGTCCCCTATGAATCACCGCACAGTCACTCAAGGCAGAAATCTTGTTCCTATCCTTGACTCCTTTCTCTCTCTCCCACCAATCAGTAGTTAATCACCAAGTCCAGTCAAGCTTAACTCTTCAGATCTCCTGACTTCGTCATTTCCTTCCATCCGCCTTGCCAGTACCTTAACCCACTTCATTATCACCTTTCACGGGATTACTCTGACAGCCTTTAAACTGGTCATTTACTACTAGTCTTACCTCCAACCCTCCTCCATACTAAGTTGTTTAGATTACAGCAATAGTGTTTTATTGCTTGTTTGTTTGCTTGTTTGTTTTGAGATGGAGTGTTTCTCTGTCACCAGGCTAGAGTGCAGTGGTGCGATCTTGGCTCACTGCAACCTCCGCTTCCTGGGTTCAAGTGAGTCCCTTGTCTCAGCCTCCCAAGTAGCTGGGACTACAGGCACATGCCACCATGCCCAGCTAGTTTTTTGTATTTTAGTAGAGACGGGGTTTCACCATGTTGGCCAGGATGGTCTTGATCTCCTGACCTCGTGATCCACCCGCCTCAGCCTCCCAAAGTGCTGGAATTACAGGCATGAGCCACTGCGCCCAGCCCAGCAATGGTGTTTTTTATAAAAAGTAAATATTTCCATGGAGATTCCTCCATGGCGTGGAAGGTGAAGTCCAGACCTCTACACGGTATACAAAGGCTTTCATAACCGCTCTCCAGCATCATACCTTGTCATCCATTCTCATAATCTACATCTGGTGCTACCAGATTAACTCTCTTTCTATAAACTTGCTCAGTTCTTTCTTACTTTCTTTTCTTTTTCTTTTTTTTTTGAGATGGAGCTGTGCTCTGTCGCCCAGGCTGGAGTGCAATGGCGCTATCTCCACTCACTGCAACCGCCACCTCTCGGGTTCAAGCAATTCTCCTGCCTCAGCCCCTTAGTAGCTGGGATTACAGGTGCACACCACCATGCCCGGCTAATTTTTGTATTTTTAGTAGAGACGGAGTTTCACCATGTTGGTCAGACTGGTCTCGAACTCCTGACCTCCTGATCCGTCTGCCTCGTCCTCCCAAAGTGCTGGGATTACAGATGTGAGCCACCATGCCCGGCCTCTTTCTTACTTTCTTCCACAAGTACAGCTCTTCTCATGGTGCTGTCCCCATTCCCCTGGCTAATTCCAACTCACCAATCAGGGATTCAACTAGATATGATTTCTTTAGGAGGCTTTTTCTGACCCCTACCATTGAGTTAGGTGTTAATCCTAGGTTCTACGCACACCCCATTGCTTACGCTTTCTACTTGACACTTTTCCCACCGCATGATAATTGTCTGTTTCCTTGTGGTGGTTTTAAAACATGTCGGCATATGGACACTTGTCCAGTGAAGAGGTGGAATCTAACTTTGCTCTCCTTGAATATGACTGGGATTTTGTCACTGTCACGAGAAATGGAATGCAGCAGGAGCGATGCTATGTGGCTTTTGAAGCAAGGTCAGAGGAAGCCACGCAACTTCTGCTGGTTTATCTTGGAACCTGATCAGGCTGCAGTGAAGAAGTGGAAAGGCTGCAGACAGACGACATTTCTGTCTTGCGGCCACGGCACCAGCCAGGTCTCAGCTGACAGCCAGTATCAACCTCCAGGCAGGCCTTCAGGTGGCCCCAGCCTTCCAACTTTAAACTCCCCCAGAAGACATGGAGCAGGGATGAGTTGATGGGCTGAGCCCTGCCCAAATTAGAGATTTGTGAGCAAAACAAATTATTATTTTTGTTTCCAGTATTCAGTTTGGGTGTCTTTTTATGTAGCCGTACATGCCAGAAGCACTTGCCCATTTTTCTAGTATACTTTTGAAGGTAAGAACAGTGGCTAATTAACTAATGTATATCCAGCATCTGGCATGTAATGGGTTCTTATAGTGTGAATAGAATATGGATGAGAGAATAAAACAATGGTTTCCGCTTTTGAAAAGTAAGTTCAGATCGGGTGAGGTGGCTCACGCCTTTAATACCAGCATATTGGGAGGCTGAGGCGGGTGTATATCACCTGAGGTCAGGAGTTTGAGATCAGCCTGGCTAAGATGGTGAAACCCTGTCACTACTAAACATATAAAACTTAGCCAGGCATGGTGGCAGATGCCTGTAATCCCAGCTACTTGGAAGGCTGAAGAATGAGAATGGCTTGAACCCAGGAGGCGAGATTGGAGTGAGCTGAGATAGCACCGCTGTATTCCAGCCTGGGTGACAGAGTGAGACCTCATCTCAAAAAAACAGAAAACAAAATGAAAAGTAACTTCAGGCCAGGCGTGGTGGCTCACGCCTGTAATCCTAGCACTTTGGGAGGCCGAGGCGGGCAGATCACCTGAGGTCAGGAGTTCAAGATCACCCTGGCCAATGTGGTGAAACCCTGTCTTTACTAAAAATACAAAAATTAGCTAGGCATGAGGGCATGCACCTGTAATCCCAGCTACTTGGGAGGCTGAGGCAGGAGAATTGCTTGAACCCAGGTGAGCTGAGACTGTACCACTGTACTCCAGCCTGGGCGACACAGCAAGACTCCATCTCAAAAAAGAAAAAAAAAGAAAAGTAAGTTCAGAGGAAGAATGAGCTTCCCTGAAAATATGGAAACCATTATTTTGAGATTTGGGGAAAGAATTTGAAGAAAACAGATGCTACTGACATAGGTCTCATAGCTGAAAGTGGGCTTTTGCTTCCTGGACCATTTGATGTTTATGGGAGAAGAAACAATGTGCCAATCTTTATTCCAATAAAAGTTTGTCTCCGTGTCCTTAACTGTAGAACTTAGTTGCCCAGAATGAGGAAAATCACATCCTGCTATAACTCATGGTCCCAGAATGTACAGATATGAATCTGAGGAACAATTTACAAAATAATTTCATGTATTCTATATGAAGAGGGGGAGCCTTAAAGACTGTATAAAATTTAAGAGCTATGAATTGCTAATGAAAAGCAGATTCCCTAATCTCTCTATTAGCTCTTTGGGGACTTTCTTTGCTTTCTTGCGTTAACTTACAGCTATTGCCTGTCAACTCCCTTCCAAGAACATTACCCGTCACCTTCTGTGGTCTATATGTAAAATCTTGGCTTCCATTCTTTCCTAAGACAATTTCCCATGAGGATATCTGTGGTTAATTGTGTATGTGTGCTGGTAGCAGCTTTACAGATGAACACTTTTGGTAAAACTAGAAAAACACCCTCGCCATGCACCTTCTAGTCATGTTGTCTTTATCTCACCTCCAAAAGACACGTTCTCTGGGGGAGAACCACAATGTCAAGATTTCAAGCTGGCCAAGCCCAAGCCAGACATTCATGGATCAGTTGGTTATCGGGTACCTCTGGGAATATCTGAATGCTTCCTGTCCACACCTATAAATGGCTATAGGAATCCTAAAGACTAGATTTGTCTGAAAGTTGGACCAGAAATAGCAAGAACTATTGCTAATTGGAATTCACAAGGGGAGCTGCTTAGTGAGTCAGTGCATCACAGGAAAGGGAGTTACGTATCACTCCTCTGAGAAATACCTTTGGCAGAATTCTATCATTATTTATGACTTAGATTCCAGGATACACGAAGAAGAGATGGAGGACAGAGTGCTTGCAGATGGAAGAAATAACACTGCTTCAGGGCCAAATGTTCAATACTTCTCCGACACCAATCAATATGTAATTTGATTGCTATAGTTAGTGCTAATGCTTATTCAGTGACAATCTAGGAGAGGTTTCCACTTGAAGAAAGAAAAATATATATATATTATATATATATACTTTTACACTTTTATAAAAAAGTGTGTAAATACACACCACACACACACACGTATATATATGAATATGTACTTATTCACCTTATTAGATAATTCAGATTCCTTTGTTGTCCATAATCAATAGGAAAATCTGTCCTTCTGGGTCCAATTAGTACATTATTTTACATTATTTTTATTTTTTGAGATGGAGTCTTGCTCTGCCACCCAGGCTGGAGTGCAATGGCCTGATCTCAGCTCACTACAACCTCTGCCTCCTGAGTTCAAGTTATTCTCCTGTTTCAGCTCCCTGAGTAGCTAGGATTACAGGTGCCTGCCACCACACCTGGCTAATTTTTGTATTCTTAGTAGAGAATACAAACTCCTGACCTCAGGTGATCTGCCCACCTCGGCCTCCCAAAGTACTGGGATCACAGGCCTGAGCCACTGTGCACGGCAGTACGTTATTATAATTCCTTCCTCACGCATTCAGCAAACGTTTGGAGATCCTGTATGTGTCAGGCACAGTGTGACACGTGGGAAACACAAATGAGTAGGGCAAAGTTCTCACCCTCAGAAAATGTGAGAAAGCCGAACATCTAAGGAAAAATCTTAGCACGATATTAGAATCTTTAGCACATAGGATCTTTGCTTATTTGGTATTCTAATAAATCACCAAATAAATAGATTTCATAGTCTTTATAGGCACATCATAGATATAAGACAAAAATATTTCCTTAATGACATGAGTCTAATCACAGTATCTTTTGGCCACTATTTGATATAGGCGTGGGGTGTGGTTAAATACTTTACTTAAAAACAGTAACAGTAAGCTTTCTTCAAGTTAATTCACGTCATGATAATGAATAAATAATACAGATAGAGATGGAGCTGCTCTGCTTGAAGTGTGAGTAGAGAATGGCCCCAGACACCTCCTGATTCAATCTTCTCTCTCACACACAGCATTTGCTAAGAAATGCCCTGGGGTTTCACAAGGCACCCTAACTACAAGCTGAGCAGGTATCCAAAATTCCCTCCAGTTCTGAAGGTCTGTGAGGATGATGTTTAGTCAGTTCTCTGATAACTGAGTAATCCTGGATTCATAACTTCACTTCTTAGGCTCTCAGTGGGCCAACTTGCAGGCACAATGCCCATTTCCCCCTCTGGACTATGAGCTCCTTTTCTTTACAGACTAGGTTTATTTAACCCTGTGTCCCCCACTTCTTAACACAAAACCTGGCAAGAAGTAAGTAACAAGAGTGAACATGGAATAAATAAACAAACGTGCCTGAGAAGAAATAGGATTCCCCTAGGGGAAGTCACTCTGAGAATTGTGGCCCCAGGAGTGTATGCTCTCATCACCTCATAGCTGCCCACTTTCCTGGACACACACACACACCCTACCCTTATACTGGGCAAGAGAGCAGCAGCTCTAGTGTAGAGTGCTCTGTCTGCGTCTCTATTATTGGTAATTGTGTTCTGGGGCTCCTTCCTATAACATGTACTTACTATTTTAAATCTAAGGAAGATTACCTATTATTATTATTTTTTTTTGAGACAGAGTCCCACTCTGTTGCCCAGGCTGGAGTGCAGTGGTGCAATCTCTGCTCACTGCAACCTCTACCTCCTGGGTTTGAACTGTTCTCCTGCCTCAGTCTCCCAAGTAGCTGGGAATACAGGCGTGTGCCACCACGCCCAGCTAATTTTTTGTATTTTTAGTAAAGACGGGGTTTCACCATGTTAGCCAGGACGGTCTTGATTTCCTGACTTTGTGGTCTACCACCTCAGGCTCCCAGAGGGCTGGGATTACAGGCGTGAGCCATCCCCCAGCCGGAAGATTACCTGTGCTTATTTCATCCTCCCTTCATTCCCTGCCTTTCTCCTTCTCCCTTGTGCTCAAAGTAGACACTCAATACATGTTGGTGCCTTCCCCTATTCTTTTTGTGATGAGATCTTTAGACCCTCCCTAAGTTGGTCAGGCTTCTCTGGGTTGGCTCCAGTTGGGTAACATCTTTCCTGAAGTCGGATGTGTGTTTCCATAAGCAGTGCTACTGATGGATGTGACCATTAGAAGCTACAGTGGAATGGGCATTTCCATCTGATAAGGATACTTAAACTCATCAGGATAAGGAAACTATTTTGTACAATTGACTCATATTGTGTTGGAAATTGACTAAAATTTTCTCTTCTTAAGAAAGTCAATTTTCCCTTATCCTATACTTGTGCATTTTCAAAAACACAGGCTTAACAGTTTACATTTCACAGGGTGGCTCAAGCCTGTAATCCCAGCACTTTGGGAGGCTGAAGCAGGCAGATCACTTGAGGTCAAGAGTTTGACATCAGCCTGGCCAACATGGTGAAACCCCATGGTGAAATATAAAAATTAGTCAGGCACGGTGGCATGCACTTGTAATCTCAGCTGCTTGGGAGGCTGAGGCAGGAGAATCATCTGAACCTGGGAGGTGGAGGCTGTAGTGAGCAGAGACTGAGTCACTGAGCTCCCATCTCTTGCTCTGGGTGACAGAGCAAGACTCCATCTCAAAATACATACATATATAGCGGGGCATGGTTGCTCATACCTGTAATGCCAGCATTTTTGGAGACTGAGGCGGGTGGATCACCTGAGGTCAGGAGTTCCAGACCAGCCTGATCAACATGGTGAAACCCTGTCTCTACTAAAAAAATACAAAATTAGCCGGGCATGGTAGCATGCCTGTAATCCCACCTGCGTAGGAGGCTGAGGCAGGAGAATCACTTGTACCTGGGAGGCGGAGGTTGTAGTGAGCCAAGATCATGCAAGATCAATATATATATATATATATATATATATATATATATACACACACATATATATATATTTTTAATCTTGATATTCATTGTATTTGTTGTCTCTCAAAATGCTGTGTAAGGGCATGTATACATTTCAGTTGAGTTATTGATAAAACTGCAAAGTCCTGTGGCATGCCATTGCAGACCTCCTTTGAAGTTGCCTTGGCCCATTAATTATGTTTAATCAGCAATAGATCTGTCATCTTATCATTCAGTTTGAGTTTGCTCCATCTTATCTCAAGGAAACATTTTATCCTGACTGAAATCAAGAGCCACTATTTTTTAAAATTTCTCTTCTCAGTGTCATGAAAGGAAACAAGATTAGCTCGGCATGGCTTGCTCTTAGTAAACCCATGCTGTTTCCTGTGTTCTGTGGTTACAAACCATCTGTTCGCCATCTGATGCCAGAGATTGAACATCAAATGCACCAATTTTATGATTTTTCCCTATCTTAAAAGTTAGATTTATTGCATGCAGAGTTAAATTTAGTTTATTTTTATTAATAAAACATAACAGATTTGGGCAAGACTGTGAATATCACGCATTTGCAGATAAACATATATGTTTATGGCTTGCGAGGACCCTGATTGTGTCACAACTTGAAAGTTGAGAAAACATGGGGCTCTCACCCATAGGCTGCACCCCCGGGGTCGCTATGCCACTGTATCCATCACTGTCGTTACGTGGTGTTTCCTTTGGTGCCCTTGGCTGCTCCTATGTTTAATACTGGTGATAAGCACAGAGGCAGAGCCCAAATCAACAGACATGCACAAGGGTTTGATGCAAATGATTTACTAATTGGCAGGGAAAGCAAGGTAATATACTAGAAAGAAAGTAATCACACCAAGATAGCAGCAGCCAAATAGCAGCTATCCTATTCCAGTGTGGATGCACAATACATACTACCTAGTAAGATGGGAAAGGCCAGTGGCAGTCTATATTATATTATTATGTGGTACCTCACCCTGACCCCCCCAATGCGTAACGTCAATTCCATAGTTTATGGAATGAAATAAAATAAGCCCACATTCCCAACCACCACCACACCCTTTTTTTAAAATTAGAAGCAATAATTGTGAAGGCAAAGTAAAGGTAAAATTTTGCTCTTGTAACATTCTTTTTTTTTTTTTTTTAGATGGAGTTTCGCTCTTGTTGCCTAGGCTGGAATGCAGTGGCACGATCTTGGCTCACTGCAACCTCTGCCTCCTGGGTTCAAGCGATTCTCCTGCCTCAGCCTCCTGAGTAGCTGGGATTCCAGGCACCCGCCACGACACCCAACTAATTTTTGTATTTTTAGTAGGGACAAAGTTTCACTATGTTGGCCAGGATGGTCTCAAACTCCTCACCTCAGGTGATCCACCCACCTTGGCCTCCCGAAGTGCTAGGATTATAAGTGTGAGCCACCAAGCCTGGCCTTCATTTTTATATTTAATGTGCTCTAGATCATGAAGATAAGAGCAGAAAGAGTGATGGAAAGTGAAACAACCAACTCCTGCTGCACTTTGAGCTGGTCTGCCTGCCTCACTGAAGAGGGCAGTTGAATTTGTGTGTGCATCCAAACAAATCCACATGCACTGGTTTTTCCTTGCGTGCCTTGCAATTTCATGTTTCAGGAATTTTATATTCCTTTATGTAAGAAGCTGACACTCACAAATGAGGGTCCTTAGAATTTTTTTCTAATTTTTATGTGCCTACCCATGCTTCGTCTCACACCCTTTTTATCTGATCTCTTTCAGAAAAATTTCAGCTGGACACTATGGAGTTTTCCTTTCTAGTTCAGATTCTATTTACAAAATTGCTAGAAAAACACCAACATTGCCTCTCTCCCAGACAGAATATTACAAAGCAAGTCTCCTCTGTACAGCCAAATTACTGTCATGGTCACACAGGAAACAAATGCAAAGTTACCCTCCCTTCTTCCCAAATTCTTAAGCAATTGAGGGCAATGACCAAGAGAAAGAAAAACAAAAGTTGCTTTGATCGGGAAAAATATTTTGAGACGCATTCGGAAGACATGAGTTGTGTGACATAGAAAATTTTACTCAACCAGAATATTCAGGGACTGGGGCTCTAGTTTTTGTTGTTGTTGTTGTTGCTGCTTGTTTGCTTGCTTTTGTTTTAAAATTCCTAATTTAAAAGATGCTGTTACTATATGATTCCATTTTCATGCTATTATGGAAAAGGCAAAGCTAAAGTGTCAGAGAATAGATCAGTGGTTTCCAGGGCTTACAGGTGAGAGGAAGTGTAGACTACAAAGAGATAGCACAAGGGTGCTTTTTGGGGTGTGGAGCAATTCCGCATTTTAATTTTGGTGGTGATTCCATGACTGTATGTATATTTCAAAACATGTGGAAACATACACTAAAAAGAGTGGATTTTTATATTATAAAATTAAAAATAAACAAATGAAGTAGACTTTTAAGTTGCTGCGTGATGAAGAAGGAAGACTACTGAATTGGGATTCAGGTGACCTAAGGTGGCTCCTGCTAGCTCCATCCCCCTTTCTAGCACTATATAGACAAATGTGCTTTTGCTTTTCCTCTGTTTTTTTTATTATTATTTTAAGACAGAGTCTTGCTCTGTTGCCCAGGCTGGGGTGCAGTGGCGTGATCTTGGCTCACGGCAGCCTCTGTCTCCTGGGTTCAAGTGATTCTCCTGCCTCAGCTTCATGAGGAGAATGAACTACAGGGACACACCACCATGCCTGGCTAATTTTTTTATTTTTAGTAGAGTTGGGGTTTCACCATGTTGGCCAGGCTGGTCTTGAACTCCTGACCTCATGATCCACCTGACCTCGGCCTCCCAAAGTGCTGGGATTACAGGTGTGAGCCACTGCACCCAGCCTGCTTTTATTCTTATTACTAGAACTCTTTCTAAAATTCCTCTAGGATATGCACCTGCCTTAAGAAGCAGAACATTCAAGACAAAAACATCAACTGCCCTTGGTATTTCAAAGTCTTTGGAATCTCTGTGTCACATTCTGGGATACGGAGGTAACTACCAGCATGCCACCTCCCCCACTGAATGCTCCCCTTCCCTGTCCTTCCCTGGTGCTTTACACCTCCACAAGCTATCATATGTTTACCAAAGTCTTAATGCATTTAATTATTCATACATGTTATTGTAAGCAAAATTAACAATTACCTTCTTAGATGCATTTAATGAGTTCAATAATCAAGCACTTGAGAGAGCAACATATGGGTCTGTGATTGGATTCAGCAACACAGAGGCATCCATACTGAACTGCCCTCCTGCCCATAATTCTCCGCAACTCTCGGCTCTGCCTCTGCTTCCTGTAAACAGTTCCTATGCTAGAGCAGGCATCTCCAACAGTGGATCAAGAGGACTCCTCCTGTTAGACAGTCATGCATTGTTAACCATCACGCATTGAGGTATCATTATAAAAATATTTCTTGTATGCTTTTACAGGTTTATTAATGATATATCCTCAGTGTTTCTATACGATTGGTCCTGGGGTATTTTTACATATCTCATTTCCAGTTCATTTTCTATTTCATCAGTGTTCTCTGTCTTTAGACTTGGTCTCCTGGACTCTCTGATCTGTTTCACTAGCTTGTCTCGTATGATTTTTTAGGGTTCACTTACAGAGTTAAGCCATTTATCCTTCTTATAACTTTTGATTATGTAAACTGGTATCATTGGATGATAGTATATTAATTGACAACAGTTATCCAGTGAAAGTTTTGTCCAGCAGAACCTTGGTGCAGTGTGTCTAAGCATTTTAAATACAGATAGATAGATGATGGATAGATAGATAGATAGATAGACAGCAATACCTTTCACATTTCATTTGTTTTTGGTGATACCCAAGTTCCAGAGTTTCTAGCAGCTACTGTAGATCTATACAGAATGGGAGGAAAAGGCTTCCAGTCAGAGGTTATCCCTGGCTCCTCTTCTTCATCACCCTTCACCTCCTACTGGTTGCCATCTCTTGACAACTCCCTCACTTCTTGGCATCACTCTGTCCCTCCCCCGCTGGAATAGGCTTCGACCCTCTCTATTCCTGGACCGCAGCCACTTGCCTAAGGAACTTGGCCATGGAAAGTACTAAGTAAATATTGGATGGATAAATGGATGGATGGATGGATGGATGGATGACGGGAAGGAAGGAAGGGAAGGAGGGAGGGAGGAAGGGAGGAAGGAAGAGAGGGAGAAAGGAAAAATGGAAACAAGAAAATTCGAAAAAGAAAAGAAGGAGTAGTTCTTTTTGATATCATGTGGATTGAGTAATTGGAAATCAGAAATGACCAGGCTATGAAGCATCTAATTTCCCAGCTCTCTGGATAGGAGAATGAGCCCAAAGAAATAATTTTTGCCCTCCCCAAGTGTTCCCACTATCGGTGTGGATAGTCAGCATTTGGTGATTAACCATATTTCACATCCCACCAACAAAAAGTAGAGAAACAAATCCATTTCTCACATGGTCCTCTGGGAAGGTGGTGAGGCATTGGTGCCTCTTACTGGCAGACTCCGCCCACCCCCTACTCACAGCTCCCTCTATAGCCCTCAAGCATATGGCTGAATGAGTCATCCTGACCCTTAGTAACCTTTGTTGCCTGATTTCCTGCTCTTTCAAATGAGAAAGCTCTACCACATCATTTCTCAGAGAGACCTAAGTCCTTTCCACCTGCCTGTGAGTCTGAAACCTCTGCCCTGGAAAGCCATGCTAGCCAAGAGATCAGCAGCTAGGGCTATACATTGATAAACTATCTAAAGTAACATGTCTTAAGACAGAAATGCACTCTTAAAACCATTGCTCTCTTGGTTGGTAGAAATGGAACCCCTCACATAAAACTATATTGATCATAGTTCTGTTAACTAAGAATTTTTTTTTTTCCTAAACTGCTGCTGTTTATTCCAGTGGTATGATACTAGAACTTGATCATGTTTATACAGGTCAATGTTTTTTGGCTTTACTTCATATGGGAGTAAGCCCTATAAAGTGAATTCAAGTGTGTGGGGGCGGGTTTTATTAGCTGCTGACACTGCCTTGAAGATTTTCGGTTTGCTGCAACTCTATACCATGGTGTAAACATGGACCACTTTTCCCCTTCCCTGGGTGCTAGGCAACTGAAATAGCCTGTATCCAGCTTTTTGCCTCACAGAGAACCTTGTGTTTAAACCAGCTGAGAAGGTGAAAAGTCAATTGCCCATGGCCAAAAGCTTAGCAGGCTTTCCCTAAAGACAGAGAAACTCTTTCGTACCATCTTCAGCCAAGGCATGAACAGAGTTATAGTCCTGGCCTCAAACAGTTCCAACAATTTAGAGGTTATAAAAGGATTACCAAAGACAGTACGGCCAAAGAGGAAGACTGAAAAGCTCATACAACTCATACTATAGGCTCCATCAAGTAAAGACAGTGTCTTTTTAAAACATACTCATGGCTGGGCATGGTGGCTCATGTCTGTAATCCCAGGACTTTGGGAGGCCGAGGTGGGGGGGATCATCTGAGGTCAGGAGTTTGAGACCAGCCTGGCCAACATGGTGAAACCCCGTCTCTACTAAAAATAAAAAATTAGCCAGGTGTGGTAGCACATGCCTGTAGTCCCAGCTACTCGGGAGGCTGAGGCAGGTGAATCATTTAAACCCAGGAGGCGGAGGTTGCAGTGAGCTGAGATCACGCCACTGCACTCCAGCCTGGGTGACAGAGAAAGACTCTGTCTCAAACAAAACAAAACAAAAACGTACTCATTAGGTGCTCAGTAGAGTACTATGCAAATGTGGGTTCCTAATTAATAAGCTTTGTTTGCTGATAAATGGACAGGCATTCTCATACACATTACTTGAGAATCCAGGAGGACCTGTGACTCAAGGTATAAAGTTAAAGGTAGTAACCAGAAAACAAGTCCTATGTGTTCTTGCTACGAAAAAAAAATCAGACACATTTTTCAATAACCAGTTATGATAGTGACAGTGTGCTACCAAAATAATAAGAAAACAAGGGTTAAAACTTTTCAGCAGAATTGGATTTTCACAGTTAAATAGCCTTAATATAGCAAAATACAATACATTCTCTGCAGGTGCATCTCTTGCTGTTTCAATCCTTTAAAAACAAAACAAAACAAAAGGTGGCTAGGCACAGTGGCTCACGCCTGTAATCCCAGCACTTTGGGAGGCTGAGGTGGGCAGATTGCCTGAGGTCAGGAGTTTGAGATCAGCCTGACCAAAATGGAGAAACCCTGTCTCTACTAAAAATACAAAATTAGCTAAGCGTGGTGACAGGTGCCTGTAATCCCAGCTACTCAGGAGGCTGAGGCAGGAGAATCACTTGAACTTGGGAGGCGGAGGTTTCGGTGAGCCGAGATTGCACCATTGCACTCCAGCCTGGGCAACAAGAGCGAAACTCCATCTCAAAAAAAAAAAAGGTACAAAAAGTATCTTTTCTAAAACTGATTGTAGGGGAGAGAAGACTCCCATGTAAGAATTTGGCTCAGCTGGCCTGGCCCAGTGGCACACGCCTATAATCCCAGCACTTTGGGAGGCCGAGGCGGGCAGATCACGAGGCCAAGAGTTCAAGACTAGCCTGGACAACACGGTGAAACTCCGTCTCTACTAAAATACAAAAAATTAGCTGGGCCTGATGGCAGGCACCTGTAATCCCAGCTGGTAGGGAGGCTGAGACAGGAGAATTGCTTGAACCCAAGAGGCAAGAGGTTGCAGTGAGCCAAGATTGTGCCGCTGCACTCAAGCTTGAGGGACAGAGCAAGACTCCATCTCCAAAACAAACAAACAAACAAACAAGCAAAAACAAAAGAATTTGGCTCAACTGCCAACTCCCTGGTATCTAGAATTCCAATAGATCAATCTGCCTGTTTTGATTCAGAGATGCCAATGGAGAGCTGTGCTTACAATTACACCTTCCATCTGCATTCACCATAGACCTGTAGTAGAAAAGCCATGCTCTCAGCTGCAAGTGTGCCACTCATAGAATAAGGATGTTTTGGCCAAATGTAGATCCCTTAGCGTCAGCTAACCATCTTGACTCCAACTAGTCCTACTGTGTTGCAGGAATGTGGAGACACAAAGCTGGGCAGATGGCTGTCAGCAAGAAATCCTGCCTGCCTTAGCTGTCAGTGCCAAGGAGATCCTGTAGTGAGTGACGGCTCATTGGATTGAATTATAAGATAAACTCAGAAAGTTACTTGAATATGTAAGTGTAACGTCAGTTCCGCAAACTGGTCAGTCTTTTCTTTCCTTTTTTTTTTTTCTTTTGATGGACAATTTTAAATGTTACAGACATATTTGAAGTTCCTTCCAATTCTATCTCCTTCCTTACCCCTGAATTTGGTGTTTATTAATGTCAGACAAGATTTTTATATTTTCTTTATAAAAGTGTCCATAATCAATAATTTGTATTGTTTTGTACGTTCCAAACTTTATATGTGGTATCATACTGACATTGTAGACGTCATTCTGTAACTTGCTCTTGCACAAATTATGTTTTTGAGATTTATACATGTTGATAATGCAGTTACTCATTTTCTCTATAATATTCATTTTCTTCGTAATTTCATTTGCAAGTGTCTGGGCATGGTGGCTCACGCCTGTAATCCCTACACTTTGGGAGGCCAAGGTGGGTGGATCACTTGAGGTCAGGAGTTCAAGACTAGCCTGGCCAACATGGTGAAACCCCGTCTCTACTAAAAATACAAAAAATTAGCTGGGCGTGGTGTCGGACACCTGTAATCCCAGCTACTTGGGAGGCTGAGGCAGGAGAATCGCTGGAACCTGGGAGGCAGAGGTTGCAGTGAGTCAAGATTGCACCACTGCACTCCTGCCTAGGCGACAGAGTAGGACTCCATCCCAAAAAATAAGTAATTTCACTTGCTTTGTAGTATTCCAGTGAATGAATTAATCAACTATCCATTCTTCTCTTGAGGGGTATTTTTTATTGTTTTCTATTTTTAGCTCTCATCATCATGACTGTCATGAATATTTTTGACATGTCCTTCCATGCATATATACAAGAGCTTCTCTAGAATGTATGCCCAGAGTGAACTTGCTTTGTAATCTTGACGTTTATGATATTGCCAAACAGAATCAAGTTACACTAATATTAAGAGTAGATGAGATTTTCTTAGCTCAACATCTTTGACATTACATATTTATAAATTTCTCTTTGTAGAGATGGGGTCTCACTATGTTGCCCAGGCTGTTCTGGAAATCCTAGCCTCAAGTTATCCTTCCATCTCAGTCTCCCAAAGCTGGGACTCAGGCCTGAGCCACCACACCTGGCTGACAAAACTTGATATTATTGGTCTTTTAAATGTTTCCCATCAAATAAGTGTGAAACAACTTTTTGTTGTTTTAATTAGCATTTTTCGATGATTACCATTGAGGTTGAAAATCTTCTTACGTCAGCCATTCAATTTTCCTTTTCCAGAAACTGACAGGTTATGTCGTTTCATTTTATACTGTATCATTAAAACGTATCATGTCTTTGTCTTATTGATTTATGATGTTAAATGTTCTGAACACTAATCCTATATCTCTCTTTGAGTTGTAAATATCTTTCTAGTCTGTGCCTTGTCTTTTCACTTTCATGTTTTCTATTGTAAATGTACAGAAGTTTTGTTTGTGTGCTTACTTTTTTTTTTTTTTTTGAGATGTCCAGAAGTTTTGCTATGGTTGCCCAGGCTGGAGTGCAATGGTGAGATCTCAGCTCACCGCAATCTCTGCCTCCCGGGTTTAAGCGATTCTCCTCCCTCAGCCTCCCAAGTAGCTGGGATTACAAGCAAGCACCACAATGTGGGCTAATTTTGTATTTTAGTAGATACGGGTGCGGGGGGGAGGTGGGGTGCGGCTTCTCCACGTTGGTCAAGCTGATCTCGAACTCTCGACCTCAGGTGATCCAACCGCCTTAGCCTCCCAGAGTGCTGGGATTACAGGTGTGAGCCACCACTCCAGGCCTAAGATTTTCAATAAAGTTTTGTACTTTGCTTTGTAAAGTTTTTGCATATCTTTTCTTTTTTAATCACTGTAAGTGGTATTTTTATTTTTATTTATTTATTTATTTATTTATTTATTTTGAGATGGAGTTTCACTCTTGCTGCCCAGGCTGGAGTGCAACCTCTGCCTCCCAGGTTCAAGCAGTTCTCCTGCTTCAGCCTCCCAAGTAGCTGGGATTACAGGCATGTGCCACCACGCCTGGCTAATTTTGTATTTTTAGTAGAGGCAGGGTTTCTCTATGTTGGTCAGGTTGGTCTTGAACTCCTGATCTCAGGTGATCCGCCTGCCTCAGCCTCCCAAATGCTGGGATTACAGGCGTGAGTCACCATGCCCGGTGCTGTACATGGTATATTTTATCAAATTAATGTTGGTCCTTTGTTGATGGTGACAGAAATAAAAATGATTATTGTGTAATTGTAGTTTTCTCACCTGTTCTCACTTAAAAGGGTTAGTAATTTGTAAGATATCTTGAAATTTTCTTGTACACTATAGCATTGTCTTATGTCTTATACCTTCTTGTCTCACTGGGGGGCTAGGACTTGATAAATTAAATGAATAATAGAAAAGCAAGTAGCCAGAAAACTTGTTCTGTTCCTGATTATAAAGAGAACATCTGGCCCAGCACAGTGGCTCACACCTGGAATCCCAGCACTTTGGGAGGCCGAGGTGGGCAGATCACTTGAGGCCAGGATTTCAAAACCAGTTTGGCCAAAATAGCAAAACCTCAAAAATTAGCCTGACATGGTGGCCCATGCCTGTAATCCCAGCTATTTAGGAATTTAGGAGGCAGAGGTTGCAGTGAGCTGAGTCCCACCACTGCACTCCAGCCTGGGCAACAGAGTGAAACTCCATCTCAAAAAAAAAAAAAAAAAAAGAACATTTGAGAATTTTGGAAAAACCTAAATATTACCAAATATCACGAGTATTGCTTCCTCCCTTTTAATGTTTCACAACGTATGGGGGGTTTGTTCAGAACACAATAGCTGCTCGAGTGATCAAAATCACTATACATCAACTATCATTTCCATTTTTCAGTATGCCTATTCTGGGCTACCCCACACAACGAACAAATTAAAAATTATACATCTTCTTAACTTTTGACCAAGTTGGCCAATTTCATATTATCCACAATTGCCACACTAAATAGAGTGAACACATACATAGTCATAAAACAGCAGCTGAAGCTAACTTCAAAAACAAAGAAAAAATCCAACTCTAAACCATTCTAAATTCAAGTTCCCAGCTGACTCCCTTTGAGGCCCTTAAAATGTATTTGTTTGCAAAAAAAAAAAAAAAACCAAAAAAATAAAATGACAAAAAATAAAAAACAAATTTAACATACAGGCGATTTTTCAGGTTCTCATTTGCTAAACCAACAATGCAGAATTTGTGAAGTAGGGGCAACAAATTGTTGAACCTGAGAGACGCCTCTAAACGCGCTCAGAGGTTATTTCAACTGTGCTGTTTGCTAGTTCAGGTACAATAGGCAAACACAGAAAGATGCCACCAGTCTCTGCGCCCTCCCAGCGCCGGCTCACAAAGCGCAGACCAGGCACCCATACATCCGGATACGTAGCGATCTCGCCGCTTTAAGCCGCTAGGGGCCCTCGGCCCGCCTATAAGTAGGCGGGGCGGCGCGGGTCTTGCTGGGAGTTGTAGTTTCGGGCTAGGCCCGAGCGCTTCTTGACTAGTATCCTTCTGCCCCCTCCGCCGCACAGCTGCCTGCGGACTCTGGAGTTGCTGTGTATTGAGCATGGGGCACAAGTGGGGGATGAAAAGGGAGAAGGCTCCTTTCATCTGCGGACCGGGCGCCGTTTGGGAGTGTGAGAAGGTGTTGGAACGCAGAGTAAGCGGTGCGCATGCGCGGCTGCCGGAGGTAGGGGCTGTTCCTCGCGCGCTTTTGGTGTGCGGCTGTTCCCTTAGGGCCGGCTGGGCTCCTAGGTAGGGCCAGCGGTGCAAGTTTGTGATAACACAGCTTGCAGGCTGCGGTTGTTAAGGCAGAGATTTGGAGGGGGTCGGTTGGTGGGGTGGGTAGTGTCAGTAACCAATCGCTTCTCCACGCTGCCTTTCGAGTACCTCCCACCTCCTGCCCCTTTCCCAGTTCTGCAGAATTGCAGCTTTCCCCCATCCCCCAACCCCGATCCCTTCGTGGGAAGCCTTTCCATACTGTGTTGTGAAATCCGCTAGAGCTTCTCAGCCAAGGCCTTTTAGCCCGCCTGGAATTCAAGCTGCCCCCTCCTTGCCAAAGCCAGGTCATGCGAGACAGCAAAAGGCTTGAGGCACAGGCCCTACAAGGCAGTGCCCCTGTAGTTTTTCTAAACTTATTGTTTACCCTGCCCTCTCTTCCCCTACAAATTGAGGCAGACTGGCGATAGATTAGATAAATAGATAGATTCCATGTCGTTACATTTGCAACAGGCTTTCAGAGCTTTCTTTGCTCTGGAAGGTGGCATCATTATACAAAAGGACAAGTGAGAACACATGAATGTAATTAGCGGCAGACCCCCCCCCCCCCCAGGACTCGAACCCTACAGGAGTTCTAAGTCTATTTGCGTTTCCTGCCACTTCACAGATGTGTCAGAAAGAGCTGAAGGAAGTGGCAAGCTGCACCCTGATGCTAGCTGGCTTTTGGAATGCTCAGGGCCTGAGCTCCTGGCTCACCACAGCCACTCTTAAATTGACTAGCAATTGCCCCTTAGTGAGTGACCTCTCCAGCAAGCCCAGATGATTTTGCTTAGGGTAATGCTTCAGATTGAGCACATACATTGTGCTGGGCCCTGGAAAGATGTACATCAGATCTTTTTTTTTTTTTTTTAAATGGAGATGGGGTTTCACCATGTTGGCCAAGCTGGTCTCGAACTCCTGGCCTCAAGTGATCCGCCCACCTTGGCCTCCCAAAGTGCTGGGATTACAGGCGTGAGCCACCGCACCCGGCCTATCAGATCTTAAGTTAAAAGGTTCCTTTCCCCCAAGAGACCAAGCTGTCCTATAAAGTATTCTGTATTTCCCAAGGGATAGGGTTTTGTTATGTGATTGCTTGTTTGCCTGTTTTTTTTTTTCTCTCTCTCTTATTTATTTATTTGAGACAGGGTCTCCCTCTGTCACCCAGGCTGAAGTGTGGTGGTGCAATCATAGTTCACTGCAACTCAGACTCCTTGGCTCAAGCCACCTCCTCCTCCCACCTCAGCCTCTGGAGTAGCTGGGACTACCAGGCATGTACCACCATGCCCAGCTAATTTTAAAAAAAATTTTGGTAGAGGAGGTCTCAGTATGTTACTCAGGCTGATCTCAAACTTCTGGGCTCAAGTGATCCTCCTGCTTCAGCCTCCCACAGCGTTGGGTTTACAGGCATGAGCCACCACACCTGGCCTGTCTGCCTTGCCTGAGAAGCTGCAGTACTATTTTGTTCACCATTGTATTAGCAGTGCTAACATATGGTGGCCTCTTCATATACGTCAAATAGACATATAAATGATGAATGCATGAGTCCAGTCTCTGACCTTTATGCCTGTGCCCAGAGTCTGTTAAGAGAAGTAGAAATGAAAATAGAGGTAAATGTTTATACAAAGCTTGGGAACAGGAAGGCAGATGCACATAACTGCCTGGCGTGGCTCCAAAAGCCTGCATGGAGAAGGCTGCTAAAGGGGCTCTCTGCTAAGTTTTGGAATTGTCCATTATTATATTAGCATATAAGAAGTTATCACACCAAAGGCTCCCCATGAGCTTTGCCTGGGAAAGGGACTGATTATTTAAGAACCGACCAGCACAGGCACGCGGATGCTAACCTCTGCAAGGTGGTCATCCGGAGAAGTTGTGCTTTCCAGGGACTCTGGATTTCTTCAAATATCCTTGGAATGCTCCTTGTGGAAATGGCTTTTGAGTCTATAGCACATTCTTTTGGACCTCTCAGCACGGGAACATTTCGTTCCTTTCGGGATCCGGTAGTTGGGAAGAGCCAGAAGTCCTTTGGCTGCAGGTCTGGAGTATAAGGAAGATGATTATGCCGCATAATAGCTGCTGTTGAAATGTGGAGGAAGGTGTTTGTATGCTGACGTAGGGCAAGAGTTCTCATCCCGGAGTGTGTGGAACCTTTTAGTACATGTGTGTTTTTGTTTTATTTATTTGGTTTTGAGATGGGGTCTCGCTCTGTCACCCAGGTTGGAGTGCAGTGGTGTTATCTTGGCTCACTGCAACCTCTGAGTCCCAGGCTCAAGAGATAGATCCTCCCACCTCGGCCTCCTGTGTAGCTTGGACCACAGGTGCGTACCACCACGTCTAGCTAATTTTTTGTATTTTTGGTAGAGATCGGGTTTCACCATGTTGCCCAGGCTTGTCTTGAATTCCTGACCTCAAGTGATCCACCTGCCTTGGCCTTTCGAAGTGCTGGGATTACAGGCGTGAGCCACCGTGCCCAGCTATATGTGTTCTTTACTGAGGGATCCTGTTTTTAGCTTTAGCAGATTTTCCCCAAGGACTCCATGATTCAAAAAAAGATGAACACCCAGTGCTATAGATTCAGGAGATCTTAGGAATTCTTAGGATTTCTTCTGCGGCTTGTAAATGGCTGTGAAGGAAAGTCATGTCTTAGGAAAGCAGATGATAGGTTTCAGCTGTGCCTGGAATTGGACGTGTGGTCTCAGTGGGTTCCAAAGCTCCAGAACCTTGGGGTCCCCCACATATGAAGTGAAGAGTAGAGCTGGGTTAATGGTGTCTATGGGTCTGACTGTGACCCCATGAAATTCCAACAAAGGAATTTCAGAAATGTTCTTCAAAGATAGGGGGAATCCCTGGACTAGGCATATAATGCAAACTTCCCAGGTGACTCAAATGCAGCCTCAATTTGGATGCTTTTTAGCGTGTTTGTTTGAAGCAGTCAGCTCTTGGTGTCAGAACCTGGAATCCAACAGGTCAAATCGGAGAGGGAAAGCAGAGGCTCAACAACCAGCCAGACTTGCTCAGAACAGTACAGACTGTTGGGGAAGGTCTTGTCAAGAAGCAGGAGCCTGGAGAGAGGGAAGAGGGTGTTGGAGTATCACTGACAGGGGGTAGGAGCCGGCCCAGATGTGCAGTATAGGAGGCCAGAAACAAGGATTCTTTTTTTTTAGGTGGAGTCTCGCTCTGTCTCCTAGGCTGGAGTGTAATGGTGTGATCTTGGCTCACTGCAACCTCCATCTCCTGGCTTCAAGTGATTCTCCTGTCTCAGCCTCCTGAGTAGCTGTGATTACAGGTGTGCGCCACCATGCCCAGCTAATTTTTGTATTTTTAGTAGAGATGGAGGTCTCTACTTTCACCATGTCGGTCAGGCTGGTCTTGAACTCCTGACCTCATGATCTGCCCGCCTCGGCCTCCCAAAGTGCTGGGATTACAGGCGTGAGCCTCTGTGCCTGGCCCAGAAACAAGGATTCTGCCTTAAGAGTGAAGGTTCTGGTAGAGGATTTCATAACCAAAAGGGCCAGTCCCAGGAGGCAGGAGCCCCATTCTAGGAACTAGAATATAGGGTGACCTGAGACTAGGCCAGAAGCCATGGTCCTTGAAATTGGTCCCAGAGCCTGCAGCCAAAAATTCTGACTCCAGCTATGGGGGTAGGAAACCCTGGGAGCCATTTGAAGTCAGGGAAAAGCTGAGGAGGCCAGTCATTGAACATCACCACCGGTTCATGTTTCCCTGTCTTCCTTGGTTCCTTCTTTTCTTTTTCCTCTCCCTTCCTAGTTTATGTCAGGGAAGGAGAGAGAGATGTTACAAATACAAAATGATGCTCTGCAACCTTAAGGAGCTTGCAAACTCGAGATGAATAAAATTTCCCACTTAAGGAAGTAAATGACCAAGTGCTTAGGTGCTAGAAAATTTAAATCCTACAAAAGAAAGGTGTGTGTGTGTGTGTGTGTGTGTGTGTGTTTTCAGTAGTTATTTCCTGTTTTTTGGGTTTCACAGAGAGAAGGATTCCACATCATTGGCCTGAAAGGCAGCAGCGTGAAGGAACTTCTGAGCTCTCTCCACCCTAAAGGAAGGGGACACTAGCCTGATTGGTAAATGGGCCCTTCCTCTTCTCTTTGTTCGTCCTTTATGTAGCTAGCCTGTCCGCAGGTGATTTTCATTCTGGTCTGCCCTGTGGTGAGCGTGGCCAGGCATGTTTTGTCCCACACAGGGAAGCTGGCAGTTGTTCAGGGTAAGCAAAGATTGGAAAGGTGTGTCAGAAAACCCATTTGGCTGCAGGTCAGACCGCACTGTCCAGGTCAGCTTTATCAATACATCAAGCTGATACTTTAATCTCGTTGGTCTGCCTCCTGGTCTTATGGTCCTTTCTGGTGTCCCCAGCCTCTAACATAGGGCAGAGGGCTTTGGTGTCAGTCAGTCTGGAAGGAAACGCTTATCCTGGTCATTTCTGCATTGGAGCCTAGAGCCCCTGTTTGCCACAGTACTCTTAAGCCTTTAGTAGCCACTGTTGATCTGGAGGCCTTAAAAACAAGTTTGGGCCAGGCGCAGTAGCCCAAACTTGGGAAACTGAGGTGAGTAGATCACCTGAGGCCAGGAGTTCGAGACCAGCCTGGCCAACATGGCGTGAAACCCCGTCTCTACTAAAAATACAAAAATTAGCCTTGTACGGTGGCACACGCCTGAGATCCCAGCCACTTGGGAGACTGAGACATGAGAATCACTTGAACGTGGGAGGCAGAGGTTACAGTGAGCCAAGACGCACCACTGCACTCCAGCCTGGGTGACAGAGCAAGACTCCATCTCAAAAAACAAACAAAAAACAAGTTTGATCTCCTAATTTCTTAAAACTCTGAGTACCCAAGAGTCACCCTTGAATAGGAGAAAGGGATGGAAGGGGGACCTGCTCCCCCATGTTAATTTGTACAATGAGCAGAGTCAGGGCAGAAACATCCATTTTGCTGAGATTAGAGACACGGGAAGAGCCGCCTTCACAGGCTCTCCGCCTCTCCCTGATTATATATACGTCGGCTCTTCTTTGCTTTCGCTCAAGCTGTTGACTCTTTCTGAAATTTCTTCCCTCCATTATTTTCACCTGTAAAATCCATTCTGAGGAATGCTGTTCTTCTTAACAAGTTCCTGCACATTACTTAAAATTCTCAGATACCTCCTCCACCGTGAACCTTTCCCTGACATTCCATCCACACCCTGCACTCAGTTGTTTACCTGCTCCTCTGAGTGGTCATTGTACCTTGACCTTCCATTCTTTCCACTTCAGGGCTCTAAAGCCCTGCACCATTTGGCCACCCTCTGTCTCTCTTCTTATTCCAGCCACATTGGTACAACCTGCCTGAGATACTCTTCCCTCCTCCCTCTACAATCACCAGAAAGCTCCTTCATCCTGTAATACCCACTCCATTGTGTTCTCCGCAGAGCTTTCTCTGACCCCAGAAAGAGTTCATTGCCCCTTCACCCTCCATCTTGAGACTCTGTGATTTTTTTAAACATACCTATCAGCACCAAACACACTACTGTACATAGAGATCTTTTGTTTATACATCTATCTTCTGAGATAGACTATGGATTCCTTTACCACAGAGACCTTTCTCTCACCACCCTTGAGCGTGGGACTTAATAGATACCCATTAACATGTTGAATAAATGAATTAATTAATGAATATTTTTATTTGTCTACATGAGTGCCCCTCCCACTTTATTGTGAAGTCTTTGAGGTTAGGAATAATGGCTTATTTATATCTCATTCCTTATAGCTAGCTTAGTGCCTGGGTATATAACAGGCACCCAATAAATATTTTCATTGAATGTATACACGTATGAATGAATAAAGTGTTTTGTTAGTATCTTCAACCTGATGTATCCTTTCCCTCCTTTGAAACCTCAAGCACCTTGTTTGTGTTTCTCCTGCTGGCACTTTCTATAGCCTGGACTTATCTCACTGTCTAATCCCCGCTAGTTGATGGTCAGCTCTTTGAGGCAGGAGCTGGGCCTTACTTCCCTTGGTGTCCCCTGAGGGTCTGTCACAGCATGGGGATATAGCAAGTGCTCCAAGTTGAACTGTTCTGAGAAAAATGAAAGTATCTGCGATTCATAGCCCCCATTCCAGCAATGAGATGCCCAACAGCTACACAGTGAAATTCTTAATAACTTCACTTTGCTTCATGCACGCTTAATGTTGCCAAACTCTGGGTGATACAGGCAAGCAACATTGAAAAGACCACATTATTTTTATTATTATTATTATTTGAGACGGAGTTTCACTCTTTTTGCTGAGGCTGGAGTGCAATGGCACGATTTGGTCTCACTGCAACCTCTGCTTCCCCGGTTCAAGTGATTCTCCTGCCTCAGCCTCCCTAGTAGCTGGGATTACAAGCACACACCACCATGCCCGGCTAATTTTTTGCAGTTTTAGTAGAGACAGGGTTTCACTATGTTGGCCAGGCTGATCTTGAATTCCTGATCTCAGGTGATCCACCCACCTCGGCCTCCCAAAGTGCTGGGATTACAGGCGTGAGCCACTACGCCCGGCCATGAAAAGACCACATTATTTCATATTTGTTTTAGCTATAATGTTCTGTATTCATTGGTGCCCAGTCAATATGATTTTCAAATAAATAAGGATATGAAGCCATCTAAGTATGGATGAGCCCCAAAATACAAAACCACAGCAGAAAGATGAAAATCACATCAGCTATTAGCTGGGCGTGGTGGCACATGCCTGTAATCCCAGCTACTTGGGAGGCTGAGGCAGGAGAACTGCTTGAACCCGGGAGGCAGAGGTTGCAGTGACCCAAGATCACACCATGGGAAGGAAAACAAAAAAAAGAAAATTTCATCAGCCCTTGAGGAGAAATGGAAAAGCAGCTCTGTGCATTCCCCTTCAGGGTAGCGGCTTTAAAAGAACTGAAAAACTTGTTTTTCTCCATAAACATAAAAATTGTTTTGAGCACAAACATGTAGTTTGAAAACTACAGGTTTTGAACTTCAAAAAGTTAAGGTTCCTCTAATCTAGTCACAGCTAGAGAAGATCAGTCCTCAAGATGAGAATCTCTCAATTGCGGAGATTTTTTGTGTTGGCTTTTTACCTGGGCAATTGTTCACTCTACTCCCTTCCTCTGTTTTCTCTTTCCTTTCCTTTTGCTTTTCTTTAATTCTGCATATCTTTATAGAATGTTAACTCTAAGCTAGGAACTCACTCTTCTAATTGCTTTATACTCACAACTTCTCACGAACCTCATGACAACTCTGTGATGTTGGTATTAGCATCTTCACGTAAGGCATGACAGAACTGGGGTTCAGATTCAAGAATGTGCCTAAGGCCCCACAGCCAGTAAGTGCTGGAATCATATTTAAACCCAGGCCTCAAGTTCCAAAGTTTGTATCTTGTTACTTAATTCCTACATTATAAGGCCCCACTATACAGATCAGCAGTTTCTTCTCTCACATACCTTACAGACAGCTGGGAAGACAGAGAAGCAGGTCAAAGAGTAACTCTGGAACACAGAGAAGGTCATCCATGTCAGGGCTGAGGGCGGGGAGGATTGACAATGGCGTCCCCAGGAAAAGGGTCACTCAAATCGAGATCTGAAGGATAAATGGGAGTTTGGTGGATCCAGACAGGAGCATCATCTGGACAGAGGTACAGCAAGTACAAAAAACTTGGGGGTGGGACGCAGCCCAAAACATTTAAGGAACTGTATTTCTTTGGGTAAAAATCTTAGTCATTCTGTTTTCAAATAGTTTTCTTTTTTTTTATAGCTCACAGTGGCTAATTGTGCTCTTGTCCAAAAGTGCTGAAGTGTAAGGGTAAGTGGTCATTGAAATGAATTAGGGTTTTTATGTTGGTTTCAAATGCTCTTGAGAGGACCAGTGCACTCTGATATCCAAATAACACAGTGAAGTGGTCAATGCCACGTGCCCTGCTGTTCCACCGAACTCAGACAACTGGGAAAGGGCATTAGGATTCTTTAGTGACACAACAATCCAAAATGTGAAGGGAAAGGAATTATCATTTATCACTTGCACAGGATGTATAAGTCATTTTATTCTCATGATATCAATTTGAAGTCAATTTTTAAAAGAATGATTTCAGAAGTCTCCTCAAACACTCAAATTATATTAAGATCTAATGTAGTAGGTCCATGAGGATCCATTATACTATTCTCTTTAATTTTTTTTTTTTTTTTTGAGACAGTCTCCCTCTGTTGCCCATGCTGGAGTGCAGTGGCATGATCTCGGCTCACTGCAACCTCTGCCTCCTGGGTTCAAGTGATTCTTGTGCTTCAGTACTCCCCCTACCCCGAGTAGCTGCGATTTCAGGCCCTCATGACCATGCCTGGCTAATTTTCGTATTTCTGGTAGAGAGGGGGTTTCACCATGTTGGCCAGGCTGGTTTCGAACTCTTGACCTCAGGTGATTTGCCCAGCTCAGCCTCCCAAAGTGCTGGGATTACGAGCGTGAGCCACCATGCTTGGCCTCTCCTTAATTTTGTATAAAATTTTTCATAATGGTTTTCTTTTTGATTTTTAACAGACTTTTTAGAGCGGTTTTAGGTTCACAGCAAAATTGAGCAGAAAGTGCAGAGAGTTCTCATATGCTCCCTGTCTCTACACATACACAGCCTCCTCCACTAACAACACCTAGTACTGTAGTAGTTTTGTAAACAATATAGTCTTTCAATCAGATACAGATTACAGGTGCTCTGTTTATTTTATGAATATACACTGAGAATCTCCCCATTTGCCTGGAATTTTGCTAGATCTTAGGGCTACAGCAGTGAGCAAAACAAACGTGATCCAGGCTAGGCACAGTGGCTCACGCCTTTAATCTCAGCACTTTGGGAGGCTGAGGTGGGCGGATCGCCTGAGGTCAGGAGTTCAAGACCAGCCTGTCCAACATGGTGAAACCCTTTCTCTACTAAAAATACAAAAATTAGCCGGGTGTGGTGGCGGGCGCCTGTAATCCTAGCTACTGAGGAGGCTGAGGCAGGAGAATCACTTGAAACCAAGAGGTGGAGGTTGCAGTGAGCTGAGATCACGCCACTGCACTCCAGTCTGGGCGACAGAGCAAGACTCTGTCTCAAAACAAACAAACAAACATGATCCCTGCCTTTATGTTGGTTATAGTCTGGAGGAGAGAGAGCCATTAAAAGATAATTTCACAAAAAAACTAGTTATAAACTATGATGAGGGAAAGCAAAAGATGCTCGAGGGTCTATGATAGGATTACTGTCTTAGTATAGGTGGTCAGGAGAGGCTTTGCCAAAGAAAATCAACAGGTAAACTGGGATCTGAAAGATAAATAGGAATTAACTAGGAAAGATGGCAGGGGAAAGTGCTTTAGGCAAATGAAATAGCACATGCAAAGACTTAAGGCGAGAAGGAGCCTGGCATATTTTAGGATCAAAGTTGGGCAGAAAATGATAGATGAGGCTGGAGAGCCAGGTGGCAGCCAGAACACTTGGGTGCTACAGGCTATGTCCAAGTGTTATCTTTGTTTTTACCCAGAGTGATAGGAAATAATGATAGGTCTTATGTGGAAAGTGACATGAATGGATTTTGTTTAAAACAATGTCCCCGTGCCCCAGAAATGATGGTATTATAATAAAGTGGTGATAGTAGGAAGGCAGAAAAATGGGTGGGTGCCAAATAGTTTATGAGGTAGAAGCAACAAGACTTGGCATTTGCGTCATAAAGATAGGAGAGTGTTGAGTTTCTGAGCTTGGAAAATTGAATAGATTATGGTGTACGTGTTGAGATAGGAGCAGGGACGATGGGAAGATAAGGAATTTGCAAGGCGTTTATCGCTATTTTTTCTTTCAATTTCAAATAATAACCACTCTGTGCTAGGCACCATGGTAGGTAATTTATATTGAGTATCATAGACGCCGTCTTGTCTGATGCAATAGGAACTGGCAGCAGGTTGATTCCCATACTGTTTCCATACTAGGATACCTCAACAGACTTTAAAAGATTCCGTTTACTGTCCTCTGTTATCATTTCTAGTGCATATTGTTTATTACCTAGGTACCACCCATTGGCATATGGATATATGAAGCTCTAAGTATTGTTTTCAACTCCTATCCCACTTCTTTTTCATGTGACTCAGTAGGCAACTCCCATACCATTTTTCTTCTCTCTGAACTATACCTATTCCATGGTAACAGGTTTAACAGGTTTATCTAGGTATCTTTACCACTTCATGGTCAGTTAAAGTCCTCTTTATCAGGTCAGGTGATCACTGGACAAGAATGTGCTCAAACTCTTCATGGTAGAAGTTCATCTTCTTTGATCCATTATCCCAAATCATCCATCCCATTACAGTTCTATTTTTCTTTTTCTTTCTTTTTTTTTTTGAAATGGAGTTTTCCTCTTATTGCCCAGGCTGGAGTGCAATGGTGTGATCTTGGCTCACCGCGACCTCCGCCTCCCAGGTTCAAGCGATCCTCTTGCCTCAGCCTCCTGAGTAGCTGGGATTACAAACATGTGCCACCACGCCCGGCTATTTTTTGTATTTTTAGTAGAGATGGGGTTTCTCCCTGTTGGTCAGGCTGGTCTCGAACTCCCAACCTCAGGTGATCTGCCTGCCTTGGCCTCCCAAAGTGCTGGGATTATAGGCGCGAGCCACTGTGCCTAGCACAGTTCTATTTTTCTCTAGCTTCGCTTACCTTACTAAGACACTGCAGTAATTTGCCTACTGTTATAGAAATCAGTCCCCAAATACTCACTTCCATTTCAAAGCCCTTATCAGAATAGACTATTGCATTATTTTCATCTTTATTCTAGACTGCCTTTCTATTTCTTTGAGGCCTTTCTGTTATTGGTTCTCGTTAGTAGCAACCAAGAGCATACAGGATGTTTTCATATATGTTGTCCCATTTAATTCCTACAACTCTCTTTAGTTCCTTTCCTCATGCCCGGCTTATAATAGTCATCTAAATATTTGTTGAATTAATGAATGAACTGGGCCAGGTGCAATGGCTCATGCCTGTATTTCCAGTACTTTGGGAGGCCAAGGCAGGGGAGGATTGTTTGAACACAGGCATTTGAGAACAGCCTGGACAACACAGCTAGATCTCATGTCTACTCAACATTTTTTTTAAAAAATTAATTAATTAATTTTTTAAATAAAGATGGGGTTTCACCATGTTGGTCAGGCTGGTCTTGAACTCCCGACCTCAGGTGATCCACCCGCCTTGGCCTCCAAAGTGCTTGGATTACAGGCGTGAGCCACTGCGCCTGGCCTACTCAACATTTTTTAAAAGTTAGCCAGGCATGGTGGTACACACCTGTAGTCCCAGCTACTTGGGAGGCTGAGGAGGGAAGAGCACTTGGGGCTGGCGGCGTCAAAGCTGTAGTGAGTTGTGATTGTACCACTGCACTCCAGCCTGGGTGGCAGAGTAAGACCCTGTCTCAAAAAAAAGGACTCTGTGTTGCTAGGAAATCAAAGCTTTTTTTTTTTTTTTGAGATGGAGGCTCGTTCCTTTGCCCAGTCTGGAGTGTAATGGTGCGATCTCAGCTCACTGCAACCTGGGCCTCCTGGTTCAAGCGATTCTCCTGCCTCAGCCTCCTAAGTAGCTGGGATTACAAGCATGTGCCACCATACCCAGCTAATTTTGTATTTTAGTAGAGATGAACTTTCTCCATGTTGGTCAGGCTGGTCTCAAACTCCTGAGCTCAGGTGATCTGCCCGCCTCAGCCTCCCAAAGTGCTGGAATTGCAGGTGTGAGCCACCACGCCTGACCGCAAAGAATTCTTTATTTGGAGAGAGATCAGGCTCTAATTTCTGTTTTAATATATTTAACATTTGTTTTCATAAATAACAACCCATCTATAAACTGTTAATACTAATTTTTAACTATTTAAATTTTTATACATTTATAATAGTATAGTTGATTCTGTATGAATGATTCTACTACTAAGTATGAACTTGATACTCCTAAGTGAATTATTGTTTAAATTACAGACAAAACTATACACTACTAGAGCAATTTAAAATTAAAAAATAATTTGTCTCCTGGTATCTCCAAAACACAACCTAGAATTTTAACTTTGGCTGTACATTGAACATAGCTAGATGACTATTTTTATAATACTTCAGTGCCTCTTCCAGGTTGCATCAGACAGCATATTTTTGCCTAGATGGTGCCATGTTATTGTTTTGTGCATTTGGGTAGCACTTGATATTTCCAAAATGCATGCCAATCATATTATTAGTGTTTCAGCAAAGCCCTGCTGTGAGGTGGCTTGGCATTACTGAAGCCAAGCATAAAAAGAAGTATGCAGTTATCAGGAAGATGCTGATGGGGCTCCAGTGAAATGTCGATGAACAATAATTCACTTTATTCAAAACAGAAGTTTCTACAGATACATTTCAACAGAACTGTCAAAACCTCTTTCTGTATCATTTGAATTTCCAGCCTTAGAAATGAACCCTAATTTTCAAAGAAATAAGTGATTATTATATTGGTCTTACCTTCAATGTTAGCGCTTATGTGACTATTTAAAACTTATATACACAAAGATCGAAGTTCGTGAAGGCAATGTTTAAATCATTATTTCACATATGATAACTCACTTGCATTCTTAGCCAGAGAAACTTTTTGAAAGTCAGATTAAAGTAAAAATTAGATGATCTTATGGCAGAGAATCAGAGTCATTCAACTTAATGGATTTGGGATGGCCTCAAATTGCCTGGAATTTGCCATCTTAAAGATGAAATTTTAGTTAACAAGCCTAAAACACTTACCTATCATTACCTATAAACAGACCAGCATAGTCCAATAACCTGTTCTAATGCAAGAGATGGCCCTAGTCCATAAAGGACTCAAAGAAGAGGAGCAAACGCAAATAAATGAAGTGAAATTATTTGTATCAGTTAGAGATTGTATTTGGCTGCCCTGAACAGAAACCTGACTTTGAAGGCATAATCTAAAACAAGTTTCTTTCTCTTATGTAAACAGAGCCTTAGAGCTGGGCAGTGAGGCTGGTATGGAGGCCCCACGATGCCATCCAGTATTCGGGTTCTCCCTGTGTCATGGGCTTAACTTCGTCCCTCTCCTCCAAACTCAGACGCTCAAGTCCTAAACCCAGGACTAGAGAAAGTGACCTATTTCGAGATAGGGCCTTTAAAGTAGTAATTAAATTCAAATCAGGCTGGTTGGGTGGGCCCCCAACCAACCTATTGGGGCAGTCCACAGAGAGATGCCAGGGGAAAGTTCACAAAAAGGAAAAGTCATGTAACGATACCACAGAAAGGTGGCCATTTGCAAGACAAGGAGTCAGGCCTTTGGAGGAACCAAACTCCCACACCTCAATCTTGGACTTCCATGAACTGTGAGTTGCTTACGCCACCCAGTCTGTGATATTGTATTACAGCAGGCCTTATGAACAGATTTACCCTGTTGATTTGCTTTGACAGACTCCACATGTGGCCTCAGTTTCATGATTCAAGGTGGAGGCTCTACTTCCAGCCTCCCATCCTTTTCAGACAAAGAGAAGCTGAAACACGCTAAAAGGGAAGGGGACAGGCCGGGTGCAATGGCTCATGCCTGTAATCCTAGCACTTAGGGAGGCCGAGGTGGGAGGATAACTTGAGGTCAGGAGTTCAAAACCAGCTTGGGCAACATGGTGAAACCCCGTCTCTACTAAAAATACAAAAAAATTAGCCAGGCGTGGTGGCAGATGCCTGTAGTCCCAGCTACTAGGGAGGCTGAGGCAGGAGCACCACTTGAACCTGGAAAGTGGAGGTTGCAGTGAGCCGAGATCGCACCACTGCACTCCAGCCTGGCGACAGAGTGAGACTTCATCTCAAAAACAAAAAACAAACAAAAACAACCTGGGGCTGAGGGGAGGGATTCAGGTAGAGGCTGGGGAGTGCTGAACCTGTCATACCCCTTAGAGGCTAGCTGGAATACTTGAGCTGGCCCTGCTGGACAGAGACATGGAGGGGAGTTCATTAGTGAGCAGCATCTATTAGTATTAAACTGTGAGGCCGGGCACGGTGGCTCACACCTGTAATCCTAGCACTTTGGGAGGCCGAGGTGGGTGGATCACCTGAGGTCAGGAGTTCAAGACCAGCCTGGCCATCATGGTGAAACCCCATCTTTAAAAAATAAATAAACTGAGAAATGGAGAACCCCAAATATCAGCGGTTTGAGTGAAAAAGCCTTGTATTTCCCCTCTCATGTGAAAGAAGTCTGGAGTAGCCAGGTTTGCTCCACACTACTGCCCTGCTTGCCACACCCACCTCTTGGCCTATGATGACTGTTGAGTTTCAGTCACCATGACTCTGTTGCAACCAACAGGAAAGAAGAAAGGGAGAGAAAATCACCTATACCCTCCCTTTAAGGAAACTTTCCGAAAGTGTCACAAACCATTTCTGCTTATATCCAGAAGAATTCACATGGTCATTCCTAGCTGGACAGAAGACAAGGACACTTTATTCCGGATGGCCAAGTGCCTGGCTAAAAATGGGGGTAAAGGAGGCTCTATCACCATTGAGAAAGAGATGGAATTAGGAGGAGGATAGTGGCTTCTGACACACCAGTCCAGGGAGTTAAGAGCCTATGACAGCCTTGCTGAAAAGATCCAGTAAACTGCTGTGAAGACTACAGGATCCGAGTGATGCTGGTCAGCTGATTTCTGGTGTAGCATTTAAGCTAGATTCTCACTTCTCAAGTGTAGTTCATGGGCCAGCAGCATGGACATCACCTGGAAGCTGGCTAGAAATGCAAAATCAGGCTGAACCCCAGTCCTGCTAAATCAGAAGCTGGATTTTAACAAGATCCCAAGTATGGGGCTAGAAGATCTCAGAGAAGAGAAAAGTTAGAAACTGGGGAGATCGGCAGCATAGACTAGAGATTTGGGAGTCTTCTAGGTCAAGTGATAGGCTTCTGTGTGCCAGTTAGCTCCTTAACGAAGTGAATGTGAGGCAGGACAATAGGGAATTAGGGTAACTAAGGGTTAAGGCAGAAGCAAAAGAACAGCAGGTGCAGCCAGTTCTAGGCAAGATTAGGCAGCCTACAGGCCACATCCTCACTCCTGTGATAACAAGACAGAAGTTTCCACTTCAGACTCTGATTGGCCGTAGGCCAATTCTTCATAGGGTATAACCAATTGAAGGCCTCTAAAGGGCACCTAGAGGTGTTACCAAATTCTTTTAGTTTAATAAAAACCTTAAAGAAGATTGTAATCTTGTCGTGCTTGGTGGCTTATACCTATAATCCCAGCAATTTGGAGGCCAAGGTGGGCGGATCACTTGAGGCCAGGAGTTGGAGACCAGCTGGCCAACAAACAAACAAAAAACAGAAATTAGCCCAGTGTGGGGGTGCGCACCTGTGATCCCAGCTACCTGTGATCCCAGCTATTCGGGAGGCTGAGGCAGGAGAATCGCTCGAATGAGGAAGCGGACGTTGCAGTGAGCTGAGATCGTGACACTGCACTCCAGCCTGGGCAACAGAGTGACACTCCATCTCAAATGGAAGAACATTGTAACTGGGGCTCTAGAGCCACTTGCTGGAGGCTGATCTCACTCTGTGGAGTGTGTACTTTCGCTTCAATAAACCTGCACTTTCATTGTTTCTTTCTTCTCTCATTGCTTCATTCTTTTGTTGCTTTGTTTATGCATTTTGTTCAATTCTTTGTTCAATGTGCCAAGAACCCAGACAACTCAGTCAAGACTTTCCATCCTGTAACAAATGCAGAGGTGGCCAGAAAGCTGAGTGCTTCAACTCAGGGATGAGAGTGGAAGAAATTGCCAGAAAAGAACTAGGAATAGGAGAAAGAAAAGCACTTAGAAAGAAGGCAGTCTTGAAAACAAACTTTAAAAGAGTATTGGTGAAGTACAGATTCAATTACCCTGTCCTGTGGACCAGGCAGTCCTTAATCCTCAGAACAACCTTGAGTGGTAGAAACTGTGATTCCCACTTCATGTGATGAAGCTGAGCTTCAGAGATGATGGCTTGCCGAGATCACACACTAAATACTAACATAGCTCACTATCATATCTTGCAGAGAAATGACCAGTTTACAAAGCACTATTAAATACATTATCTAATTTAAGCCTTGTGATTACTTTGTGAAGTAAACAGAAAGTGACTTTTTTTTTTTTTTTTTGGAGACAGAGTCTTGCTCTGTCACCCAGGCTGGAGTGCAGTGGCATGATCTCAGCTCACTGCAACCTCTGCCTCCCAGGTTCAAGCGATTCTTCTACCTCAGCCTTCCAAGTAGCTGGAATTACAGCTACCTGCTACCATGCCCAACTAATTTTTGCATTTTTAGTAGAGACGGGGTTTCACCACGTTGGCCAGGCTGGTCTCAAACTCCTGACCTTAGGCAATCTACCCACCTTGGCCTCCCAAAGTGCTGGGATTACAGGCTTGAGCCACTGTGCCGGACTGTGGCTGTTATTTGAATTTTGCAAGTAAAGAATTCCAGGACTTTTGATTCTCAGTCCAATGTTGTTTTTTTATTCTCTCACTTTTCTTCCCTGATTTCCTACACATTGATGATAATGAAGAATAGATGTGAGTATGGGATTCCTCACATCTGAATTTAACTGTTTCTGAGGCTCTAGTTCAGGGGCAGACATTCAGTAAACCCTCTAATGATAACTGATATTGTTGTTTTTATTATAATTACAACTATTGGTTTTGTTCAAGAAAGCAATATTTATAAAACTAATTTATTAGAGTGAGGAGTACAGAAACCAAATATGGAGGGGAAATTTGAATGAAGATACAATGTCAGCAATGAGGGAAGGAATGCTAAATAATATTTCAGAGCCTGAACTTTGGAGTTGGACAGTTGAGTCTACATGCCAGCCCTGCTATTTATCAGAATGGGGGAGTCTGGGCAAAGTGGTAAACAGCCCATCACCTCCACTTCCTCATCTTCAAGGCTGACACTTCATGAGATATTATGAAGACTGAAAGAGATAAAGTATATAAGATGCTAGCCCAATGCTCAAAACAAATATTTAATAATTATAGCTATTATTAAATCCTGGTTATGGATGGAAGAGTGGACTTGGTGGAAGTCACAGCAGCAGCAGATTCGAGAATTAAATACCCTACATTGACTGCTTTGAGTGTTTATCAGTTTATAGACTGTATTTATGTCAACTTTAAAAAGAATAATCTCTCTTCCTCAGGCCCACAGTTTTTACACTCTGATTATAATTAACTTGCCTTTTAATGATGCTGCCTTCATGACCGATGTTTCCAAGTTGTAGATTTTTAAATTTCTATATTTACCGTAAATGTATTTGGTAACTGAATCTAGCAAATGAGGACAAAACGAAGAGTCACGGTCCTTTACCTTTAATGTCTATGAAGTGAAAGAGATCAAAGGGGCAACTCTGAACTTACTGTCTCATTTATGAGAAGCTTTGGCACAATTTATGAAGGTGACAGATGTTCTGCTTCCTAGAACCTTTTTGTTCCATCACCAAAATCTATATTTTTCCTTTAGTATATTGATTTCTAGTTACAGAACGGGAATGGCTATTAAATATCTTTATTTGGGAGCTTGGGGGTGCCGGAATGTGAGAAGAAAAATGCATCAGTAGCTAAAGGACAGTTGATGGGATGGGTGGAGAAGGGCCCAAGAGAAGGTAATCTGTGTCTGGGAAATTATTTACCATTTGAAAGGCACAGAGACTTGCCAGAGGAAGAAAGAGGGAGCAAATGAGAAAAGCATCCAATCACATGAAGCCCTTTGATGGATGAGGAAGGTACTTTTAAAGATGAGAAAGCACTTTCCCCATCAGCCAGATGGCTCATCTCATCTCTTTGCAGCTAGCAACACAGGGGAAAGATCCAGAGTAAAAAAAAAATCACGGAATAATCTGTTGTGAATAAGCTGATGTAAACCAATTACAAATCGAAGCGTTCTTCGTTCTTCTTTTCTGTTTTGATGAAGGGACACTGATTTCTCTTTGGGGGTGGGGTTGGATTTTGACTACCAAAATGTAGCTGGTAATTGAGTTGACTGATTATGAAAAATGTTCCAAACACTGTTTTTCTTAGCAATGCAAATAACATTTCTATAGTGTATTTATAGTTTCAAGGCATCCTCACCTGCATTCTCTGATTTTATCTTATAAATAGCCCTGTGAGGTAGGTATCATTATCCTCATTTTATACATGAGGAAAGTGAGGCTTAGAGAAATTAATTAATAACAGTCTCCAAACTTGGGTCTGTTTTACTATACTGTCTTTCTTTGGGTCTTCCAACAAATGGTAATCTATGGCCATGGTTCTCACAAAGAGCTTTGTTTTTTTTTGGTGGGGGGAGGGGCAGGGGGCATCTCCTAGGTTTCCATAATGTGTTTTCCCTCCAAACAAATTCCATGATCCTTGGCATCTCTCAAAGGCCTGAAGAGCATATCTGAGGTTGCCTGGAGGGGACCTGGAGTGAGGGTGGGTGCTAGGAGTGGAAAGAGCGGCGCAGTCCTACCAGCAACTAAGCTACTGCTTCCCTTGGCTTCAGGGGACCCTGTGTCCTGGTGACATCCCTGTTCCCTTGCCACGCCCTCTCTTGTATCCCCTTAGAGCCCCTGGGCTGCCCTCCAGCCATCCTAAGTATCCCATCCCTCTAAAGTCTGTTTGCTTCCATCCCCCTCAGGACATCTTAGCCAGGAAAGCAATCACTTTTTGCACATGACTATCTCCTTGAGATGATTTCTAGCTTAGGGAATAAACAGCCAGGGAAGAGGACATCTTCCTTGGCCACACTGGACATGCTTCATGGGCAGAAAGCCTCCAGGCTTGAAGCTACTTCTCCACTTCCTCCCCTCCTGATAACTTCCTGGCCTGATGGAACCTCTTCCATAATCAGCGGTCAATAAGCTTAGAATTGTGCCTATACCCAGAGGACAGGGAGGCTTGCATCAGCTTGGCAGTGCAGAGTAATGCCAGCTACAGTTACAGAGACCAGAATTGTTATTAGTTAGAATATAGATTTGCCTGTATTTGAACTTTGGCATCACCTCTTGCTAACTGTGGTGCGTTCTCTATGACTCAGTGTATGCATTGTTCAAGTAGGGTAATAATAGTGCATATAGAGTTATAATGAGGATTAAAAGTGCTATATATGTAAAGAACTGTTCCTGGCATACGAAAAGGTTCCATAAGGGTTACATCAATTAAATTGTTTAAATTACTACTTTTTGAAGTGCCTATTCTATGCTAGGTTCTTTGCAACTGAAATTCAGATGTCTGCTGGGGTTACCTTGAACTCTCAGATGGAGGTAAGTGGTTTATACCTCCTTTTCTATGGCTTATGGTAAACCAAATAATTTTCCCAAGACTTCTTGGAATTCCAAAGGGTTCCTTATATTTCTTGATTAGCTCAGGCTCCCAACACCAGCTTCTTCAGAATTATTTTTGTAGGGGATTATTTTGCTATTCTCCACATTGTATCTCACAGATGTTTTACTCAATATTCTCATGAAACTTACCAAGGCAGTCATGTACGTAGTGACATTTACTTAATCTTTGGAAAAAGGAAGGTTTTACATTACAAGAACCCAATCAATTTTAAATTCAATATCAGTCATGTCTATTCTTTAAGGCCTTAGACATGGTCCATATTTTAGGATCTGGCCTTTTGCTGAATTCCTTAATCCTCCTCTCTCTTCCTTTTTCCTAGTGTCTCAGTCCATTCAGGCTGCTATACCAAAATCCCTTATGCTGGGTAATTTATAAACAATAGAAATGTATTGCTTACAGTTCTGGAGGCTGAGAAGTCCAAGATCATGGTGGCAGCATGGTCACGTTAGGTGAGAGTCCACTTTCTGATTCATAGATGGTAACTTCTCACTGTATCCTAACCTAGTGGAAAGGACAAATGAGCTCCCTTAGCCTTTTTATAAGGGCACTAATCCCATTCATAAGGGACCTCTCCCCATGACCTAATCACTTCCCAAGGCCACATATCTTAATACTATTGCATTGGAGATTAAGTTGAAACATCTGAATTTCAGGGAAACACAAGCATTCAGACCATAACCTCTACTATCTCTTCTCCTTAAGCCTTCGCTCCAGATTGCCCCAGACTCCAAATTCTTGTTCCATAATGCAGAAAAATCCATTAAGTTTTCTCTAACCAGCTGTTTAAAAACCTGGCCAGCTGGGTGCAGTGGCTTATACCTGTAATCCAAACACTTTGGGAGGCTGAGCTGGGAGGATCGTTGAGGTCAGGAGTTTGAGACCAGCCTGAGCAACTTATTGAGACTCTGTCTCTACAAAAATTAAGAAAAGTATTCAGGTGCAGTGGCATTCACCCGTGGTCTCAGCTACTCAGGAGGCTGAGACAGGAGGATTACCTGAACCCAGATGCTTGAGGCTGCAGTGAGTCATGATTACAACACTGTGCTACACCCTGGGCAACAGAGCAAGACCTTGTCTCTAAAAAAAAAAAAGGGAAAGAAAGAAAAAGAAAAACCTGGGCTAAACTTTTAAAGACCACTACTCTGTCACTCAAAAGCCTTGCTAAAGATTAAAAAATTATCCTTTTTAAGAACTTCATTAGATTATTGGCCAGAGATTAAATAATTCTCATCTGTGTTTGTATGTAGATGGAAAACAGGAGAGGTTTTTTTTTTTGTTTTTTTTTTTTGTTTTTTAATTTTCTTGGAGATAGTCTCGCTGTGTTGCTCAGGCTGGAGTGAAGTGGCACATGATCTTGGCTCACTGCAACCTCCACCTCCCGGGTTCAAGCGAGTCTCATGCCTCAGCCTCCTGAGTGGCTGAGATTACAGGCTTGAGCCACTATGCCAGGCTAACTTTTGTATTTTTAGTAGAGACGGGGTTTCACCATGTTGGCCAGGTTGATCTTGAACTCCTGACCTCATATGATCTGCCCAACTCAGCCTCCAAATTGTTGGGATTACAGGCATGAGCCACTGTGCCTGGCCGAGAGTGGTTATTAAACACACATTATCTCAATTCTCACAGCAAAACTGCAAGGTAGGTCTGATTCCCCCTCAATTTTATAACTGGAAAACTAAGAACCAGAGAAATTAAAGAATCCACTCAAAGTCATCTAGTTGCGAAGGGGTGAGCAGAGTCAAGACCATGGGGCCATGTCAGTCTGATGCCAAATCCCTCACTGTTTTCATTACACTACACTGCCTCTTATGTTATGCTTGGTCTTATGAATCTGAAGTATCCCAAGGTGGTGACAGAAATTAATGCAACTCCCCCCTGAGGGAGCCAATTGCATCTTGGACAACCCCAAGCTGTGCTCCTGGCTTCCATCTTAATGTAGATGTCCATGTCTTCATACATGATGCCCAGACCTGAGCCCAGCCTTCCAGGTGGGATCTGACCAGAAAACAGAAACCACCCCACTATATTCTTTACTCTGGATTTCTAGTTATGAAATCTGAGGTCCCTTTGGCTCCTTGAACCCAAATTGCATTGCTGATTCTTCCTGGGTTTTCAGCCAGTGGAAACCTGTAGAACAAAGGTCCCCCTTAAGTTCTGGAGTCAATCCCAGGGTGAATCCTTGCTTCACCACTTCCTATGAGAACTGAGACAACTCAGTTCTCTTATTTAATCAACGGTATTGCTGATTGCACAAAAAGAAACAACAATACTATTTATCTCATAAAATTGTTAGAAGAATTAAATAAATTAATGCATGCATGATGCTAACCCAGTACCTGGAACATTGTAAAGTTCAACAAACATTAGATATAACAGTAATACTTACAAATGCCCATCTCTTCTACCTCCAAATAAATTTCATCTCTCCACTTCCCCCATCTTCCCTACTCCTAACACATACACACACAAACCCATTACTAAACACACTCTTCTAAAGCAGAAAGTCTGGCCTTAGAAACCCTGAATTCAGTTCTTTTTTCTTTTTCTTTTTTTTTTTTTTTTTTGAGATGGAGTCTTGCTCTGTCACCCAGGCTGGAGTGCAGTTGTGCGATCTTGGCTCACTGCAACCTCTGCCTCTTGGGTTCAAGGATTCTCCCACCTCAGCCTCCTGAGTAGCTGGGACTATGTTGGCCAAGTTGGTCTCCAACTCCTGACCTCAGGCAATCTGCCTGCCTCAGCCTCCCAAAGTGCTGAGATTACACGCATGAGCCACCACCCCCGGCTGGATTCAGTGCTATCATATGCTAGCTGCATGACCTTGGGCAAGATGCTTAACTTCTCTACGTTGCAGTTTCTTCCTCTCTAAAATGGAAACCATAACTGTGTATTTACTTAACTCACAGCATCATCATGAAGATTACATAAGGTAGAAATATAAGGAAACTCCATAGTTATTGGTACATTATATCCATTTTCCTTCTAATGATGTTGGTAGTTTCTTTTAAAACTAATTACAGGTCTTTAATCTCTATCAAAATGTACAGACTCATTTAGAATTTATCAGATTAACATTGCTCTACATTGCTTCTCTATGTTCAGCCTTTCTCATGTGATACATTTATCTGTTTGTGAGTTTTTAAAAATTCTATTCATATTAAAATGAAAGCATAGGACCCTTATCCCTTCTAGTCACAAATTTTCTTTTATTCATTAAGAATAAAAGAAACAACTAGCTACATTGTTTACTGTACTGGGGGCAATGGCAGAGTCAAAGAAATATAATTTGGGGTGTGTGCCCTCGAGTCTGTTAGTCCTTTGGAGAAATGACCTACATTCTTAAACTTAAATGTTAATATCTTTTTTTTTTTTTTTGAAAAGCAGTCTCCCTCTGTTGCCCAGGCTACAGTGCAGTGGCACGATCTCAGCTCACTGCAACCTCCACCTTCTGGGTTCGAGCGATTCTTCTGCCTCAGCCTCCCAAGTAGCTGCGATTACAGGCATGCGCCGCCATGCCTGGCTAATTTTTATATTTTTAGTAGAGGCAGAGGTCTCCCTATGTTGGCCAGGCTGGTTTCGAACTCCTGACCTCAGGTGGTCCGCCCGCCTTGGCCTCCCAAAGTGCTGGGATTACAGGCATGAGCTAACGTGCCCGGCCCAGATGTTAATATCTTGAAACAATTATACATCCTGTCAAAGAAATCTGGAAGACCTCAAACTCTCCAATCACAGAACAAACTTGTAACTTTGATGGCAGTTGTCTTTAACAATATTCCCTGCAGGCCCTATCCGAAATGGAGGAGACATGACATTACAGAATTGCAAAATAGGATTCATCACCTAACTTTAATGCTGAATGGTTTGGAGATCATTCAGACTAACTCTCATGTTTTACAGTTGAAGATAATGATACTGGAGAAGGAGAGGGACTTATCCCAAATCATCCGCCGGTGGCAGAGCCTGGACAAACCGATGTCTCCTTCCTTCACTCGTTTGGGGTTGTTGCTGGACTGCAGGGACCCGAAGTAGGTAGAGAAGGATATAGGCCACCGGAAGAAGAGGTATTTTGCAGGAGTCTGGTTTTTCCTGCTTCCAAATCGGTGGGATGTCAGCGAAGGGAGGATCTCTGGAACAGAGGAGCTAACAAGGTCTGAAAACCATCCCTGAGGGTGCTGTGGTTGGGAACTCGAAACCTTGCCAGACAGTTAAAAGCATTTCTGCGAATGTGGTTTCTGAGGGCGAGGAAGCCCTCCCCCGCACCAGCGCGGGCCCCGCCCGCCGAGTGCCCGACAGTAACCCCGAGGCGTGCTGCAGCCCAGGCGGTCTTCAACGTAGTCATCCGGAAGACAAAAACCAGAAAATGTGCGCCTTCTCATTTGAAACCTGGTCGTTAGGACCGGCCCCTCCCCAGCAGAAATGGGAACATTTAGTTTGCGCCCACGTGGCTCTTCTGCGGGCGTGTGCTCCACTCGGAAGCCCGGAGCTCTGTCTGGAATAGGCCTCGCTCCCTTCCTCTCTGCCTTTTGCGGGAAGAAGGTTGTGGGGCAACCGGCACAGCTGAATAGAGGCCAACAGTGGGAAAAGGGAGAGCGTGACAACAGATGGGAGGAGGAGGGAACGAGGGGTAATGGAGCGTCAGGGCCCAATGTCGCCCAGCCATACCCAGAAATTAGGGTGCGTCTGCAAAGCTCACAGCCTCCATTTGAGAGCGGAACCGAAACCATCTCAAGATAGAAGCTCCGGACGCCCAGCCGCGGCGGGCAGTGGGCGGCGCGCAAGCGCGCGGGGCCCGGAATCTGACCTCGAGTTACCCGGCGCGGCGAGTCGCGGCGAAGTAGGTGAAAGGTAACTAGCAGTCGCTGCTCGGGGCGACGGCCGCGGGCGCGCGTGCGCGAGGCTGGGCCCTGGGCTCCGTTCTCCTCCAAGTTTCTCCCAAGTCTGCACTTCACTAAACTGTGAGTGTGTCATGGGCCAGTTCATGAAGTGATGGAGTGCGGACATCGAGCAGATTTGGGAAATTCCTATCACCCACTCCTCTATGGAGAAATGAGGTCCAGACGGGGTGCAGGGGAGAGAACCACCTGTTGAACGCCATGTGTGTGTTTGTCGGGCAAGGTGCTGGGCGCCCTTCTTAATTCTCACTACCCTTTGAAAGACCTCAAAATGATCTCTCATGGAAGAGAAACCGAGGCTCTATGAGTTCATTTAATTTAACCAAGTTCATCCAATCAGTTAAGGGCAATTTCCGTGAAAGGTCCGTGCTTCAAGGTGGGTTTTGTCCCTAATACACACAAATGACACCTGTAGCACATTTGGCAAGGCACCCTCATAGGCATTATACACTCCATCCTTACCAGAAACCTATGAGGTAGTAGGTATTGTGGCTATTTTCTTTTTGCAGATGGGGAAACTGAGACTCAAGGAAGTTGTTCTAGAATCCCACAGAGAATATCAGAGGTGAGATTTTTCTCTCCCATTTTAGAGAGATTAAAAAAGTTCAAAGCTCAAAGTCAGCTTCTCCCATCATCAATCTGAAAACCTATGAGAACTTCAAGCTCTATTAAATGAGTGGCCCAGGCCGTGCTAAAGACAAAGAAGTTCTCATTATTGGAGGTCTCCTTTGCAGGTTTCCATTACAAAATTACAAAGTGATCAACTCTTCTAGAAGATAGTCGGGTTGTTCACTTATTAAGGGCAGGGGACAGAGTGCACTACTCACAATTGCTGAATTGGGTGTTCGTTGGGTGAGCTTATGACAATGAACACATTTCCAATCCCAGATTACCCAAGGGGGAAGCTGCCATTGTGGTGTCAGGCAATGGGTGAAGTAGCTTGTTTGTGACTTTTCCCAGATGAGGGTTTTTGCAATCACACAGCAAACATACTTAGCATGCACTCTGCGGTGTTTCTGTAGCTGGAAAACAGATGGGAACTTCAAAAAGCAGGAATGCCTTGCTTCTCTTGAAAATTCTGTTCTGTGTTTGTCTTGGTCTTCTCAGGCTGGGTACTTAAACAGCAGACATTTATTTCTCACAATTCTGGAGGCTGGACCAGACCAAGGTGCAGCCTGATTTGATTCCTGTGGAGGCCCCACTTTCTGGCTTGCAAACAGCCATCTTATCACTGTATGCTCTCGTGACACAGAGAGACTTCTCTCTAGAGTCTCTTCTTATAAGGCATGAATCCCATCATGGGGGCTCCACCCTTATAACCTCATCTAAACTGAATTACCTCCCAAAGGACCCACCTAATCATCATGTTGGAGGTTAGGCCTTCAACCTATGAATTGGGTGGAAGAGAGCACAAACATTCACTCATAACAATCTTAGATGTCTGGAAGTTTGCCCACCTCCATACATGGTAGAAGCCGTAGATTCCCCCTACCCTGTCAGGGTTTCCTGTGACACAAGAAGTAGATCACCCAGGGAGGGGCACAGGAACCCAGTCACGACTCCACCCACCCCAGTAACCCCTTGGTGCCTCAGCTGTTCTTCAGAATCACAAAGACCAGAAAACAGAAGCAGCTCCTCTCCTCCTCTCCCAGGAGGCTTTGGAAACAGAGGGAAATGCAAATGGAAATTCCCCAAAAGAGAAATTCAGGGGAAGCAGAAAAAGCTGCAGCAAAGCAGGTCTACCCCCTGCCACCCTCATTTCTTTCCAAGAATCCCCTCCCTTGAGTGTGCCATCAGAGAATTGGAATGTCACTGCCCTGTCACTGCCCTGTCCCCCCAAGACTGTGTTGCTGCTCAGGCTGATAAAGACAAAGGCTGCAACTGGACTCTCTTTGCCCGAATATAACCCTGCCTTGAAGCCTTCCTGAGGTGACCAGGGGGAGATCATGTGCTGCCTGACGCTGTCAAGATGCCAGTGTGAGCTGCCTGCCTGGTGATGTTGGCAGGAACAAGGCTGCTTGGGAACTTACATCAGCACCCTGTGGAGGGGCTAAGGGCTTTGGCATGGTAGGCCCTGTGCTGACACTTGTAGTTGAATTCCCTCCCGTATGATCCTCCACAACCCTATGCAGTAAGTGGTGTGGCCCCCGTTTTGCAGACGATGAAACTGAGGCTCTGAAAAGGTAAGCGATTTCCCCACATCATACAACCAGTAAAAGGCATGGCTGACACTCAGCTCCTTTCACTGCTCTAGGCATTTAAACCCAACACCCCAATAGAACAGGCTCTTGCAGCTGGCTGGGAAAATTGTCCCTAGGTTTCTTCCTTTCTTCCCTAATTATTCCAGAGAAATTTCAATAGCAATGTAGAACAAGTCAAATTCCATGCCTTACCCACAGTTAAATAATGAGTGACTTTATAGTGGAATGAATGAATGAAGGCAGAAAATGAGAGTAGATAAAGTGCCTGGAATTTTACCTGACACATAGTAAACAATCAATGTTTCCCAAATGGTTGAATAAAGGAATAAGAATATCAAAGAATATGGAAAGGAAGAATTTCAGTGTGAGGTGCAAATATTTTAGGATAACCATTTCCCTCCCTTAAGCTCGCAAATAAAGTTTATGATCCTGTTGCAACTTGAAGTTCTTATTTTGTAATTATTGGTGAAAGATTTACTGACCCTCGCAGGTTATCAGTAAATATACAGAAAGTAGATGCAGCAAAGCCCTGGTCCACGTCCCCTCCCTATTGGGTTGCTTCCCCTGGGTGTCTCTAGTATGTGATATGCGCTGCTGGCTTTTATCATTAGGAAAGGCCTTTCATTCCATTCAAAAAGAGCTACTACTCTTATGAAGCCCTAAGTAGGTTAGTGCATAAGATATGGTCCTTGCTCCCCAGGTGAGGAAACATAAGTTTTAGTCAGACGTTCCATGTTTGAGTCCTGCTCTTGCTAAGGTGTATGTTTCAACACATCATTTAATCTTAGCAATCCTCATTTTCCCATATATAAAATGAGTGTATATATAAAATGAGTACTTTAAGGATAGTAAGGGAATTTAATAGCATGTGATATATAAAAAAAAAAGGCGGGGATTAGGGGAAGGAGTTGATAAGTAGCAAATGCTATTAATTTAATTTAATTCAAAGAGAATATGGGGAGTGTTTTCTCATCAGTTACAAAGCCTAGCCTCTCCAGGAAAAGGGAATGGAGAGGTATACACTTGAGACCTAAGAGAGATTCTGGGCTGGGGGGTTTCCAGGCAGCACAGAGCATGGGAGAGCAGAAAGGTTTGTTGTTTTTTTTTTTTGAGATGGAGTCTCACCGTGTCGCCCAGGCGGGAGTGCAGTGGCATGATCTTGGCTCACTGTAACCTCTGCCGCCCAGGTTCAAGGGATTCTCCTGGCTTCTCCTGCCTCAGCCTCCTGAGTAGCTGGGATTATAGGTGCCCGCCATCACGCCCAGCTAATTTTTGTAGTTTTGGTAGAGACAGGGTTTCACCATCTTGGCCAGGCCGATCTTGAACTCCTGACCTTGTGATCCACCCACCTTGGCCTGCAAAGTGCTGGGATTACCGGCTTGAGCCACCACAACCAGCTGAGAGCAGGAAGTTTTACTGCCTGGGAGTAGTGCAGAAACTCAGCAAGTGTGTCCTGGGCCTTACACCTCAGCTTTGAGCCTGTCTGCCGCTTCCCTACTGAGATAGGAATGTGTCCCTTGACTACAGTGGCTGCAGGAGGAAGGAGCATCCCAGAACAGCTGAATTCAGTGAAAAATCTTCTGTCTCACTGTGCCCCTGTCTTGCTTGGGTCAGTCTGAATTCCCAGCAGCCAGAAGGTGTTGAACCTTAGTTAGATGCTGGCCCCTTAACATTCAGAGTGCACTGATACAAATATGGAATTGGTAAGGATAGAATGATGTGAGGGTTTAAGAGTGAAGGGATCCATACAAAAAAAAAAAAAAAAATAGAAAGAATGAAAAAGACCCAGTATTTGATAGCACAACAGTGACTGTAGTCAAAATAATTTAATTGTACCTTTTTTTTCTGAGACTGAGTCCCACTCTGTTGCCCAGTCTGGAGTACAATGGTGCAATCTTGACTCACTGCAACCTCTGCCCCTCAAGGTTCAAGTGATTCTCCTAACTCAGCCTCCCGAGTGGCTGGGACAACAGGCACCCTCCACCATGCCCAGCTAATTTTTTGTATTTTTAGTAGAGACTGGTTTCACTATGTTGGCCAGGCTGGTCCCGAACTCTTGACCTCGGGTGATCCACCCACCTTGGCCTCCCAAAGTGCTAGAATTACAGGTGTGAACCACCACGCCCGGCCTTTAACTGTACGTTTTAAAATAACTGAAAGAATACAATTGGATTGTTTGTAAGACAAAGAATAAACGCTTGAGGAGATGGATACCCCATTTTCCATGCTGTGGTAATTATGCATTAAATGTCTGTATCAAAATATCTCATGTATCCCATAAATATATACACCTACTATATACCCACAGAAATTAAAAATTAAAAAAAAATAGTGGAAGAACCTTGCACGCTTCGGAAGGAGAAACTCCCCCCGAAAGATGACTTTTAGCTGAAATGCCAAGAATGGAGCCTATTTTGCCCAGGACAGAAAAAAACAAACGAAGATTTATGCCTTTTAGCAAAACAAAACAAAAACAAAACTAAAACTGAGTAGAATTCCACTTTGGCCATACCAAATATTTTGTTTCTTTGACCCAGAGACTTATGAGAACTGGAAAAGAAAACACTGGAGGACCCCTCTTGGTTATGTTGGAAGGAAAGCGAGCAACTAAGTTCTTGCTGCCTCGTGTTTGACTCATTTACCAGCTCTGTGGCCTTGGCTGGTCCCCTCCCTCTGTGCCTCTTTCTTTGTCTATAAAATAAACATTCTCGTACCTTACAACATTGGTGTAGGGATCAGATAAGATGACAAAGGTAAAGTAGCCCCCAAGATGCCAGGGACGTGAAAAATTCTAGAGAAATGGCAGCTTCTTTTTCTTTCCCCCCGTACTGAGTAAATGCCACATCAGGGGTCAGAACTCAATAAAGCTGAGCTCATTCATTTGCATTTAGCCACACAGCTTCTTTTAAAATTATAGGCCCAAGAAAGGCTTCAGGGTCTCCTGCTAGACTCAGAAATGTCTGCTTTTCTTCCATCTTATCCACAGAAAAACGGATGCAAGTGTTCGCTCCTTGGGAAAAAACCAACTCTATTAATTAAGCATAACCCCATTCTGTCTGAAGACTGTAATTACCCTTCTGTGTAGATGTCTTGCCTTGAGATTCCCCCCTGTTCCCTGGGGTAACCTGTCAGAGCCCGGCTTCCTTAGGGAGGAGATACAGAAGGGTTGAGATCTTAAAATCTGTCCACAGAGAACGAGTTCTAGTCCCCCCTGGAAAGTTGTTGAAAACAATTAGTGTGAGCCCCATTTCTTCCTTGAGCTTGCTGACAATTCCAAGGACAACCACACAGAGGAAAGCTAAGCCTCTAAGGCATTTCTCCAATAATCCAAAATGCTGAGGTGTCAAGAAAACACCCAAGTTTAACCCACACTGCTCTTTTTCTCTCTTCACACTTGAATTCATTGTAGTGAGTTTACAGAAAATTTTAATTCCCTAAGGGTTTTTCTTTTTTGCACTGTTAGTTGTCACTGGGAAAAACTGTCAGGGCTATTTAAAAAGAAAAAAAAAACAGTAAGTTTGACTCCAAGCTCAACCCATCTCAATGATTTAATGTGCCTTTGGGGAAATCAGGAGGCAGTCATTGCAAGAGCTTAGAAGGGGAGCCAAGTGACTGGGACCTGAGCCCTGTTTCTACCTCTATCAAGATGGGCAGGCAGGGCACACTGGCTCATACCTGTAATCCCAGCACTTTGGGAGGCTAAGGCAGGCGGATCCCCGGAGGTCAGGAGTTCGAGACCAGCCTGGCCAACATGACAAAACCACATCTCTACTAAAAATACAAAAGAAAAAAAAAAAATTAGCTGGGCGTGTTGGCACATGCCTGTAGTTGCAGCTACTTGGGAGGCTGAGGCGGGAGAATCACTTGAACCTGGGAGGCTGAGGTTGCAGTGGGCCAAGATTGCACCACTGCACTCCAGCCTGGGTGACAGAGCAAAACTCGGTCTCAAAAAAAAAAAAAAAAAGCCCGGGCGAGGTGGCTTACACTTGTAATCCCAGCGCTTTGGGAGGCTGAGGCGGGCAGATCACAAGGTCACAAGATTGAGACCATCCTGGCTAACACGGTGAAACCCCGTCTCTACTAAAAATACAAAAAAATTAGCCTCCGTGGTGGCACATGCCTGTAGTTCAGTACTTGGGAGGCTGAGGCAGGAGAATTGCTTGAACCCAGGAGGCGGAGGGTGCAGTGAGCCAAGATCACGCCACTGCACTCCAGCCTGGGCAACAGAGCAAGACTCTAACTCAGAAAAAAAAAAAAAAAAAAAAGATGGGCAGCATTTGCTACATCATTTTTCTTTTCTTAGCCTCAGTTTCACACCTACATACTTAGAGGTTTGGTTATTCAATCCTTAGGTTCGTGTCTAATTATCAGTCAACTCTGGTATGGATTTGTAGTTATGCTACCTGCCTCCAAAGAAGAGAGAGTTCTGAAACTAGTAGCCAGTATTTCAGAAACTTCAAACAAAAAAAAACACAGACATATATTAAAGTTCAAGCACAAACACCCATACACAATTGTAATTCAGTAACAAAGTCTAATTCAGGAAAATATGTACTTGAGAACAATACAAGTATTATTTCTTTCTTTGCCAACAGTTAAACTAAATTAAGTTAGATTTAACCTTTTTTTTTTTGAGACAGGGTCTCACTTAGTTGCTTAGGCTCGAGTGCAGTGGTGCGATCATGGTTCACTGCAGCTTTGACTTCGCTCAGGTGCTCTTCCGACCTCAGCCTCCTGAGCGAGTAGCTGGGCGTATACGCATGTACCACCATGCCTGGCTAATTTTTATATTTTTTGTAGACATGGGGTTTCACTGGGTTTCCAGGCTACTCTCAAACTCCTAGGCTTAAATGATCTACCAGCCTTGGCTTCCCAAAGCGTTAGGATTACAGGCATGAGCCGCCACGCCCAGCCCAAATTTAACCTTTTTTTTTTTTGCTAAATTTATTTTATTTATTCTGCTATGTCTTGAGGGTTTTTTTTTGTAATTTTTTTTTACCAAGTCCAAACCTCACAATTGAGTATGTTTTTTAAAGGAAGTGCATACATTTGGTTCAAAGATAATATTTTGCCAACTTTTATTAATTAGGGGAAACAACAAATTTGTCTGTTTACCTTTCAGCACATGTATATATTTAGATAAGGAATGAAGACCTTTGAAATCAATAACTAGGGAGAACAATGAGTACATTTATGAATGAACTTTTTTTCATATGAATAAAACTAGGAAATGGCTGGCTTGGTGTAGTGGGCACTGTTGGGTGTCCTGTCCAGATTTCCTGTAATCCAAGCACTCGTCTGTCCTCTAGCTGCTTCGAGTGGTCACTGCTGATGGCTCACAATGGCTCACTTTTCCAGAAATTGTCCTCTGTAGAATGGAAACTGACTCTCCTTGAGGTTATGTTCTCCACGCCTCAGCTTGCAGCCAAAACTGACTGAAATGGAGTTAAAATATCTGGCATCTCCCCTCAGGGTGGAACAAACTCTGCATGTGATTTAGGCTCCAGAAACCCCTTGGGTCAGGCCAACACTGGGCTTTTTCTGAAGCAATATCTTTGCTTGACTCCTGGACCTTCCCTGTCCTGCTGTCCTCAGTCTCTTACAGGTTTCTTTGGTGAATCATCTGTCAATAGATATGCCTAAATCCCTGTCTCAGACTCTGCTTCTAGACCTAAGATCAAACTTGACCTAACTCAAGAATGGTCTGTTATTATAAGTAGCCAGTAATTAAAACTACATTTCCATGTATTTATTTATTTATTCAATCAATATTTATTGAATTGTCAACTGTGAATTTCAATACAGTAGGTATTGAAATACAAAATGCAATACTGGGTATATACCCAAAGGATTATAAATCATTCTACTATAAAGGCACGTGCACACGTATGTTCATCGCGGCACTGTTTACAATAGCAAAGACCTGGAACCAACCCAAATGCCCATCAATGATAGACTGGACAAAGAAAATGTGGCACATATACACCGTGGAATACTATGCAGCCATAAAAAATCGAGTTTGTGTCCTTTGTAGGAACATGGATGAATCTGGAAACCATCATTCTCAGCAAACTGACACAAGAACAGAAAACCAGACACCAAATGTTCTCACTCATAGGTGGGTGTTGAACAATGAGAACATGTTGGCACAGGGAGAGGAGCATCACACACTGGGGTAGGTTGGGGGGGTGGGGGACTAGGGGAGGGACAGCCGGGGGGGTGGGGAGGCTGGGAAGGGAAAATACTGGGAGAAATGCCTGATGTAGGTGATGAGGGGACGGAGACTCCAAACCACTACGGCATGTGTGTACCTATGCAACAACCCTGTGGGATGGGCACATGTACCCCAGAACTTAAAGTACAATTTTAAAAATGCAAATTTTTAAATCTTAGAATGATATAATTGTCCTCCCCACAATTTGCATCAGTTTATGGTTCCACCAGCAATATAAATGAATATTAGTGAGCCCTCAAACCATCACTGAGTACAATAGACTCTTGGCATTCTTGGGTTTATCATTCTCAAATTTCCACCCCTCGGAACTTCCCAGAAGGTTCCTGACATGTAGTAAGTGGTAGTTGAGACAGAAATGGAAAACTGGCAAGACTGATCTGAGTAGGTCACTTAGCACTCTAAGTCTAGCTGAGGTCTTGGAGTTTGCAGTTGGTGGAGGAGCTCTGAGCAGGGCCTTGCTGACTTCATTCTGCAGCCTGGCTGCTTCTCAGCATGCCTCCATCCATCAGCGCATTACCGTGCAGCAGCAGTCTTCAACGCCCATCATCATCTCTGAATTTTTGCACATTCAGGTCAGCTCATGATTCACTTGATTTCAGTAATGATATCATAATATAGCGTCAAGTTTATTTCCATAGCAGAATTTATTTTAAAAGCCCTGTTAAGTTACTTTAGTCTATTAGTTAGAGACTTATTAGGGGTTTAATGAAGTTACTTCAATGTCTCAGTCATCCCTTAATGCATTTTCTGGGGAAAGTTAGATGCTACAGTGATGTTTGACAATTGGAATTTCCAAATTCTGAAGACATCCCTTACAGGTGTCAGGAATCTTCTGTTATTCCAAGTGAAATGGAATTTCAAATACTTGATTCCTTTCAGAGGGCATAGAATCTATGCAAATGAGTAAGTGCTTCTAATGTCACCTTTCTGTCTGTTTCACACTCCTTGATCCAGGGGCATTTGTGACCTTTATGGACAGACTTCTAATTAGCTCAGTAAATGCACAATCCCACAATCTGGAAGTTTTGGGTTCTAAGTACCAGGTCTAGTCCTGACTAGCTGGGTGTCTTCAGGAGACTTACTTCTGTGGGTTTCAAGTTCCTCATCTTTAAAAGAGAAGTTTATTCTCAAATAGTGATTCCCAGACTGCGATCCTAGAACGTCACTGGAGTCTTAAGGGTAGTAATGGGTATTCATAGGCTAAACTATTTCTAATGTTTTAGAAACCCTCATGGAAATGTGCATTTATCCTGTATTAGGTTTGATAGGATAATAATGGAGGCCCTTTTCTTTGTTTGGGCTGTGATAATGCAGGAGTCTTCACAATGCTATGAGGTATATACTATTGTTATCACTAATCTACAGATAAGGAAATTGAGGCACAGATTGTTAAGGAATTTGCTCAAGGTTGTACAGCTAGTTGGTGTTGCAGGGAAGATTCAAACTCAAGTAATCTGACTCCAGAATCAATAGCCACGTTACCTACTGCTAATTCTTATTACTCCATGATAATTGGAAGCTCTGATTGGCAGTAATATGTCTTTTTTAAAAAAATAAAATATTATTATAACTAATAATTAAATGCAGTTTGTTTGATAGGCAAAAGTCTTCCAGAGCCTTAAGTCTGTAGAAAGGAAACACTTTCAAAAGTTATGAAAAGAATGGATAGGAAAGAAAAATAACTCCATGAAATATCACCCAGAGTGATGCATTTACATTCCAAGAGTAATAATGAAAACACTATTTCTTTGTTAAATGGTGCAAACAAGTTTAATCTTAAAGACAAGTAATAAAATGAGATCCAGTGGACTTGACTATTATGAAATTTTTAAGTCAAAAACTACAGGGCCTGGCCAGGAGTGGTGGCTTCAGCCTATAATCCCAGCACTTTGGAAGACTGAGGCGGGCAGATCACTCGAGGTCAGGAGTTCGAGACCAGCCTGGCCAACATGGTGAAACCCCATCTCTACTAAAAATACAAAAAATTAGCTGAGTGTGGTGGCACATGCCTGTAATCTTAGCTACTCGGGGGGCTGAGGCAGGAGAATCACTTGGACTCAGGAGGTGGAGGTTACAGTGAGCCAACATCATGCCACTGCACTCCAGTCTGGACAACAGAGTGAGACTTTGTCTCAAAACAAACAAAAAAGGGCCTTAGAAATGCATTTTCATGGTTGATTTTTAACACATTAATATTATGCCAGTGGATAATCTTATACAGTAACTTTAAAAACACCAGAACTACTTTATAAACATACTCTTTGTTCTCTATAGCAATCTGCATGTTTGGTGACCAGGTTAAGTATAGTTTGTGGACTACCTAATAGCAGGAAAGAAAAAAATAAGGGCAAAGGGAGGATCTCTCTTAGCTCTCTAGCTAGCGTAGTGCTGGCACATGGTAGAAGCTTAGTAAATGTTTGTCAAATGGATGAAATTTCACCAAGGTGTTACTGGACCCTGGCAAAATTTCTACTCAGTTGCCCTCTATCCATAATGCAAGTTTAATACCATGTAATGCCCCCTCAATGCAATTCATCTTAAATAGCCATGCATGATAGTACAATTTAATAGCTACTAAAGTGAGACAAGATTTTTAAAGCTCTATGTCCTAGAAACTATGATCATATCATAATATTCCAGTTTTACTTCCCCTTCTCATCAGCTCTAATAATCCTTGTCTTGCTCAGAGTTTGCATTATATTTTGCTTTTATATAATGATTCAGAGACGTATCCTGACAGTCTTAGGGAAATAGAAAGGCCCAGATTTGAAGTCATGTCATGGATTAATGTTTTTTCACTGTCTTTTATCCAGGGGTAGGTGAATGACTTCTGGTAACCCTTCTGGTTTTAACATAGGGAACAGCCTCAACCCCCAATTCATTGTGCAATGGGGAAGTGGTTTGCTGAGTGGGTCTACACACAAAAAGCAAAAACTGTATTGTGCGTTATATATATGAGTCATATCCCTTGCTTCTTGCTCAAGAAGAATTATATCGGAAACAAATGATGGAATGCCTGGGCCAGGCACTGCCGGGGCTTCTGAGATGAATAAGAGGCAGCTCCAGTAATCATATGACTCGGGGGCTGTGTGAGTCGGGGGAGGGTAAATTAAAAATAAAAGAAAAAACAAAAAACACTCACCAATAACTATGATTCAAGGCAGAATGTGGTCAGAGCACTCTTAGTTCTCACCAGAGGAAAAAATTATTTCCAGCTAGAGGATCAAGAAATGTCACAAGAAAAGGGTCATGAGGACTGGAATTCCATGAGCATTTATTTACTGAGTTCTGCTGCCCACCAGTCTCTGTGCCAGGCACTGGGGATTCAGAAGTGAGAGTGGCACATTTGTACTCATCAAAAAGCTTTCAGTCTAACCAGGAAAGAGAAACTCATAAATGAAAAATCTTAACCTTCCTTGGCAAATTTTCTTTTAGGAAAAAGAAGAAAAAGTTGGCCTGGCACGGCGGCTCACACCTGTAATCCCAGCACTTTGGGAGGCTACGGTGGATGGACCATGAGGTCAGGAGTTCAAGACCAGCCTGGCCAACATGGTGAAACCATGTCTCTACCAAAAATACAAAAAATTAGCTAGATGTGGTGGTGCAAGCCTCTAATCCCAGCTACTTGGGAGGCTGAGGCAGGAGAATGGCTTGAACCCAGGAGGCAGAGGTTACAGTGAGCTGAGATCATACCACTGCACTCCAGCCTGGGACAGAGCGAGATTCTGTCTCAAAAAATAAAAAATAAAGAAAAAGTCACTGGAGCACAGTTGGTTCTGCCTGGGGACCCTGTGAAGATTTCATCAAAAAAAGTAAATAAGAGTTTGTCAGAGATCCGGCATTTCACCATCCACAGTGCAGAAGGTACTGTGCTTGGGGTCTTAGGTGCATTGTCTCCTTAATTCTTACAGGAACCCCGTGAGGCACTTATTATTTTTCCTAATTCACACATGGGAAAACTGCAGCTCAGAGTTTCAATAACTTGAAAGTTGCCTAGTCATACAGCCAGTAAGTGGAGACGCAACAGGATTGAACTCTAGGTTCTGCTGGCTATCTCCAATTGCCCGGAAAGAGAGGGAAGAAGGCTAGAAGAGGAAAGAAATTTGTTCTAAGAGCTTGATCACAGGCCATGGAAACAGGACAGCAAAGCTCTGTTTGGGATAACATATAGCATAGGTTTCCTAGTGTGCAACTGCCTAATAGTTCAGAATATAGCTGTATGATTATATGTTTGTATATATCATATACCACTATTTTTATGGTATATATGTGGTATACATACAATTATATACCAATCTTCTTGAGATTGGAGGTTTATTTCCAAAGTTTTGCCTTTTTTCTTTCTTTTTTTTTTGAGACAGAGTCTTACTCTGTCTCCCAGGCTGGAGTGCAATGGTGCGATCTCAGCTCACTGCAACCTCTGTCTCCCAGGTTCAAGCAGTTCTTCTGCCTCAGCCTCCTGAGTAGCTGGGACTACAGGTGCCACCACACCAGGCTAATTTTTGTATTTTTAGTAGAGACAGGTTTCACCATGTTGGCCAGGCTGGTCTTGAACTCCTGACCTCAAGTGATCTGCCTGCCTCTGCCTCCCAAAGTGCTAGGATTATAGGCTGAGCCACCCGGCCCCGCCCATGAGCCACCACACCCAGCCCAAGTTTTGTCATTTAAAGCAGCTAACACCACTAACAGAAAAAAAGAGATAGTAAGTGATTGGGAAGAGGAGGGTGACTGTTTAGATTGATGATAAATAAAAACCTCCCACTGAAAAAGTAGATGGGCATTTAAAGTCATCGGATTTTATTCCAAGTGTGGTTGGAAGCCAGAACATTTTGAAAATATAAATAAGAAGTTTTAGCATAACTCCTAAAACTTAAATGGAGGCTTGGCCACTAATTATATTTTACCATACTTCTTTCTAGTATTTTTTTTCCTATGTATATAAAAGAGGTAAATAAATACGAATTTTTTTAATGCTTTACTCTTTTTTTTTTTTTCTGAGACAGAGTCTCGCCCCATCTCCCAAGGCTGGAGTGCAATGGCACGATCTTGGCTCAACGCAACCTCTACCTCCCAGGTTCAAGCAATTCTCCTGCCTCAGCCGGCTGAGTAGCTGGGATTACAGGTATGCGCCACCATGCCTGGCTAATTTTTTGTATCTTTAGTGGAGATGGGGTTTCACCATGCTGGCCAGGCTGATCTCGAACTCCTAACCTCATGATCCGCCTGTCTCAGCTTCCCAAAGTGCTGGGATTAAAGGTGTGAGCCACTGTGCCCAGCCAATGCTTTACTCTTTTAAATTAATGATTATACTGTACAGGAATTTGAATCCTATTTTTATAACTTCTTATTTTGATATAGTTTCTAGTGTTTCCTCCAGAAAAGTTGCAAGAATAGTTCGAAGAACTCTCATATACATTTTACCCAATACATTGTGCCTCATTTCATTTGTTTTATCATTATATATATATTTATATTTATGCATATTATTTTATATGAAAAATTTGAGAGTAAGTTGTGTATTTCCTAAGAATAAGGGCATTCGTTCTATTATGTAACCACAGTGCAACTATCAGAAATCAGGAAATTCAACATTGCTGCAAGTCACCGTTCACATCTATATTCAAATTTCATCAGTTGTTTCACCAATGTCCTTTATATAGATTGTTTTTTCTTGGTCGAAGATCAAATCTTAGAGTAACACATTGCATTTAGTTCTTATATCTTTTTAATCCCCTTTAATTTGAAACAATTCTTCACCCGTTGTGTGTGTGTGTGTGTGTGTGTGTGTGTGTTTCTTGACCTTGATATTTTTGGGGGCTTTTTTTTTTTTGAGACAGAGTCTCACTCTATCATCCAGGGTAGAGTGCAGTGGCGCGATCTCGGCTCACCACAATCTTCGCCTCCCAGGTTCAAGTGATTCTCCTGCCTCAGCCTCCTGAGTAGCTTATATTACAGGCGCATGCCACCATGGTTTCACCATATTGGCCAGGCTGGTCTCGAACTCCTGATCTCATGATCCACTCACCTCAGCCTCTCAAAGTTCTGGGTTTGCAGGTGTAAGCCACCGCACCCAGCCTACTCCAATCTCTTACTCCATCATCACGTGGCTTTCTTCTCTCTGTGTCTTCACTTAAGGATACCAAGTCATTGGGTTCAAGTCTAATCCCATATGACCTCCTCTTAACTAATTATATCTGTGAAGATGTAGCATGCTGAGGTTCTTCATATATATTTTAATACACACTGTTATTAAATATCTGGCTCCTTTTGCAACTCTGTAATCCCTTATCTGAATTCTTGGGACCAAATTATTTAAGATTTAGATTTGGATTTTAGAAAGAAAATATTTTGTATATGCTATATATTACATAATGCCTCAGTAAGATCTGGAATAACCCCCACAATCAAGGACATTATTATTTCTGCAGTGAAGGGTATGCACATTCATACCAAGTGAGATGAATAAAGACAATACATAATTTCATATTATTTCCATTTTTTAAAAATGTGGCAGCAAGTTTGGACAAATAAAAAGTTTTCAATTTTCAGAGGTTCGGGGATTTCAGAATTGCAGATTCTGTGGTCCTGAATTTGAGCTCGTTTTCAGCTGCCAATTTTAAAAGCCCAAGTCAAAAAGCCACCTATTGTGGTAGTCTAAGGCAAATAGTCCAGGTACATCAACTTACAAGTATAAAAGTGGTCACATTATTATTTATACTTGATATCCACCAGCTCCAAAGTTATTTCTACCCAAGTTAAGTTCTGCAAAACATTGCAAAGTTCTCTATTCCTCAGATACTTTTGGAAACTCTCAGGATGTAGAGTCCTATATGTATCCACAGAGCCATCCTAAACACTTGCTAGTATAGCTACTGAGCCAGGCAGCTCAGCTGCAAATCAGCATGCAGAGATTCCTCTGAGATGATTGTGTGCTGTCCTGAACTGAGGCTGTTCTACATACCTGGAATCAGAGCCCATTCCCATCACTGTTGTCTCCCCTGAGTCCTCAGTGCCAGTCCCCGGCAATATACCCCAAAGTACCCCAATGAGAAGGAAAATGTGGCTCCTTTCTCTGATAAGCTTAGTTAGAGGTTGTCCTACATATGCTTACCAAAGTGTTAGAGAGTTTACTGAAAGAATTCTTCCAGTTTGCTCATTTTCTCCATGAGTTATACTCATGGTTCAGGGTAGATTGTTTACTGAATTAGTTTCCTATTGTTGCTGTAACAAACAACCACAAATTTAGTGGCTTAAAATTACACAAACATTATCTTACAGTTTTGGAGGTCAGAAGGTTGAAATGGATTTTAGAGCTAAAATCAAGGAGTCGATAGGGCTTTCCTTTCTAGAGGCCCTGGGGCACTATCTGTTTCCTTAACTTTTCTACCTTCTAGTAGCTGCCCTCATTCCTTGAGTCATGGCTCCTTCCTCCATCTTCAAAGCACATCACTCCAACCTCTGCTTCTATTATCACATCTCCGCTCTCTAAGGACCCTTGTGATTTCCTTAGGCTCTCCCTGGATAATTCAGAATAATCTTCCCATATCAATATTCTTAATTTAGTTACATCTGCAAAGTCCCTTTTTTCCATATAAGGTAACATATTTGCAGGTGCTGGGAGTTGATACCTGAACATTTTTGGAGGTTCATTTTTCTGCCTACCACATGTTTAGCTTAAAACCAGCCCTCATGCTCTATGCCAGCTCACTTTGTCACCCATAAAATTAACTATCCCTTTGTGGTCCGTCATGCACCCTGCAATCTCACCTTTAGCCAGCCTACCTCTCTCCTCCTCATCATCCCCAACTTATCAGAAATATTTTGTTGAACACAGAAAGGAAAGCAACATGCTTTCCTATTCAAATCTTAGCAAATTGTATTACAATCCTCTTCAAGTTTCCCTTGATTCAAATAATGTTCTCAAGTGGAATGGATGAGAATCCTTGACTCTTTCAAACAATACAGAATCACAATTTTTATTTGTGAAACAATTTTCAATTTATAATTGACCTCACAAAAACCTAATTACTATGGAGAGGGGGAAATGAGAAGTTGCCATTCAATGGGTGTTTTATTCTCATTGAAGTGAAGGAAACTGGGGCTTTGAAACATTAAATCCCTTGGTCAAGGTTATATTGCTAGCAATCCATTTTATCAAATGATAAAAAAGCCAAAGGAAGGGTCAGGCATGGTGGCTGATGCTTGTAATCCCAGCACTTTGGGAGACTCAGGCGGGTGTATCACCTGAGGCCAGGAGTTCAAGACCAGCCTGACCAACATGGTAAAACCTCGTCTCTACTAAATATAAAAAATTAGCCCAGCATGTGGCCCCTGCCTGTAATCCCAGCTACTTGGGAGGCTGAGGCAGGAGAATCACTTGAACCTGGGAGGCGGAGGTTGCAGTAAGCTGAGATTGCACTCCAGCATGGGCAATAAGAGCGAAACTCTGTCTAAAACAGACAAACAAACAAAAATAGAACTACCATTCAATCCAGCAACCCCCTTACTGGGTACTGGGCATATACCCCAAAGGAAAAGAGATCATTTCACCAAAAAGACACATGCACTTGTATGTTCATCGTAGCACACTATTCACAATAGCAAAGATATGGAGTCAACCTAGGTGCTCATCAGTAGTGACCTTGTAAAGGCAATGTGGTACAAATACACCATGGAATACTACAGAGACATAAAAAGAAATCATGTCCTTTGCAGCATTATGGATGCAACTGGAGGCCATTATCCTAAAGCAAACTAACATGGAAATATAAAACCAGATACCATATGCTCTCACTTATAAGTGGGGGCTAAACATGGGTACTTATGGACCTGATGATGGAAACAATAGACACTGGAGAAGACAAGAGCGAGGAGGTAGTGAAGAGGGCAAGAGTGAAAAACTACCTATTGGATGCTATGCTCAGTACTTAGGTGACAGGTTCAGTCGTACTCCAAACCTCAGCATCACACAGTATGCCTTTGTAACAAACCTGCATATGTGCCCCCTGAATCTAAAATAAAAGTTGAAAAAACAATGTGTCTTCTTGTCAATTTAGTTTCTCTCTCTCTCGGCTGGGGTTGTTCCCTGAATTTTGAGATACAGAATCTATAGAATGAGTAGAGATATAAGAAGCAGGGGAAGAATTTAACAAGACATCCAGTTTTAAAAGATACCAAGTTTTTTATAAGAGCTGGGCTATAGCAGAAAAGGGAAGCTGGGTGCAGTGGCTCACGCCTGTAATCCCAACACTTTGGGAGCCCGAGGTGGGTGGATCATGAGGTCAGGAGATCAAGACCATCCTGGACAACATGGTGAAACCCCGTCTCTACTAAAAATACAAAAATTAGCCAGGTGTGGTGGTATGCACCTGTAGTCCCAGCTACTCAGGAGGCTGAGGCAGGAGAATTGCTTGAACTGAGGAGGCAGAGGTTGCAGTGAGCAGGAGTAGGATCGCACCATTGAACTTCAGCCTGGGTGACAGAGTGAGACTCCATCTCAAAAAAAAGAAAAAGAAGAAAAAGAAAAGGAAGCAGAAGAAAATGGACCTTGAGGACATTATGCCAAGTGTAATCAGCCGGTCACAGAAGGACAAATACGGTGTGGTTCCACTTACATGTGGTTCCACTTACTTTAGAGGCATCTAAAGTAGCCAAACTCAAAGAAGCAAAATCAGAGAGCAGAATGGTGGTTGCTAGAGACTGGGGGGACAGGGAAAGTGGGGAGTTGCTGTTCAGTGGGTAGCAGTTTCAATAACGTAAGATGAAAAAGTTCTAGAGAGCTGCTGTACAACACCGCACTTACGGTGAACAATAACGTGCCATACACTTAAAAACTGAAGAGGGTAGATCGCATATTATGAGGGTATTTTTTGTTTTTTATTTTATTCCTATTTAAAAAAGGAAGTAGTAGAAGAAAACGGTGCAGGGCTGAAGGAGGAGGATGGGAATTTGGTACATGAGAGACTTCAGAGCAGATTCAAGACAGAAGAGAATTGGAGAGTGAAGGACGAAGTTTTTGAGAAGCGCAGTTCTGCGCTGGGAATTGGATCCCCTTCAATAACTTATGAGAGACGTGAATAAAAAATAGAATTCATTTTTAATAACTTTTTTGGGGGAATTGTTGTTTCTTCTTTAAATGTGACTGTGAATAGAATGAACTGCATGAGCATCAGGGATTTGTTAGGGTTGCCTATATTACATCCTGTCTACAGTTAGAATGGTAAAGTAGTGGGGAAAGTGCGGGCTCTAAGTCAAGTTGAACAGCCTCTGCCTCTTACTAGCTCCATGATCTTGGGCAAGTACCTGGGACTCCATTTCTTCAGCTGACATGGAGGTCATAATACCTACTGCGTACGTCTGTTTGGAATATTCATGTATGAATGAGATTACATAAAAGATAGCACCTAAAGAGAGTCTGACAAATAGTAGCTATACAATAACTGTGATTGCTTTTAGAATGAACCCAGACCAGGAAACCTGTTATGATCGTAAGGTCTCAAACTTCAGAAACCATTCTAATGCTTAAGGAAAAGGACTGTATTAACTGCTTTCCAAAGAAATGGAGGCAAGAGATGGCTCAAATGCTCTAAATTCTACAATTTCATCATGAAGTTCAAACCCCTAAAACTGTGTAAGTTTAAAAGTTCCTCTGTGCAAATTTAAATTCCAATGAGTTACTATTTATGTACCCATCAGATTGGCAAAGACGGAAAAACTAATAACGTGATAGCCAAGAGTGTGGAAAAATACGCATCTTCACACATTGCTGAAGGCAGCACAAAACAGCATAACCTCTGTGTAAAGTAATTTGACAAGATCTATCAAAATTTTAAATGTACCTTTTACCAGCAAGTTTATTTCTAGTAATTCAGCTTACAGATATCTCCCACAAAATGATGTATGTATGATAGATGGTATTTACTGCAACATTGCTTGTAATACCAAAAGCTTGCAGACAACATATATGTCAATCTAAATGAAACTGGTCTAATAAAACGTGACATTTTTATTTTATTTTGTTTTTTGACAGAGTCTCACTCTGTCACCCAGCCTGGAATGCAGTGGCTCAGCCTCTGCTCACTGCAACCTCTGCCTCTCGGGTCCCAGTGATTCTAGCGCCTCGGCCTCCTGAGTAGCTGGGACTACAGGTGAGTGCCACATGCCTGGCTAATTTTTGTATTTTTAGTAGACATGGGGTTTTGCCATGTTGGCCAGGCTGGTCTTGAACTCCTGACCTCAAGTGATCTGCCCACCTCGGCCTTCCAAAGTGCTGGGATTACAAACGTGAGCCACCACACTCGGCCCCTAACATAGTTAGACAATGGATTCTATGCAGCATTTAACAAAAATGAAACAGCTCTGGGCCAGGCGCAGTGGCTCATGCCTGTAATCCCAACACTTTGGGAGGCTGAGGCAGGCAGATCACCTGAGGTCAGGAGTTCAAGACCTTTCTAGCTAACATGGTGAAACCCTATCTCTACTAAAAAATACAAAAATTAGCTGGATATGGTGGTGCATGCCTGTAATTCCAGCTACTCGGGAGGCTGAGGCAGAAAAGTACTTGAACCCAGGAGGTGGAGGTTGCAGTGAGCCACCACTGCACCCCAGCCTGGCAGCAGAGTGGAACTCCGTCTCAAAAAACAAACAAACAAAAACCACATTGCAGGCCTGGCTCGGTGGCTCATGCCTGTAATCCGAGCACTTTGGGAGGTGGAGGCCAGTGGATCACCTGAGGTCAAGAGTTTGAGACCAGCCTGGGCAAAATGGTGAAAACCCATCTCTACTAAAAATACAAAAATTAGCCAGGTGTGGTGGTGGGCACCTGTAATCCCAGCTACTCAAGAGGCTGAGGTAGAGAATCGCTTGAACCTGGGAGACAGAGGTTGCAGTGAGCCAAGATCACGCCACTGCACTCTAGCCTGGGCAACAAGAACAAAACTTCGTCTCAAAAAATAAATAAAAATAATCAATTGATCAATTAACCTTGGGACTTTGCAAGTCCCAAATCCATATCACATGGGGACACTTGCAAACTTAATGTTACCTTTCTTAATGTTGTGCCCACCCTCTGATCCAGTAAGTCTACTTCTGACATTAAGTCTAAAAGAAATGGAAATAAGCCATACTGAAAGAGCTTTATAAACAAAGTTCTATACGGAATTACATATAATAATTTTCATTAAGGAATTACATATAATAATGAAAAAATGAAGTAGCTAAATTCATGGGAAGAAAGTGATGAGAGCTCTCTGTGTACATAAACTCATCTAACCTATTTAATTCTCACAGCAACCCAGTGAGGTTGGTATTCCTCTTATTTTACGTATTTATTGTTTTACAGTTAGGGATTCAAGGCACCGGGTAGCAAATACTGATAGTAGTTTTATGCATATAAATTTTGCATAAATTATATATACATAAAACTACTATCAGTATCTGCTACAATACAAATTCATGCAAATATATAAATATAGTTATTATCAACTTATATAATATAGAAAAATTACTAGGTGGCAATATTAAGTGGAAAAACAAATGGATAATATAATATTTACATAAAATATACATTAGAAAGGACTATTTTTTTTTTGAGATGGCTTTTCACTTTTGTTGCCCAGGCTGGAGTGCAATGGCGAGATCTCGGTTCACCGCAACCTCTGCCTTCCAGGTTCCAGCGATTCTCCTGCCTCAGCCTCCCGAGTAGCTGGGATTACAGGTGCCCACCATCACGCCCAGCTAACTTTTTGTATTTTTAGTAGAGATGGGGTTTCTCCATGTTGGTCAGGCTGGTCTCAAACTCCCAACCTCAGGTGATCTGCCTGCCTCAACCTTCCAAAGTGCTGGTGTGAGCCACCACACCCGGCCAAAAAAGGACTTTAAAACATATTAAAATGTTATCAACGCTGTCCGTGGATAGTGGGTTACTTTCCTTTTTCTACTTTTTTATATTCTGTAAACTGTCTATAAGAAGCATGACTGATTTTCGATGTTAGTAAAAATAAAACAAATTGATTGTTTAAGCGTTACCTTCATATACATTAAGACATTAGAGTGGCTATCCTTGGGTAAGTGGAATTGTGGAGTCTGTTGTTCTTTGTAATTTCATGTTTTCCAGTAATAAATATTCATTATTTTCAAGAAAAATGAAAAAATAATAAAAGAAAGATTTTAAAAAGAAATGTCACTTCAGACCATGTCAATTCAGTAATTCATTCAAAGCATTTAGGGTTGCCTTCCCCCCCACACTTTGCCATCCAACTCTTTGTAACTTAAAATAAAAGGCCATTATCCATTTTGCCTCATAGAAAGCCATTTCTTGCAGGATTTAAATCACAAACAACAGGAAGCCACACTCACTGAGCTGTGCATTTGCAAAATGCATGAAGTCAGGAGTCAGTGTGAGCAACATTCCTCTAAGAGAGAACAATGCACGTAAGTCCCTTCTGCAGAAATGTTTTACCAGCGCCTCATACATGTGGGCTAATGTAACTGAGAACAAAAGAAATCTTCAGGTTTTCTGAAAGAGTATTTAGCTTTCAGAAGCCAACAGTGGGTTCGAAAAGTTCCCAAATAACAATCTTTCACAAGATATCCTCATTCCCAGCCCAGTGAGGTGCAGTTTCTATGGCAGAGAAAAGAGAGCAAATTCTGGAGTCACAGTCCTCTCATTCATCCCACCAAGAAACAGGTAGATCTTTGACTTCCTTTTTTTTTTTTTCTCTCTCCCTCCCTCCCTCCCTCCCTCCCAGATCTTTGACTTCTATCCTTCCTCGGTAGGATCTTAGCCCAAGACCCTGTTATCTCACTTGGATTATTGACATGTCCACCTTGCTTTTCTCAGCACGTCCACTCTTTCATCTTTCTAAGCTTTTTCTTTTCTTTTCCTTTTTTTTTTTTCTCAAGACTGAATTTCACTCTTGTTGCCCAGGCTAGAGTGCAATCACACAATCTCAGCTCACCGCAACCTCTGCCTCCTGGGTTCAAGCGATTCTCCTGCCTTAGCCTCCTGAGTAGCTGGGATTACAGGTGCGTGCCACCACGCCTGGCTAATTTTGTATTTTTAGTAGATACGGGGTTTCTCCATATTGATCAGGCTGGTCTTGAACTCCCAACCTCAGGTGACTTGCCTGCCTGGGCCTCCCAAAGTGCTGGGATTACAGGTGTGAGCCACCAGGCCTGGCCTTTCTAAGCTTTTTCTTTACAGAAAAGCCAAAGTGATTATTTAAAAAAATAAATTAGATAATTTTGCCCTGGTTTCAAACCCTGGAAGACTGTCTCATTCCATGACAAATAAAATGTGTATTCCTCTTCATGGTTAGGAAATCTGATAGGACTAGAGCTGCCTTCTCTCCACCCTCATCCTGGGCCCCTTTGACCTCACCAGCGTTCCTGCAGCTGTACTGGAGTATTTTTGGTTCAGTGGGTATGTTGAGCTTCTTCCCACTTCTGAGCCTTTAAACCACCTGTGGGTTCTACTTGGAAGAACTCTGCCTTCACCTTTTATGGTTTCAGCTAAATTTCAGCTCCTTTGAAAGGCCTATCTGACCACCCAATCTAAGTAGCTGTCTCCTCCCAACCCTGCCCCCAATATTCTCTGCCATTGCACCAATCATTTCCTATATAGAGCTTGTCACAACTTAAAATTGTGCGTTTCTACCTTTGTTTACTTGCTTAGTGTCTGCCATCTAGAGTGTGAGACTCATATCTGGTTTATTCTCCACTGTATTACTCTCAATGTGACTCCAGAATAATGCCTGGAACTTAGTAGCTGTTAAAAATAAAAACATGTTGAATGAATGAATGAATTCAACTGCTTATTTCTAATGTGTTCTTGCATAGGTTTCTTCACCTCTCTAGGATTCCTTTCTTCATCTGTGCAATGAGAATACTAGTACCCTATCTATAGACAAATGTGTATAAAAGGTCAAGCACAGTAGCAGGCACAGAGAAAGCTCTCCTGAAACTAGCTTTCATTATGAAGGCTATCATGGGCCAGATAGGTAATAGAGAAATCCTATTTTCATCTTGTGAACTGATATATGAGCTACTGGTGTTGTAGAAAACACATAATGGGTCCTTGACAAATGTCTGATCAATGAATCAATTACCAGCTAAAAACTTTAAAATTCTAACCTTTAAAAAGTTTACCAGATGCACTGTTTATAACTTTTAAAATTGAATACAATTTAAATGTCCGTCGATAGGACAATAGGGAAATAAGTCTGGTACATACATACAATAGAATTGTGTCCCAACATAGGTTGGGATATAAAAATTATTAGTTTGTTACATATAAAGATGAAATCACCAAGGCATAAGGAAAAGAGAAACCTTGGCAATAAACAGGTGAATTTTTTTTTTATAAATACAATCCAATGTGTCCAGATTGGCTGTGAATTACCTTTAGATTCACAAAGGGAGCTTGGGGTAAAATTAGCATTATTTTAAGAGTCAAGATCTGGCTTCTCTCATCCTGGTTCTAGCATCAGGTAACTACTAGATCTTGGGTAGGTCCCTGCCTCTCTCTGGAGCCTCATCTTCTAAAATGAAAGGCTTGGACTAGATGATTGCTGAAGTTCTGCCAATTTCTTAGAGTTTATCACTTCATCGACTGTTCGCAGCCCTCATTGTTAATTAGCCATCATTTCCCAATTAACAATGGTGGTTTACCTACATTACTTAGTCTCATGAAATAATCAGCAATACTCTATTTTGTGGTGGAGAACTCAACTGGGGTCTATAAATGCTGCAAATAAAGTGTTACTATAACATCCTGATTCCTTTTTTTTTTTTTTTTTTTTTTTTTGAGACAGTCTTGCTCTGTCACCTAGGCTGGAGTGCAGTGGTGTGATCTCAGCTCACTGCAACCTCCACCTCCCAGGTTCAAGTGATTCTCCTTCCTCAGCCTCCTGATTGGCTGGGATCACAGGTGCACACCACCACGCCTAACTACTTTTTGTATTTTTAGTAGAGACAGGGTTTCACCATGTTGGCCAGGCTGGTCTTGAACTCCTGACCTCAAGTGATCCACCCACCTTGGCCTCCCAAAGTGCTAGAATTACAGGTGTGAGCCACTGTGCCCATCCCATTCTGATTCTTTATAACCCAAAATTCATGTTTGCAATCTAGAGCATGACCTCAAATGACTGCATATTAGACCTCCAAATTTAAAAATCCTAAACTTTCTAGGTTGTCACTCTGCAGAGTAGTAACTCACCAAATAATTGCCAGTTCTTACCAAGGACTTTGTATGACAATCCTATCACCCTGATGCAATTGACAATTACCAAGAACTCAAACCATGATCTGTAGCTTGTAGCAGTATACAATGGTACAAAGAATGCAGCTTTATTTATTGAAATAAAAAAATATATTTTTTAAAGAATACATTACAACAGCTCTGGTGACTAAAATTGGGTGTAGAGAATTACATATGAAATGCTTGGAGGTAAATCTGGAAAGGTCTGTGTGTTGTGGACTGCGTGTTTGGGGTGGCGGAGGGGACAGAGTCTCCCTCTGTCACCCAGCCTGGAGTGCAGTGGCGTGATCTCGGGTCACTGCAATCTCCGCCTCCCGAGCTTAAGCAATTCTCCTGCCCCAGTGTCCTGAGTAGCTGGAACTACAGGCATGCACCATCACATCTGGCTAATTTATTTGTATTTTTTATTAGAAACGGGGTTTCACCATACTGGCCAGGCTGGTCTTGAACTCGTGACCTCAGGCAATCCACCCCCACTCTGCCTCTTAAAGTACTGGGATTACAGGCATGTGCCACTACGCCTGGCCCAGATTATATCTTTAAAATGATTACTCTGGGCCAGGTGTGGTGGCTCATGCCTGTAATCTCAGCACTTTGGGAGGCCAAGGCAGGTGGATCACTTGAGGTCGGGAGTTCAAGACCAGCCTGACCAACAAGGAGAAACCCTGTCTCTACTAAAATACAAAATTATCTGGGCATGGTGGCGCATGCCTGTAATCCCAGCTACTCGAGAAGCTGAGGCAAGAGAATTGCTTGAACCCGAGAGGTGGAGGTTTGGGGATGAAATCCTCTACCAGAACCTTCACTCTTAAGGCAGAATCCTTGTTTCTGGGCCAGGCGTAGAGACTCACACCTGTAATCCTAGTAATTTGGGAGGCCGAGGCGCACAGATCGCCTGAGGTCGGGAGTTTGAGAGCAGCCTGACCAACATGGAGAAAACCCATCTCTTCTAAAAATACTGTGCCATGAATAATTCATAAACCCCGAATGATATCTAAGGACATGTGAAAACTTTCTCAGCTGCAGGTGTGTGTAACAGCTTTAAGACCACTTCCTGAGAATAATCTGTAACTATAGGCTTTAAAAACTCAAAATTCATCAATTGTCAGTGAGTATTTTTTGAAAGACATTTGGCTTAATTTCAAAGTTAACTGAAACCTGCTGATGGGAGTAGGAAGACTCTGAAGGTTCATAATTACAAGATCCAAACTAAAAAAATCCACATTTTATCCTCCTCTTTTGTCTGGGGCTTTCTTTAGAGCCATTAATATGCCCACGATGGGGCTGAGAACAATGCTCAGACTGTGTGTAAATGTGTCATAGCACACAGCAGACCTGATAACACTGGAATTGGGAATTAATTTTATTCTTTTTCCAGTTGGGTTTTGAGGGCCTTTGAAGGGTTTTGTTGAGAATAGAATAATTCCTAGTATGTAAAAGTTTAGTGGATTGCTTAATAGTTACAGAGTTTCTTTGGGGAATAAGGGAAAGTTTTGGAAATATTGGCGATGGTTGCACAACATTGTGAATGTAATTAATGCCACAAAATTATACACTAAAAAAGAGTTAAAATGATACATTTTATGTTATCTATATATAATTATATGTATACATATATATATTGCCACACCTAAAAAAAGTGACCATTGAACTTGACACTAGAAATGGGTAAATTAAATGGCATATGAATTATAGCTCAATAAAAATGCTTAAAAAAACCTGAATAAAACCTTAGAAATTATTTAGTTATTAAACTTTATGTTATAGTTGAGGAGATAGAGGACCAAAGTAGGGAAAGACCTTCACGGAGGTTGCAGATATTTTTCATGTTAAAAAATACTTCATTTTAATTTTATGTTATATGTACTTTGACGCAACAAGAAAAAGTATTTTATTTATATTTTGCCATGGAGACTTATATGCATCTTAATACATCTTTTTTTTTTTTTTTTTTTTTTTTTGAGACAGAGTCTCGCTCTATTGCCCGGGCTGGAGTGCAATGTTACGATCTTGACTCACTAACCTCTGCCTCCCAAGTTTAAACAGTTCTTGTGCCTCAGCCTCCCAAGTATCTAGGATTATAGGCAGGTGCCACCACGCTCAGCTGATTTTTTTATTTAGTAGAGATAGGGTTTCGCCATTTTGGCTGGGCTGGTATCAAACTCCTGGCCCCAGATGATCAGCCCGCCTTGGCCTCCCAAGGTGCTGGGATTATAGGCATGAGCCACTGCTCCCAGCCTTAATAAATAAAATTGTAAAATATGATTGACTTATTAAGCTCAGATGACTGGAAGATATCTTAAGTAAAATGGAGCTGACTAGCTTCTTTTTAATAATGTGCAGTGAGACAATCTGAACTCCAAGACCGAGAGGAGGAATCACAGTTCCCTAGGAAGAGAAGAAAACAGACCCACTTGCACTCTCTTTTGGGGCCTTCACAAATAACTCTTTGGTCTTTGGTTTTCAGTCTTTTGCCAGATAAGTGTCACAAGATGCCAAATGGTGTTGACCAAAAGGCCAATCACACCTTTTGGTCCCCAAACAAGAGGACCAAAAGCTGTTGCCCGGGCTGGAGTGCAGTGGCATGATCTCGGCTCACTGCAATCTCCGCTTCCCAGGTTCAAGTGATTCTCCTGCCTCAGCCTCCCCAGTAGCTGGGACTACAACTTACATATCAATTTTTGGCTGGAAACTAAAGAGCTTGTAGACCAAGTGAAGAGTTGAAAAAACTTCCTCACTAATTCAAGTTAAAAAAAAAAAGAAATGTTTGTATGAGAAAACCAAATGGAAAGTTTTACTAAAATTCCTGAGTTGTTCGACTAGCTCCCAAATACTTAACAGTAATGTCCCAGTATATTTAAGTGTAGAGGTCAATTGAGAGATGCCTCATTATTATTAAAAATTCTCAAAGTACCAATGTTTGAAAATCATTTATTGAAAAAAAAAAAGGAAATAATTTCTGGCCAGGCACAGTGACTCACACTTGTAATCCTAGTACTTTGGGAGGCCAAGGCAGGCAGATCACCTGAGGTCAGGAGTTCAAGATCAGCCTGGCCAACATGGTGAAACCCCCTCTCTACTGGAATCGCTGGAAGCCAGGAGGCAGAGGCTGCAGTGAACCAAGATCGTGCCACTGCACTCCAGTCTGGGCAACAGAGCAAGACTCTACCTCAGAATAATAATAATAATAATTTCTGCGTAACCTACATAATGACCCAGCCTCTACTTACAGTTACATTCAGTGATTCAACGTAAACATGACAAAATGAAAGTATGTATTTATCTCTACTCCCTCCTAAAACCCAGATAAAATGACATTAAATGCAAAAGACTTTTTGAAAACCCACAATGGAAAAGGATAAACAAAGGATGACAGACATCATAGAATTGTTGGAAAATAAAAAGAAAATAGGGGCCTGGTGAGGTGGCTCACACCTGTAATCCCAGCACTTTGGGAGGCCAAGGTGAGTGGATCACTAGGTCAAGAGATGGAGACCATCCTTGCTAACACGTTGAAACCCCATCTCTACTAAAAATGCAAAAATTAGCTGGGCATGGTGGTGCACCTGTAGTCCCAGCTACTTGGGAGGCTGAGGCAGGAGAATTGCTTGAACCTGGGAGGCGGAGGTTGCAGTGAGCTGAGATCGCGCCACTACACTCCAGCCTGGGCGACAAAAGCGAGACTGTCTCAGAAAATAAAAATAAAAAAGCAAAGAGAGATGCTTTTTCCTCAGTGACTTAGCAAGAGGAAGTTTAAAACAAAGTTAATGAAAAGGAGTATATAGATAATATGTGAAGTAATTTTTCCAGTGACTTCCCAGAAAAGCCTTAGTACTTGGAAACAGCAGGCCACCACTAGAGAAGTTTGAAGTCTAGGGTAAACTGATGGTATTAATAAGAATAAGAAAACCCAAACCCAGCTCACGGCCTGATTAGATTGATTCAATCCCCCAACACTAATGTACACATATTCAGAGAGGTGTACACAGATTGATTCAATCCCCCAACACTAATGTACACATATTCAGAGAGGTGTACACAGATTGATTCAATCCCCCAACACTAATGTACACATATTCAGAGAGGTGTACACATATCCAGGTATAAATACTGTGATTTCAGCCTCTACTGTTCTACACATGATAACTGGCAGTCAATCAAAAATTATGAGGTCAAAAAACAAAACAAAAACAAACAACTCTTTAGTGGGAGATAAAATAATCAATAGAACCAGACTCAGAGATGACTCAGATATAGGAAATAGCGGATAGCAGAGAGATAAAAACTATGAGTCAAATGGAAATATTAGAAATAAAATATATATCAGATATGATTAATTTCTTTGATTGGGCTTGTCAACTTAAAAGAATCACTAACATTTAAAAAGGTCCATAGAAATTATTCAAATGGAAACACAGAGAAAGAAAAAAATGAATTAAACAGACAAAGAATTCAAAAGCTGTGGGACAATATCCAGCAGTCTAATATACATGTGGCGGAAGTCACAGAATAAGAAGAGAGAGAATCAGCAGAAAAAAGAAGGAAAGTGAGGGAGTGATGTCATTACATGTCTGAAAAAATGTATCAGTATAGAAGTACTCCTAGCCTCTCTAGTCCCCAGCCAAGAAGAATTCTCTTTGCCTGCTGGTTTGGGCACTTCTTGTGATGAATTAGAGTAACAGGTGGAGATGAATTAGGCACTTCCAAAATTAGCTTACCTTTATTTCCATTGGAAAGAGTTGGGATTTACTGATGTGAAAAATAATAGATTCAGAAAAAAGTAGTGATTTGAATTAAGAGAGAATTTGGAGAGGGATTTAAACAGAGGAAGGAAGGAGATAAGAAGAGAAGTTGCTACGTTTATGTTTAGAGAGAGAGATAAATTGGGAAAGAAAAGGTTATGTTTTGCCATGCATTGTAAACTTAATCCTTTAATATAAATCAAGAGTAAAATTTTAAATTTTCTTTTAGCAAAGATTTAAATTACTTTTCCATTATCGGTTGTTGAACTGGTTGTTTTCATTTAGTTTTCTAGTTTTCAAAGGAACAGAAGCATATAATTTTTTTAAATTAAATAATTTTAAAATAATTACATTTTAAAAAATTAAATAAATATGGCTTATGATAAAAAACAACAGTTCATTTTGCCCTTTCCCCTACTGGTCTAGTTTTGCTCCCCAGAGGCAATCACTTTTCTCTTTTATATCTTTATTAACATCCATATTTTGAAATGATAAGCTCATTATTTTTTATTAATTCATTTTAGACATTATCTACTAACTTTCCAGAGTGGCAAGTGAATATTTAGATTTCTTTTATTTCCCTACTCAATTTCTGGGTTCTCTAACTTCCAAGTAGCCTTATATTACAATCTTTTAAGTCAGTAGTCAATGCTTCCTTAATTACAACTACCAACATTCTTTACTGCTGAGCCATGTGCTGTATTTTGATTATGATTCCTTTCCTATACATTTTGGGTTTTCTAAAGTTAAGCTTTAACTACTCAAATGCTCCAACTGGCTTGTAAATTCTTCTCAAATTCCCCAACAGATGGGCCCTGAGAAACTGGCCTCTGGTATGTTCCCTATGCTACAAATTGATAGATTGTTTTTTTGTGCCCGTAATGCTGAATTCTGTACTGTACCAGCCCACCTGCATTGTATATGCAAATATTATGATTTATGATGAACACCTGCTTTTCTTCTGAGAGTCTGGAACTTCGGTAATGTGGCTGGTTGCACAGACAGAGAATGCTTGAATGATCAGCAACAAAAACCCCGGATTCTCGAGTCTTAAATGGTCTTACCAGGGAAGAAACACTGCATATGTGTTCTGACATTTCACTGTTTAGCATGCTATGTGAGATAACCACTGCTCCACCCAGAGGAAAAACTTTGGAAGCCTGTGCTGGACTTGTCCAGACTCTGACTGAGGTGTTTTTCCCTTGTTGATCCTGTGTGTTCTTTTGCTGTAATAAACAAAAACTATTACAACTGTCTCTGAGTCCTGAGTCTTTCTAGAGAATCACTGAATGTGTGGATAGTCAAGGAAATGCCCCAAACTATCAGTTATCATATGTATATGTGTTTTATTTCTCTGAATTCTATTTTGTTCTCTGGTTGTATCTCTTTTAAAAATGTATAGTACTCTGCTCTTGTTTAAGGTATACAATCTTGTCTTACATTGTGGAGAATTTAATTTTTTTTTTTTTTTTTTTGAGATGGAGTCTCGCTGTGTTGCCCAGACTGGAGTGCAGTGGCACAATCTCGGCTCACTGCAACCTCCACCTTTCAGGTTCAAGCAATTCTCCTGCCTCAGCCTCCCAAGTAGCCAGGATTACAGCTATGCGCCACCATGCCCAATTAATTTTTGTATTTTTAGTAGAGACAGGGTTTCACAATGTTGGTCAGGCTGGTCTTGAACTCCCAACCTTGTGATCCACACACCTCACCCTTCCAAACTGTTGGGATTACAGGCGTGAGCCACTGCGCCCAGCTGGAGAATTTTAATTCTAAACTTTGTAGGTATTGCTCCATATGTTGCCTTTTCCCCCTCTGCTTGGTTTTGGTCTCTCTCTTCAATGTTGGAGGCTTTCTTTATATATTTGGTAATGCCTGGTTGTCCATTCATGGTTAGTAATGAGGCACCAAAGAGCTGATGGAAGCTATGTTTGGATGGGTGGCTTGTTGAATGAGCAAACTGGCTTTCTTCATGGGGGTGTCAGTATACAGATGCTTTTCACCTGGGAACCTGGGATAGTTTCTGCAGAAAACAATTCTTTTTTTTTTTTTTTTTTTTTTTGAGACTAAGTTTTACTCTTGTTCCCCAGGCTGGAGTGCAATGGCATGATCTCGGCTCACTGCAACCTCCACCTCCCGGGTTCAAGCGATTCTCCTGCCTCAGCCTTCTGAGTAGCTGGGATTACAGGTGCCCACCACCACACCCAACTAATTTTTGTATTTTTAGTACAGATGGGGTTTCACCATGTTGGCCAGGCTGGACTTGAACTTCTGACCTCAGGTGATCTGCCTGCCTCAGCTTCCCAAAGTGCTGGGATTATAGGCATGAGCCAATGTGTCCGGCCGAAAATAATTCTTTAATTTTCTATTTGTGAGGTACTTGCAGGGCTGCTGGGTTTGTGTGACTAGAGTAGGTAGTGGTTTTCAAAAACTCTGGAGATAGTTATATGGGACTCTTAGTTCATTTAGTGGTGCTATATGCTGCTCTAACAGAATATCTGAGCCTGGGTAATATATAAAGAAAAAAGGTGGTTTTGTTTGTTTGTTTTTATTTTTGTTTTTGTTTTTCTCTCACAATTCTAGTGGCTGGAAAGTCCAAGGGCACAGTGCTAGCATCTGCTTGGCTTCTGGTGAGGGCTTCATGTTACATCATAACATGGTGGAGATGTGAAGGGGGAAGCCAGCATGCCTTAAGGACCATGCATAAGGAGGAACCTTGTTTTATAACAGCCTGCTTTCCCGGGAACTAATCTATTCTCAGGAATGAGTACTCACTCCCAAAAGACAAGATGGCACTAATCTACTCATGAAGAATCCAACCCCATGACCTAAGCACCTCCCCTATCCCTACCTCCCAACACTGCCACACGGGCTATTAAACTCTCCTGAGTATGGTGGGGACAAAACACATCCTCTAGGGCAGCCATTCGTCCCTAATCTGGCACAGCCACTTTCCTCCTACTTGTGAGCCAGGGATCATCTGCCTTCTACTCTGTCTATCGACTCTAACCCCCTTCTTTTGGGCTGCTCCCACTCTCTCCTGTGTCAGACAGGTTATGGAACAGGATGCAGTCTCCTTTGCTTCTCATTTTCTGCTTCCCCAAGATAAGTCCTTTTCCCCCATAACTGTTACTGTAATCAAGTCAGGGAAATGGAAGAATGGCAAAAAATAACAAATATGAGACCAGAACAGAGGTTTCTGAACTCTTGTAACATTCTCAAAATTATTGTCCCTAATTTTTGGTCCCTAATTCTACTGCCGCACCCACCTCCACCTTGCTGCCCCCTCCACCCTACACGTTATACTCTAAAAAATAAGAAGAGGCTTGGCGCAGTGGTTACACCTGTAATTCCAGCACTTTGGGGGGCCGAGGCAGGTGGTCACCTGAGGTCAGGAGTTTGAAACCAGCCTGGCCAACATGGTACAACCCCATTTCTACTAAAAATACAAAAATTAGCCGGTCATGGTGGCAGGTGCCTTTAGTTCCAGCTACTTGGGAGGCTGAGGCAGGAGAATCGCTTGAACCCAGGAGGCAGAGGTTGCAGTGAGCCAAGATCGCACCACTACATTCCAGCCTGGATGACAGAGCAAGACTCTGTCTCAAAAAAAAAAAAAAAGAAGGAGAAGAAGAAATAATAACTTTTTATGCCAAAGTTAAAGACATAAACAAAAATAATAACCTTTAAAATTTTTTTAATTTTAAAAATTAATTTTTAATAATATAATTTTATGTTAATTTTTAAATAATAACCTTTTAAAAATTTTTACACAAAAGACCAGCCTGGCCAAGATGGTGAAACCCCATCTCTACTAAAAAGACAAAAATTAACTGGGCATGGTGGCAGGTGCCTGTAATCCCAGCTACTCAGGAGGCTGAGGCAGAGGATTGCTTGGATCTGGAGTTGGAGGTTGCAGTGAGCTGAGATCACATCATTGCACTCCAGCCTGGGCAACAGAGCGAGATTCTGTCTCAAAAAAAAAAAATTGTTTTTTTTTACACAAATAACATAGGGTTGTAGTAGAAAATTACAGATAACATTCCCCATTTCCCACCACATACCTACACTCAAATTGAAATTTAAATTAAAGTCCTCCGTAACTTGTTCACGCACCATTGTTAACATTTTGGTGTTATTTCTTTCCAGACTTTCCTCTATTCAAAATGTTAGATTACCCCCGTATATAAATCATATTTTGCAAAATTGGGATTTTACTGTTCATATATTTTGGTAGCTGCCCTTTTTCTTTACTAAATAATGGGCATCTGCCTGAATAAATAAATACAATTCAGGAGCCCATTTTAATTATCTTAATTATATTAACTTCCATAATTTATCTAACTAAGACCAGATAGGTGGACATGGAGGTTGTTTTTTCTTTTCCTTTCTCTTTTTTTGAGACAGAATTTCACTCTTCTTGCCCAGGCTGGAGTGCAATGGTACAATCTCAGCTCACCGCAACCTCAAGCGATTCTCCTGCCTCAGCTTCCCAAGTAGCTGGGATTACAGGCATTTGCCACCATGCCAGGCTAATTTTTTGTATCTTTAGTAGAGACAGGGTTTCTTCATGTTGGTCCGGCTGGTCTTGAACTCCCAACCTCAGGTGATCCGCCCACCTCAGCCTCCCAAAGTGCTGGGATTACAGGCATGAGCCACGGCACCTGGCCAGGTTGTTTTCAATTGTATGCTGTTAAAACTATTGCAGGGGTTAGCATGCTTGCATTAATATCTTTGCACATTTGTCCAATGTTAAACCTAGGCATGGAGGTTGAAGGAGCTCCAATTCAAGATATGCTAATTTCTATCCCATCAGCAGTAGCCCCTTTGCTACGTCATTGCTAACATTGCACATTAGCATGCTTTTAAGTTTTTGATAGGCAAAACATGCAAAAATTACATCTTGTTTGTATTTGCATTTCTTTGCTACCAAATAAGTGTTTCCACATATTTATTGGTCACTAATAAGTTTCCACATATTTATTGGTCACTTGTTTTTGTTTTATTGCTTTCTTCTTCTTGCCCATTTTTAAAAATTAGGATGGACAGCTTGTTTTATTCTTTTTTAACAGTTCTTTGAGTATTCAATATATCCACTTTTAGTCTGATACACAGATTGAGAATTTTCTTTAGTTTGTCATTTGCATTTTTATATGTTTATGGTACTTTTGAATATTTAGAACAGAATTTTCATGTGACCTCCAGGGAGCGGGGGACCACCAGCTTGCCTAAGGAGGGGTGAACCGGCCCAGGTGAAAAACGGAGCAGGTCAAAACTCCCGTGCTGATCAGTAGTGGGATCTCGCCTGTGAATAGCCACTGCACTCTAGCCTGGGCAACATAGCAAGACCCCGTCTCTAAAAAAAAAAAATTTTCATGATCAAATCTGTTTGTGTTTCTCTTCTATGGTGACATTTTCTAAAAATGCCTTCACTCTCTCCCACCCCTGCCAAGATATTTATTAATATTTCCTTCTAGTATTTTTATCTTTTTATTTGTTTATATTTAATCCCTTAATCCATTTGAATTTGTTCTGATATATGATGTTGTGTGTTAGTGATCTCCAGAAAAACAGAACCAATAAGATATGTATATGAGGAGAGAGAGAGAGAAAGGAGAGAGGGAGAGATTTTAGGAACTGAGCCAACTGTGTGACTGGCAAATTCAATATTTGCAGAGCAGGTGGTAGGCTGGAGACCCAGGGAAGAATCGATGTTGTAGCTTAAGTCAGAAGGCAGTCGGGGGTGCGGTGGCTCATGCCTGTAATCCCAGCATTTTGGGAGGCTGAGGTGGGCAGATCATTTGAGTCCAGGAGTTTAGGACCAGCCTGGGCAACATGGTGAAACACAGTCCCTACAAAAGATATAAAATTAGCCAGGTGTGGTGGCAATATACCTGTAGTCCCAGCTACTCGAGGGGCTGAGGCCAGAGGATGGCTTGAGCCCAGGTGGCAAAAATTGCCGTGAGCCAAGATTGTGCCACTGCACTCCAGCATGGGCAACAGAATGAGAGATCCTGTCTCAAAAAAAAAAGAGAGAGAGAAGAAGAGGAGGAGGAAGAAGAAAGAAGATGATGGAGGGAGGAGGAGGAGGTGAGGAGGAAGAGGAGGAGGAGGAGAAGGCAGTGGTGGTGGCAGTCTGGAGAATTCTCTCTTTCTCAGGAGACTTCAATCTTTTCATAATCTTAATATCTTCAACTGATTGGATGAGGCCTGCCCAGTTTATGGAGAGTAATCTGTAATCTGCTTTACTCAAAGTCTACTGATACAAATGTTAATTTCATCTAAGAAATATCTTCACAGAGATCTCTTGACTGGTATTTGACCAAAGGTCTGGATATAGTGGCCTAGCCAAGCTGACACATAAAATAGCCATCACAGTGTGAATCAGGGATCTAACTTTATCTTTTCCCTATTCTCTTCCTGATAGTATGTCCCACAAAGCCCTGATTCCCTCATATTCCCTTCTGTTATTCTGTGGGGGCTAAAAAAAGTATTCAACAAACTCCCTTCTCTTCTTTTAGTTCAGCCTTCCCTTCTCCAGATCCTACAGATGTCTTTTCAAGACCTCAAATGACGGATAGAGGAAAATAGTGGATGCGATCCAGTCTGTTTGTCTCCAAAGGTTGGGCACTTGAACCGTAGCAGACAAAAGGCACACCCCATCTTGATCTCTGCAGGGAGCTGGGGTTACTCATGACAGCATCCGCTTAGACACCCTGAAGAGATAGCTACAAAAGGGTGAAATTTCAAATTTCTACTTATCTTCACACTCTAGTAAGCCCCCTAACCCTTGTTTCTTGACTACAGGGCAGGATCCAAGAATTCTAGAGCTTCCTAGCCAGGGCATTGGGAGGACATGGTACCCACGAGGAAAATTTCTGCCCAAACATATGACATGTTGATTAATAAGCATTAGCCATTAAGTAGAGAGCTTCAGATGAAAGTTTCACAAACAGGCCAGGGTGTCATATAATAAGGATTATAAACTTCTAAGTATTTCAAATTTGCCTTGTGATCAAAACAGAAAACTCTCTGTACATTTTAATAAATGTGGATGCCCCTTTAAAGATGATTCATTAGGTCTGAGTTTCCTTCAGATTCTACAATCGCACTGAAGATCCACACACTGGTCTGTCTGCTCCAGAACTCCAGGCTTTTGTCCTTCTGGTTTGGCAGGAGTCTCCATGGGAGGCCAGTCCTAGCCTTGAGTGTGAAGGGTCACCAGCGGGGCATCATCCCCTGCGTTTTGGAGTGTGCTGAATGCCAAATCCCATTACATGGGGACCAAAATGGGCTCAGGAGCATTGGTATCAGGCCAGACTGCCAGTCTTCCAGTCAGGCACCTCGGCCAACCTGCAACAAACACTGCCTGGTCTAGCTATTTAGAACTGAATAATTGGCACAGACATAGATGCCTGCTGACTTGCATTTGGTGCTCCCATTTGAATTTTAATTCTTTCATTAGGCCACAGAGCATCCTTTTTAAAGGTCCAGATCCTCCCGGTATAATTAGACTCTTCCTACAGCAACGGGAAAGCCGAATTATTCTTTCTGTCTCCCCGATCTGGTTGCATTTAAACACAGCAGTGCGTACTTCCTGAAACAATTAGAAGAAAAGGAATAAGATGAGTGAGGCTCAATTTCCTTTTCAAAAAGGGCGGACAAGGCTGGGCGTGGTGGCTCATGCCTGTAATCCCAGCACTTTGGGAGGCTGAGGTGGGCCGATCACTTGAGGTCAGGAGTTTGTGACCAGCCTGGCCAACACAGTGAAACCCCATCTCTACTAAGAATGCAAAAATTAGCCGAGCATGGTGGCGAAAGCCTGTAATCTCAGCTACTCAGGAGGCTGAGGCAGGAACCTGGCTTGAACCTGGGAGGCGGAGGTTACAGTGAGCCAAGATAGAGCCACTGCACTCCAGCCTGGGTAACAGAGTGAGACTCTGTCTCAAAAAAAAAAAAAAAAAAAAAAAAGTTCAGACAAGAGATCTAAAAATGTTTGCTGCTATCTAGTAAGCATGGATGTGCCTTCCTGGGGGGTACAGAAGAATAGCCTTGAAAAATTGGATTTTTGCTGTGTACTTCCCAGTGAATCAAGGCACTGACATCTTGGGACCTGCAAGATTATGGTCCTGTGGTTTGTGTATGAAAGTCCTGTTGCTGTTCCAATGCATTTATAAGCCCTTATTGAGACAGCAGGTGACTAGAGGGAAAAGGACTCCTGTTCAGTTTTTTGCTGTTGTTTTGTTTTGTTTTTTAAGAAATCCTTTAGGAAGCTGGATTGGGCTACATGGAAATATAATTGCGATTCTCACAGGCTGAGACTCATTAACAAAGAGCCAGAATAATGGGTTTTTATACAACGCATTCATTCATTCATTTTTATTCATTTATTCTTTTATTGAGTATCTCTGCTAAGTGCCAAGCTCTGGGTAGGATCCAGTCCCTGTCCTCAATAAGCTGAAAGTATTTATATGGGAAGGGCAGTGTGGGGTGGAGAACAGAATGCAGGGGGAGACAGACAAATAAATAGGTTATTAATACACTGTGATAATTACTAAAACAGTGGGGAGGTACAAGCATCAAAATTTGGATAGGGAATAATGCATTACAAATGGTGTATGGGAAGAAAATAAAAGAAAAAAAGAAGAAGAAAAAGGAATGGTGTATGGAAAGGGTAGGAAGGAGAGGAAAGACTTGACAGTCAACATGAAGCTGTAGCTGAGTCTTTTTTTTTTTGAAACAGGGTTTGGTTCTGTTGCCCAGGCCAAAGTGCTGTGGTAAGATCATGGCTTGTGCAGCCTCAACATCGTAGGCTCAAGCAAACCTCCCACCTCAGCCTCCTGAGTCACTGGGACTATAGGTACATGTCGCCATGTCCTGGCTAATTTTTTTATGGACTTTTTTTTTTTTCCTGTGGCCCAGGGTGAAGCACAGTGCAGCCTCTACCTTTCGGACTCAAGCAGTCCTCCCACCTCAGCCCTCTCAGTAGCTGTGGCAAGTATGCACCACCACACCTGGTTAATTTTATTTTTTTGTAGCAACGAGGTCTCATTATGTTGCCCAGGCTGATCTTGAACTCTTGGGCTCAAGTGATCCTCTTCCCTTGTCCCTCCAAAATGCTGGAATTATAGGTGTGAGCCACCACACGCAGTCTTTTGCTGAGTTGTTGTGGTTGTTGTTGTTGTTTTTGAGGCAGAGTCTCACTCTGTCACCCAGGCTGGAGTGCAGTGGTGTGATCTCAGCTCACTGCAACCTTTGCCTCCTGGGTTCAAGCAATTCTCCAGCCTCAGCCTCCTGTGTAGCTGAGATTACAGGTGCCTGTCACGCTTGGTTAATTTTTGTATTTTTTTTTAGTAGGACAGGGTTTCACCATGTTGGTCAGGCTGGTTTTGAACTCCTGACCTCAATTGATCCACTCGCCTTGGCCTCCCAAAGTGCTCGGATTACAGGCATGAGCCCCTGCGCCCGGCCTGCTGAGTCTTGAAAGATGAGTAGGAGCTTGTCAGACAGATCAAGAAGTAGACAGTAAAGAAAGGAGGGCATTCCAGTCAGAGACAAGAAAAGGCTAAATGAAAGGGGCATATAACGACATGATGTATTCACAGTACTATAAGTTGGTATGGCGAAATGTTGTAAGCATGGGGAAGGGGACAGAGAAAAATGAGATTAGAGAGGTAGCCAGGGGCCAGATCTACAAGTGCCTTCAATACCATGAAATATATCCCTGAGGCAATTTGTCTAATAAGCTGTACCCTGGAATTTGGGTCCCCTGGCACAAACTATAGCTACCTATATCTATCTATTCCTAATGGTCTATGGACCAAGGAGCTCCCACAAAGAGCAAAAGATATGGCACATCTATTGCTTGACCTGGTGTTTGCTAATAAACCATGGACAAGCAAAAGCCCAAGAGTAATGTCCTGCACCAGCCACAAGGGGCTTGCTTCCGTATCACTTTCCATTCATTAATTGGTAGCCGCTGGGTATAATTATGAAGCCACCGCAGGATACCTGTATCCAGCCTATCTTTCCACATTTTGCATTCAATAATGTCACATGAGACATGTCTTGCTGTCATCTGGATATTCTGTGCTCACTCCACATATCTGCTCAACCAGTCTAATGGCCTTAATCAAAAAAGGAAATTAGATTACTCTGGCATGACCTGTTTTACTGAAATGCTACTGGCTTAGAGGGATTGTTGCTTAATTTGTAAGCGCTCATAAGCCATTAGTAGAATAATCTCTTATGGAATTTTGCCCAGGACTGGTGCCAAGCTCATGAGTCCATAGTGGGTGGAAGAGGGAGGGAAAATTAATTGTATTTCCTAAAAATCAAGGTAATTGTCCATCCTTAGTCCTCCAGTATGATTCCTATTTTTCATGAGTCCCTCAGATTATCAATAGCAATCCTGTGACCTCACCAGCAAATATAATGACAGCTTGTAGAGTGATTTGTTGAGGCCAAGAGACAAAGTCTTTTAAGACAACCATTACCTCATTTCTCCCCCTCTGAGAAGATTTCATCTCTTTAATCAGTTTGTGCCAGTCTTTTTAGTCAGAATATCCTTATTCTTGACAGAGAAGAAAAAACCACATGGGAGTTACCCATTTATCTTTCTGATTCTTTTGTTCCATCTCTTGAACAGCTGTTATGTGTTCTTGGCTAGTCTAAATTTTTTTCAAAGGTTGACTTGCTTGGAGCATTAACTCTCATAGTCCATACATTTTGTCTCAATATTTACCATTCTCCAACACCCAAAGTCCACAGGACAAGTGTTTCCAACATGACAGTTGATGGTCCCTGACACCACATATCTGAACTCACTCTGAGTCACATGGGGATTTAGGGCTTCAGGAATTATCTCAGAGGTAATACATCGTGAGGAAATCTGCAGGGACAAGAATCTTACAAATCAGCCTTGACAGGAGAGAGCCCTTGAACTCATCCACTTCTGTACAGTTTCATTTCGATATGTCTCTTTTTCATTACTTGAGTAAAAGATAGACTTGGGGTCGAGAAGACAGTTTATCTCAATGAACCTCAGTCTCTTAATGCATAAAATGAAGAATTCTGGTAAGATAACTTTTAAGATCTGTCTCAACTAGAAAGTTATACAGTCCCAGAAATCTGAAGGGAAGAAGAAGAATTAAGATTAATGGAGGACCGATGACGAATGAGACATTCTGCTAAAATCATGATGCCCAAGACCTCTTTAGGGCAGACAACAATATTATGAGCTGATCCCATTTGGCAGATAAGGAAGATGAAGTTTACTGATATTGCATACTTTGTCCAAGGTCGCAGAGCTATTAATCATAAGCAAGGGGCTGAGTAGGAATTCAAATCCATCTACGTCATTGATTCTCAACTGGGGGCCGTTTTGCCCCCCAGTAGACATTTGGCAAGGTCTGGAGACATTTTTGGTTGTCACACTTGGGGAACTGCTACTTGCAGCTAGTGGGTAGAGGCCAGGGGGATGCTGCTAGACATCCTACAACACACAGGATAGTCCCCCACAACCAGGAATTATCTGGCCTAGAAAGTCACTAGTGCCGAGGCTGAGAAACCTAATATGCATAGAAAATCCAAGTGATATTCAATTGATCTAAGTCACTTGTCAAATTCAGAAAATATTAACTATCATTGCTACACACAATCTTCTATCAAAAGGTTTCCAGTCACAAAGGACAAACACACGTCCCCCAAAGGAACGTAGGGATTGTCCAAGTCTGGTGTCTCTGCCCAGCCATGCAACAGTTAGGGGGCATGGGGCAACAGGGACCCTTGAGGCAACTCTGTGGTATGTATTATGTAATAGAAAGCAAAATTTTCCAATGCTTTTCTCCTAAATCTTTGAGTAAAACTGATGGCCCTGGAAGACCTAGCATGCTTATCCCATTGCTTCTCCTATCCACTAACTCACCACTCATAAGCCAGGAGTAGGTGTTAAGGGGATATAGCCAAGCCTATTGGCAACACTAGCCACATCCACAAGTCTTGACGAAAAGCTCTAAAAAATTAGAGCTCTAGCTGGACACAGTGGCTCACGCTTGTAATCCTAGCCCTTTGGGAGGCCGAGGAGAGCAGATCATGATGTCAGGAGTTCGAGACCAGCCTGACCAACATGGTAAAAAGCCATCTCTAATAAAAATGCAAAAAGTAAATAAATAAATAAATTAGCTGGGCATGGTGGTATGTGCCTGTAATCCCAACTACTCAGGAGGCTAAGGCAGGAGAATCGCTTGAACCCAGGAGGCAAAGGTTGCAGTGAGCCAAGATGTCAAGGTCACACCCCTGCACTCCAGCCTGGGCAACACAGCAAGACTCCGTCTCAAAAAAAAATATATATATACATATAGCTCTAAACATAAAAGTGTTACAAAAGAGAGAAGAAAAAAATGAGTGGAATATGAAGAAAGACCTCAAGATTATCTACTTTGGCCATCTCATTTCGGAGATAAGGAGGCCAAGGCCCAGAGAGGTTAAGTGGCTTGCCGGAAATACACAGAAGACAAAGGTCAGGTCCAAAAATCATATAGCACTCAACGCTAATCAAAATTGGGCCAAGCACGATGGCTCATGCCTGTAATCCCAGCACTTTGGGAGGCTGAGGTGGGTGGATCACCTGAGTCCAGGCGTTCAAGACCAGCCTGGCCAACATGGTAAAACCCCGTGTCTACTAAAAATACAAAAATTCACCTGGTATGGCATCTGTAATCCCAGCTACTTGGGAGGCTGAGGCAGGAGAATTGCTTGAACCCAGGAGGCGGAGGTTGCAGTGAACCGAGACCGTGTCATTGCACTCCAGCCTGGGCAACAAAAGCGAAACTCTTTCTCAAAAAAAAAAAAAAAAAATTGTTTCTTGAGAAAATAAATAAATCAGCCTAGAGCAGAACTCCTGGTCTCCTGCTCCGTGTTCTCTTCACAGCTGCGATCAGCCTACGTGGCAGACCCTGTCTGTTATAAACCCGGTAGCCTCTTCTCCAGGCGATCAATCATCTAAGCTAGTCATGCCTTCCAAATCACACCACAGAGTTGGCCCAGGGGTCCCAGTTGCCCCCATGCCCCATAACTGTTGCAAGACTGGGCAGAGACACCCAGCTTACCTCATGGTTATGGGGTCTAGAGACCGTCTCTATAACTCTGACACCTCCAGGAACCGCATGCATCTATGAACACCATCACCAGAGAGGATTTCATGGCAATTCTTCTTTACGTCTCTAGCATCCAAAAAAATTCTAGTATGTCTGACTAATGACGTGCTATGAATTGGATTTCTGTGTCTGCAACCCAGCTGCAAAGGAGGCTGGGAAGGCAGGTTTTTGGCCTTTCCTTTGAGTTGGCATGCACCTGAAAGTTAGAGAATTCTCCAAACTTGGCAGAGTATTTAAATGAAAGGTGTATAGTCTTTTAAAGAATAAAATTAAATTGATCATCATCCTGATGTTGTGAGGAAGAAGTAACAGAGAGGGAGGGACCATTTGGGAGCTCCACCATTTAACAAGTTACCCAAGCAAGAAACTTCGTTACCACCAGGTCTTTTCTTGTCCCTTCCACAGAAGTCCTACCAGTTTTACTCTTGAACCCTCTCTAGCGTCTGATCCCCCCTCTCCATCCCCCTCTGCCCTGGTTTAGGTCCTTATCTATTCTTACCTGGACTGCTGAAACAGTCACCTAACTGGCTTCGCACCTCTGATTGATTCCTCATGTTGCTCTACAAATGATGTTTGTGAAACACAAGCCTGCTTATGTCGCTCTGCTACTTAAGGGCTTTGATGGGCCCCATTGCTGTCCCAATTCTGTCCCCTTGCTCACAGGATAAGATGCAGAGTCCTTCATTACCTGACAGTGCTCACATTTCCAGCTTCATCTCCTGCCACATCCTTTATACACCCTGGTGCAGACAGCACACACCCTAGTCACGGCGAACACATTTTGTGTTTACGGCTTTTCTTTTGATCCCTTTGCTGAGAATGCCTGCCCCATCTCTACCTGGTGAAATCCTTCCCTCATTGATGGCCAGCTTGAGTGTCCTCTCCTCTTGGAAGCTTATAGAATTCCTCTAAAGAGAGTCTGAGGTTCCTTGTTCCTATGTACTTATAGCATTCAGCATCTAGGTCTCCTGTAACCCATCTTGCTGTGTGCTTCTGGCTTGATTCCATGGCTGTTCACTGACTAGCTCATGAGTGTCTTAGGGGCACGGGTCTAATTTCAGTGCTCACTGAACACTTGCTGTCTGGCTGAAGGCAAAAGGTTGGATTGATAACTAACTGGATAGCAACTTGGATTTGATCTGACCTCCTTTCATTGACTATTCTGGTTTTAAGACAGAGGCTTTTGAAATTTGACTTCTCGGCCGGGTAAGGTGGCTCACGCTTGTAATCCCAGCACTTTGGGAGGCTCAGGTGGGTTGATCATGAGGTCAGGAGTTTGAGACCAGCCTGGACAACACAGTGAAACCCATTTTCTACTAGAAATACAAAAACTAGCTGGGCATAGTGGCGGGTGCCTGTAATCCTAGCTACTCGGGAGGCCGAGGCAGGAGAATCGCTTGAACCCGGGAGGTGGAGTTTGCAGCGAGCCAAGATCGCACCACTGCACTCCAGCCTGGGCGACAGAACTAGACTCCATCTCAAAAAAAAAAAAAAAGAAATTTTACTTCTCAAACTACTCCTTTTATACAAACACAAAATCCATTGTCTTAACATTTTAGGGACATGGTTGTATCAACAATAACGTTTTTAATACTTCATTGTGTCAGCAGCTGGATACGCACCTGTTACCAGGAAGCAACCTACCTAAGAAGCCCTGGACAGTGCTTTGAGTTCTGAGAGTAAAAGCCTGCTCTGCAGCTGGGTGGGGCTAGGATGATTAGAATTAACATTGTTTGTCTTAATGCTGCTTAATCCATAGGACCCACATTGGATACACATTGGATATACAGGATCCAGAGAAGCAGTGATGATGGCTGGTTTTGTTCACAGATATATCATGAGTGCTTAGCCTGGTGCATGGTAGGTCAACAGTAAATATTTTTTTGAATGAGTGAATAAAAACAGGGCTGGAATTCAAAATTGAGACTGTTACTAAATTCACTGACCTCAACATCATTTTACACTCACTGAAATCTAGGAAAAGCATTTCCAAGGGTAGAACTAAAGAAGAGTGATGAGGGTTATTGTCATAGCTCGGCTGGTCACGGAAAGCCTGGCTAAGGAGGGGACATTTGCATAGAGACATGAATGATGAGCATGAGGAAAGCGCTACCAGTATCTCAGGGAAGAGCATCTAGCTTCCCCTCCCAACCGAAAACATACACCAACCCCCGCCCTAGCAGCTAAATTATTAAAATACAGGTTGGGTCAAAATCCCCAGTCAATGGCCTGTGACAGTTCAAAGGCCCTCTTGAGACTCCATGGCTTTCCAGGAGCTCACAACATTCCATGGGTCACTTTCTGATCTACGTCTCACTTCCACACACCTGTGGTCTCCAAGCTGACCTAGGTGTACAACAAGAACCCTTCTGAACCTGTCCCTATAAACATAAAATTAATCAGAGAAGAAGGAAGAAGGAGAAACTAAAATAAATCAAGCTTGCTGCGGATTCAGCATTAATCATTAGGGGTAGCTTGCTCTCTGACCTGCTTTGTCATATTTACTAGTTGTTTGTTGCCTACTGTCCTAGAATCAAGTAAGACTCTGTTATAAGATGACAGTTCCGGCCAGGCACAGTGGCTCACACCTGTAATCCCAACACTTTGAGAGGTTGAGGAGGGTGGATCATCTGAGATCAGGAGTTTGAGACCAGCCTAGACAAAATGGTGAAACCCTGTCTCTACTAAAAATACAAAATTAGCCGGGCGTGGTGGCACATAGATGGCACACACCTGTAATCTCAGCTACTCAGGAGTTAGAGGCAAGAGAATAGCTTGAACCTGAGAGGTGGAGGTTGCAGGGAGCCGAGATCACGCCATTTGTACTCCAGCCTGGGCAACAAGAGCAAAACTCCAACTCAAAAAAAAAAAAAGATGATAGTTCCATTAACTGCTCTGTAGATAACAACCTGAACATAATGAAACATTAAGTTTTTCCTTTGAGATATTCTTTCAGACCTGTATAACAGTGGAACTACCGATATCAGCTGCTCTGAAGGACCCCACTGACTCAGCTAAGCGGAGAAATACCACAAGAAGCTGACTCGCCAAAGAATGCAATTTCACATTGTCATAATTTCATGTCCTTTGCCATGACCAATCAGTTACCCCAATTTTGAAGTCCCTTGCCCTCCACAATCCCCTTAAAAATCCCAGCTCAGGACAGGTGCAGTGGCTCATGCCTGTAATCCCAGCATGTTGGGAGGCTGAGGCAGGCGAATCATTTGAGATTAGGAGTTCGAGACCAGCCTGACCAACATGGTGAAACCCCGTCTTTACTAAAAATGTGTAAATTAGCCGGGCGTGGTAGCAGATGCCTATAATCCAAGCTACTCGGGAGGCTGAGGCAGGAGAATCGCTTGAACCCAAGAGGTGGAGGCTGCAGTGAGCCAAGACTGCACCATTGCACTTCAGTCTGGGTGACAGAGTGAGACTCCATCTCAAAAAAAAAAAAGTCCCAGCTCAGAACACCTTGAAGGTATGGATTTGAGGGTCTCTTCCCAACTCCTCACTCAGATCCCTGGAATCATGAAACTCTCTCTCTCTCTCTTTTTTTTTTTTTTTGAGACGGAGTCTTGTTCTGTCACCCAGGCTAGAGTGGAGTGGTGTGATCTCTGCTTACTGCAACCTCCACCTCTCAGGTTCAAGCTGTTCTCCCACCTCAGCCTCCCAAGTAGCAGCACAGCAGGGATTACAGGCTCACACCACCATGCCTGGCTAGTTTTTGCATTTTAGTAGAGATGAGGTTTCACCTTGTTGGTCAGGCTGGTCATGAACTCCTGACCTCAGGTGATCCACCCACCTCAGCCTCCCAAAATGCTGGGATTACAGGCGTGAACCACCGTGCCCGGCTGGAATCATTAAACTCTTTTTGTGCTGCAAACCCTGCTGGCTCAGTGTAATTGATCTGTTACTGCAGAGTGGGCATATGAATCTGTTGGTCCTATAACAAATTTTGGTGAGTCTGGCCTAGAGCCTCTTGTGAGCATTTGCCCATGGCTCAGCGCCCCTTTGTCCTTTGGACCAACCTGGAGACAAGCTCAAGCAGTCGCTTGGTTGCATTGAGCCGGGGGCTGTCTCCAGTGCCCTCCTCGTTAATGGGACAGTGGTGACCTTCAGTGCACATAAATAGCTTGCAGCAAAGAAATAGTTTCTGGTATTGAAAGACATCTTTGGTAAGTTTTCTCTGTGCAACCAGCACCTCTTTCCCCTTTCCTAGTTTGCTGGCCTCCTCAGAGGTCTTTTGACCTTTTACGAGGTTTCGTTGACCCTCCCAACAGGAAGGGCCTTGTTTGAGGGGATTCACCCCAAATTGGAAGGAGAATAAAGGACACTGCTTGGGAGAAATGCTCTTGATTTCTGAAAGTTGGAACTTGGTTTTGGAGGGCCTTTTGTTTGCCTTTGTCTAGTTCTGTATGTTTATGTTTATGAAAGGGATTTCAGAAGGAATTTCTAGCAGGTGACCTAACTCAGGTGACCATCCACTTTCCCATTTTGCCCAGAGACCACCACGGCAAGATCTACTCATTTTTCTCCACCTTGGGTAAAGCAAGGGCTCCAGGGGGTGAACAGATCCAAGTTTTAGTCTTGCCAGGTCAAACTTAGGCGCTGAGTGATGTGACTAGTGTCTATGTTTTGTCGATTGTGCACTGTCTGGGCTGGAACGGGAAACGCTGATTTCAACATGTTGATTCCAAGCAGTCCGTTGGGCTGCATCTTGCAAAACTGGGACGCCAAGATACATCCTCACCATGTCAGCGCAATGGGTAACTTTCCCATTAAAGGCAGGAATCCTGTGAAAAACTATGTGAACAGTCAAAGGCATGCCAAGTTGTCTAGAACTCCCGCTGGTTACATTTTTTTTTTTTTAATTTTGCTTGTCACCTTCTACTTTGGTAGAAACAGCTGGTTACATATTATGACTCATTCTTGTGCACCTTTTTAAATTGATGGGCAAATTATGGCAAGGAAAATTCAGAGCTCACAGCTGCAACTATGAGTTAAAATGTATGTTAAATATAGAGTCTTTTAACGCTATCTTTTCTTTTCTGACTGTTTTGAATCTGCTGTTATTAAGCTACTGGTATTAAGACTCACGGTTTATGGTATTACTAATTCAAACTACTTGGAGATTTTGTTTTTCTTATACAATTCAGCCAGTTCTACCTCAAATGTAAACACTGAAAACTCATTTGAAACTGAAAAAAAGGAGGGGGATGAAAAAGATTTTTTAAAAGTCAAACTGCCACGGACACTGCTTTACCCAAAATACTGGTTCACAGACTTCAGTGGATTACCAATAGAGGCAAACAAAGTTTAGCCATTTACTATCTTTTACAAGCTGGTGAGTTTATATTGCTATCTCATGGCTAGAAATTTCAAGGTAAAAGCTATAGGATCTTTGTATGTATGTGTATATATATGTTCAGATGTGTTTGTGTGTATGTACATGCATTATATGTTATGTCTACATGGTACCAAATTGGTTTATAAATAAAAGAGCACTCATAAATTAAGTAAATAAATCTAAATGCTTTTCAGCTTCATGTAACTTAAATGAATCTTTAATAAATAAGCTGGCTTTAAAATTATTTGTAGGAGGCCGGGTGCAGTGGCTCACACCTGTAACCGCAGCACTTGGCGAGGCTGAGGCAGACAGATCACCTGAAGTCAGGAGTTCGAGACCAGCCTGGCCAACATGGTGAAACCCCGTCTCTACTAAAATTAGAAAAATTAGCTGGGGGAGGTAACACATGCCTGTAATCCCAGGTACTAGGAGGCTAAGGCAGAAGAATTGCCTGAACCCGAGAGGCGGAGGTTGCAGTGAGCAGAGATCATGCCACTGCACTCCAGACTGGGTGACAAAGTGAGACTCTGTCTCAAAAAAAAAAAAAAAAATTAAATAATTTGTAGTGATGGGCGAAGTGGCTCACTCCTATAATCCTTTGGGACACCAAGGCAGGCAGATCACCTGAGGTCTGGAGTTCAAGACCAGCCTGGCCAACATGACAAAACTGTCTCTACCAAAAATACAAAATAAGCTGGGCATGGTGGCATGCGCCTGTAATCTCAGCTATTCAGGAGGCTGAGGCAGGAGAATAACTTGAACACAGGAGGCGGAGGTTGCAGTGAGCCAAGATCACGCAATTGCACTCCAGCCTGGGCAACAAGAGTGAAACTCTGTCTCCAACTACATACATACTACATACATACATACATAATTTGTAAAATAAAAAAAGAAATGTATTTGGAATTGTCAGCATACATTTTTGTCTGAGCTTATTGGCCAAATGGTTTTATATTTGTCTCTGCTAGATACATAAAGGTGTCAGGGTTTGGCACAAAAGTTGTAAGACTACAAACCTAGCGAAAACCAGAATGATCTTTGTGTGATTTTTGATAAGTAAGACTAATTTAATATTGTTGATTCAATGAAAACAGCTGAATCTTCTGAGTTATTGATAAAATTACCCATGTATTTGAGTTTTTTACTTAGATGAGAATCTAATATTCACAGGCTATAAAAATGATTAATAGGAAAATAACTTCAAAGGATGACTGGCTTTGTCTAATGTCTCAGTTTTCATAAGTAATCTAGGCAAACTGTTCAAAATGAATAAACTGAGTAAATGTAATTAGAATGAAATTAGGATATTTGCCTATAGGTAAACTTTCTATGCATTTTTTTTTTTTTTTTTTGAGGCAGAGTTGCTCAGGCTGGAGTGTAATGGCATGATCTTGGCTTACCACAACCTCTGCCTCCAGGTTCAAGCGATTCTCTTGCCTCAGCCTCCCAAGTAGCTGGGACTACAGGTGTGCGCCACCATACCCAGCTAATTTTGTATTTTTAGTAGAGGCAGGGTTTCACTGTGTCGGCCAGGCTGGTCTTGAACTCTTGACCTCATGATCCGCCGGCCTCGGCCTCCCAAGGTGCTGAGACTGCAGGCGTGAGTTACCATGTCCAGCCAACTTTCCATGTAATTTAAAATCCTACCATTATTTTGGATGCTTGTTAGGTGTCTGGATCATTTCCAATTAAGAAAGGGTTGTGATATGGGGAAACATGTTTCTAAGAACTGTGGAGTGATTCTCATTTATAAATTATTGACACCTGACAGACAATTCAGTGTTTCTTGCTTCCTAGGTTTTTATTAAAACTTAAGGTTGTTAAGAATTGTGGTTAACGTAATTACGTACATAGAATGTGCCAAAGAAAATGTGTTCTTATTGAGAAAAAGAATAATTTTGAGGCCAGGCAGGGTAGCTCATGCCTGTAATTTCAGCACTTTGGGAGGTCGAGGCGGGTGGATCACTTGGAGGTCAGCAGTTCGAGACTAGCCTGGCCAACATGGAGAAACCCCATCTCTACTAAAAGTCCAAAAATTAGCCAGGATGGTGGCACGTACCTGTAATCCCAGCTACTAAGGAGGGTGAAGTAGGAGAATCACTTGAACCTGGGAGGTGGAGGTTGCAGTGAGCCCAGATCGCGCCACTGCACTCCAGCCTAGGTGACAGAGACAAGGTGAGACTCCGTCTCAAAAAAAAAAAAAAAAAAAAGAATAGAATAGAATAATTTTGTCTCATTCAAAAGTTATCTAGGGGTTGATTCAAATTGTAAACTTGGAAAGGTTATTTATAAAACTAAGTAGAAAAGAAAACCCAGTAAGCAGTGGAGAGGGATGTGAAGAAAATTATAAAGATATATTTTTGGTAAGGAAGGTGATAAAGAAAAGAGAATAATTTTGTATGAGAAAAAATCTTGTGTAGTGATATTTTGTCCTAAAGTAAAATGATTATTTAAGAATAGGGAAATATAGAACAAATCAGAAAATCCAAGAATATTGTATATGGGCCTTGTAAATCATGATAACATTCATAAAAGCAAATTTATGAAAATAATTTTCTGGCCAGGAGTGGGGCGGCTCATGCCTGAAATCCCAGCACTTTGGGAGGCTGAGGTGGGCAGATCACCTGAGATCGGGAGTTCAAGACCAGCCTGGACAACATGGTGAAACCCTGTCTCTACTAAAAATACAGAAAATTAGCCTGGCATGGTAGCTCACGTCTGTAATCCTAGCTACTGGGGAGGCTGAGTACAAGAATCACTTGAACCCGGGAGGCAGAGGTAGCAGTGAGCCAAGATCGCCCTATGCACTCTAGCCTAGGCAACAGAGTGAGATTTTGTCTCAAAAATAAATAAATAATTTTCTATAAGATTAAGCTGGCTATAATGGAAAGAAAATTATTTATAATGCCTTATAATTTTGGTCCCCTGGCCACGTGCAGTGGTTGACGCCCGTAATCCCAGCACTTTTGGAGGCTAAGGCGGGTGGATCACTTGAGGCTAGCAGTTCGAGACGAGCCTGGCCAACATGGTGAAACCCTGTCTCCACTAAAACTACAAAAAAATTAGCTGGGCATGGTGGCATGTGCCTGTAGTCTCAGCAATTTGGGAGGCTGAGGCATGAGAATTGTTTGAACCCAGGAGGCAGACGTTGCAGTGAGATCACGCCACTGCACTCCGGCCTGGGTGACAAGTAAGACTCTGTCTCACTAAACAAATAAATATAAATAAATAAATTTTGGTCCCATATATTAAAACAAGGTTTTCCTAAGGCATTGACTTGCTCTTAATAAAATTACAAAGGTTTTAATTTTTAATTCTATAACTGTTTCTTTTTGAAAACTTCTCAGACTTTTATCTCAGAATTTCAACTTTTGCTGAGCCTTACCGCTTCTAGCTTATTCTCCCTTTGAGAAGGCATGAGATGATAACTCTTTCCTTCAACTTTTTTGTGAGCTCCTATAAATTTTTTCCTCTGGTTCTAATTGCTGTTGTAATCCGATGGTAAAATGTTAAGCTTAAAAGTCTAGAAAAGCAATGTCTTCCTCCAGTATAACTTGATTCTCTACTCTTGACTTTCCTTGATATGTCTGAATTGTTCCATGTAACCAGGAAATTTCTCATGCTGCTACTAAGAGTCATGGAGACATTTTATGATATGTGTGTAATATAATGTTCACTTATGACCCTGGACACACTCTTCCTATGTCTAAACAATTTGAATATCCTTTTTTTTTTTTTGAGATGGAGTTTTGCTGTTGTTGCCCAGGCTGGTGTGCAGTGGCATGATCTCGGCTCACTACAACCTCCGCCTCCCAGGTTCAAGCGATTCTCCTGCCTCAGCCTCCCAAGTAGCTGGGATTACAGGCATGCACCACCATGCCCAGCTAATTTTGTGTTTTTAGTAGAGATGGGTTTTCGCCATGTTGGACAGGCTGGTTTCAAACTCCTGACCTCAAGTGATCCACCTGCCTCGGCCCCCAAAGGATTATAGGCGTGAGCCACCATGCCTGGCCAAACATAAAGTCCTATAGCCTTCAGCCTCTGAATTTCCCCGAGAGTTAAGACTGGCTCTACTGAGGACTGAACCAGGATCTTTGCAGTTGCAAGCCCTATACCTTAGCTACTGTGCTAACAGGCCACTTTCAAATACTCTTAATCAAGATTGGCTTTTAGGTTATGTAAATGGGCTCCCATAAGGAGAACCAATGATGCTGCAGAAGACTTTTCTTTTCTTTGCCTGTTGGTGACTAACCTAAGAAACAAAGATTTTACATTTATCAAGATAATTCCTATGTTGTCTTTATTATAGTTTTGATAACTTTGGAAAACTGAGCTTAAAAAGAAAGTTTTTACCTCCATGTAACTTTCATGTTTGTTTTGCTTGTTTACTTGTTTGTTTGTTTTGAGACTAAGTCTTGCTCTGTTGCCCAGGCTGGAGTGCAGTGGTGCGATCTCGGCTCACTGAACCTCCGCCTCCCAGGTTCAAGCTATTCTCTTGCCTCAGCCTCCCAGGTAGCTGGGATTACAGGCACATGCCACCATGCCTGGCTAATTTTTGTATTTTTTGTAGAGTTGGGATTTCTCCATGTTGGCCAGGCTGTTCTCGAACCCCTGACCTCAGGTGATCTGTCTGCCTTGGTCTCTCAAAGTGCTGGGATTATAGGCATGAGTCACAGTGCCCAGCCAGCATCCATGTAACTTTCTATATTGCCTTCAAAGTCTTTGGTTAAATGAATAATAATTATTTTACAATGACCTGTGATTCTGTTTTGACCAAAAATTTAGAGCCTTTTAATATCTTGATAATCTTTCTAATTCCCACAAGGTTATAGAATCTTTGTACAGCTTCCAGTCAAACTAAAGGCACTCCAGTGTCACTGCCTTCAGCCTGATAATCACATATAGTGGAAGAGACATCAGTTAAAGGACTTTCTCTGGCCCTCTTGAAAGGGTCCTTATCAGGTGCTACTACCTAACCTTTGTGCTGAATTGTTGGGTTTTGACTCCTGGGTACACATGTGTCATCTGGAAAAGGGACTGACTCCTGCTAAGTCTTGAACACTGACACCAGTATCTGATACCAAACTTAAGTTAACCAAAGCCTTGTCTTCAGACCAGGAGAAGGTGATGATCAAAATGAATGCTTTCATGAGACATAGGGCCAGGAATTAAACTGTTCAATCCCTTTAGGCCTAGGAGCAATCACAGAAGAGGTGGGCATGTGAGATCATAAGGGCTGGTTTTGAGGGATAAAATTAGTTCAGACCCTCCAAATCAAGGATGGGCACACAGATGCCTAAATAGCTAATGGCTCAACACATACAACTTATAGATAAGTCCATTCTGGTTTTTTTTTTTTTTTTTTTTTTTTTGACAGAGTCCCGCTGTGTTGCCTAGGCTGAAGTGCAATGGCATGATCGAGGCTCACTGCAACCTCTGCCTCCCGGGTTCAAACGATTCTCCTGCCTCAGCCTCCTGAGTAGCTGGGATTACAGGCATACACCACCATGCCTGGCTAACTTTTTTTTTTGTACTTTTAGTAGAGATGAGGTTTCTCCATGTTGGCCAGGCTGGTCTCGAACTCCTGGCATCAGGTAATCCGCCTGCCTCCACCTCCCAAAGGGCTAGGATTATAGACGTGAGCCACTGCGCCTGGCTGATAAGTCCATTCTGTAACCTTACTTTTTGGCTTTTGGTTTTTGGCTCTTATATTGCTCAGAAGGTTTTTAAGGATTAATAAGTGCCTTCCCACTTCCATCCCATCTGGACTAGAATGTTTAAGTGGCTATAAGCCTTTTGGCTCTAAGTCCCTTGGCCATAGGGGTCCCACCAATGGACTGAATGGACCTGCAGAAGGTAGCCATACCACCCCAGAAACGATATAAAACAAAATAAAACTGTAGCCGTAGATACTGTGTGTCTCTGGCAAATTTTGACCAAAAAGGGGGGGGAATGTAGACTAAAAAACAATATCCTAAGTCCCCCCTCCACTGACTGAATGGGCCCCCTTGTGGCCAAGGGGACACAGTCCACCCCAACACCCTTAAAACTGAGTTCCTGGTCGGATGTGATGGCTCACCCCTGTAATCCCAGCATTCTGGGAGGCGGAGGCGGGCGGAGGAGTTTGAGACTAGCCTGACGAACATGGAGACACTCCGTCTCTACTAAAAATACAAAATTAGCGTGGTGGCTCACAGCAACCTCCACCTCCTGGGTTCAAGCAATTCTTCAGCCTCAGGCTCCCAAGTAGCTGGGATTATAGGTGCCTGCCACCAAGCCTAGCTAATTTTTTTTTTTTTTTTTTTTTTTTGTATTTTTAGTGCAGACAGGGTTTCACCATGTTGACCAGGCTGTTCTTGAACTCCTGGCCTCAGGTGATCTGTCCACCTCGACCTCCCAAAGTGCTGAAATTACAGGCGTGAGCCACCACGCCTGGCCAGTCTGGTTAGTAATTAAATGCACCCCATGCTAAGACAGTGGACAGGAGCACTAATGAGTTCATGCTGTACCCCCTGATATTCCCAACCAGGAACTCATGAATACTTACAGGTTACTGCCAGGCAGTTTCATTCCTCCATTCCTATTACCTGGTCTATGCTGCCCCTTGCTAGCCAGAAGAAGCTAGAGTGATCTTCAGCCAGTTCCCATCATATTTGTTCTCACCTCCAGATTGAGGTGTGATCAAGCCCAGGGCAGACTCAAACTGTCCTTATAAACTTTATAAAATTAATCATGTAAGAAGGAGAAGGGGAAAAGAAAATAAACCACTACTGTAGCACATTCAACAGTGATCAGCAGGCAGCTTGCTCTGGCCTATTTCCACATTATTTGTTGCCTATTGTCCTTGAATCAAGTAGATCCTGTTATAAGATTATAGTTCCCTTCAACTGCTCTGTAGATAACAACTTCAACATTATGAAATATTAAGTTTTCCCTTTGAGATATCCGTTCAGGTCCTGGAAGCCAGTGGAACTACTGTTATCAGCTGATCTGAAGGACCCCACGGGGGAGCTGACTCATCAAAAAGTACAGTTCCTTTCTTTTCCCTTTTTTTTTTTCTTTTTTTGAGATGGAGTTTTGCTCTGTCACCCAGGCTGGAGTTCAGTGGCACGATCTTGGCTCACTGCAACCTCCACCTCCCAGGTTCAAGTGATTCTCCTGCCTCAGCCTCCCGGATAGCTGGGATTACAGGCATGCACCACCATGCCCAGTTGGTTTTTTATATTTTTGGTAGAGACAGGGTTTCACCATGTTGGCCAGGCTGGTCTCAAATTCCTGACCTCAAGTGATCTGTCTGCCTCAGCCTCCCAAAGTGCTGGGATTACAGTCATGAGCCACCGTGCCCTACCAAAGAATGCAGTTTCTATATCGTAAAGATTCCAGTCCCCTTGCCCTGACCAATTGATTACCCCCCCAAAATTTTTTTTTTTTTTTTTGAGATGAAGTCTCACTCTCTTGCCTAGGCTGGAGTGCAGTGGCACAATCTCAGCTCACTGCAACCTCTGCCTCCTGGGTTCAGAGGATTCTCCTGCCTCAGCCTCCTGAGTATCTGGGATTACAGGAATGTACCACCACATACAGCTAATTTTTGTATTTTTAATACAGATGGAGTTTCACCACGTTGGCCTGGTGGGTCTTGAACTCCTGACCTCAAATGATCTGCCCACTTTGGCCTCCCAAAGTGCTGAGATTATAGGCATGAGCCACCATGCCCAGCCTATTACCCCAATTTTTAAGCCTCTCACCTTCCATGACCCTTCAAAACCCCAGCCGAGAACTCCTTGGCGGGGGGTGGTGTGGATTTGATGGTCTCACCCGCATCTCCTCCCTCAGAGCCCTGTAATCATTAAACTCTTTCTGTGCTGCAAACTCTGCTGTCTCAGTGTAATTGGTCTCTTGCTGCACAGTGGGCATATGAACCTGTTGTTCTTATAACACTTCCACAAACTTCCCCCTCTCCACAGGCACAAACACATAAACCCATTCATATAATGATTCGTGAATATTTCAGGCTTTACTGAAGATTGAGAGATGTAGGGGAGAGGAGGTCAACGTGGTTTGTCTCACTTGAAACAAACAAGCTTGGCACTAAACATGTGGTCTGTCTATTCAAAATGTCTTCTGGCCACCCCACCCCAGAGGAGTCTCCACTGGCCCTTCATTCCACAGGGTCCTATACACTGTATCCCAGCTTTTCCTACTGCCCCCTTCTTTTTCCTCTTGTCTCACTCAGAGCAGTTTGCTCAGCATCTTTTGCTGCCTTGGTTCCTGTTCCCTGGACCTCACATTCAACCCAGGCAGATTCTTAAGGCATTTCTACCAAAGTGTCTTCCAGTAGCAAACTCGCGGTGCCAGCTGTTGGATCAAATTTTGTTTTCACTTCCTTCATTACACCTGGGAAGAGGGAATTCCAGTATTAGTTCTACTATAGGGATAAACAGAGGGCCCTGCGGAGGGACCTCTAAGCCAATCTTGGAGGAGGTATCAAGTAGAAGGCTTTCCAGAGGAAAAGACATCTGAAGGAGGAACAGGAGTTACCCAGGACAAGACGAGAGATGGCACAACCTACGGAAGCTTTAGAAATTTTAGAATGTTAGAGTAGAACGTGCACATAAGGAATCAGGCTAGAGAGAAACAGGGCAGGCTGCAAGCAGAGTGCGTCAGCTAAGGGACTGTCACTGCATTTAGAAAGCAATGAGGAAATGGTGAAGGATTTTGAAGGGTAACACAAGCAGATTTGCACTTCTTTTCTTTTTCTGAGATGGAGTCTTGTTCTGTTGCTGGCACAATCTCACAACAACCTCCACCTCCCAGGTTCCAGGGATTCTCCTGTCTCAGCCTCCCGAGGAACTGGGATTACAGGTGCATGCCACCACTCCCCACTAATTTTGTATTTTTAATAGAGACAGGGTTTCACCATATTGGCCAGGCTGGTCTCAAACTCCTGATCTCAAGTGATCCACTTGCCTCAGGCTCCCAAATTGCTGGGATTACAGGTGTGAGCCATCATGCCCAGCCTACACTTTTTTCTTTCTGAAAATCACAGCAAGAACTCCCTTGAGGATAGATAGGTTAGAAGAGGGGAGAGAACCTGGAGGCAGAGTGCCGTGGACTGGGGAAGGGAGATGCAGCTCCAGAGTGCTGGCTGGAGATGGAGAGGAGGGGGAAAAATTAGGGAGCTATATCAGAGGTAGACTGGACACCACCTAGTGATTGATTGGCAGGGGGGCGGTGGGTGAGCCAAGAGGATACAGGATCACAGTGAGGATTCATAGGTCAAGATTGCAGCAGGTTTCACTGGTGGATGGTGTGGCCTTCTGCTGGGAGGTGGGGCATTTGGGCATAGCTGATGGACTGATTCCCTCTGGTTTTCCTAGGCTGCCCTGTGGTGACTTGATGGGCTCCTAACCTGCAGGATATTTGCTTCTCCCCATCCTTGTCCGCTGCAGTGGAGGACTCCCACTCCCTGAGCTCTGCCCAGCTGCAGCTGGAAAATGTTTGAACACTTCTGCTCCTGGCTGATGGCTGGTAGCTTGCGGCCTCCCACAGAGAGAAGAGATTGAAGCAGCTGTCACTGCAGCCAGAGACGGACGCAGCTGAGCAGAGAGAAGAGGGCACAGAAGGCACCGTGAGGAACTCGAAGCTGCTCAATGGTTGTGCGACTCCAGGCGATTCAGTTACCTTCTCAGTCTTAGATTTGCTATCTACACTTTGATGACGGGGGGAGAATACTTACTTCAGACATATGTTTTAAAGATTTCACATAAAGCATGTGGAAGTGATTCCTGAAGTGTAAAAGTCTTTAAGGGAGTGAAAGGAACAAATATTTGTGGCTAGATGAATTGAGATTCTCAACCTTACCCCCCTGCTCCACTCAGGGAAGATCTGGGGATCATAAAGCTGATATGTAGGAAAGTTTAGTTCATCTTGATGGACTCAGAGTCCCTTCGAAGTGAAAATAGGCTCTGAGAGTAGGAGCATATACTGTTAGCACAATAACAACAAGGTCAATATTTCACAACATTGAGAGTCAAAGTCATTTTAATTGGAGAAATTTCATGTTACACTGGACTGTGTGATCCTCATAAGAAAATAATTCTTGTACAGACATTTGCCTAAGATCAATCAGGAAGAAAGAGGGCTTAGTCATTACTGCCAGAGAGAAACCAAACTGAAGTCTGGTTTTTACCTTCCCCCATTCCCTTCATAAACAAAGAGGCCAGGGGAAGAATCGCAGAAGATGAGCACCTTCTCATTCAGACAGTGTGTGATGAGGCCAGGAGTCAAGGCCACGAAGCCCTTCCTGAGACACCAGCAGGTGAGATCCCAGGGATCTAGCCCTTTGAGCCCCTGGTTCCCTTTCCCTACCAAGCTTTCTGCCTCCTCCAGACACACACAAGCTGCCACCATCACCATCACCACACACAGCACCCAAGTTCCAACCCAATAGCTGAATTGACCTTCCCTCCAGAAATGTGACAATACCGAACACCTTCCCAGGCCTGCCTGATGCTGGCTCAGGAGACGGGGAGACCCTGCCCCTGCTGGAGGATCTCCCAGTGAGGTGAGGATACAGCCCTAGACGCATGTAACACTGACCCCTCCACAAAGACTCAACAGCAATCCCCACTCCATTTTGGCAATAGGTACCTGGGAAGAAGGAACGCACCCAGGAATTTCTAGGATGTCATGCCTGAAAAGCCCTGTGGGAGAGGGGTGTACCAGAAGCATAGCGGGGAAGGGAGCAAAAAGAGGTTCCCTTGTACCCTATTTGCTCCACTCTACTAGGGGCCTTGAGCTGCTCTTCCCCCTGCCTGGCTGCCTGCTGTCTTGGGAGTGTCTGAGAATCAGCCACTGGAGACAGTGAGTGTGGCTGGAGGAAGGCAGGAGGGTGACCGCTGGTAACCTCAGCAGCACATGATGGTGGCCAGCTGCCAGCTGGCTCCTCCCAAAGCCTCCCAGCTGGCAACGGCTTTGAAGTCAGACAAGCCACAGCTCCTAGGCCGTCCCAAGGGGATGTAAGTCCAGGACCCTATACACAAAGCACCCATCCAATGACAAGCTAAATCCAGGCAGGTCGTCCTAAAGCCCCCTGAGTCTCAGACCAGTGGATGCAACTAGACCAGAAAAAACAGCACATGCAAAGCTTACTCACTGCCAGCTGAACATAAACGGAAGGACAGTTCGCAAAGCCATTTCCCATCCATTATGTCATTCCATCTGCCCAGCAACCCAGAGGAGGGTTCTCCGACCCTGACCCTGGGCACACTGCTCAGCCTCTCTGTGCTTTAGTTACTGTCCTTGTGAAATGGGCAACAATAAGAACACCTCTTCTACTTTCCAGCTGTTTGTCAATTTCTAGCCGTGTGTCTTGGGCAACGCAATTAACTTAATTGTGCTTCAATTTTCTCACACATCAAATGGGGTTAAAAATAGAACCAACCTCATGGGATAGCTGGGAAAATTAAATAAGTTAATTCACCTAGAGCCCTCAAAACAATGGCTGGCTGCATAGAAAGTGCTCTGTAAATGCTAGCAACTATTATTATTTCTGTGGTTATTATGAAGCAGGGGATTGTTATGAGGATCAAGAAAATAATAGCAGCTGGCATTTATTGCACATTGACTATGTTTCTGGCACTGAGTTCAGTCTTTTATGGGAATTACCTTGAGCGTAATGTTTAGTACACACTGACTGCAGCACATAATTTGTAATTCACAGAAAGCCCTCAACACACAGCCACTATCATTATCTCCCTCATTCCACAAAGGAGCAAACAGCTCAGAGGCTTAGTGATTTGCCCAAGGCTGCAAAGCTAATAAGTACGGAGAACTTAGACTTGAATCCAGGTCTTCTGAGAAACAGACTTCCGTGATCCTTCCATTCTCACCTTCTTCTTGTCCCACCTCCTCCAGCTTGGCACTCAGCATTTGCTCCATAGCTAAAACTGGCTTCCCTTCATGAGACACATCCGCTGCTCAGTTGCAAGGTGCTCAGGCTTCTCTGCACGGATGTTAAGACTCCTGCAGGTCAGGCGTGGTGACTCATGCCTGTAATCCCAGCACTTTGGGAGGAGGTGAGCAGATCACCTGAGGTCAGGAGTTTGGGACCAGCTTGGCCAACATGGCGAAACCCCATCTCTACTAAAAATACAAAAAGTAGCCAGGTGTGGTGGCAGATGCCTGTAATCTCAGCTAATCCAGAGGCTGACTTGAAGGAGACTCATTCAAGGAGAATTGCTTGAACCCGGGAGGCGACAGTTGCAGTGAGCCGAGATTGCACCATTGTACTCCAGCCTGGGCAACAGAGTGAGACTCCATCTCAAAAAAAAAAAAAAAAAAAAAGACCTCCTGCAATGGGAAGAACCACACTTGCCTCTAAATGGCTTTTCTCCTTTAGGAGCCAGGAACTAGGCTCCAGCAGGCACAGAGGGGTGCAAGGCAATGAGACGGGGTCATAGATGCTCCCAGGGAGCGGACCTGAGCTAACTGAATCCACAACCAGCAGCAGCCCGCTGAGAGGTGATACATGTTTGCCTGCAAACATATCAAAGGCAACGCTTCGCTGAAGACATGACTTAAGGACTGTGGCAAGTCACTTCCCCTCTCTGGGCCAGTTTCCTCATGTGAAATGTTGAAAAAATAAGACTCATCCAGCAGAGCTGCTCTAAGGGCCAAATGAGAAAATGGATGTCAGAGCACAGGATCTGGCATCAGAAACACAAAGAGGAAGAGTGAGCACCCTGTACATACTCCACAAGTGCCCACTGACCAGATGGAAGACAGCCTGATGTGCCAAGGTGGCTCCCAGTAAAGTGAACACAAACACATCGGAGGAGAATATAAGGATGTGAGATCAAGATCATCACTGAAAATAAAAGCATGTGTCTGACCCAGGGGGCTCCAATCTGGAGAATGACATTCTCCCAGAAGCTCTGCAAAACCTCACTTACCATAGAAGATGGAGAAGCTGTGTGGCAGAGGCACAAGATAGTAGCCATGGGGAGATGTGAGCCGTTAGGCGACAAGGGAAGCAATGGAGCTGTCTTTGCATTTGAAGCTCGATATTCATATGAACGGGTCTTTGCCAAGAAACAGCTGCACACTGAGGAGGACCAGCATGGTGGTGTGCAAGAGCTGTCATGCATCATGGCCCACAAGAGCCAGATGTTAAGTTTTCAGAATGTTTGCAAACCAGTTATTAAATGTGACCATGATTAAAATTTTACGAAGTTAAAATTAAGTGAATATTAAAATCAATGATAACAAACACTCAAAATTCATCCCTTCCTAATTATTATACTGTATTTTACTGCCACCTGTGCTCTTAAGGTGATTTGTATCTATTATATCTGTGGGATGGAAACACTCAGCTAGGTGTGGTGGCTCACAACCGTAATCCCAGAACTCTGGGAGGCCAAAGCAGGCAGATCACGAGGTCAGGAGTTTGAGACCAGCCTGGTCAACATAGTGAAACCTTGTCTTTACTAAAAAGACAAAAAAAAAAAAATAGCTGGGTGTGGTGGCACAGGCCTGTAGTCCCATGCGCTCCAGCCTGGGCAACTGAGTGAGACTCCGTTTCAAAAAAAAAAAGGAAATGCTCAGTGCTATTACATTTTAACTTGAATCAGTCACCGAGTATTTACACCACAGGAATGGACAAACCTAGAAATCATAATCCCTTCCCTTCCCTGCAGAGTCAGTTGTTAAACATTCATCACTGATGAAGAGCCTCTCCACTGCTCCAGTGACTCCAGGAAAATGGGCTTTAATGAGACTTTGAGTCATGCTGTCTTGCATGCTTAGCTTGTGTTTTCCCCGTTAATTAAATTTCTGGCTACAACTTCATATTAAGAGCGCTCACAAGGCATTTCATGAGGTCTAATGATTTTAGGAGTGTTGAAAGGCACATTTCTACAATGACTCAAACAATATGGGGGGCTTCATGAAGCATGCTGCCCTTCACAAAGGGCAGGGAAGTTACACAAGAGGAGACCAGTATCAACTTAAAGCCTTTTCTTGTCTTCCCCAACTTTCAAAATGTTCCTGTAGCATACAGATCAACTAACAGTTATTTCATACTCATCATAGCCAAGGCACTGGGTCTGGAGAAGAAGGAAGATGCATAGTCTATTCTCAGGAAGCTTAAAGTGTATTGAGGTAAAAACACTCTCTCACCATCACATTGAGACCTACAATAAACTCCCTATTTTAAATCATAATTCCCCCCAGCACTCCTAATCCCCCCCACTCTTTATTTTTTTTGCAGACAGAGTTTTGCTCTTATTGCCCAGGCTGGAGTGCAATGGCACGATGTCGGCTCACTGCAACCTCTGCCTTCCAGGTTGAAGTGATTCTCCTGCTTCAGCCTCTGGAGTAGCTGAGATTAACAGCCGAACACCACCACACCCGACTAATTTTTGTGTTAGTAGAGATGGGGTTTCACCATGTTGGCCATCCTGGTCTTGAACTTCTGACCTCAGGTGATTCACCTGCCTCAGGCTCCCAAAGTGCTGGGATTACAGGTGTGAGCCACCGCACCTGGCCAAAACCTAGCTCTTTGGGGACAAAGCATATCTTTTTTTTTTTTTTTTTTTTTTTTTTGAGATGGAGTCTCGCTTTGTTACCCAGGCTGGAGTGCAGTGATGTGATCTTGGCTCATTGCAACCTCCGCCTTCCGGTTCAAGTGATTCTCCTGCCTCAGCCTCCCAAGTAGCTGGGATTACAGACACGTACCACCACATCTGACTAATTTTGTATTTTTAGTAGAGATGGGGTTTCACCATGTTGGCCAGGAGGGTCTCAAACTCCAGGCCTCAAGTGATCCACCCACCTCAGCCTCCCAAAGTGCTGGGATTACAGGTATAAGCCACTGAGCCCAGCCCTAATCCCCTCATTCTTATTTTTTTCATAACACTTGTCACTCTCTTTTTTTTTTTTTTTAATTTCCTTGTTTGTGTTCACCTGGAACTTTCTAACATACTATATGATTTGCTTTTTTAAAATGATTTGTTTACTGTCGTTCTTCCCTGCTTGAATATTAGATCCACAGGGGCAAGGAATTTAGTGTGGTTTGTTCTCGTGCCTGGAATAGTTCTGGCCCAGAGTAGGCCATCAGTAAATTTTTTATATATTTATATGTAACATACTAGAAAAAACACTGAATTAAATCCTAATTCCTGCTCTACCACTTACTGTGTGACCCTGGGCAGGTCACTCTACCTCTCTGATCCTCCCATTCTCATATGGTAAACTACACAATTTGGACAAGGCTACAAAACAGACAATGAAAAACTCAAAATTCAATGTGTCTATTAGACAATCATGGCATGTCTGCCACATGCATAGTCACCGGCACTCTCCAGGAAACTATCTTCTGCAGCCCCCAGCTCCAGGCAGCCATGCTCTGAACTCCACCGTGCAGCCATCTGGCGTTCTCCAAATCCCCAACTCCTCCCTTCACCTCTCTGTGATTAAAAACTATGTGAACACTTAACCCCAGGGCAGACAGAGGCTTACAGTGTAGCCCAGGGAAAGACCTGCTGTAATAGGGAAGATTAGACCAACCCAATACTACTCTTAGGAATGTAAATTGGGGAGAGTAGATAAAATCAGGCACTTTACAGAAGCTTAGAATGCAAGTTTGAGAGAGGCTGGAGAGGCCGCAATTAGCTATTAAGTGAACCAAGTGAGAAGTCAGCAAATAGCATGAGGCAGAAAAAAGACACAGTACACAAAGAGAAAGTCAGGTTTTAGCAAGAAGAGAAGTAGGCAGACACAGAGAAACCGACCTAAAGGACAATTTGTGTAACATCTCTTGGGGGAGCACTTTAGGGAAAATCTGTTGCAGAGATCCTGGTGCTGGTCTACCCTCCACTTCCAGTGCCATGCAGTTTGGTCCTATTTTGCCTTCCCCCTCTTAGATTTCCACAAGACTGCCTCTCTTTGCCCACAGACCTATCTTGAGTAAGTCCCTATCCCTTGCAATGAAAAGAATCCACTTCAGAGATAGAGGGTAAGGCCCACAGACAGACTATGCTTGATTGACTTATCTGTCCTAGGAATTCGTGGCAATGTCTTGTGTGATTGTTCATTCTCTTCTGCAGGAGTTGCAATGACCGACCCTGTTTCACACAGTGTCCTTACAAGATATATACAACGAATAGGATGGTTTGGAATGGAATAGGAGAAACAAGAACAGTCCCACTCCTGCCAAGGTATGCCACATCATCTTTGCTGCAGCTCTTTAAGATAGGTATTATGAGGCTGGGCGTGGTGGCTCATGCCTGTAATCCCAGCACTTTGGGAGACCGAGTGGATGGATCACTTGAGGTCAGGAGTTCGAGACCAACCTGGCCAACATGGTGAAACCTCATCTCTACTAAAAATACGAAAAAATTAGCTGGACATACTGGTGCGATAATATTTCTTGTATTTCTTGATTTTTTTTTTTCTTTTTGCTCCTGCTGAGAACCCTGAGATTCCACTGCAATCCTCTTCTTGAAGTCCCAGTTTTGATCCCCAGCTCCAATATGGAATTGAAAATATGAGAAACACCTCAACAATACTCTTCTTTTTTCTCTAGGGGCCCAGGAAAGACTAAAAGCTATCAAGGAATTTGAGTTGGTGAACCCCAACAGAGCCAAGAAGGTCCTCAGAGACTTTAGAAAGTATAGGGACTTGCTGGGCACCTGTAGTCCCAGCATTTTGGGAGGCCAGGGTGGGCGGATCATCTGAGGTTATGAGTTCAAGACTAGCCTGGCCAACATGGTGAAACCCCATCTCTATTAAAAATGTAAAAAAATTAGCTGGGTGTAGTGGCAGGCACCTGTAATCCCAGCTACTTGGGAGGCTGTAGCAGGAGAATTGCTTGAACCCAGGATGCGGAGGTTGCAGTGAGCTGAGATCGAGCCACTGCACTCCAACCTGGGCGACAGAGCAAAATTTCATCTCAAAAAAAAAAAGAAAAGAAAAGAAAAGAAAAGAAAGTATAGGGACTAACTGCTCAGGACTCATTTGAAGCCTAGACCTAAGAGGGATGATTTGATGCTGAGACTGCATGACATGCAAAGTGGGTCAATCAAACAGAATGCTGTCTCAGTGAGCTGTCGCCCCATTCTGCACCCGATGAATAATCTGCAACACTAAGATGATTGTGACTTCCTGATGCCGTGCCTGCCCCCATATCACTAGAAGCCAGTATGAACTTTTGTGAAAAAATTAATATGCATTGTCATTCTGGAGAGAAAATGTCTTGATCTTCAGTGATAACAGGAATATTACCAACATCCAGCTCCATCTCATTTTTCTTCACTTTGTCTTACTCAGCTACCTAATATTGAATATACTGATGTCTCCACCTGCAGGAGCAGCCTCCTTGCCAAGTCAGTTCCCACTCCTAACAGGAGCAGAAGGCAGTATCAGCAGCCTTTTTTGTTCTCTTTCTTAATCTTAGGAGTTTAGGAACTGATCACACTCCCAGATCCAGTGTGATCACCTTCAAAACCAGTGGACTCCCAAGACCCCACCAACCAGATCGGAATGATTTAGGACTGATAATGCAGGCTCTGAAGTTAGACTTCGAGTCAAATTTGAACTCTGACACTTAAACTTGCACAAGGCCAGTGCCTCAATTAGGATAGGATGGTCAACAACGCTAACTAAGAAAATTAATTTATCCGCTGGGCACGGTGGCTCATGCCTGAAATCCCAGCACTTTGGGAGGCTGAGGCAGATCACCTGAGGTCAGGCGTTCAAGACCAGCCTCGTCAACATGGTGAAACCCTGTCTGTAGTAAATACAAAAATTAGCTGGGCGTGGTGGCACACGCCTGTAATCCCAGCTACCTGGGAGGCTGAGGCAAGAGAATTGCTTGAACCCAGGAGGTGGAGACTGCAGTGAACCAGGATGGCACCACTGCACTGCAGCCTGGGCAACAGAAGAGACTCCATCTTGAAATAAATAAATAAATAAAAATAAGAAAAAATTAATTTCTCATCACAATGTATGTGCAACATAGGTTAGCGGAAGGCAGAGCTCCATGTTGTTACTCAAGAACCCAGGCTGACAAAAGTTCCATCTTAAAATGTCACCATCACAACACATGGTGTTCAGGGATGCTAAGACAGGGGAAAGATGGGGAAGGGCCAAGTTTGAGTTTTTAATCATCTCATTCCAGAAGTGACACAATGGCACTCCAGTTGTGGTCCATTGGCTCAAACTAGTCATGTAGCCCTGCCAACCTGCAAGAGCCTAAGAATCATCACCTTCCTTTTTACCAGAAAGTGGAGGAGAACTAGATATGAGTAAATAATTTTACTACATCCAGGCACACAGCATATGATACTGCTGTGTAGTTACTGTGTTCCTTTAAGGGTCTTGCAGGTCCAATAGACCAAGGATTCATCAAGCTAAGGAAAGGCCCTGTTGTTTGTATAACAACTCATCGGAAGACTCTATCCCTCACGTCACTCTCAACCTCAGTGCCACTCCGCAACGAACAGGCCCAGTTCACCAGCGTGGGCTTATGCCCCGGGCTTTTCTTCCTAGTCAGTCTTGCCCTATTGACCTGCTTGATTTTTTGGCCTTCCCCCTCTAAGCTTGAGTCTTATCCCGATAAGAAACTGTGTAGGACTGGAAGCTTCATATCTTGTTCAGCTCTTGCTAGTTCTCCTTATGAGCAGTCAATGTTTTAGAGGTGGAGTCATCTTGGATCCTCAAACTTCTTGGAGACCAAAGGGCTAAATAATCCCCAGTTACAGGCCAGGCACAGTGGCTCATACCTGTAATCCCAGCAGTTTGGGAGGCCGAGGCGGGCAGATGACGCGGTCAGGAGTTCGAGATCAGCCTGGCCAACAAGGTGAAACCCTGTCTCTACTAAAAATACAAAAATTAGCTGGGTGTGGTGGCAGGAGCCTGTGATTCAAGCTACTAGGGAAGCTGAGGCAGGAGAATTGCTTGAACTCGAGAGCACTTCAGTGAGCTGAGATCACGGCATTGCATTCAAGCTTGGGTGACAGGGTGAGACTCGTGTCTCAAGAAAAAAAAATCCCCAGTCATAATGAATTTGCTGCCAAAGACAGTCACTCAGTCTGCCTAAGGAAGTAACTGGATATTTTAGAAAACGTTACATACAAAGATGTTTATTAAAACATTATTATAACAGCAAAATATTGGGAATAACCTAAATGTCCACCAAAGGGGAGTGTTTATAAATATAAATCATCCACATAATGAATGTGTAAGTTATGCCTGCCAAGTTCATCAGGGTAAACAGAAGAGACAAAACCAGACTACTTATTAGGATAGAGTTGATTTCCTAAGCCAGGGGTTCACAGTGGGACCTGCTTTCATTTCGTTTGCACTGCAGCTCCACTTTCCCAGATTTTATTGGCTCATTTTGGGGCCATTCTATAGGAATGATCACACTGGGCAGCCAGGGCCCAGCTCATATTAGTTGGGTAGCCTTTGCCACTACATTGGTCCCCAATCCAATTATCTGTGATTAGGGGAGCAGCTAGCTCTCCTTGGAAGTAGAGGAGGTTGTTTTGGCCTCTAATGAATTCTGCTTCAGTCAGTCTAATACAGTGAAAGATTACGTACGCCTTAAAAATCCCAGCACTTTGGGAGGCTCATGCGGGCAGATCACCTGAGGTCAGGAGTTCAAGACCAGCCTGACCAATATGGTGAAACCCCGTCTTTAAAAAAAAAAAAAATGGTATTTAACAAAAGTTTTTAATGACCTGGAAAAGTATGCAGGAAATATTGTTAGGTTTTTAAAATTTATAAAATTGAATCTATACTCTGATATATGCTGTAATATAAATGAACCTAACCGCCGGGCGTGGTGGCTCACACCTGTAATCCTAGCTCTTTGGGAGGCCAAGACGGCTGGATTACCTGAGGTCAGGAGTTCAAGTCCAGCCAGCCTGGCCAACACAGCGAAACCCCGTCTCTACTAAAAACACAAAAGTTAGCTGGGTGTGGTGACAGGAACCTATAATCCCAGCTACTTGGGAGGCTGAGACATGAGAATTGCTTGAAACCAGTGGGCGGAGGTTGCAGTGAGCCGAGATCACGCCACTTCACTCCAGCTTGGGCAAAACAGTGAAACTCTGTCTCAAAAAACATTTTTTTTAATAAATAAAAATAAATAAACCTTGAAGACATACTAAGTGAAATAAGCCAACCCCAAAAAAGGCCAATATTGTATGACTCCACTTATATGAGGTGCCTGGAGTGGTCAAATCACAATGACAGAAAATAGAAGGGTGCTTGCCACGGGCTGGAGGGAGAAGGAAATTGAGTTTAATGTTTAATGGGTATGGAGTTTCAGTTTTGCAAGATGAATAAAGTTCTGGAGATGGATGGATGGTGGCGACGATTGCACAATGATGTGAATGTACTTAATACTATGAACTGTACACTTAAAATAGCGAAAATGGTAAACTTTATGTTATGTGTATTTTACCACAATTTAAAGAATTGAATCTATAGTTTCATCACAAATGGGTGAGTTTTGTTTTGTTTTTCACAAATGTGTGAGTATATGTGGTAGCAAGCTTATACTTCTGAATCCTTCATTGCACAGGCTTCTTCTGAGGGGGGACCCAGCAGTGTGTCCATGCTGTCAGATATTACTATAAAATTTGCCAAAATATGATATGTTAGCCTCTAAGTATGAAGATTGCCATCTCCTTTCACTCCCACATTGCCTCCATCATACTTCCCCTCCTGCTAGGTAACTTGGAGTGGCCACAGGCATTTTGTATTTGTTTTCTGAAAGAAAGCTCTCCAAATTGTGTAGACTTCACTATCCTGGTCACTGAGATAAACATTAAAACTTTAAACAATAAAAAGGAAAAAAAATCCAGGCCAGGTGTGGTGGCTCATGCCTGTAATCCCAGCAATTTGAGAGGCCAAAGGGGGCGGGCGGATCACCTGAGGTCAGGAGTTCGAGACCAGCCTGACCAACACAGAAAGTGAGAAGAGGGAGCATGTTGTCACATTTGCAAACTTAGATATGTGTTTTAAATCTGGAAGGACATGTACCAATAAATTCACTGTGATATCTTTTTTTTTTTTAATGGAGACAGAGTCTTGCTCTGTCACCAGGCTGGAGTGCAGTCGTGGATCTCGACTCACTGCAACCTCTGCCTCCCAGGGTCAAGCAATTCTCCTACTTCAGCCTCCCAAGTAGCTAGGACTACAGGCTCACACCACCACACCCATCTACTTTTTTGTATTTTACTAGACATGGGGTTTCACCATGTTGCCCAGGCTGCCCTCGAACTCCTGAGCTCAGGCAATCCACCCACCTTGGCCTCCCAAAATGCTAGCATTACAGACCCGAGCCATCGTGCCCAGCTGATTGTAATATCTTTAACTTGTGAGATTATGGATAATTTGTAAGTACTTCTCTATAACTTTTTATATTTTATGTTATAATGAGCATATATTGCTTTTATAATCATAAGACTAAGTTATTTTAATATTCCAAAAAATTATTATTAAACAAAAATCCCCAAGAACACACCAGGTTGAAATCCAGTGAGAATCACATGAGAGACATTTCAACAGGGTCAAAAATCTGGGGTAATCCTTAGCTAATCTAAGTTTGTTTTTCAACCTGAACTCTACTCAGAAAGAGCTGAAATCTGACAAGCCCAATATTTTCCTGGCCTGCTCAGCCACATGACCCATAATTTCATTTGTCCAGGCACTCCCTGCTTTCCTGGGAATTCCTACGCCTTCTACAACTGCTGTGTACTTTCTTTCCCCCTCCATTTGGTCAAAGGTTCTCTCCCCTTATTTATTTATTTATTTATTTATTTATTTCCCTCTTTTATTTTTATTTTTTGAGTTGACGTTTCACTCTTGTTGCCCAGGCTGGAGTGCAGTGGCTCAATCTTGGCTCACTGGGAACTCCGCCTCCTGGGTTCAAGCGATTCTCCTGCCTCAGGCTCCCAACAAGCTGCGGTTACATGTACCCGCCACCATGCCCAGCTAATTTTTTGTAGTTTTAGTAGAGACAGGGTTTCATCATGTTGGCCAGGCTGGTCTCGAACTCCTGAACTCAGATGGTCCACCAGCCTCAACCTCCCAAAGTGTTGGGATTACAGCATAAGCCACTGCATCCAGCCAAAGGTTCTCTTTTCAAAGGCCATAGACATTGGTCCTGCAGAGAAGTAAGTCAGATCTGGATTGGGCTTTGCTACCTAGCTGAGTTAGGATGAGGTATTGAGTTTTCTCTGTTTAAGGGAGGTAATCCTATCTATGAGGGAAGAAGGGATTCTCAACTATTCTGCTCACTTAACCTCCTACTCTCCCTAGGGGACCAAAACTAATCTGCATTGTATACAGTGACTGGGTCTTTGTTAGTGGTGAGGACTCCAGGTCCTCCACTGACCATTCACAGAGGAGACTTGGCCCGCCTTCTATGTTATTGTCATGATGTCCGTCCTTTGACCACAAGGAAATTTCTTGTGAGGGATGTATGTAGCTTTTTGATCTTAGTAGCCATGTTTTTAGAAATAGACTGGGAGAGCAGGTTTGTCCTAAGCAGTTCCCAGCTTCCTTTCCCCTTTGGCTTCCCACATTCAACATTTCCCAGGATCCATTCCATACCCATTGCCTGGTTCCAGTTAGCCAGCATCTACAATTCTTTTGTATGTACATTACTTCTTCAGGGAGCGAGTGGACTGAGTAGATCGGTGATTCTTTTCTCCTGCTCCTCCTTCCCTGAAGCAAAAGTGGTCAGAGAAGCGGGGCTTTCCTGGATATGGAAGGAGGGCAGCCATCTTGAATTCATTCCTTTGATTTCCTGCCAAGTGGCTGGTCAGAGTGGTGGTATCCTAGGATTTGTGTTTAAATTTAGGGGAGAGGAGAAAAGACTTCAAAGGCCTTGCCTTGCCTGTATCACAGGAATCTGTACTAGGTTTTTGGCATAAGCCTAGATATTTTCTTCATGTGATAGAATCAAGACATGCTTACAAAATTTCAGACAATATTACCTTAATCTATTAAGCCCCACCACTACTCCTTACCTCACAGAGGTAGGGAGAAGACTAAATAAACTAGATGGGATACAGTAGCTGAAGAGCCAGGTACATAGCAGAGGCTTAATATCAGGGAATGTTGAGGCTGGGCCCCTTGGCTCACGCCTGTAATCCCAGAACTTTGGTGGGGATCACCAAGTCAGGAGATTGAGACCATCCTGGCTAACACAGTGAAACCCTGTCTTTACTAAAAATACAAATAATTAGCCAGGCATGGTGGCACATGCCTTTAGTCCCAGCTACTCAGGAGGCTAAGGCAGGAGAATTGCTTGAACCCGGGAAGTGGAGGTTGCAGTGAGCAGAGATCAAGCCACTGCACTCCAGCCTGGGTGACAGACCGAGATTTTGTCTCAATACATATATATATATGCAATCAGTTAACTTTTTCTTTCTCTCCTCCTCCTCCTCCTTATTCCTGCTCTTAGGAGCCCTTCATCTAATAACTATAGAATTTATAACACTGAATTGTAAACACCTAATTTACTAGATTATGAGTGCCTAAGAGGACCAAGCTTTATTTTTGTTTTGTTTTGTTTTTTCCAGACAGAGTCTGGTTCTGTTGCCCAGTCTGGAGTCCAGTGGTGCAATCTTGGCTCACTGCAACCTCCTGCCTCAGCCTCCCGAGTAGCTGGGACTATAGGCAACCGCCATCACACCGGGCTGATTTTTGTATTTTTAGTAGAGACATGTTGGCCGGGCTGATCTCAAATTCATAACCTCATGATCCACCCTCCTTGGCCTCCCAAAGTGCTGGGATTATAGACGTGAGCCACCATGGCCAGCCCCCGAGCTGTATGTTTCTTATTCACCATTAAATTCTCAGCGCCAGCTCCTGGTGTCCTTTCTAGCACATTAACCACTAAGTCTTGAGACAGTGCTCCCATAATAGTAAATTTCACCCTGCACCCTTATATTCCACCTCCCCCTAATTCAGCATTCCCCAAGATCCATTCCACACATGCTGCCCTGGTCCCAGTTAGTCAGCTCCCACAATTCTTTGGTATATTATTTCCTCATGGAGCATGAGCTGTATTTTCTTCCCTCAGGCTCTGATGCAACTTGTCCCTAGTTATTGGACTTAGGGTAATGAGGGCAGGCAAGAGCAGATCTTAAGGAGTACAAGTATCATCTTGCAAGGAACCTACCGATGGAGAGTTTTTTTGTAGGGCTTCAGCCAAGGGGGAGACTGCTTTCCCCTAACAAGAGTGAAAGAACTGATAGGAATCTGGAGATGCAAGATTGTTAGGCTCATGCCGTCAAATGTTCCCATCGCAGGTGTTAGTTCCTGCTCCTTTTCTATTAGGGCCCTGAGTTTACATTTTGTTTTCTTCGTAGCTCAGTCATTCTTAAAAACTGATTTACACCATTGTCTGTCCTGAGGCTGCAGGAGTTGAGGTTCTCCTTAAAGCCACCATAAAGTCCTCTTATTTTTGAGACAGAGTCTCACTGTGTCGCCCAGGCTGGAGTGCCGTGGCATGATCTTAGGTCACTGCAACCTCCATCTCCCGGTTCACGCTATTCTCTTGCTTCAGCCTCCCAAGTAGCTGGGATTACAGGCATCCGCCACTACACCCTGCTAATTTTTGTATTTTTAGTAGAGATGGGTTTACACCATGTTGGTCAGGCTGGTCTTGAACTCCTGATCTCGTGATACTCCCATCTCGGCCTCCCAAAGTGCTGGGATTATAGGTGTGAGCCATTGAGCCCGGCCATAAAGTCCTTTTGAGTCTCACAACATACCTGGAATTAATTGTTGTTTGACCAGAATCTGTCTTTTACTGCCAGGCATGGTGGCTCACATCTGTAATTCCAGCACTTTGGGAGGCCAAGGTGGGGGGGTGGATCACTTGAGGTCAGGAGTTCAAGACCAGCCTGGCCAACATGGTATAACCCCATCTCTATTAAAAATACAAAAATTAGCTGGGCATGGTCATGGGCACCCGTAGTCCCAGCTACTTAGGAGGCTGAGGCAGGAGAATCACTTGAACCCGGGAGGTGGAGGTTGCAGTGAGTCGAGATTGTGCCACTGTACTCCAGATTAGGAGACAGAGCTAGATTCCATCTCAAAAGAAAAAAGAATCTGTCATTTACCTTCGTGGTTTCTGAAGAAGGTAATAAAAACCAGCCAACTCCACAATTCTCAAAAAAGAAAAAAACATCCTATTATGCCTATACCATAGGTGCCTTAGCTAGCTCATAATCCAATACTTCCCCTTCACCTGCACCCTATTCTAACCCACTGCCAGTGAGAGTCTTAACAATTGTGATGCCCCAACATGCCGGGGGTGGCATGCCCATCACCATGCCCATCACCAGCAGTGGGGTGAGTGGCAAGTGAACCAGTTCCAGAGTCCCATCTAAGAGTCAGCTTTCTAGGGTCACTCCTGGTACTGTCTTGAAAATGCCTTTGCAAAATTTATAACAGTGAGAAAATTATGACAGTGAAAGAGATCTAATCTAACCAACCCCCATCTTGTCTTTAACCTCCAAATTGCCTTTAATCATTCCCGGGCTTAGGCCAAGCTAACTTTGGGAGACATTTGGTTTACAGTTTAGATGATACTTAACCTTCCCCAAAACTAAACTGCTTTTGTAAAGCCAATGACAGACCACCAGGTTAGGAGGATGAGAAACCTGAATTTTGCTAAGATGCAGACACAAAATTATTACCAGCCATTATTCCAGAGATCACAAGATTTGCAACTCCTCCAGTTACTCCTGTGGATAACATCACTGTGGTAGAACCTAAGATTGGCCTTTTGAGATGTCTTTTCAGATTTCTGCATTTCTGATCAATAGTTCCTCCTGGCCCTACCAACCGGTCCTGTGGCCGCAGACAGAAGCGAACTCCCTGGCCCGCCAAACTATCCATGAAAAACCCTAGCCTCCAAATTTTTCGGGAAATTGATTTGACTAATAACTGTCTCCCATATGGCATGTCTATTAAATTTTTTTTTTTTTTTTTTGAGACAGACTTTTGCTGCTATTGCCCAGGCTGGAGGGCAATGCTGAGATCTCGGCTCACTGCAATCTCCGTCTCCCATTTTAAGCAATTCTCCAGCCTCACCCTCCAGAGTAGCTGAGATTACAGGCATGCGCCCCACGCCTGGCTAATTTTTTTGTATTTTTAGTAGAGACAGGGTTTCTCCATGTTGGTCAGGCTGGTCTCAAACTCCCGCCCTCAGGTGATCCACCTACCTTGACCTCTCAAAATGCTGGCATTACAGGCTTGAGCCCCTACACCTGGCCTAATCTCTTTTTTTATTGCAAAGCCACAGTCTAAATGAATTGGTTTTGTCTGTGTAGTAAGCAGGGCGAATGCATCGGCGGTTACAGTCTTAGCCTGGGCGACCTGTCAAAAGTAGATCCTACAACAAGAGCTCAAAGAGTAAGAAATTGGAGGGGAAAGAAACAGAAAGAGTAAGAGCCCACATGTTATCAAATTGGTCACCACTTTGAGTAACTGACCCTTCTGAAGCATACAGACTAATACAGAATTATCTTCCCAGGTGAGAGAAACAGGGGATGCAAGCACTTATCTAACAGCCCCCATTGTCTCGGTTGCCTCATAGGGTGTTAAGTAATTCACATCTCCATGCGGCACATGTGTAAGTGTCAGTCACACTTCCATGATGGGTGGGTAAGTGGGAAGTGGGGGGAAGAAAACAAGAGATGTTCAGTGTAACTGAGGCCAGGTATTGTCAGGTTACACTGTGTAAAGCTGGTTGCCAAAGCAATGACATGAAAGTGGGCCAAATCCGCACACTTTCTCTGTAAATGGCCAGATAGTAATTATTTTAAGCTTTGCAGGCTATGTAAGGTCTCTTTCATGTATTCTCTTTTCTTTTCTTTTTTTTTTTTTGAGACAGAGTTTCACTCTTGTTGCCCAGGCTGGAGTGCAATGGAACAATCTTGGCTCACTGCAACCTCTGTCTCCCGGGTTCAAGTGATTCTCCTCCCTCAGCCTCCCGAGTAGCTGGGAATACAAGCATGCGCCACCACATCCGGCTAATTTTGTATTTTTTTTCTTCTTTAATTTTTTTTTTTTTTTTTTTAATAAAGTCGGGGTTTCTCCATGTTGGTCCAGCTGGTCTCACAGTCCCGACCTCAGGTCATCCGCCCGTCTCGGCCTCCCAAAGAGCTGGGATTACAGGCGTGAGCCACCGCGCCTGGCCTATATTCTTTACCGCACCCGGCCTGTATTCTTTTTTCTTATTTTACAACTCAGGCCTGGCACATTGGTTCAGGCCTGTAATCCCAGTACTTTGGGAGGCCAGGATGGATGGATCACCTGAAGATCAGGAGTTTGCAACCAGCCTGGCCAACATAGTGAAACTCCATCTCTACTTAAAATACAAAAATTAGCCAGGCATGGTGGCGGGCACCTGTAATCCCAGCTACTTGGGAGGCTGAGGCAGGAGAATTGTTTGAACCCGGGAGGCAGATGTTGGAGTGAACTCAGGTTGCGCCATTTCACTCCAGCCTGGGCAACAAGATTGAAACTTTGCCTCAAAAACAAAAAAAATAGAAGATGGGCCACATCCAGTTTTGGCCAGTGGGCTGTATTTTGCCACTTCTTGGGCAAGAAGCTTTGAGGCCTCTTCTGGGTAGAGAGGTCTTCCTTGACCTCCCTATTTATGAGTCCACTACCCCTCATTTCTCTCAACCCCCTTCTTGCTTGATTTTTCTCTTTAGCATTTATCACTTTCTAAAATGTTATATAACTTACATATTATGTAGTTTATTGTCTGGGCATGGTGGCGCATGCCTGTAATCCCAGCTACTCCATGCATGAGTGCATGACTTTTTTTTTTTTTTTTTTTGATACAGAGTCTTGCTCTGTTGCCCAAGCTGGAGTGCAATGGCACAATCTCAGCTCATTGCAAACTCTGCCTCCTGGGTTCAAGCGATTCTCCCGCCTCAGCCTCCAGAGTAGCTGGGATTATAGGCACCCACCATCATGCCTGGAAATTTTTTTTTGTATTTTTGTAGAGAGGGGGTTTCACTATGTTGGCCAGGCTGATCAGGGGACCAGGCCCCTAACCTCAGGTGATCCACCCACCTCAGCCTCCCAAAGTGCTGGGATTATAGGCATCAGCCACCGTGCCCAGCAGGATTCAAAGATTTTCTGATTGGCAATTGGTTGAAAGAGTTTATATCTAGGCCAGGCCCGGTGGCTCATGCTTGTAATCCCAGCACTTTGGGAGGCCGAGGCGGGTGGATCACCTGAGGTGAGCAGTTCAAGACCAACCTGGCCAACATGGTGAAACTCTGTCCCTAAAAAAAAAAAAAAGAGTTTATATCTAAAGACCTGAAATCAATAAAAAGGAGTGTCTATGTTAAGATAAGCATCTGTGGTGACCAAGATTCTGCAGATGAAGCCTTCATGTAGCAGGCTTCAGAGAGAATAAATTGCAAATATTTCTTATTAGACTTAAGAAGGGGCCAGACTTTTAGTTAATTCTCTCCTGGATCAGGAAAGCAATCTGGAAAGGGAATGGGATTCTCTACAGATTGTCAAGAGATAGCTTTGTAGGGCCATTTTAAAATTTGTCAGAGAAATATATTTTGAGGTAAAATACTTCGGTTTCTTTCAAGGTCTGCTATGTGTCATGTTGGTATCTTACTGCTACAGAGTCTGTTTTGTCAGTTTTAAGGTCTCTGTTTTAATGTTAATGCTGGTCAGCTGTGCTTGAATTCCAATGGGAGGGAGGTATAATAAGGCATGTCTGACCACCCATTTCCATCATAGCCTGAACTAGTGTTCCAGGGTTACTTTAGAATGCACTTGGCTGAGAGGACAGGTCCTCCTAGTTGGCTGGGGGGGGTCTTCGAATTTTATTTTTGGTTTACACTGGTGTGAACCTCAAATCTCTGAGAAAGGTCTCAGTCAATTTAGGAAGTTTAGTTTGCCAAAGTTACAGGATGTATGCCTGTGATACAGCCTCAGGAAGTCCTGATGACATGCACCCAAGGTGATCAGGGCACAGCTTGGTTTTATACATTTTAGGAAACAGAATACATCAGTCAATACAGGTGAGATGTTCATTGGTTCCTTCTGGAAAGGCGGGAAAACTGGAAGCGGGTTGGGGGCTTCTAGATCATAGGTAGGTAAGAGACAAATGGTTGCATTCTTTTAAGGTTCTGATTGGCCCTTCTAAAGAAGGCAATCAGATATGCATTTATCTCAGTGAGCAGAGGGGTGACTTTGAGTTCTGTCCGTCCTTTGTCCACAAGGAAATTCCTTGTGAGGAGGGCATGTAGCTTTTTTTGTTTTGTTTTGTTTTGTTTTGAGACAGAGTCTTGCTCCCTGGCCTGGGCTGGAGTGCAGTGGTGCTCACTACAACCTATGCCTTCCAGTTCAAGTGGTTCTCCTGCCCACTCCTGCGGGGTGTGGTGGTGTGTGCCTGTAATTGCAGCTACTCCCCCCAAGTAGCTGAGATTACTGGCGCACACCACCACACTCTGCTAATTTTCATATTTTTAGTAGAGACAGGTTTCACCATGTTGGCCAGGCTGGTTTCAAACCCCTGACCTCAAGTGATCCGCCCACCTCAGCCTCCCAAAGTGCTGGAATCACAGGTGCTTGGCTCCATGTAGCTTTTTTTTTTTTTTAATGGAGTCTCATTCTGTTGCTCAGGCTGGAATGCAATGGTGTGATCTCAGCTCACCAAAACCTCTGCCTCAGCCTACGTGAGAGGTAGCACCACCCCCCACCCCCCGCCACCCGCCCTGACTAGCTGGGATTACAGGCATGCGCCACCACGCCGGGCTAATTTTGTATTTTTAGTAGAGATAGGGTTTCTCCATGTTGGTCAGGCTGGTCTCGAACTCCCAACCCAGGTGATCCGTCTGCCTTGGCCTCCCAAAATGCTGGGATTACAGGCATGAGCCACTACTCCTGGCCAGTAGTTATCTTTTTGAATGGGAGGCAGATTTGCCCTAAACAGTTCCCAGCTTGACTTTTCCCTTTGATTTAGTGATTTGGAGCCCTAAGATTTATTTTCCTTTCACACTGGTCACACAGCACAGGGAGACAGAATTATTGCTCAAATCAATCTCTCCAAAAATTTGGAGGCTAGCAAGGATGGTTTGGTGGATCCCTTCTAGGTGGGGCCACAGGGACCAGTTAGGGGTGGGGTCAACAGGTCCTGGTGAAGCCACTGGTCATCAGAAATCCAAAATCCTGAAAAGACATCGCAAACGGCCAATCTTAGGTTCTACAATAGTGATATTACCTGCAGGAGTAATTGAGGGAGTTGCAGATCTTGTGACCTCCAGAATAATGGCTGGCAATCATTTATGTTGTAAACCACAAGCAAAATTAGAAGTCCCTCTGCAACCGGCTGAATGGACTCAGCCAAGGCACTCCAAAATTTAACCTGAAACATTGGTTCAGGTCATGATGGGAAATGGGGGTGGGACAGGCCTCATTATATCCCTCCAGCATTAACTTCAACACCGACCTTAAGTCTGATAAAAAACATTTACAGTCTATTCTCTCTAAAGCCTGTGGAGGTATTCTGCATGACAAAACCTAGGTCTCCACAACGCCTGTCTTAATCCAGACACTCTTTCCTATGGATAATAACTTTTCTTTCTTTTTTTTTTTTTTTAAAGACGGGGTTTCACCATGTTGGTCAGGCTGGTCCTGAACTCCCGACCTCAGGTGATCCACCCGCCTTGGCCTCCAAAGTGCTTGGATTACAGGCGTTAGCCACCACGCCCGGCCTTGGATAATAACTTTTCCAACCAATTAATTGCCTATCACAACAGAATATACTTAAATGGGCAAATAATCCCAGTGCTTTGGGAGGCCTAGGTGGCTGGATCACTTGGGTCAGGAGTTGGAACCAGGTGTGGTAATCCCAGCTATTCGGGGGGGGCTGAGGCAGGAGAATCGCTTGAACCAGGGAGGTGGAGGTTGCAGTGAGCCGAGGTTGCACCACTGCACTCTAGCCTGGGCAAATTCCATCTAGTGAAATTCCATCTCAAAAAAAAAAAAAAAAAAGAATATATTTAAATCTACTTGTTACCTGAAAGTTCCCCCCTTCAAGTTGTCCGCCGCTTCCAGTTCAAACCAATGTAAATCTAACATGTATCAATTGATGTATTATGTCTCCCTAAAATGTATAAAAGCAAGCTGTCTGCGACCGCCATGGACACATGTCCTAGGGACCTTCTGAGGCTGTGTCACAGGTGCATCCTTAACCTTGGCAAAACAAACTTTCTAAATTGATTGAGACTTGTTCCAGATACTTTTTGGTCTATAACATCCACGCTTTAGCAGAATTCAGGCTCTTCATCCTCCTAACCTCGTCGTCTCTCATTAACTTCGTGAACGTGGTTTAGTTTGGGGGGAACACGATTATCATTTAAACTATAAACTAAATGTCTCCCAAAGTTAGCTTGACCTAAGCCCAGGAATGATTAAGGATAGTTTGGCGGTTAAAAGCAAGATGAGGGTTGGTCAGAGCAGATGTCTTTCACTGTCATCATTTCTCACTGTTACTATTTGTGTAAAGGTGGTTTCAGTAATACTTGCTTTATGAAGCTATGTGAAGATTAAAGGAAATGACATATCTGGGGGAAGTAGTAGTAGAATTAAGTACCTAGGTTGTAAATTGACAAGCTTTGGACAAGGACGTGGGAAGGAGTTGGAGCAGAGAACTTAAAATTTCTATGTGCCACTCCCTAAGAAAGTGGTGAAAAACAACAATCTTTGCAAATTCTAGCCCATTCCCTAGGAAGAAAAGGCACAAACACATTTCCACTGTTCGCAGGCACCATTTGCACCACCTACACCACTGCCCTTGGGCTGAATTTTGCTTTAGTTTGGATTTGTCTACAAGTATGTTAAAAGGCAGATGTTTTAAAACAGGTGTTCAGCTTGATTGCAACATAGGTTGCTTTTTGCCAGTTGTCTTACTCTAGCTTGATGTGTTTATTGAACGTGTCTGGCCCCTGTAGACATTTTGAGTAATCTACCTCTGACTTAGTGTTAAGAGTTTTTGACAACAACCAGGCGTAGGTTTGAATCTTGATTCTACCACTAATCCCGCTCAGCCTCAACTTGCTCATCTATGTGAAACTGGAACAGTTTTGCCTTCCTACTACAATGTATCGTGAAGTAGGACACTTGAGCCCCTGGATCAGCAAGATTCCTAGTCTAGTCCCCCCTCCTGATTTTCCAAGGGGCTCCCCTAGCCTGCAGATATGTGGATGAAATGAAAAGCCAATTCTGTTTGTTCTCAAGGCTGTAGTCTTGCCGATAGCAGAAACCTTGACATTCCAAAGAGATGTCTGCAGTCCTTGCTGCTGCCACCACTGGTGCTAGAATAACCACCCCTGGAGCTTATAATAGTTAGTCCCCAGAGATGGCCTCCCAGTAATCCATGGCTCTGGATATTCACTCTCTTCCCTTAAATCTGGGCAGGCCTAGAACTAACTTTTGATGAATAGATGTGCCTGAAGTGATACTGCATGTCTTCGGAGCCTGGGTTATAAGAAATAATATACCGTCATCTGGCTCCCTTGGAAAATGCAATTTTGGGGAAGCCAGCTGTCTTTCTTTTTCTTTTTTCTTTTTTTTTTGAGATACAGTCTCGCTCTGTCATCCAGGCTGGAATGCAATGGCGTGATCTTGGCTCACTGCAACCTCCACCTCCTGGGTTCAAGTGATCCTCCTGCTTCAAACTCCCAAGTAGCTGGAATTATAGGTGCCCACCACCACGCCCAGCTAATCTGAAGACAGCTTTCATGTTAGAATTCTAACTACTCTGACACCTCCACGCTACAAGGAAGCCCAAGTTACCCATGTGAATAGGCCATGTGGGGGGAAAATCAAATGCCTGGTTGTTAGTTCCAGCTCTGCTCCTATTCAGTAGCCAGCACCAGTTTATAAGATGTGAGAATGAGGACATCATTTGGATATTCAGCTCAGTCAAGCCTTCAGGTGCCTCCAGCTCCAGCCACCATCTAATTGCAACTGCATGACAGAGACAAGCAAGAACCTTCCTGCTGAGCCCACCACAATCCCACAGAACAATGAGGAGTAATAAAACGGCGGTTTCAAGCTATTCTGTTTTGGGAAGTTTTTACACACAGCACTAGATAATAGGCACAGGATCATACACACCACTGTTGCCTGGCATGTCTGAAGCCACATGGCTGGGGCTGAGCTTTTGCCTCCAATTGCTGCCAACATGGTAATGAAAATTCTTGCCTAGAAGATGCTGTTTCTAAAAAGCAAGGGAGGATGACTCTTCTCTCTGCATCGCATTGGGAGATGGCTGCTCCATGGCAAAATTACCTTAGGTTTCCAGTGTTACAAGTCTTTCAAGCCAGTCCTCTAGCCACTTCCCCAGGACATAAGCCTGCCATCAACACGGCTGCGTTGGCACAGGTTCTGGAGTCTGCTACCAAGCTGACCGTATCAATCAGGATTGCAGCAGAAAGTAGATGGTGCTTTCAAACTAGAATTGTTTGAGTTCTTAGGAAAGGGCTATTTATAAAAAGTAGGTGTAGAGGACTCACAAGGGACAGTGGAGTAACCCCAGTAGTAACAGTGGGATGTTACCACCTTTATGCCCATAAAGATAAAAGGAAGGAGTAGCTACTGGAACCTTAATAGAGAGACTCATGCAGAGAGGTCCGTTTTGAGAGGAACTGTGTACTCCAATCTAGAGATAAAGCCTGCTTTGGGTAATACTGCAGGGAGTGAGCCCGAGAAATAAATATCGAGACTTCCCTCCCACACCCTCCTCTGATTTCCTGCTGGAGCTTCTCATTTGCCAAAAATCAAACAGAATCCAGAAGACAAAAAAGCCTGATGAAGGCCAGGCACGGTGGTTCATGCCTGTAATCCCAGCACAATGGGAGGCCGTCTCTACTAAAAATACAAAAATTAGCTGGGCATGGTGGTACACACCTGTAATCCCAGCTACTTGGGGGTCTGAGGCAGGAGAGTCGCTTGAACTTGGGAGGTGGAGGTTGCAGTGAGCCAAGATCATGCCATTGCACTCCAGCCTGGGTGACAAGAGCAAAACTCTGTCTCTTTTTTTTTTTTTCTGCAAGCCTACCTGAATGAAATCCTGTCTCAAAAAAAAAAAAAAAAAGAAGAAGAAGAAGAAGAAGAGGATCAAGAGAAGGCAGATCACGCTGGAATTTCTATGGCCCTGAAGAAGGAGGTGAGATCATGATGGCCAGAGAGAAGTTCCAGGGTCAGAGAAATGCCACCTCCTCTAAAATTGCCGTAAGAGTGATACCTGATCAGCAAATCTGATATTCCAAGCCACAATCACCCTCTTAGCCCCCTTTTTACAAAATTTTTTTCCTCACACTTTTAGGAAATTATTTCCAATGGAGTGTTGTTGAATTCAAAAGGAAAGACAATGAACATAAAGATTTGGTTTCTGGAAATGTCTTCTGCCTGCTACTTTACTGGAAACTCTTTATTGTTCATGGATCTCCTTTAGTGACCCTTGACGCTTTTCTGATGGTAGCAAATGTCATCGCAAAACTGCTGGAGTTGGCTCAGCGTTCCTTCCCACGCTCACACACACTATTCCACTCTCAGACCTTTAAAGGTTGTTACAGAGTATGAAGATACGGAGCCCAACTCCTTCAGCCAGACCTTGGACAGCCAACCCTTGAGAGACATTTTATTAGTTCCCTCAAAGGTGAGTAGCCCTTTTTAGTATGACAGCTCCTTTCTTCACATTCACTGAAAAGGCTGAGTGATACCACACATGAATACTCCTCCCCAGGGACCATAAGCCGGGCTCCAGATCAAGGTTCAGCTCCTCCCTCTTTCTCTCTGCCCAAATGGGATATCCTGCCATAGAGACGGGGCAGCCTTCATTTTCATTCTGTGTGTAGAATCTTCACTAATTTTTAAAAAGCAATTTATTGAGCTCCTGTGCGTCAATCTAACAGGGAAGACAGACAATTAAATGACTGCAACACAAAATGATAATTGTTATAAAAGAGAAGCACAAGGAATTATGGGAGCTCATAAGAGGACCACCAACTAAAACGGTGAAAAAAACTTTCTGAAAAAGTTTTAAGCTGAATCCTAAAGAATGAGGGGGACTTATTTAAGTAAGTGTGGGGTGTTGGGGATGGGAGATAGGGGTAAGAGTGTGTGTGTGTGTGTGTGTGTGTGTGTCTTGTGTGTGTGTGTCTGTGTTCAATGTGGGAAGCAAGAGGGAATGTTTGAAGAATACAAAAATGGCATGTGTGAGGCCAAAGTAAAGAAAGCACAGAGATGTTAAGAAATTGGAAGGGCCGAGTATGGCTAGAATAGCATATGTTGGGGAGACGGACACAGTGAGAGATGAACTTGACAGGTGAGCAAAGACTAGTCTATTTCTCCTCTCTATTTAAATGTTTTCATTTCATATATTTGTTTATTGAACTAATATTTATTATGTTTTTCAAGTGTGCCTATTAATGGGAGGTCATGAAAGGCCTTGTAAATTAGGTTAAGGAATTTTGTCTTTATCCTAATCCTAAATACAGTGGTATAACACTAAAGTGTAGGCCAGGCGCAGTGGCTCATGCCTGTAATCCCAGCACTTTGGGAGGCTAAGGCGGGCGGATCACCTGAGGTCGAGAGTTCAAGACCAACCTGACCAACATGGAGAAACCTTGTTTCTACTAAAAATACAAAAATTGGCCAGGCATGGGGGTGCATGCCTATAATCCGAGCTACTCGGGAGGCTGAGGCAGGAGAATAGCTTGAACCTGGGAGGGGAAGGTGGCGGTGAGCCGAGATCGCGCCACTGCACTCCAGCCTGGGCAACAAGAGCAAGACTCTGTTTTAGAAAAAAAGAAAGAAAAAGAAAGTTTTCTTTTCTTTTTTTTTTTTTTTTAGAGACAGGGTCTCGTTCTGTCACCCAGGCTGGAGTGCAGTGGTACAATTTCAGCTCACTACAACCTCCACCTCTTGAGTTCAAGCGATTCTCCTGCTTTAGCTTACCGAGTAGCTGGGACTGTAGGTGCACACCACCATGCCAAACTAATTTTTTGTATTTCTAGTAGAGACAGGGTTTCACCATGTTGGCCAGCCTTCTCTCAAACTCCTGACTTCAGCTGATCCACCTGCCTCGGCCTCCTAAAGTGTTGGGATTACAGGCATGAGCCACCACACCTAGCCCACTAAAGTGTTTTCATCAAGACCGAACTAACATCTTGGGAAATGTGGTATTAATCACCAACTTACCCTCAGTCTTTCTCTGAGGAAAGCCGAGGAGGTTATCACTCAGATAGGATCCAAGAGCCTGAGGGGAGTGCAGCAGGCAAAACCCTTCCGGGACCTTCACTACAGTATGCTGAGGGGAAACACCTAATGAAAATGAAGGTCAGAAACAGTTCACTTTTCTCACTCGGGGTCTTCCTTGGAGATCTGGAGCTCCAGGGCAGGAATCCCTCTAGGACATCTCCTAGGGTTGAATTTCCAAGGGGTACTCAGAGCAGCTCTGGTTATTTGGTATATAAACTTTTAAGATTATGTCCTCTAGATGAACTGACTCCTTTATTATTATGAAGTGATTCTCTTTATCCCTGGTAATGTTTTTACTCTTTACTCTAAAATCTGCTTTGTTTGACATTAATTTAGCCACTCAAGCTTTATTTTGATAGGGATAAAATAGCATATCTTTCTTCATCTCTTTACTTTTAACATATTTATGTTTTCATATTTAAAGTGGGTTTCTTGGTTGGGCATGGTGGCTCATTCCTGTAATCCCAGCACTTTGGAAGGCCGAGGCAGGTAGATCACTTGAGCTCAAGAGTTTGAGACCAGCCTAGGTAACAAGTTGAGACCCCCATCTCTACAAAAAAAAAAAAAAAAAAAGTTGGACATGGTGGTACATGCCTGTGGTCCCAGCTATCCACTTGGTACTCAGGAGGCTGAGGTGGGAGGATTGCTTGAGCCTAGGAGGTCAAGGCTGTAGTCAGCCATGATCCCACCACTGCATTCAGCCTAGGTGACAGAGCGAGATCCTATCTCAAAACAATTGAATTAAAATAAATAAATAAGTAAAGTGGGTTTCTTATAGGTAGCTTATAGTTGGGATTTGCTTTTGTATCTAATCTGACAATCTCAGTTTTTTCATTTGGGTGTTTAGATCATTTATATTTAGTGTGATTATTGGTGTGGTTGGGTTTTAATCTACCCACTTGTTGCTTTCAATTTATCTCATTGGTTCTCTGCTTTTTCCCTTTTTTCTGCCTTCATTTGGATTCATTAATTTATTTTTATTCCCTTCTATCTCTTTATTGGCTTATTAGTTAAAACTTTTGCTGATTATTTTAGTGGTTATGTTAGGATTGATAGTATTATGAAGTACCTTCTCCCTGTCAAGCTCTCTGACAGATGAAATATATTGCCTGGAGCATTTTGAGTAGACAGAACTGGAAAATGGGGACAGCCCACAGCTGCCAGAGTAATTAACTGCATAGAATCAGCTCTATATAGTGGTGATGGCAGGAAACATCATCCATGTATGTGTTCACGGAACAGCAAAGCCCACAGGTATTAGACTGCATATCAGGCAGGCTCTAAATATGGGGCAGTCAATAACCAGGACAGCAAAAACCAAAGGAAAAGGGCCATGGCCTCAGAAGCTTTGCAGGAGCCCAGGAACATTTTAGAAACTTTCAGATCCAAAGGGGAGAGCCAAGCTACTTGCCTCTTGTTTAAACTGGCCTGGACAGGCTGAACCTTTAAATACAGTGATAAATGAACCAGCTGTCAGGAGCTGAGATTGAAACAGAAGCTCACACCACAGGTCTATTCATGCTTCCCATGGAATGCCCTCCTCACTATTACCACCTGTCTATATATTTTCCATATTTACAAGCTGGCTCATATTCCCCTCTAACAGAAAGCCAATGGGGCATGATTTGCTTGTCTTCTAAACCTCCAATCATCCTCCCCAGTACCTCCTAGAGAACACATCACATTTTGCCTTTCATTTTCAAACATGATTTTGCCTGTTTATATTATATAAAATATCTTGCAGACAGTGATTACTAACTTTTTATATGGATTCTAATCCCATCTCTGCATAGCGATACATAAAGCTGAACAACTCCTCTGGCCTCTCTCAGCCTGGTTCATCTGTCAATAAGCATAACAAAACCTGCTCTGGCTATTCCTCCCATGGTTGTTGTGAAGTGCCATCAGAGTCAAGGTTATTAATGTACTTTGTAAATGGTGACATATTAGGCACATGTGACTACAGATTGGGAACATTAAAGTACTACATATGGGCCGGGCACCGTGGCTCACACCTGCAGTCCCAGCACTTTGGGAGGCCGAGGCGGGTGGATCACCTGAGGTCAGGAGTTTGAGACCAGCCTGACCAACATGGAGAAACCCTGTCTCCACTAAAAATACAAAATTAGCCAGGCATGGTGGCGCGCGCCTGTAATCTCAGCTACTCGGGAGGCTGAGGCAGGAGAATCGCTTGAACCTGGGAGGTGGAGGTTGCAGTGAGCTGAGATCACACCATCGCACTCCAGCCTGGGAACAAGAGTGAAACTCTGTCTCAAAAATAAATACATAAAAATAATAAAGTACTAAATATGTTTAAGTAATGTCTTTTTTTTTTGAGATGGAGTCTCACTCTGTCACCCAGGCTGGAGTGCAGTGGCGCAATCTCGGCTCACTGCAACCTCTGCCTCCCAGGTTCAAGCTATTCTCTTACCTCCGTCTTCCAAGTAGCTGGGATTACAGGCATGTGACACTGCACCTGGCTAATTTTTTTTGTATTTTTAGTAGAGACGGGGTTTCTCCTTGTTGCCCAAGCTGGTCTCAAACTCCCGACCTCAGGTGATCTCTCAGCCTCATCCTCCCAAACTGCTGGGATTACAGGCATAACCCACTGTGCCCAGCCTAAGTAATGTCTTTAGTAGATCCTTCAGCAAATAATGGCAGAATTAAGAGAGGCTACCCATCCCATCCCCACATCTCTACACCTCTGTAAAAGCATAGTTTTAAGACCATGGACTCTGAAGCCAGATTGCCTGGTTTCAGTGCCAGCTCCACTCCTGAGCTTTGTGACCTTAGGCAAGTTATTGAGCTTTCCTGTAAGCAATATTTCTTATTCACTTTCATATCTCCCAGGTGGATAATTAGCATCCAATATCAAAGAGCCAGAGCAGTGTTGAAGGAAGCAGAGGATCAAGTATCAGCAAGCTATCCTAACGGGCTGCGCCATGAGCATGTCACCTAACTCTCCGGATGACTTTCTTCATCTATACCTCAAAGCTAGATGAGCTGCTTTTAAATAGTCTCCTATAATACTTTAAAGTTATTTTAATAAATCATTCTTGGGCCAGGCACGGTGGCTCACACCTATAATCCCAGCACTTTGGGAGGCTGAGGCGGGTAGATCATGAGGTCAAGAGTTCGAGACAAGGTGACCAACATGGTGAAACCCCGTCTCTACTAAGAGTACAAAATTAGCCGGATGTGGTGGCGTGTACCTGTAATCCCAGGTACTCAGGAGGCTGAGACAGGAGAATCGCTTGAACCCAGGAGGCGGAGGTTGTGGCGAGCCGAGATCCCACCACTGCACTCCAGCCTGGGCTACAGAACAAGACTGTCTCAGAAAAATAAAAATCGTACTTAAAGATCTGTTTTATACTTTATAGTAGAGACTATTATTTCAGTTAAAAATAAATGACTTTGGTGAGTACAAGTATGTTTGAAGAGCAAAAATCTTGCTTGGCCTCTTACACATCAAGACCGTGGCAAAGCATTTACGCTCCTGATGCTCAGTTTCCTCTTTGGTAGCGACAGTGTAGAATTGCCATAGGAATTAAATATTTAAAGCACCTAACACAATTAAGAGCACATAATAGATGCCAAATAAATAATAGCCAGCAAAGCCAAGCAATAATTACAACTTAGCTTTAAAAATTAATTTTTAGAAATGGATTTTAAAAGCTTGAAATCAGTCTTATGGCCCAAAGTGTTGAAATACTAGTCATTCACATTTAAGTTACCAGCCACCAGGAATTTACAACACAGCGGGGATCCACTCCTCTCTACCTTTGTTTGCGTTAGTCTTTTCCTCTGAAATAACCTTTCCCCCTTCCCCACTGATGAATTCCTACTCATCTTTTAATACTCAGATCAAACGTCACTTCCTCCAGTGTCTTCCCCCACTCCCCCGGACAAATAGAAGCTTCTCAGTGCCCATACACTTCTATGACAATACTCACCATGTGTCATTTCAAACCTTATAAGTCTTTATAAATCTATCACCTCTTCTAGACCATGAAACTCTCAAGGACGAGGATAAGCTCTCTCTCTCTCTCTCTCTCTCTCTCTCTCTGTGTGTGTGCGTGTGTGTGTGTGTGTGTGTGTGTGTGTGTGTGTGTGTATTTTTCTTTTGAGAAAGAGTTTTGCTCTTACTGCCCAGGCTGGAGTGCAATGGCACAATCTTGGCTTACCACAGCCTCCACCTTCTAGTTTCAAAGGATTCTCCTGCCTCAGCCTCTGAATAGCTGAGATTACAGGCATGTGCCACCATACCTGGCTTATTTTGTATTTTTAGTAGAAATGGGGTTTATCCATGTTGTTCAGGCTGGTCTCAAACTCCTGAACTCAGGTGATCCACCCACCTCAGCCTCCCATAGTACTGGGATTACAGGCATGAGCCATTGTGCCCGGCCTGGTACCCAATATATTTTTAGTGTTTGAATGAAGGAGTGAAAGCAATAAAAAAATAATTCTGCTTTTAGCTCTCACTTAGTAAATTCATTCATTATTTATAACAAAAAGACAAAGTTAGAGGCCTGGCATAACTCTACAGGCTCAGATGTAAGCTAAAAACAACAACAAAAAAGAAAAACCTAATCAGAGATTTTTAGAAATTCAATCTTAGATAGAAATAGAATAGGATTTGGTGATGGTTATGCACCACCTCATGACCATAAAAAGTCCAAAAATCGACTCTTTACATGCTGTATTATTAAAAGCATCAGAAAAGCATCCAAACATTTGGGAATCACATGGCTCATGCTTTCAAACCAAGGCAAACAAGAACAAGAAACAAACCCAGGATTATTACACTATAACCACAGCCCCAGACAAGTTTAAAGTTTCAACCAAGTTTGGTGGGACAGCATGCTTGGTCAATTTTTTTTTTTTAAGAAAATTATAAATTTAGTGCTCAATTATGGATGTTTGAAAACTCAAGCTGAATCACACACAACTATATTCTGGTATCATTTTCCCAAATATGTGAAGAGTTCAAAAGTTCAGATTGAGGCCAGGCCCAGTGTCTCATACCTGTAATCACAACACTTTGGGAGGTCAAGGCAGGTGAATTACTTGAGGTCAGGAGTTCAAGACCAGCTTGGCCAACATGGTGAAACCCCATCTCTACTAAAAATTTTTCATTTTATTTTATTTTTGAGATGGAATCTCACTCTGTCACCAAGGCTGGAGTACAGTGGCATGATCTCAGTTCACTTCAACCTCTGCCTCCTGAGTAGCTGGGATTATAGGCATGAACCAACATATCCTGCTAATTTTTGTATTTTTAGTAGAGATGGGGTTTCACCATGTTGGTCAGGCTGGTCTTGAACTCCTGACCTCGTGATCTGCCCACCTTGGCCTCCCAAAATGCTGGGATTACAGGCCTGAGCCACCAGGCCTAGCCTCTGCTAAAAATACAAAAATTAGCCAGGCATGGTGGCACATGGTTGTAATCCCAGTTACTTGGGAGGCTGAGGCAGGAAAATTGCTTAAACCCAGAAGGCAGAGGTTGAAGTGGGCCAAGATTGTGCCACTGCACTCTAGCCTGGGTGACAGAGCAGAATCCACCAAAAAAAAAAAAAAAAAAAAAAAGTTCAGATCAAGCAGGTTTATAGCCACCACTAATTACTGTGGGGAGCTGGGGGAAGTTACCCTATCTTTCTAGGTATTAATTTTATTCATTGCAAAATGAGAGCACTGGAATGGATGATTTCAAAGTCCCTTATGACTCTAAGCAAAGTCGCAGAAAAGGAGGATTACGAGGCTTTCATTTGGAATAAGCAGAACTGACATCTGCCAATATAATATGCTTTGAGAGTCAAGAAGAGGAGCCTCTATCCAAAAGTATCTTTGTCACATTAGCCAAGGACCAAACTGCACAAGCTGAGGTAGTGTAAGGCATGGAGGCTTTGGAATCAGCCAGACCTAGCCTCTAACCCTGACTCTGACACTGGCTTTTGGTTGGTGTTATATGTAAATTTTTGTGTGCCGCAAAAGAAATAGCACTTAAATATAAATGTATAACCCTCGAATATAAATTTTCTCAGCAAGGCAATTTACTTTTTTTTTTTTTTTTGAGATGGAGTCTCACTCTGTTGCCAGGCTGAAGTGCAGTGGCATGATCACAGCTCACTACAACCTCTGTTTTCCGGGTTCAAGCAATTCCCCTGCCTCAGCCTCCTGAGTAGCTGGGACTACAGGCATGTGCCACCACACACCTGGCTAATTTTTGTATTTTAATAGAGACGGGGTTTCACCATGTTGGCCAGGATGGTCTCGCTCTCCTGACCTTGTGATCTGCCCTCCTTGGCTTCCCAAAGTGCTGGGATTACAGGCTTGCACCACTGCACCTGGCCTGGCAATTTACTTCTATAGAAGGGTGTGTCTCACGGATGAAGCAATGGTGAGGGCACACATGAACAGTGGAGGGGAATGGGGTTCTTATCCCTGATGCAGGCAGCCCCTATTGGCTACGGCTGGACCGCACAGTCTAAGCTAAATTCCAATTGGCTATTTTAAAGGGAGCAGAGGTATGAGTCAGAGTGGCAAAGTGAGCAGTTTGGTGGGAAGGACGGTTATGGAACAGGTAACTAAAGGTGACTCAGGTCAGAGCAGGTGACAAGGGGTGACTCTAGGACAGAGCCGGTGACAGAGGCTAGGAGGGGGTTATTTATTGAAACTGGGGCCAAGGAGATGAAGAGAACAAGGAAGTTAAACTTAAAAATGAAGAACAAAGAACAGGGGAGCTGAACATACTGATACATTAGTTCTTTGGAGAGGATCTCAGAACTCATTGCACTTAACAATTTATAGGCTAAAATCTTTGAAGAGGAAGTTATTATATCCTACATCAGTACGCAAATTACTTAATCTCTCTAAACCTCAGTTTTCTCATCTATAAAATGTAATGTTCAGCCCACAGTCTGTTATTCAGGGTGTAGCAATGGCGGTCAAGGGCAGCATGGATCTGAAAGGGGCAGGCCTCCCCAACTTGCAGGGTTAGTGATTAGGTAGAAATTAATGAGTTCAAATTACCAGCCTCTACTCTAACAAGGGGCAGAATGTATAGGGACCAGTTGCCTTCTGAGTCTCCCTGAATGTATCAACTTAGTCTGACCCTCTTCCAAAGCCCAGCCTCAGTGAAAAAATGAACCCCTCCCAGGTCTAGCCAACAATATAATTACAGTTTATAATCTCCAAATAATGGAGCATCGACTATAATATTGTTTTAACTGTGGTTTTGGATTTTTTGGAACCTGCCGTTCCATCTTTACTTGCCATGACCGGCATTGAATCAAAAGTTGAAAGTTGACTAGGTAATAATGTGTTAAGAGGTGATGTTACGGGTTTTTTCCCTTTTGTTTAATGAACGACATAGAAATCCCCTTAAATGCTTTTCAGAGCCTGGCAGACTTGGGCCTAATTTTAGAGCAGCAATTTTAGAGTTAAAGAGAATTTGAGGGCCACGTGGCTCACATGAGCAGAAGACCTAGTCTGCCCCAAAGCATCTCGGGAAATGTGTCCAGTGCAGAGAAAAGAGGAAATGCAGCCATGTTATCCCTCTCACATATGGTTTTGGACAGGATAAAGTGAGACAATTTCTGCAACATGTCTGACATGGTGCCTAGCCATAGGAGAGACATTAAGTGGTAGTTACTGTTATTACTCACAGCTGGTCTGTGTAGCTCCATCAACGTTCTGATATGCATACTCCCTCCCTACCCCAAATGATAGTCTCCAAACTTTTTGGATAGTAATATCACTATAATTTTTTGTTTTGTTTTGTTTGAGACGGAGTTTCGCTCTTGTCACCCAGGCTGGAGTGCAGTGGCACAGTCTCGGCTCACTGCAACCTCCACCTCCCAGGTTCAAGCCATTCTGCCTCAGCCTCTCGAGTAGCTGGGACTATAGGTGCGCACCACCACACCCGGCTAATTTTTGTACTTTTAGTAGAGACGGGGTTTCACCATGTTAGCCAGGATGGGCTCTATCTCCTGACCTCATGATCAGCCCGCCTCGGCCTCCCAAAGTGCTGGGATTACAGATGTGAGCCACCGTGCCCAACCCATCACTATAATTTTTTAAAGGTTTAACATATAGATTCCAAAATATGCATATTCACGTTTATATAATATACAGGGGCTACTTTACATATTAAAACTTGTGAGAGAGGTATTTAAAGGGTACGAAAGGTATGAGATAAAATCTTTAAATAATATTTATTTTATTAATTTCTAGAACAAAAAATATCCATAAGTGATGTGTTCAATGTGTTTCATTATTTTTAAAATCTTGGTTTAAGGAGGCAGTGGTTGCAGTGAGCCAAGATCGTGTCATTGCACTCCAGCCTAGGAGATAGAGCAAAACTCAGTCTCAAAAAATTTAAAAAAATAGTCCAGGTATGGTGGATCACACCTATAATCCCAGCACTTTGGGAGGCCAAGGCAGGCAGATCACCTGAGGTCGGGAGTTCGAGACCAGCCTGACCAACATGGAGAAACACTGTCTCTACTAAAACTAAAAAATTAGCCAGGCTTTGTAGTACATGCCTGTAATCCCAGCTACTCGGGAGGCTGAGGTAGGAGAATCACTTGACCCGGGGAGGCAGAGGTTGTTGTGAGCCGAGACTGCGCCATTGTACTCCAGCCTGGGCAACAAGAGCAAACTCTGTCTCAAAAAAAGAATAATAATAATAATAATAAATAAAAATTTAAAAATTAAAAAAACAATAGATAAAATAACATCTTGGTTTAATGTTTTGTGTCACAGCAATTTGAAGGTGGGCATCTAAGTTCAGTTTATGAGCAACTCCTAATTCTAATGGATGACATAGATGGAGAAAGAACCTCCCATGGAAGTTCCAAATGGAACCAAATGGAAGAACCGTCTTGCTTAGCTGCACTTATAGATTATAATAATCATCTTTTAAATCCTGTCCCTCATTCATGCAGAGGTTTTTGTTGAAATTTGGCCAATAGATTTTCATCATTCTTTTTTTTTTTTTTTTTTTTGAGATGAAGTCTTTCTCTCCCAGGCTGCAATGCAATGGCACCATCTCGGCTCCCTGCAACCTCCACCTCCAAGGTTCAAGCAAGTCTCCTGCCTCAGCCTCCCAAGTAGCTGGGATTATAGGCACTGGACATCATGCCTCACTAATTTTTATACTTTTGAGGAGATGGGGTTTCACCATGTTGGCCAGGCTGGTCTTGAACTCCTAACCTCAGGTGATCCACCCACCTCAACCTCCCAAAGTGCTGGAATAACAGGTGTGAGCCACCATGCCCAGCCTGATTCCTATCATTCTTAATGCCAAAAAATTATCCTGCAAACAAATTAGAAGGGGTTGCCTGTGTATATATATGTATACACACACACACACACACACACACACACACACACACACACACATATATGGTTTTGTTTTTTTTTTTTTTTTTTTGAGACGGGGTCTCACTCTGTCACCAGGCTGGAGTGCAGTGGCACCATCTCAACTCACTGCAACCTCCACCTCCTGGGTTCAAGCGATTCTCCTGCCTCAGCCTCCTGAGTAGCTAGACTACAGGCGTGCATGACTGCACCCAGCTACTTATTGTATTTTTAGTAGAAACAGGGTTTCACCATGTTGGCCAGGATAGTCTCGATCCCTTGACCTGGTGATCCGCCTACCTTGGCCTCCCAAAGTACTGGGATTACAGGCATGAGCCACCGCGCCCAGCCTACATGTTTATATTTTTTAACAATCAGATTCAAAATCCACTACAATTATTTGAGAGATTATTAAACATATTAGAAAATTCTTTTCCAATGGATTCAGTAGGCAGATGACAAACATATATAATTTTCACAACTAAACAATATTGCAATAGAGACATTTCCTCAGAGCCATTTTTGAAAATGTCATCTGGGTATCTTTTAAAAAGCAGTTTGTTTGTCATTATTAGATGTCACTTTTGCTTTGAAGAAACAAGCCATTTAATCTGTTCTTATTTTTCTCTAAATTTATCTGCTAGGTAGCATACTACTGACAACCACTTGTCACATAAAATACCAATAAATTGGCCGAGTGCAATGGCTCACACCTGTAATCCCAACACTTCAGGAGGCTGAGGCAGGCAGATTGAGTGAGCCCAGGACTTTCAGACTAGCCTGGGCAACATAGCAAAACACCCACACGGCCTACCTCACCCTCATCTCTACAAATATTTTTTTTATAATTAGCCAGGTGTGATGGTGTGTACCTGAAACACAATAAATGGCAGATTTCTCTTTAACTTGAAGAACTTCTTAAAGTGTTTTGATAGAAGATAAACAATGAATCTCTGTGTTTATGGCTACCCGTCTCATTAGAAAGCAGGGGTCCAACAATGGCCCTTACATCAAATGCATTCCACTCTTGTTTTACAAATAAAGTTTTATTGGAATACAATCACACTCATTAATTTACATATTGTCTATGGCTGCTTTCACCCTGCAGTGGCAGAGATGAATCACTATAATATGGACCATATGGCCTGCAAAACCTAAAATGCTGACTATCTTCCTTACCAAAAAAAGGTTGCCAACGTCTGCTATACATCATTATGAAGTTTTTAATATTAAAGATTCTGTTTTCACAAAATTTATCCTACTTAAAATTCCTGGAATTTTAATCATTATGGCTGTAACTTGTTTAGTACAGTAACTGCATATGAATGATGCAGTCATTAAATTTCACTTATGCTCTATCCCTCTAGCCTTATCCCTCTTGTATTTAAGAAGTAATTATAATTATAATTAAAGGTATAATTATATCTTTATAATTCATGGCCCCTCTAAGATATATTTTTCTTAATGGAGATAGAATTGTTTTCCATGTATTCACTATTTAAACAGAACCTAGCAAGTAGCATAAACTGAGTCAAGTTAGAAATATATATACTTTGGCCGGGTGCAGTGGCTCATGCCTGTAATCCCAGCACATTGGGAGGCCAAGGCAGGCGGATCACCTGAGGTCGGGAGTTCAAGAGCAGCTTGACCAACATGGAGAAACCCGTCTCTATTAAAAATACAAAATTAACTCGGCATGGTGGCGCATGCCTGTAATCCCACCTAACCGGGAGGCTGAGGCAGGAGAATTGCTTGAATCTGGGAGGCGGAGGTTGCGGTGAGCTGAAATTGCACTACTGTACTCCAGCCTGGGCAAAAAGAGCGAAACTCTGTCTTAAACAAACAAACGAACTATACTTTCATCCAATCCTATCAGAAACCTCCCACGAGGTCAAATCTATCCTAATGCTTGTTTCCTCAGATCTTCAGCAATCTTTTCTATGCATCTTCCAATGATATTTGCTGACAAAGAAACAAATTTTTCTTATTATTTCAGCCAAATTTTACCAGGGCAGAATACATGTTTCTCTAATAGTATGTAGCTTTTTAACCTCTGTTCTTAAGCTAAAAACCATAAAGTTAGTGAAATTATGTCAAGTAAAATTGAGCATTACCTGATTAAATCATTCCTGTAAAACAGCTGTAAAGATCGGCCTTCACACTCTGGGTGCTTCATTTCTAAATGTCATGATAACCACGACAATTTTATGGATAAAACTCAAGCACAAGATACACTTTGAGGCAATGTTCATTGTCAATGGTGTTAGACTTAACTCCACAGTTCAAACAGGGCTCCATGGCAAATTCTAATTTTTTGACACCTCTTGTCAGATCTCACTAGATATCATTGTGTGTGTTTTTTGTTTTGTTTTGTTTTTGAAACAGAGTCTCACTCTGTCACCCAGGCTGTAGCACAGTGGTGCGATCTTGGCTCACTGCAACCTCCGCCTCCTGGGTTCAAAGGATTCTCCTGCATCAGCCTCCTGAATAGCTGGGATTACAGGTACATTCCACTACACCCAGCTAATTTTAGTATTTTGAGTAGAGACAGGGTTTCACCATGTTGGTCAGGTTGGTCTCGAACTTCTGACCTCGAGATCCGCCTGCCTCAGCCTCCCAAAGTACTGGGATTACAGGCATGAGCCACTGTGCCCGGTTGATGTTATTGTTTTATCTCTCTCTTTTTTTTTTTTTGAGACAGAGTCTTCCTCTGTCATGCAGGCTAGAGTACAGTGGCGTGATCTTGGCTCACTGCAACCTCTGCCTCCCAGGTTCAAGTCATTCTTCTGCCTCAGCCTCCCAAGTAGCTGGGACTACAGGCGTGCACCACCACGCCTGGCTAATTTTTGTATTTTTAGTAGAGATGGAGTTTCACCATATTGGACTGGCTGGTCTTGAACTCATGACCTCGTGATCTGCCCGCCTCAGCCTCTCAAAGTGCTGGGGATTACAGGCATGAGTCACCAAACCTGGCTATTTTATCTCTTAATGTGGCTGACAAAGAGCTTGTAACAGAGCAAAAGTGTTGTTTTGCCATTTTCTTATTGTTTCCTTATGCTTCCATTATAGGTATTATCTTAAATTTACAATGTCATTACAGACATCTTTTTAAGCTTTTTGTTCATTTTGTGAAAATTACTTTAGTTCCAACTAGATAATGCATTTTTCTTAGAATCCACACTGGCCCACATAAACTGCAATATATCACAGTGTGCTGAGAGCCAACACCCAGAAGAAGACAACTGAATTGGGCCCTCTACGTTGTGGAAGCCCCACTCTTCCCTTAGAGAACTCATGAACTACTCTTAACATTTGACCTATGTGAAGACTCAAATATCAACCCGTATGTTAGATATTAGCAACACAATTTTCCTTTATGTTTTAAACACAAATTGAGGTCATAATATTTTTTATATGATGCACTGCCATACAATACTATACAACGATTTTGCCATTTTATTTTTATTTTATTTATTTATTTTCTTGAGACAGAGTCTCATTCTGTTGCCCAGGCTGGAGTGCAATGTGCGATATTGGCTCACTGCAACTGTCGCTTCCCAGGTTCAAGTGATTCTCCTGACTCAGCCTCCTAAGTAGCTGGGACTACAAGTGCATGCCACCACGCTTGGCTAACTTTCGTACTTTTAGTAGTGATGGGGTTTCGACATGTTGGCCAGGCTGGTCTCGAACTCCTGACCTCAGGTGATCCACCCGCCTCAGCTTCCCATAGTGTTGGGATTACAGGTGTGAGCCATCACACCTGGCCAATTTTGCCATTTTAAAAAGCACAATACTTAAAGGAGGTGAGAGTTATTCTGCTAATACAGTAAGGTATGATATTAGGTTGGTACTCAGCAAATATTCAGTTGCTTACTGAGTACTTACCATATACCAACAAACACACACATACCAGTATATCAGGTTATCAGGTGCTATGAGTGTTATCAAGATGAATCAAAATAAAACAGACATGAATCCTGCATTCAACTCCAGTCTTTCACTAATTTATTCATTCACTCTGGAAACAATTACTAGATACCTTCAAGTTCCAGGGACAGGGTGAGGCACTAAAGATTGGTGTTCTGGTGACTTTCACTTCACACATGGCAAACTATTAATCCAACTTGAATTAGCTTGGATAGATTGGTCATTATTATGGTTTTTTTTTTTTTTTTTTGGCTTCCTAGAGTTTTTTCTCCTTTTTATTTTTTTTTTTTTTTTGAGACAGAGTGTGATTCCCTTTTTTTTTTTTTTTTGGGACTGAGTATGATTCTGTCACCCAGGCTGTAGTGCAGTGCCATGATCTCAGCTTACTGCAACCTCCACCTCCCAGGTTGAAGCTGTTCTTCTGCCTCAGCCTCCTGAGTAGCTGGGATTACAGGTGCACACTACCATGCCCAGCTCACTTTTGTACTTTTAGTAGAGACAGGGTTTCACCATGTTGGTCAGGCCGGTCTCAAACTCCTGACCTGGAGATCTGCCCACCTCGGCTTCTCAAATCCACCTGCTGGGATTACAGACATGAGCCACCACACCCAGCCTGTTCTCCTATTCCTAATAGCACTCCAGTTTCCTCTTGGATAACAACCTCCCCCATTGTGAGACAGTGAACGAAGGTGAAACCACAGAGTCAAAAACACCATGAATAGGGGACTCTGCAGGGAGAAAGCCAGAATGAAAAGAAGCCGAGATGAAAGATGAAAGGGTCTTAGAAAAAAAAAACAGCCTTATTTCTTTACTTTCCATCTACGTTTTAGAGACCCTCTAAGGCCCAACTATATATACTTTATTTTTTCTCCTTAAATGTCTATAACATTGCCTCACTGTCCTAGACTTTGGTTGTTATAGCCATGTAATAAATGTACCGTTTTACTTGGGCTAATTTTAGTGAGTTTCTCTTCCTTGCAACCAAACAGTTCCTGAGAATAATTGGTCCCAGGAAGAGGCATTGCAAACAAGCACTAAGAGGAAATTAGGAATGATGGTTGTAGAACTGTGACACTCTCCTGCCTTCCCATCACCACCTTCCACCCTGGATAAGAAGCTGGAGGTCTGAGACAGACAGTTTGAGAATCAGCTGGTTAAACTTTTACCTTGAGTCTACATCTCCATGCAACTTTAAGCAAAGAATCGTGAGGTAGAGGAAAGACGAAACTCAGTTACAGATTGTCTGGCTTGAAATAGATTAGGAGAAGAAAACAACATTCTAGGGGAATGGTAGCACCATGTATTGCTATCCCAGTTTGGGGGATCTGGTAGTCTTAGTTAAGCCATCTAAGTACAGGTGTGGAAACTGTTTCCCATCATTTCTCTGAGGGTCTAGGAGTCACCTTTAATCTAACAAAGAGAAAAGGTATTTTGGTGAAATACCATTAGAGGTAATTGTCTAGTGGCAGAAATAGATATATGCTTCAAGGTCAGCCTTGTTTCTACAGGAAGGAAAACTATTGAGGAGACCTGATGTAAAATAAACAAAGTTTCGTGAAGGGTGAATACCTGATCTTCGGAAGCCAGGGGATAAGTAATACGAGATTTTCAATCTTGTGAAAACTGCAGAGTCAGCTGGCAAAGTTTCTAATCCGATATGACTCCAGGGGCACAAAGACAAGTCTCTTTTTTTTTTTTTTTTTTTTTTGAGACAGAGTCTCACCCTGTCGCCTGCCCAGGCTGGAGTGCAATGATGCGATCTCAGCTTACTGGAAACTCTGCCTCCTGGGTTCAAGTGATTCTCTTCCTCAGCCTTCTGAGTAGCTGGGATTACAGGTGCCCACTACCACACCCAGCTAATTTTTGTGTTTTTAGTAGAGACGGGGTTTCACCATGTTGGCCAGGCTGGTCTTGAACTCCTGACCTCGTGATCCACCTGCCTTAGCCTCCCAAAGTGCTGGGATTACAGGCGTGAGCCACCGCGCCCAGCCAAGACAAGGCTTATTATGGACATCTTCTCAACTCACTTGTGCAGATTTTTCAGGTGGTAGCACCAATCTTGAGCCACTTTTCTGACTGTGGATCAATGGTCCTTCTTAGTTTCTCACTATATCCCTTTCATCCTTTCACTTCTGAAGGTTTACTTCTTCTTCCTTTCCTCCCAATTCTCCATCTAAGTCCTTAATGAGTTGACTCAAGATCATCAGTAAGAACTTTGATGGCCAATGAAAAACCAAAGCAGGCTAAAAAAAGGTAAGCAAGGAGCAATAAATAGTAGCCCTTTCTCAAGAGCATGGAAGCATTTTTGAAACAGTCTTTGAAACACTATTGCCTAAATCTCCACTTCCTGGAAGGAAAGGGAGGTTAGACAGATGATAGATAGATAGGTAGGTAAATAGAGAGAGAGAGATAGAGATTAAGAAATAGATGGAGATTGTCTCGGTCCAGTTTCTGTTGTTATAACAAAACACATGAGACTGGTCATTATTTTTTTCTTTTGAGACGGAGTCTTGCTCTGTCACCCAGGCTAGAGTGCAGTGGCACAATCTTGGCTCACTGCAGCCTCCGCCTCCCGGGTTTAAGCGATTCTCTTACCTCAGCCTCCCAAGGAGCTGGAATTATAGGCATGTGCCACCACAGCCAGCTAATTTTTGTATTTTTACTAGAGACAGGGTTTCACCATGTTGGCTAGGCTGGTCTCGAACTCCCGACCTCAAATGATCCACCTGTCTTGGCCTCCCAAAGTGTTGGGATTATAGGCATGAGCCACTGTGCCCGGCCATGAGATTGGTAATTTATAAAGAACAAAAATTTACTTTTTTTGCTGAGAAGTTCAAGATCATGGCACTGGTAGGTTCAGTTTTTTTATGAGGGCTGCTCTCTGCTTTCAAGATGACACCTTGTTGCTGCAACCTTCAGGGGGGAGAAACGCTGTGTCCTTACATGGCAGAAGGTGCAAGGACAAGTGAGCCCAATGCTATGTGAAACTTCTTATGTAAAGGTTTTAATCTCAGTCATGAGAGGAGGACCCCTCATGACATAATCACCTCTTAAAGATCTCACCTCTTAATACCATTACATTGGCCATTAAGTTTCAATGCCTGAATTATGGAGGGGACACATTCAAACCACAGCTTGGATATATAGATTCTGTTTTAAGGAAGGTATCCACTGCTCGAAAGTAAGTTGAATGATTTCTTCCAGTTCCAAATAGTTCAAGAGAAGACAGCCTGGGCTCTTGTTTTAATCCAAATTAAACACTAAGCAAAGAAAAATGTGTAACCTTATTACAAAACCTTTCCTGCCTGCAGACAGTGCTTTAAGTGTCCCCAACGTGAATTTTTTTATTGAAAGGGACTGGGGTTCCAGGTATTGGAATGGGGGTATCAGAGAGGACCTTAAGGAATTGAGAAGCTTGATTCCTAGGTCCTTCATTAATAGTTTACTTTGGTAAGGTTCCTTCTAGGAGAGAGAACCTGGCTGCCATCTTCTGTGTCTGAGAAATTTAATCCTTTGCCACAGAGATGAGAGATAAGTCTTTGCTATCCCTGTTCAGCAGGAGGTAATATTTATTATAGAAAAATTACCACTGCATGTTGTATTCTCTTTTTTCTCTTTTTATTTTTCTCGAGACAGAGTTTTATTCTTGTTGCCCAGGCTGGAGTGGAGTGGCTCAGTCTCAGCTCACTGCAACCTCCACTTCCTGGGTTCAAGCAATTCTCTTGCCTCAGCCTCCTGAGTAGCTGGGATTACAGGTACCCACCACCACGCTCAGCTAATTTTTATATTTTTTATTTTTCGAGATGGAGTTTCACTCTTATTGCCCAGGCTGGAGTGCAATGGCACAATTTCAGCTCACTGCAACCTCCACCTCCCGGGTTCAAGCTATTCTCCTGCCTCAGCCTCTTGAGTAACTGAGATTACAGGCGCCTGCCACCATGCCCAGCTAATTTTTTGTATTTATTTTGAGACGGGGTTTCACCATGTTGGCCAGTCTGGTCTTGAACTCCTGACCTCATGATCCACCCACCTTGGCCTCCCAAAGTGCTGGGATTACAGGCGTGAGCCACTGCACCCAGCCAATTTTTTGTATTTTTAGTAGGGACAGGGTTTCATCATGTTGGCCAGGCTGGTCTAGAGCTCCTGACCTCAGGTAATCCTCCAGCCTTGGCCTCCCAAAGTGCTGGGATTACAGGCGTGAGACACTGTGCTCAGCCCTTTCTTTCTCTTTTCTAAATTAAAGTTTTTTATTGTATTGCATTCCTTGACTAGACATGGGTTGCCGAACCAAGAGAAGTCATATTCAAAGCAGCCCAAGCAGAAGGAAGATCCCCCAGAGCTTTGGACTTGGAGTTTAACCTGCTGGTAAATACATCAAATTGTTTTGCTGTGGGAAAGGGGGATGAATATATTTTAGGTATCTGCATGAAGGCTGTGTGATTTCCAGGAGCTCTCTTGGAATAATGTCTGTGGGAGAATTTGTGTTAGACTACGCAGTCAAGGTGTAGACGGTAGCAGACTGTGGTGACTTACTTTTCCTCTCAGAAGCTTTCACTTGTTACTTCTGTTAAGAGATTCCATTACACTGGGTAAATGATCCAGGTCTCGTCAATTTCCCTGGCAATAGCAATGGTTCAAGAGGAAGTATGCAACACAAGCAAAACCAATGAGAACTTCAATCAGGATTAAAATAGAGACTTGGGGGAGAAAGATTTCTTTTCTTTTCTCTAAGGTTCCTAAGCTAGGACTACCAACAGCCATGTCCATATGGAGGAGTAGGAGAGAAAGGACACCAACATAAACAGAAGAGCAAACACAGGTAGTGGCGATCATGAGAACAGGAGGAAAAAACATCCTTGTCATAAGGAGGCCTCAGTGCTAGCCCCTGAGATCCTGGTTATCCTTTAGTTCTGTAAACTGCTCCATCCCTGCTCTGTGCTCCAGTAAGCCACCCCCTTTCTGCTGAGTCTTGTTTAAATTGGGTTTCTATCACTTTAAAGAGTCCTGATGAGGCTGAGCACGGTGGCTCATGCCTGTAATGTCAGTACTTTGGGAGGCCGAGGGGGAGTGGATCACTTGAAGTCAGGAGTTCAAGACCAGCCTAACCAACATGGTGAAACACCATCTCTACTAAAACTAAAAAATTAGCCAGGTTTTGTAGCACATGCCTGTAATCCCAGCTATTCAGGAGGCTGAGGCATGAGAATTGCTTGAACCTGGGAGTTGAAAGTTGCAGTGAGCTGAGATTATGCCACTGCACTCCAGCCTGGGCAACAGAGCAAGATTCTGTCTCAAAAAAAAAAAAAAAAAAAAAAAAAAAGAGTCCTGAAGGATACATGCCCAGAACCATGGGGAACTCAGAGGGATAATTTAACACTAATTTAGGGTTTTTGTTTTTATTGTCATTGTTATTTTTTTTTGAAACTGTAACATAAGACTAGGGTAAAAATTCAAACAGTATAAAGAGGTATATTATCTAATTATAGAATAGAATAAGTTTTCCTCCTAGAACCCTACTGCGGAAGAAAAAAAACCTGTTGATAATTTCTTTTGTATCCTTCCAGAAATTTTCTCGAATTAACCTTATAGCACTCTGAAGGACCAAGGAGAGAATGAAGCAAGTGAGATGTATTACTCTCAGATCTAGCTCAGCAAAGCAGAGATATAGCAATATTATGTCTATTTTTCCCCTTTTCTGATTAAACTTGGTTTAAATTTTGTAGCTGTAAAATTGCCTTACTGTGAATATCTACATTTTATGTTATTAAGTAAAATCCCAACAGGGAAGAACAAAATAATGAGTTTTGTTTTGTCATCATGTGGGGCTTTTACAACATAGTTTAAAACACTCAGCATCTTGAAACAATTAAGAAAATCATTCAAGAACCAACACAGAAAGTTGGTTTGTTTTTTGAAGGCCTATAAACATAGAGGAATTTATTTTATTTTATTTATTTATTTATTTGAGACAGAGTTTGCCTCTCTTGCCCAGGCTGGAGTGCAATGGCGCAATCTTAATTCACCGCAACCTCCTCTTCCTGGGTTCACGTGATTCTCCTGCCTCAGTCTCCCGAGTAGCTGGGATTACAGGCGCCTGCCACCATGCTGGGCAAATTTTTGTACTGTTAGTAGAGATGGGGTTTCATCATTGGCCAGGCTGGTCTTGAACTCTTGACCTCAGGTGACCACCCATCTTGGCCTCCCAAAGTGCTGGGATTGATTACAGGCGTGAGTCACCGTGCCTGGCCTAGGAATTTATTTTTAACTCCACATCTATGTTGCCTGGTTTGAGATTGCTCTTCTGCAAAACAGTTAGAGGTCAATCTATTCTGTCACTGTAGTTTTATTTTTTGTCTTTAAATTTGAGGGGCAAAAGAAATTGCTAGAACACCATATTTAAATGGTCCAGCTGATTCAACTATATTTTGGAAGTAGCTACATCATACATAAACATATGAGCAAAAATAGATGATGCACAACATTGTTAATGTACTACATGTCATGGAATTGTTCACTTTATTTATTACTTATTTATTTATTATTTTTTTGAGACAGAGTCTTGCTCTGTTGCTCAGGCTGGAGTGCAATGGCACAATCTCGGCTCACTGCAACCTCCGCCTCCCGGGTTCAAGCAATTCTCTTGTCTCAGTCTCCCAAGTAGCTGGGACTATAGGCTCCCACTGCCACACCCAGCTAATTTTTGTCTTTTTAGTAGAGATGGGGTTTCACCATATTGGCCAGAGTGGTCTTGAACTACTGACCTCAAATGATCCAGCCGCCTGGGCCTCCCAAAGTGCTGGGACTATAGGCATGAGCCACCGCATCCAGCTGAACTGTTCACTTTAAAGAGGTTAATTTTCTATTATGTGACTCTTACCTCAATAATAATAATCTTTAAAAGATGGCATCTTAAAAAGTTATACCTTTTTAACCTTTTAAGTTAAAAAAATAAAGCAAATCCAAATCAAAAGATTTTTTAAAGTCATAATCTCTGAAAAAAACAAGAATTAACCTGTGTTAAGAACCTACTCTAGGCAAGATCCTGTGCTAAAAACTTTCCAGTAAACAACAGACATAATACATAAATTATGATGGTTATGCTAGAAGGTGATATATACTATGAGGAAATAAGTACAATAAGGTAAAAAGGATTAGAAGAGACAGAGGCGCAGGGAACAGAATGTAAAACAGTGGTCCCGGGAAAGCATCACTGAGAAGGAAACATTTAAGAAAAGATTCAGCCAGTAGCGGTGGCTCATACCGATAATCCCAGCACTTTGGGAGGCTGAAGTGGGCAGATCACCTGAGGTCAGGAGTTCAAGACCAGCCCGGCCAACATGGGGAAACCCCATCTCTACTAAAAATACGAAAATTAGCCAGGCATGGTGGCACAAGCCTGTAATCCCAGCTACTTCGTAGGCTAAGGCAGGAGAATTGCCTGAACCCAGGAGGCAGAGGTTGCATTGAGCAGAGATTGCACCATTGCATTCTAGCCTGGGCAACAAGAATGAGACTCTGTCTCAAAAAAGAAAAGGTTGGGCCGGGCGCGGTGGTTCACGCCTGTAATCCTAGTACTTTGGGAGGCCAAGGTGGGTGGATCACCTGAGGTCAGGAGTTGAAGACCAGCCTGGCCATCATGGTGAAACCCCATCTTTAAAAAAAAAAAAATAAAGTAAAAAGGAAGAAGTAAAATTAATTTTTAAAAAAATATTAAAAAAAAAAAGAAAAGATTGAAAGGATGATAGGGAGTTGGTCAAGCTGATGATATCAGATTTCTGGGAGAAGAAATCTGGAAGAAGGAGGAACGAGGAGCAGCCAGTGCAAAGGCCCCAAGGCAGAGACATGCCCGACGTGTTGAAGGAAGAGCAAGGCCAGCATGGCTAGAATAAACAAAGGAGAAAGTGACAGGAGAAATCAGAAAGGTAATTGAGGGGCTTTCACTGTTACTCTGAGTAAACTGGGGAGCCACAGCAGACTTTAGGAGCCATGGCCCACGCAGAAGACTACATCAGGAATAAATTGGAAGGAGGGAATGAAAGACAATGATAGATAGCTATGACCAATGACGTCACAACGGAGATGACAGAAAATGGTCAGATGCTTAACGCATTTTGAATATGGAGTTCAGAGAATGTCTGACAGATCAGATTCGAGGTGTGAAAGAAAGAAAAGAGTTAACAATGAGCTCAAAGTTTGGGGCTTGAACAACTGGAAAACAGCGATGCTATGCACTGAAATGTAGATGGCTTTGAGTGAAGCACGTTTGAAAGAGGGATGGGCATTGAGAGGGGAAGGGGACAGCTGTGACGATCAGAGGTTCTGTTTGGGACAAGTTGCATTTGAAATATCTGATAGTAAACCAAGTGGAGGTCACTCGTAGAACCGAGGTGATTTTTGGAATAATAGAGCCGTTCAGTCCCTCCACCTCATTGCAAAGCAATAATATTTAATTATGGTGGTATCTGTCAAATTCAATGTTTTCCTTTTTAACACTTTCATATATGTTCCTATTTATTTACTTTACATTTTTAACATTTTCTAAATTGAGTTAAAATGCTAATGCTTTCTTTTTCTCTAAAGACTGGCTTCTTCACCTGCTCCATTGTCAAATTGTGACATGATTTTTCCATACTTCGCCTTGTGTCTCCTTACCTACTTTCCTTCCTTCCTCCCTTCCCCTCCCTCCCTTTCCTTTCTTCCTTCCTTCTTTCCTTCCTTCCCCTTCCTTCCTTCCTTCTTTTTCTTCTTTTCTTTTCTTTGACAGAGTCACATTCTGTCACCCAGGTTAGAGTGCAGTGGCCTAGTCTCAGCTCACTGCAACCTCTGTCTCCCCTGGGTTCGAGCAATTCTCCTGCCTCAGCCTCCCTAGTAGCTGGGATTACAGGTGTGTGCTACCACGCCCGGTTAATTTTTGTATTTTTAGTAGAGATGGAGTTTCATCATATTGGCCAGGCTGATCTTGGATTCCTGACCTCACATGATCAGGCTGCCTCGGCCTCCCAAAGTGCTAGGATTCCAGGTGTGAGCCACCGCACCCGGCCCTCCACCACTTTTCTAAATGGGAAAATAATTTACTCCTTAACTCTTTCTTTCACACCTTGAATCCAGTCTACCAGACATTTTGGCCAATGTGTTTTACTTTTTTTTTATAAAAAAAAAATATGTGCTACTGCAATTTACTGTTATTTTTAAGAAAGCTATGACTACATATCTTCCAACAATTATGTTAAAAGAGTCCACAAATGGTGATTGCCAAGGTGTGATTTCCAAGACCTGTAGGAGATCTAGCCAAGTGAAGTGTGACACCTTCAGAAGGAACGTGGACTGCAGTCTATCTGACACGTGTTACCTACTGGATTCTGTCTTAGGGCTGCGGTAACAAAGTCCCACAAATGTTGTGTCTTAAAACAACAGAAGTTTATTCTCTTGCAGTTCTGGAAGATAAAAGTCCAAAATCAGCAGGGACATGCTCTCTCTGAAGGTACTATGAGAGGAGCTTTTGTTCCTCTTCCGTATGTGTCCGTTTTTAAAGTTCCCTTATGTTACAAGAACACTAGTTATTTCATTTAGGACATACTTTAATCTCATATGGCCTCACCTTGACCTCAGTACATCTGCAAATACTCTATTTCCAAATAAGGTCACATTTGCAGGTATCAGGGGTTAGGACTTCAACATATCTTTTTGTGGGGATGCAATTCTCAACCCATAACAACACTAAACCTCAGTTATTCATTCATCTATTGACTGAAACTAGTACCTGTGTTTGGCACACTTGCAAATACTAGAGATACAAGCTTGAACAAGATGACATAGTTCTTGCCCTCAGAGAGCCTATGATGTAGTGTGGGAGGCAGATACTTGCAGTTCAATATGGTAAAAGAGAGAACTGAGGCCAGGCACGGTGGCTCACACCTTTAATCCCAGCATTTTGGGAGGCTGAGGTGGATGGATCACCTGAAGTCAGGAGTTTGAGACCAGCCTGGCCAACATGATAAAACCCTGTCTCTACTAAAGATACAAAAATTAGTCAGCCATGGTGGTGTGCACCTGTAGTCCCAGCTACTTGTGAGGCTGAGGCAGGAGAATCGCTTGAATCCCAGGAGGCAGAGGTTGCAGTGAGTCAACATTGCACCACTGCACTCCAGCCTGAGCGACAGAGCGAGACTCTATCTCAAAAAAAAGAAAAAAAAAAAAAATAGAAGAACTGGCCAGGCATGATGGCTTGCACCTGTATTTGAGCCCAGGAGTTCAAGACCAGCTTTGGCAACATGGTGAGACCCCCATCTCAGAAGAAGATTAAGAAGGAGAAGGAGGGGAATAAGCAGAAACAGAAAGGGAGGAAGAGGAAAACTGAGTAACATGGGAATTCAGGAATGTGATACTTAGCCTAGAAAGCCAGGATGGCCTTACCACTTTACCCAAACTAAGACCTAGATGGTGGCATGCGAGGTAGAAGGAAGAGACTCCAAGCAGAGGGACAACATTTGTTGAAGTCCAGATGTTAAAGAAATTACGTAGCCGGGCATGGTGGCTCATGCCTGTAATCCCAGCAGTTTGGGAGACTGAGGCAGGCGGATTGCCTGCGATCAGGAGTTCAAGACCAGCCTGGACAACATGGTGAAACCCTGTCTCTACTAAAAATACAAAAATTAGCCAGGCATGGTGGCAAGCACCTGTAATTCCAGCTACTCAGGAGGCTGAGGCAGGAGAATCACTTAAACCTAGGAGGCAGAGATTGAAGTGAGCTGAGACCACGCCATTGCACTCTAGCCTGGGCAACAAGAGCGAAACTCTGTCTCAAAAAAAAAAAAAAAAAAAGAAAATATGTACAAAAATTTGCTTGATGAGGTGTAATCCCAGCTGCTTGGGAGGCTGAGAATCACTTGAACCCGGGAGGCAGAAGTTGCAGTGAGCGATCGAGCCAGCACACTCCAGCCTATGCAACTGAGTGAGACTGTCTTAAAAAAAAAAAAAAAAAAAAAAAGATAATGATAGAGTTTTAATAATAGAGACAGAATAAATCAATAAAAATCATCCCAACCATTAATCTTTAGTTCATCCAATTAGTTTCAAACTTTCTTCCACACCAAACCTCTAAAAGAGCACATTAAGATGAAACCAAATGGATTTTTAGCTTGGGCATAAACAAGGCACTGTGGGCATCTCACAGCTGTGCAGATCAGACAGACAGGATGAAACAAAACCTGGCCCCGCATGTTCACAGCTGAATCTTGAGCAAGAGGAATAAGCCCAGCTGCAAAAGCAAATATCAGACTGGGAGCCTGATGGGTGAGGCACACTGGCCAAAGTTCACAGGAAGCTCAGGCAGGACTGAAGCAACAATCAAATGGGTGGAGCCAATGGAGAGGAACCCAAGCATGTCTGCCCTCCCCCATCAGGCACCCAGGCCAGCAGACAGGCAGGTAGGAGGTTATGTGTAACAGATCGTCCACGGGTAGCAATGGACTAGTATAAGATCCAGGTTCTGTCCCAGAGAAAAGGGCTGGCAAGTGCCACATAGTATACCAGGACCCAGTCCCAGGCTGAGTTCAGGAGCAGTGTGAAGTCCTGAAAGGCAACTGTGCCTCTGGGCAGGAGAGCTAGAGGTCAGGTAGAAGCTGGATCTCTGGATTGGGCCAACAGCAGATGTCACTTAGGGAAACATGACTGTCAGAGGACGTCACTGGACTATCAACCTCCAACTTTCAGTGGATGACTGGGGCACCGAGTCCCACCAGAGACATTGAGGTGGTCAATCTACTTCCTGCCTGAACTTGTTCAGATTCAGGAGCTGGGGTGGGTGGGTGGCAGCTGAAAGTGAGATGCATCACTGGACCCAAAAGGGAGCAGCTGGGCAACATAAAGGCATGGAAACTGAGGCCGGAGGTCAATAGGGTTAAGTTATTCTGCTTGACTGGGCACCATGCCCACTCTCTGGTGGAGGTGCTTATGGGAAAGAAATGGTTACAGCTAAATTATCTACTTGGAGGTCTACCGAAGTGACATTAAGAAATAGCTCTTCATGGCTGGGCGTGGTGGCTCACGCCTGTAATCCCAGCACTTTGGGAGGCCAAGGCAGGTGGATCACCTGAGGTCAGGAGTTCGAGACCAGCCTGGCCAACATGGAGAAACTATGTCTCTACTAAAAATACAAAATTAGCCAAGCGTGGTGGCACATGCCTATAATCCCAGATACTAGAGAGGCTGAGGCAGGAGAATCGCTTGAATCCAGGAATTGAGATGGTGCCATTGGACTCCAGCCTGGGTAACAAGAGCAAAACTCCAACAATAAAAAAAAGGAAGGAAGGAAGGAAGGGAGGAGGGAGGGAGGGAGGGAGGGAGGGAGGGAGGGAGGGAGGGGGAGGAAGGAAGGAAGGAAGGAAGGAAGGAAGGAAGGAAGGAAGGAAGGAAGGAAGGAAGGAAGGAAGGAAGGAAGGAAGGAGAAATAGCCCTTCATTCCACTAACATTTATTGAATACTTCCCATGTTCATAGCATTGTCTCTGCCTTCAAGGGTCCTACAGGAGAACAAGCATGATAGGAGATTCACAAAAATAACTATGTGAGAAGTCCCACCCAAGTGCTGTGAAGCACAGAGGGAAAAAGAAGAACACCTCGAAGAACAGAGAAATCTCCTAAGCTTCTTGAGAAGAGACCATGGCCATTCTTGCCTGGATAGCCCAATTCTAATTATCGCTTTATCAGAGACTTTAATTGCCTCTGGGTGATGCCAGCCGCCTTGAACGCCAGGTCTGAAGTCACAGCTGTTGCTACTTAATCCACATCTCACTCAACTGTCTAAGTCTCAGGTTTGTAATCTTATCACAGAGGGATCCTAGGGTTCCATATGACAGGAGTGAAAATCCCTGCTCTGTCACTTACTAAATAGTCATGTCTGCCTTTTCTAACATTCCTGAACTTCAGTTTTACTCCTTATAAAGTGAGAATAAAGACAACCCAAACTTCAAAGCACTGTTTCAAGGATTAAGCAAAGTCATGTATATGCACAGCTTTTGTAAACTTTAAAGAGCTAGAAAAACATTTCCTTTTTTTTTTTTTTTTACCAGGAGGGGAATTACTTCTGGACAGAAAACCATTTATTTTAATGGTGTCTCAACTTGAGTCTGCACTGGGCTGGAGCCAAGCCTGGGTGTGTTTGATGAAGCCCCTGATTTGTGGGGCTTCTGGACGTCACTCCATGTGAGGATGAGGAAGTGGTTTGGCTTTCATGCCAGAAAAAGACGCAAAGACAGCTGGGCGGCACGTGGGAAGCTTCAGATATCTATGCCTATCCCTGCTCCGTGGATGGAAGTCATAATTGAGCAGAGAGGCTAGGCACGGTGGCCCATGCCTGTAATCTCAGCACTTTGGGAGGCCGAGGCGGGCAGATCAGGAGTTCGAGACTAGCCTGGCCAACACGGCAAAACTCTGTCTCTACTAAAAATACGAAAAAGTTAGCCAGGTGTGGTGATGCATGCCTGTGACCTCAGCTACTTGAGAGGCTGAAGCAGGAGAATCACTTGAACCCAGAAGGCAGAGGTTGCAATGAGCCGAGGTTGCGTCATTGCACTCCAGCCTGGGTGACAGAGTGAGATTCCCTCTCAGAAAACACACACACACACACACACACACACACACACACACACACAAAAGCAAAAAAGAATTCAGCAGAGAAAGGGGCTTTAGCTGTTTTCACAGGGGGATGTTACCACTGCCGCTTTAGGACCTGCTGCCAACTAAGATGCAGAAAGGGAAGTGGAGGTGAAAGCCATGCTCTTCCCAGCACAGGGAGAGTTCCAGAGTGTTCATCACTCATCACTGTTTAATCACCTGAAGAGTCTCCTCGCCAGGGGAACACGTTCTCAGTGCAGATACAGCACATAAGTCATCTGCTGTGCCTTCCCCCGGGGGTTGCCAGGTGACCTGGAGACATTGCCAATGCCGGGGTGGGGCAGGGGAGGAAGTGTAAGAGGAGTACTTGTGAGTGGCTGCAAAATGCTCCTGGGGACAGTTTCAGGAGCAAGGGTCAGCCATGACAGGTCATTGCCCCTAATACAAGCCCAACATTGACACTGACATGTGGGTGAGGCCTGGAGAAACTCGACCACGTGACTCTTCTGTCAGGATGAGTGTTAGATGCCATGTGATTCCCATGCCAGTAGCTGCTATTTCCAGTTGCTTCAATTGCTTCATTTGTTCAGGGAACCCAAGAAGGGAGATGTGTTACCCAGTGAGGCTAGAAGCCGCTTCTCGTAACAAAGACCACCCAGAAGTCAGCCAAGGAATTGGAAAGTACCCAACGTGCGCTTTCCACAAATGCTGCTTAAAGCTGCTGCAGTGTCCAGTAAACCATTGCTCTTGGCGCTCATCTCGGAGTTCCCCGATGCTGGGAATGCAGACAGAAGGATGTGTAAGATTGTGACATGGGAGCTGCGTGGTGAGGTGGTAAAGGAGGAGACAGGAGCAACAATTGGGCATGAACAAGAAAATATAAAATGTCCTTTTTTTTTTTTTTTTGAGATGGAGTCTCACTCTGTCACTCAAGCTGGAGTGCAGTGGCATGATCTTGGCTCACTGTAACCTCCATCTCCTGGGTTCAAGCGATTCTCCTGCCTCAGCTTCCTGAGTAGCTGGGATTACAGGCACGTGCCACCATGCCCAGCTAATTTTTGTATTTTTAGTACAGACAGGGTTTCACTATGTTGGCCAGGATAGTCTCAATCTCCTGATGTCGTGATCCACCCACTTTGGCCTCCCAAAGTGCTGGTATTACAGGCATGAGCCACTGTGCCCGGAAAATGTCCCCCCCCACCCTTTTTTTTTTTTTTTTTTTTTGAGACCGAGTCCTGCTCTGTGGCCCAGGCTGGAGTGCAGTGGTACAATCTTGGCTCATTGCAGCCTCCACTTCCCGGAATCAAGCGATTCTCTCTGCCTCAGCCTCCTGAGTAGCTGGGAATACAGGAGGGCACCACCATGCCCAGCTAATTTTTGTATTTTTAATAGAGACAGGAGTTCACCCTATTGACCAGGCTGGTCTTAAACTCCTGACCTCAAGTGATCTGTCTACCTTGGCCTCTCAAAATGCTGGGATTACAGGCATGAGCTATTACACCTGGCCAAAATGTCCCTTTTAAGTAGAGATGAAGTTTGGGAACCATGCAGGGAGCTGGGGCCAAAGGTGAGTCAAAGAGAACAAAAGATATGGCAGGAGGTCTGGCCAAGGGTGGGGACATTGGTTTTTTTTTTGTCTTTCTGTGCAGCCCACCAACATTAAATCTAGACTTCTGGATCAAGCATCTTTAGAGGAGCCTCAGACATGCCCAGCATTGGACACGCCACACAGACGCCTGCATTCACTCAACAAGGAGAGAGTAAATAATTCATCCAAGGTCTGCCAAGACAACTCTCTGGCACCACAGTGCTCTCTGAGGTTGAAGGTTGGCTCTTGCCAGACAGGGAGGAGCCCAGCAACCAACAGGGGTCTGTGGGTCAAGATGGCCAGGGGGGAGAACTACGCTAATTCTAGCTAAATAATTATAAGCTTGCTTGGCTCAGAGTACACTGAAGTTTATACACCAAACTAAACTATATTACTGGTGCAGTTAATTAGAAATCAAGTGGCAACAGGAGGCCTAAGGTAAAGACCATGTGAGAGCGCAGTAACACCAGGGAACACCTCGGGGTGGTTGCAGAGCAGGCAATATCTGGTCCCACGAATGCCTTCTCAACATTGAGACTGCATGAGGGTCTCGTAAAGAGGGCTTGTGCAAAGATCTCTGAGAAGGGAGGTAAACTCTGCTCACAAGATCTAGAAGGGTCTTTGCAGATGGGAGCTGGCAAGAAGGAGAAAAGCCTTGTAGGGCAGAGATCACGGAACGCCTCAGGCTCTGCCTAGGTTCTAAGAATATGGAGTGATTTTAATTGCTCTACGACCTCAGTGCTCTGGAGATAAAAGCCCCTTGATGCACTGGGTGTGGTCAGACCATGTGGCTCCTCATCCGCTACGCTCCTGATGCAGCAGCACCCTGATAACAATCGGTGATAAACTCAGAGTACTAGTTTAGCATGTTTTAGAAGGATCTCAAGTGCTGTTAAATGCTCACAGCACTAGTTTAGCACGTCTTAGAAGGATCTCAAGTGCTCCCCCCTGCCCCCCCATCTTACCTACCCCTTCACCCTCCCCCTTCCACACCCATAAGATCAATGAGATTATGCACATAATAAAAGTGTTTGGAGCCCAGAACTCGGGGCCAACATGGTTCCCAAGCTTGCGCTGGTCACCTGGACCCATGCTGTAAATTCCACTCTTGTGTTGAAGCAGGAGGAGCTGCAAGAAACACTGAACTGGGAAGGAAGGGGTGATTTATTCGGCCGGGAGCAAGGTGGCATAGTTGCGTGACAACCAAACTTGTCTAACAGAGGAAACCTCTGCCTTTATATGGGCTTACGATGCTAGACATTACATGTGAAAGGGTCTTGGGCTTACAGTTTTAGAAAGTACATGTGAGGAGGTCGCGATCAATGAAGTAAGCTGTGGGGGTTTGAGCAAGATTGAATGAGAACAATGGAGGGCGTTTCTCCATACCTCTCCCACCCTAAGATCGCCTGAGATCTTAAAGGGGGTGGTTAATCTTTAACCTCCAGGCCACTGACCTCATGCCTTCCATGTCTCAACTTTTACCTCCCTCCTTCTTTGAGACAGGAGACAGGAAAGAGGGTTTTTTTTCCTCAGTGTCTCTGTCCTTTTTTTCATTTCTCAATCCCTCATCACCGCCAGGACTAAGGGCACCCACGTATGGGGTTGGGGCTGGTACCAAACAGGGGATCTCCTTAGCAGTTTGGAATCTCTGTACAAATGCCAACTCAGTCACTCTGACCAGTCCAGCAGTGCCCCGGGCCCCTGCAGTATGCCTCGGACTAGCTTCATCCAGCAAGTTGCTGCCTGTGACAGAGTCTGATGCCCATTTCCCCCAGCCGTAGTAAGTGTCAATCATGGGCCTGAGTGAAAGAGACATGGCCCTTGACTGCCTTGGAAGAGCCTGCTTAGGACAGGCTAGGGTGGGAGGGCAGTGGATCCATGGGTCCCAAAAATGGGTAGTAAGTGGCCAACTAGTGAGCAGACAGGTGAGAGCTTGGGGAAGAGGGGGCATTTCCTAGAGGTAGAGTTATTTAAGCAGGGTTTTAAATAGTAAGCTGGAGCTCACCAGGCAGGAAAGGAAATTAAAAGGAATAGCTAGAGTTTTGTTAGAGCTTGGTATGTGCAGGCAGTATGTAAAGGGCATTTCATAGAGAAAGAACAGCAGGTATGAAGTATTAGAAATGTGAAAGTGCATGCTATGTGGATAGGCTAATTCTTGTTAAAAAAATTATTTTTATAGATTTAGGGGGTACAAGTGCAGCTTTGTTACATTAATATATTACATACTGGTGAAGACTGGGCTTTTAGTGTAACCATCACCCCAATAGTGTACATTATACCTATTAGGTAATTTCTCATCCCTCACCACCTGCCCACATTTCTGAGTTTCCAATGTCAATTATTTCACTCTCTATGTCCATGTATATATATACATTATTTAGCTCCCACTCATAAGTGGGAACATGCAGTATTTGACTTTCTGAGTTATTTCACTTAAGATAATGACATCCAGTTCCATCTGTGTGGTTATAAAAGATGATTTCATTCTTTTTGATGACTGAGTAGTATTCCATGGTGTAGATCGCACACACGCGTGCACACACACACATGCACCTCATATTCCCTTTATCTAATTGGAACAGGCACATTCTACGCATTTGCCTATACACAGGTGAATTCTGCGTAGATAATGTTTAGTGTACCGTGAAAGTTGTAAAAAGATAAAGCTACAAAGGAAAGTTAGAACTGAAAAGGCCTCACAAATTTAAGTATATATATTTATGCATAGGTCTGGAAAGATACATACGCCAATATGTTAGCATTGATTTTCGTGATGAAGACTCTGGAGAGATTCACTTTCGCTCTTTCTGTTCTGCATTTTCTGTTTGTTTGTGTGTTTCACCAACCAAAAGAAAAGAAGTTGAGGAGGTGGGTGATCTGAATACCATTTTAGAAAGTGTGCACTTGATGCTGAAGGCACTGGGGAGCCACTGGAAATTCTTAAGCAGAAGACCGAGGCAACCAGGCATGAGCCATCAAGGGCTGCTTACGTGGGAGGCCCTCGGTGAATCACTCGCTCCTGCTTCCCTGAGACTATCTTCTCGTACCACCTGCAGACCCAGAAGTCAAGCTTGTAGGATGAAACCTGTCCATCCACGAGATGGGAAGCTTCCAGTAGTGAGCGAAGAGGCACAGTCAATGTGAGTGCTTTTCTCTGCCCACTCAGAACTCCTCAAAACTCAACAGCGGGCACAAAGCAAGCTGGCTCTGCCCCAAGCACAAAGACAAGGGGGAAAAGGACAGGTGGTAAAGCATTTCACAAAAGCTACCAGGAGAAAAGGCAGATTGGTTTTTTTCCTACAATGTCGGAGCCTTTATTACTAGAAAATAAAATCCTGTCTGAGCAAACGCCAGGAAAATGATTAAGGGCTGAGTTTAGCTTGGGAGGCTTGGCTGGGCACTGCTGACCAGGGACCTAAACAATGTCAAGCCCACTCTCTGTGCACATCACGTTTGGGGTGAGTGGCCTGAGCCCCAGCCAGGCCTTTCACCACCAGTTTTGTAGAATTACAGTTAAGCTTTGGCCACTTGGTTTCAGTTAAAAGGATTGTGTGGAAGGAAGGATAAAAGGCTGTTGCGTGCAGACCAGCTATTGCATCTGAGGACTGAGAAGAAATGCAGCCAGGGTGGTGCCAGGCCCTGCAGAAACTCTTCTTCCCTGTGGTTCTCAGACTCTCCAGTCTGACCCTGGAAGGGCAGGAGAGGTATGGGAGCATGGGATGGCTTTGGAGTTAACAGGCCTGGGTTAGAGTTCCCATTCTACTCTGCCTATAGGGCCTGTAGGGAAGATTTTAACTTCTAACTTTTTTTTTTTTTGAGATGGAGTTTTGCTCTTGTTGCCCAGGGCTGGAGTGCAATGGTGGGATCTTGACTCACTGCAACCTCCGCCTCCCAGGTTCAATCGATTCTCCTGCCTCAGCCTCCCGAGTAGCTGGAATTACAGGCACATGCCACCACACCCGGCTAATTTTAGTATTTTTAGTAGAGAGAGGGTTTTACCATGTTGGCCAGACTGGTCTCAAACTCCTGACCTCAAGTGATCAGCCCACCTTGGACTCCCAAAGTGCTGGGATTACAGGCGTGAGCCATTGTGCCCAGCCGGCAAGATTTTAACTTCTCTGAGTCTGGTGTTTTCATCAATAAAGTGAGGATAATAGTACATAGGATTATTATGGGAATAAAATAACATGATGTATTTTTTTTATCCACACGCTTTTATCAGGTACATGACTTATGTAAAGCACCAATAAAGTAGACACTTTCTATCCTTTTTTTCCCTCCAGGACCTCCTAAGGAAAAGAATTGTGATGCAATGGGAAAGACATGAGATTAGAGTTTGAGAAACTAAAGTTCTAGTTCAACTATTTATTTATGAGACAGAATCTCGCTCTGTTGCTCAGGCTGAAGTGCAGTGAGACGATCTCAGCTCGCTGCAACCTCCGCCTCCCAGGTTCAAGCGATTCTCATGCCTCAGCCTCCCAAGTAGCTGGGATTACAGATGCCAGGCCAATTTTTGTATTTTTAGTAGAGACAGGGTTTCACCATGTTGTCAGGCTCGTCTTGAACTCCTGACCTCATGATATGCCCACCTTCGCCTCCCAAAGTGCTGGGATTACAGGCATGAGCGACCGTGTCCAGCCTTGAGTCCAACTACTAATGAGCTGTGTGACTTTGGGCAAATCTTTGCTCAGTCTCCCTGGGCTTCACTTTCTCTTTTTCCTCTTTTTTTTTTCTCCTGAGAATATACCAAGTAACCTGGGCTTCACTTTCTCCCACTGAAAAATCTTCGATTAAATAATCCCTAAGGGCCCGTCTATCTCTGACTTTCAATATTAATTATAATTACTCTCATGAAACAGTTGCTATGTGTCAGGCATGTTGCTCAGCAATCCACATGCATTATCTTATCAAGTATTATTATCTTTAGTTTACAAGTGAAGAAAATGAGGTTTATAAGGGCTTAAGTACTTGCCCCAGATTGCATAGCTAGTAAGGACATGTGAATCGGTACAGCCGTTTTGGAGGGTAATATGGCAACATGTATCAAAAGCCTAAAGTGTTCTTTTTTTAAAATTTATTGAGTTTTTTAAAAAAATTAATTAAAATTTTTTTTGAGATGGAGTCTCACTCTGTCACCCAGGCTGGTATGCAGTGGCACAATCTCAGCTCACGGCAACCTCCACCTCCCGGGTTCAAGCAATTATCTCGCCTCAGCCTCCGGAGTAGCTGGGATTAAAGGCATGCACCTATATAAATTTTGTATATAAAATACAAAAATTGTCTTCAGACCCCACCAGCAATCCCCATCTCCTCATAACAGCTCTTCTTTTTGTTCTCAGCTAATGTTTCATTAATCACCTCGCTCTTTGCTATTATTATTGTTGTTGGTTTTTTTTGGTTTTTTTTTGAGATAGTTTTGCTCTTGTTGCCCAGGCTGGATGCAATGTCTCCACTGCAACCTCCACCTCCCAGTTCAAGTGATTCAAGTGTAATTTTTGTAATTTTAGTAGAGACAGGGTTTCACCATGTTGGTCGGGCTGGTCTCAAACTCCTGACCTCATGATCTGCCTGCCTCAGCTTCCCAAAGTGCTGTGATTACAGGCGTGAACCACCTTGCCCGGTCAAGTGTTCTTACTTCTTGGAAAAATAAAGCCACTTCTAGAACTCAATCATCATGAAATAATCAGAGCTTCAGATGAGGATCATTATCTTTTCTGCATTGAACTACTGTCTCCATCATCACAGGGATAGACATGCAGTGGGTCCCAAGTAAATGCTGGTAACTATCTGGATGGCAACTGACTTCTATACAACATCTTGCTCCCAGCCAGGAGTCTTGTTGGAAGAGAAACCATCTACACCCTGGGCCTGTTTGGTCAGGATGCTGCCTTCTGTGTAACAGCTTTCAGTGACTGTCTCCTTTCATTGTGAATGACCATGTGACAATTATATGCTCAATGATTTAGTAAGCAATACTTCTTACCATGCCCATAGAGAGAGTAGGGGTTCCTTTTCCAGACTGACTATCTCATGAAAAACAAACCCAGGAGACCAGATGAGATAGAATCAAAGAGGCAAGCGAGTCAGTTCAGTAGATGCTGAGAACTGCTGGGAAAGCCAGGGAATTCAGGCTGCGAGGCTGTCCAGCCTGAGCCCAGGCTACACTGACAGACTCAGACAAAAGCTGATTTCTAAGGAGGACTGCGAACTCAGGAAGATAGCTCAGCTTGGCTCAACATTCAAGAGAAAAAGAAACATCCTGCCCAGCAGCCAGAGAAAAAAGGGCTTAGCTGAGAAATGCCAGGCACCAGCTTTTGAACCATTGGGAAAACACGGTCATTTTAAGATGAAGAAAGATCCTGACACAGAACGTAGGGTCTCGGTCTTGTCTTCAGACCCCATAGCAATCCCCATCACCACGTAACAGCTCTTCTCTTTGTTCTCAGCTAATGTCGTATTAATCTCCTCGCTCTATGCTATTATTGTTGCTGTTGTTTTGAGATGGAGTTTCACTCTTGTGTTGCCCAGGCTGGAGTGCAATGGCACGATCTGGGCTCACTGCAATCTCTGCCTCCCATTCAAGTGATTCTCCTGCCTCAGCCTCCCAAGTTGCTGGAATTATAGGCATGCACTACCACACCTGGCTAATTTTTTGTATTTTTTTTTTTTTAAGTAGAGACAGGGTTTCGCCATGTTGGTCAGGCTGGTCTCAAACTACTGACCTTAGGTGATCTGCCTGCCTCGACCTCCCAAAGTGCTGAGATTACTGGCATGAGCCACCACACCCAGTTCGCTCTATGCTATTATATGGGTACTGCAAGTCCTCGTCCCAGTCCTGTCTGGTTAGACAACTGCCTCTGCCCTGGCTATGGTGTTCCAGAGCCCTTCTCAGTCAAGAGATCTGGGCTCTCTCCCACAGGCTCCCAGGCCCCACCCTACCCACCATCTGCTTTCCCTGCACGTGCACACACACACACACCTCACACTCCCTTAGAAGTTAACAATAGATACTGTGAGGGCTTAGTCGATGAGACTAAGTTTTTAAGGAAGCAAGGAATCTTCTCATATTATTGTCTCAAGTTGGAGAGCATTTAATTTAGTTTGCTGACTCTAACAAGTAACCATTTCTAACATTGAGTGAGCACTCACTGTATTCTAGGCACTAGGCCAAGTGCCCTACGTGCATTAAGATTTATTACAATTTGGCCCAGTGCGGTGGCTCACACCTGTAATCCCAGCGCTTTGGGAGGCTGAGGCGGGCAGATCATGAGGTCAGGAGTGCGAGACCAGCCTGGCCAATATGGTGAAACCCCATCTCCACTAAAAGTACAAAAATTAGCCAGGCACGGTGGTGGGCGCCTGTAGTCCGAGCTACTCTGGAGGCTGAGGCAGGAGAATCGTTTGAACCCAAGAGGCGGAGGTTGCAGTGAGCCAAGATCACGCCACTGCACTCCAGCCTGGGTGACAGAGAGACACTTCGTCTCAAAAAAAAAAAATGAATTATTACCATTTAATCCACACAGCAATTCTGTGCAGTGGGAACTGGTACTATCGTGATTAACATACCCATTTTACACATGAGGAATTGCAGGCTCAGAAAGGTTAAGCAATGTTCCCCAGACAATGGCATTAATAAACAATCCAAAGACATAACTTTGAACTCGTTCATTTAGCAAGTGTTAACCGAGTTCCCCCATGTGTCAGACACTGCGCTGGACTCTGTCTTGTCCACCAATATAGCTAGGCACAGGCACTAGGCTGTATCGGTGGACAAGACAGAGTTAGCCACCACCCTTAAGAAACCCAGTATCTAGGAGATTACGTAAACCTCAGGCCTCTACAGCTGCCCTAATGGGCCACAGAGCCAGGATTCAAACTCGTGTTTTCTACAACAAAACCCAAACAATAACCACAACACTTCCTGCCTCTCTCTTATCGGAAACAGTCCCTCTGTGAGAAACTTGAAGTCTTAGAAGTTCTCAGACTGAAGTCACGCTGCATACCTGTATGACCTGATGTTGATGGTGAATTAAATGCTGTGAAACAAGCTACTGGATGCATGGAACCTTTTTCAATACTTTGTTCAAATGTCACTTTCTCAAAATGTTTTTCTAACTATTTGCTTCCTATCAGCATTGTTAACCCATGTTTCCCTGCTCGCTTTTTCATCATGCCTATGATCTTCTTTTATAATGTATTATTTATTTTATTATTATGCCTATTATTTAGCATGTGTTTCTTTGCTTTTTTTTTTTTTTTTTGAGACAGAGACAGAGACAGAGTCTTGTTCTGTCGCTCAGGCTGGAGTGCAGTGGCACTCCAGTGCATGATCTGGGCTCTCTGCAACCTCTGCCCCCTGGGTTCAAGCAGTTCTCCTGCCTCAGCCTCCCTAGTAGCTGGGATTATAGGCATGCACTACCATGCCTGGCTAATTTTTGTTTTTGTTTTTGGTTTTAAAGACGGGGTTTTACCATGTTGGTCAGGCTGGTCTTGAACTCCCGACCTCAGGTGATCCGCCCACCTTGGCCTCCAAAGTGCTTGGATTACAGGCGTGAGCCACCACGCCCGGCCAATTTTTGTATTTTTAGTAGAGATGGGGTTTTGCCATGTTGACCAGGCTGGTCTCGAACTCCTGACCTCACGTGATCCGCCAGCCTGGGCCTCCCAAACTGCTATGATATAGATGTGAACGGCCACGCCCAGACCTTTGCACTTTAATATAAAGTTCCCCCAAGGGCAGGGAAGCCCTGTCTGTTTTGTTCAGTGATGTATCCCAGGGTTTAGACAGAGTCTGGCACACAAAAAGTACTCAGTAATTAATTTTTGTGTGAAACAATGAGGGTGAAGAGAATGTACAGGGTTAGCAGACAGATGGTGCTAATTAGGAAGAAAGGATAGGGAAGGAAAACTGAGCTGGGAACTGAGGATAGGAGGTAATGGGGCAGTCAAGAGAGGTGTGCTGCCAGAACGGAAGGAAGGGACCACACAGGTCCCAGCCTGGGAAACAGAAGACCCTGCAGGAGGTGGAATGTTTATTCTTCTCTGTGCTCAGAAGCATGTGAGACATGTGAGAGCCAGGAAGCCAGGGTAGATCAGGAACTGTATGGCCTCCTATGCTCTGCAAGAATCCCAGGGGGTCAGGGGGTCAAATGAACAGTCAGGGGTTTGGGAATCAGAGCAGGCAAAGGCTGAAATCCAGGAAGTCTGAGAGAGTAAGATAATGATACCCATCCACCAAAACACAGAGAAGAGCCTAATCCTGAGGCAAGAACAGTGGAAACGAAGGTTTCTGTCAAGTTTTCTCCCAGGAGGTATGCAGTTCTTAGGGCTGCAGGAGTGGGCAGGGAGGAGAGTTTGGTTAGTGGTAAGCTACAGCTGGAGAGAGCTGATTGTGCATTTTCTCCTCCCAGATGCATGTTTTGTGTCTTCATGTCTGTAGGTTGAAATTGGCATTGGCAGAAGTATTTACACCAGGGAAACTGGCAAATGCTGTAAGTCAGGGATTGTTTCCTTGCTTGTTGGGCAGCTGGTTGTTAAGCACTTATCAGCACACCACTGGCATGGTTTCTTATAGAACTGAGGCTGCAGGAAGAACTCTGTTCTTGTCTGAAAAAGAAGACACCGTCATTCCATGTAGGTACTTACGCTACAGTGCATCCCATGGAAAGACACCTATGCCCTTGGGTAACTGCAGACAGAGCAAAGAGCCAAACTAAATAGATCCCTTCCCGAGGGTTCTTCTGTTCACTATAGAATTTACATGGGGATTCTTTCTCTTAAGTTTGGAACCCAGAGATTCATTTGAATCCATATATTCATTCATTTAACCGGTATGAATAGCGGATCTGCCATATTCCAGGTGTGTAGCTACATGACAGAGGTGACAAGACAGACTTGTTCCTGCCCTCATGGCATGTGCTGCCTAGTACAGAAGTCTACAAATCATGGCCTGAGGAACACATGTAGCTCAGGACCTCTTTCAGTAAACAGTCCTCAAGTTAAGGATGGTTTTTACATTGTTAAAGGGTCGTGAGGAGGAACAAAAGGAAGGAGGAAGATGTAGGAGAAGGAGGAGTGAGAGAGACCACGGTGGTCTGCAAAGCTTAAAATATTTTCTATCTGAGCCTTTACAAAAAAAGTTTGCCAACTCCTCGTGTGGCAAACCAGACAAACCTTACTACTTTACAGCCACCCTAATTGGCCATTAAAAGAACAATGTCTGGCCAGGAGCAGCGGCTCAGGCCTGTAATCCCACCACTTTGGGAAGCCGAGGTGGGTGGATCACTTGAGAGCACGAGTTCAAGACCAGCCTGGGCAACATGGTGAAACTATGTCTCCACTAAAAATACAAAAAAGTAGCCGGGCATGGTGGCAGGCACCTGTAATCCCAGCTACTCGGGAGGCTGAGGCAGGAGAATCGCTTGAACTTGGAAGGCAGAGGTTGCAGTGAGAAGAGATTGTGCCATTGCATTCCAGCCTGAGCAACAAGAACAAAACTCCATCTCAAACAAAGCAAAACAAAAACAGCAATGTTTGAGCCAGGGCTTGGCCTGAGGAAAGGACCAGGAGTACGTCAGGTGATACTAACACAAAAAATGAGGTGGCCAGGTGCAGTGGCTCACTCCTGTAACCCCAGCACTCTGGGAGTCTAAGGTGGGTGGATCACTTGAGGTCAGGAGTTCAAGACCAGACTGGCCAACATGGCAAAACCCCGTCTCTACTAAAAATACAAAAATTAGCCAGGTGTGATGGCGGGCACCTGTAATCCCAGCTACTCAGGAGGCTGAGGCAGGAGAATTGCTTGAACCCAGGGGTGGAGGTTGCAGCGAGCCAAGATGGAGCCACTGCACACCAGCCTGGGCAACAGAGCAAGACTCTGTCTCAAAAAAAGAAAAAAGAAGGAAAAAGAAATGAATGAGGCTGGATGTCTCCTGGGCTACAAATCAGTTACCAGTAAGAAATATGTGTTTGTAAGTATTTGACTGTGTGAACCAGAGGATGAGACTGAGGCCTAAAAGTTGAGTTCCAGGAGAGGGAAGGTCAGGGGTTAGCCCAGGAACGTAGGCAGGAGGTCAGAGGACGCTTACAGGAGTAAGTGATGAAGGTAGAGAACAGTAGCAACAGCAAACACTTCCAGAAGGCCTGCTGTGTACCACGTGCTGTTCCAAGCATGTTACTCGTATTCACGCATTTAATTCTCCCAGCAGCCCTATGAGGTTGGTCCTATTATATTATTCCTATTTGACAGATGAGGAAACTGAGGCACAGGTAGCAAAGTCACTTGGCACCAGTCACACAGCTACTAAGTAGTGGAGCCAGGATTTAAGACCAGGTAGTCTGATTTCAGAATTCATGCTCTTAACCACTACACTATGGTACACAATACTACACCACACCACCACCACCCCCCCCCCCACCCCACACCACACCACACCACACCACACCACACCACACCACACCACACCACAGACACACTGGTGGGGGAAGGTAGGAAAGCAGGAATTGTGTTTCTAGTTTAGTCTTTTGCTGGGCCCCGTGTCTGTGACTTACTCCGGAGTAGAGAAGGGACCCTGTTAGAACATGAACCTGTTTAAAAAAAAGAGAGAGAGAGAGAGAAAGGACTCTCTGTGCTTTCTCAAGAGAAGCAATTTCAAAAGGAATAGGGATGATAAACTGTACCTGAACCCAAAGGATGACCTGAGAAAAGCAGGGTACCAATCACAGTCAGGCCACCATGCACATTCCCCCCAGTCCCGTGACAAACAGGACTGAGACTTCTCTGTGCCAGGCTCTGTGCTGGATGCTGCAGGACAGAGATGAGTCAGACTCAGCCTCGAGGGGCGGCAGCCATGAGTAAACAGGCTATGCTGGTAGAGTCTAGACACCCACGGGGGACCCGTGGAGAAAGCAGCTCCACCCCCCAAGGGAGCTGTACCTGTAAGCTCGAAGCCAGGTGCCAGAGAGGATTGCGGAGCATGGCTTGGTCAGCATCTCTCAGATGAACCTCCCTTCAGAATAGATGGAAAAAAAAGGGCTTCACAGACAAGTCAAGGGATCACTGGAGAGCCCAATAAACATCAACATGCAGAAGAGAAAAGCAACAGCATAAATCCCAAAGTAAGTGCTAAGTCTAAAACCAGATAAAAAGCCAAGCAGGTGTTAGCAATGCCATAGTGGGCATCTGGGAAGACCAGATCAGCAGCAGAAGCCAGAGTCAAGCAAGCAGAAATGGAACAATGTGCCATCATATTGGACATCTACAGGATTATTTGCCCCAAACCCACTCCTCCTTTATGCCACGCTACCTTCCCTACCTCACAGCTGACTCACCACCCACCTTATGCACCAGGAACTTACTAACACTGGTGCGTCCTAGAACTGGGGAAGATCTATCCATATCCAGAGTTGGGTTTCTTTGTTTTTGTTTTTTAGACAGAGTCTTGTTCTTGTCACCCAGGCTGGGGTGCAGTGGTGTGATCTCAACTCACTGCAACGTCCACCTCCCAGGTTCAAGAGATTCTCCTGCCTCAGCCTCCCAAGGAGCTGGGACTACAGGCGCATGCCACCAAGCTGGCTATTTTTTTTATTTTTAGTAGAGATGAGGTTTCACCACGTTGGCCAGGCCGGTTTCAAACGCCTGACCTCAGGTGATCTCCCGCCTTGGCCTCCCAAAGTGCCGGGATTACAGGCGTGAGCCACTGTGTCACCAAGAGTTAGGCATTTTCTGCTAATGCTCCTCCTTCCTCCTCTTCCCTGCCAGCAGCTGACTTTCCCAGGATGAACTAATGGCCTTCCTCTAAGAGAAATAATGTCAGGCTCCTTTCCTTAATCACATTTCTCCCTTGCATTATTCCATCCAGAGCTTAAGGCTGCTGGTGACCTAGTGGTGTTGGTGACTTCACCATTCTCCCTCTGGGAAATGAAGTGACTCAGCAGTCACTAAGGCAAAGAGGACAGTGCCATCAGTGGTTCTTTGCAGAGCAAAGAAATGTCAGGGTTATTGGGTGTCTGAATAGAGCTGGAGGTCCTGGGGTTAACATAGCAAGAAAAAATGACAGTGTAGGGTTGCAGACTATTTCAACAATTACCAAGTTCCCAGGAGGAACTCTTAATAAAGGCTTGACGACTGTTCTGGCAATAGGAAGGGCGGTGTGCTAGACTGCAGCTGTCCCTTCCTGACTTCCAACATACCATTGACATGCCGGTGGATGCACTTGCTGGTTGTGCTATCATATTGGACATCTATAGAATTATTTGCCCCAAACCCTCTCCTCCTAGAAACTACTCACCACACCCCTGTGCATATGGTGGGTTCTTATCTGGCCTTGTCTTCTCTCTCCATATTTGATTAGTTAAGATTGGGTGCTTGACTCAAGGTGGGCCAATCAGAGCCCTGCTTGGGATTCTCCCAGCTGGAATAAAAGAATCAGTCTCCCTTTGGTAGTGGAAGTTGAAAGATGTATACTGCAGGAGCTTTTAATAACTGTGTATACAACCATGTGAAGAAAGGCTATTTGCAGTTAGAGAAGACGGAAGTATAAAAAGAAGCGGAGGTTGGGAGAAAAAAAGAGTTCTTGGCAGCATCCAAGTCTTGGGATCCAGTTGTTCCTGAGGCCAAGTTGCAGCCAGGCTTCCTGCAGCTTGGTCTGTACATATGATAAGCTATGCCTGATTGTTTATTGGGTTCCATGAGCAAGTACATTTACATTCTTTGCCTAAGCTGCTTCCAGCCTGAGATTCTTCTGCTCAGTGATAAAGCGTCGGAGTCAGTCTGCACTTCTGATAACACCATATGATGATACAGAAAAAGTAAAGTTTCCCAGAATGGCCCTCTGGGAACTCCTGACTTTGCTCTCATTGTCAGGGTATGATTAAAGAGGGTGTCAGTGTGCAGAGGCAGGCTGTCCCCAGCCCAAACTCAACATGAGAGGAACAAGACAGTCACCACCTTCTCTGTCTTCATCTCCACTGGGCCTCTGCCTGCTCTGGTGTCTCTCTAGCTTCTCATGCATTTAGCCACCCCAACCGATGTCTAGTTGGTCTGTTTCTTTGGATTCCAACTTTCTGATTCATTCCTTGCTATTATTCTCCTCTTTTAGCATGTCTTTCAGATATTCAATTCCAGTGTCAGAGGTGTGTGAACCAGAGCAGCTCCATCTCAAATAGGAGCTGGGTAAAATGAGGCTGAAACCTACTGGGCTGCATTCCCAGAGAGTTAAGGCATTCTAATTCACAGGATGAGATAGGAGGTCAGCACAAAATACAGGTCATAAAAACCTTGCTGGTAAAACAGGTTGCAGTAAAGGAGCTGGCCAAAACTCACTAAAACCAAAATGGTGACAAGAGTGACCTCTGGTCATCCTCACTGCTACACTCCCACCAGCACCATGACAGTTTACAAATGCAATGTCAGGAAGTTACCCTACATGGTCTAAAAAGAGGAGGCATGAATAATCCACTCCCTGTTTAGCACATTATCAAAAAATAACCATAAAAATGGGCAACCAGCAGCCCTTGGGGGGTTGTCTATGGAGCAGCCATTCTTTCATTCCTTTACTTTCTTTTTTTCTTTTTTTTTTTTTTGGAGACGGAATCTCACTCTGTCGCCCAGGCTATAGTGCAGTGGTGTGATCTCGGCTCACTACAACCTCTGCCTCCCAAATTGGGTTCAAGCGATTCTCCTGCTTCAGCCTCCCGAGTAGCTGGAACTACAGGTGCCCGCCACCACACTGGGCTGATTTTTGCATTTTTAGCAGAGACGGGGTTTCACCATGTTGGTCAGGCTGGTCTTGAACTCCTGACCTCGTGATCCACCCGCCTCAGTCTCCCAAAGTGCTGGGATTACAGGCATGAGCCACCATGCCCAGCCTATTCCTTTATTTTCTTAAACTTGCTTTCACTTTGCACTGTGGACTTGCCCTGAATTCTTTCTTGCGCGAGATCCAAGAACCATCTCTTGGGGTCTGGATCAGGACCCCTTTCCAGTAACACCAGCAACCTAGGTAGCCAGCAACCTAAGTTTTGCCCCTGCCAGTCAACATCAAGGGCTGAGCCTAGGTAAGCCCAGTGAATCAGTCAATGACAAATGATATGGTATAGTCTAGAACTGCCATCAAAGGTCAGGGAAGGGAAAAATCTGTGTGGGTTAAAAATGGCCTTGAATTTGGAGAGGTAGAAAGAACATTCTGATCTGAAAAACATAAACAAAGACACTGAAGTAGAAAAGAGCACAGCGACAAGAGGACTGGAAATAAAAAGTAAGCCTGGCTAGAGTGGCATGTTATCAGAAAGGAATCAGCACTAGGTAAATCTGACAGATAAAAGGGGGTCAGATTACACAGCATCTTAACAATTAGAGGAGGTTAGACTTCATTTGTAGGCAGATATTATGGTAGGTTTTTGAACAGAAAAAATGATATGAGGAATATGATACTTCACCCATGCACTTCTTTCAGAGGATAAGAAAGAGAATATCTCCCCTGGCTTACACAAAGATAAAAGAAAGAATAATGGTTATTCTCTCTACCAAACACATTCTTCACGTTCCTAAAGGATTTGTCATTGCTTGTCTTGAGTCTTTTGTTGTTGGGGGTGCTGTTTTAAAACATAGTTGTGTTCAATATAGAATTTTTTTTTTTTTTTTAGATGGAGTCTTGCTCTGTCACCAGGCTGGAGTGCAGTGGCACAATCTCAGCTCCCTGCAACCTCCGCCTCTTGATTCAAGTGATTCCCCTGCCTCAGCCTCCCAAGTAGCTGGGACTATAGGCATGCGCCACCATGCCCAGCTAATTTTTGCATTTTTAGTAGAGACAGGGTTTCACCATGTTGGCCAGGATGGTCTTGCTCTTCTGACCTCGTGATCCGCCTGCCTCAGCCTCCCGAAGTGCTGGGATTACAGGCTTGAGCCACTGTGCCTAGCCAACATGTACCTTTTTAAGAATTTTATTCCATAGCTCAAACCAGCATTTTCCTAAACTGATTCTATGTAAAGGTAGAGTTACAAGATATTCTACCTCAAATAAGAAGGTTATGTTTGGGAAAGGCTATATCCCTTGTGGAAATTAAAGGCTTCTCAGTGTTCTCCAGTCAATTGATCAAAGGTAAAAGAAGTGTGCTCCAGGAAATACGTTTTTAATGAAAATTCATTAACATTTGTATAATTCTGATAGAAAGTAACGGATGCAAAAACAGAGAGTTCACCAGGAGCGGTGGCTCATGTCTATAATCCCGGCGCTTTGGGAAGCCAAAGAGGGCGGATCACCTGAAGTCAGGAGTTAGAGAGCAGCCTGGCCAACATGGCGAAACTCCACCTCTACTAAAAATATAAAAATTAGCTGGGTGTGGTGGTGGGTGCCTGTAATCCCAGCTAGTTGAGAGGCTAAGGCAGAAAGAATTGCTTGAACCTGGGAGGTGGAGGTTGCCATGTGGCAAGATCATTTCTTTGTTCTCCAGCCTGGGTGATATCCAGCACTCATGGAAACAAATGAAGGCGCCTCCATTTGTTGGGACAGGTGCGATCTCCTCATCTTCCAATGACACCAGTAGTGGCCGCGTAGCCACTCCACACTCTTAGAGACCAAAAGTCAAACATCTGTGTGAGGTTGGATATGTAATTGTCAAAGTCCTTTCAATCTTGAGATTCTGAATTTTAATTGAGTACATTAAAAAATCTTTTTTTTTTTTTTGAGACAGAGTCTTGTTCTGTTGCCAAGCGCCAGGCTATAGTGCAGTGGCGCGATCTTGGCTCACTGCAACCTCCACCTCCCGGGTTCAAGCAGTTCTCCTGCCTCAGCCTCCTGATGGGACCACAGGCGTGCCCACCACGCCCAGCTAATTTTTGTATTTTTTAGTAGAATCAGAGTTTCACCATGTTGGCCAGGATGGTCTCAATCTCTTGACCTCGTGATCTGCCCACCTCTGCCTCCCAAAGTGCTGGGTTACAGGCGTGAGCCACCATGCCTGGCAAAAACTCTTGTTTTAGATCCAATCACTCTAGCTGTCAGTTGTTTCATCTGTGAAACAAAGAGTCTTTGTTTGAGGCCTGGGTTGTCATATGATGCTGGGTCACAAACTCTAGATCCCCTTGGGGTCCCGCCCAAGTGACATATTCATGCCCTATTCTTTCTCTTTATTGAGGAGGAAATAGTATAGGCAAACAAAATCGAGTTGCTCACATATGCACACGGAGCATGCACCAGCTGCAAAACAAAGAAAGTAGGTGAAAGGTGAAGTTGTTTTGCTGAATGGGTGTCAGAGGTTGGTTTACAAATCCACAGGGAGGACCAGAGCTCCCCAGATGCTAATACTTGCTCTGAAAAATCTGTTCACAGAACTGCTAGCAGCCCAGCCTCCCTCCCCCACAGCTGGCTGCTTCTGACAGGCAAGTAAAGTCTGAGTTTTGGTGTTTTGTTTTGCAAGAAAACAAAGGGAAGTCTAAAAATATTATTTAAAAAAAAAAAAAAAAAAAAGCTGAGGTTCAATCAGAAAGAAATTCCTCCCCTGCCCCTAAGAAAAAACCTTCAGCTGTTCCAGTGTAGCCCCATGAGATTGGTTTCTCTGAACTCGGAGGGGTCTTTTTGTTTTGTCTGTTCCTCAGAACCCAAAGAAAACCAATTCCAGGCCAGGCACAGTGGTTCATGCCTGTAATCCTGGCACTTTGGGAGAGCAAGATGGGTGGATCACTTGAGGTCAGGAGTTCGAGACCAGCCTGGTCAACATGGTGAAACCCCTCCACCCTCTGCCCCATCTCTACTAAAAATACAAAAAATTTAGCTGGGCATGGTGGCAGGCACCTGTAGTCCTAGCTACGCAGGAGGCTGAGGCAGGGAAATTGCTTGAACCCAGAAGGCTGAGGTTGCAGTGAGCCAAGATCATGCCATTGCACTCCAGCCTGGGTGACAGAGACTCCATCTCAAAAACAAAAAAACAAAAAACAAACAAAAAAATTCCATTTTTCTCTTTCTTCCTGGTGCTGAATGACAAAGGAAAGCTAAGGGGAATTTTCTTCTATCTGGCATACTTTGCAATGTAGAAAATATCTCTGAGTTGTGGTCACTTCCTGAGGTGACCTTCCTTCTTCTTGACGTGACCTTCTACTTCTTGAGGTGACCTTCCACCCATCCTCCAGGCAAAATATCACAAAGACCAACCAAACCTGAATCTGAGAAATGCACAGAGCTGATTCCCTGGCTCATTCAACGCCCTGAGACGGGCACTCCAGGCAGTCAGCTCTGAAACCCTCAGGACTCCTCACTAGCTTCAAGACCATACTCGCTGCTCATGTTTGAATGAAGTATACAAATTCAATAAGCAGTCTGTTTTTTTGGTGGGGTGCCAAGGTCTCTTGTTCCTGTGGTGCTATGTCTCTTTCCATAGAGGCTTAACTTTAACCTACTATAAGGTTAGTTGGTCCTGTCATTGTAATTTCCGTGTATGTATTTTAGAAAGAACCTACCATGCTTGTGTTACTTGTAGTGTCTCAGGCAGAGAATGGCTCTTCCCAAAAGCCTCAAGAACCAGTGTAAGACTTTTTTTTTTTTTTTTTTTTTTGAGACAGGGTCTTCACACAGGCTGGAATGCAGTGGCGCAATCTCAGCTCACTGCAACCTCAGCCTCCTAGGTTCAAGGAATCCTCCCACCACACTCTCCTGAGTAGCTGAGACTACAGATGCATGCCACCACACCTGGCTAATTTATTTATTTTACTAATTTTTTATAAAGACAACATTTTCCCATGTTGCCCAGGCTGGTCTCAAACTCCTGAGCTCAAGCGATCTGCCCGCCTCAGCCTCCCAAACTGCTGGGATTACAGGTGTGAGCCACTGCACCTGGCAGGACAGTTCTTACACCTGCTGGCTAACAAACATTCATAGCTTTAGAAGAATTTTGTCAAGACTTCACCTAGTGGAAAGGTCATAAGGAAGGGGATACATAGCCCCCACTCAGATCTAACCACCAGAGGGAAGATATCCAATTCATTTTGGTTTGCCTAAGACTTTCCCAGTTTCAGTAATGAAAGTCTCAAGTCCCAGGAAACCCTGCATTGCCAGACAAATCAGGACATTGGTCACCCTACATATCTACCAAAGAATTGAATAATTGATGAATGCCAAATTAATTTTAGCCAGTATGAGATCTGGTTTCCCTAAAAATAGCTTCTACCATGAAATAGGCTTACATTTCCAGAAAGGAGGAAAGGAGAGATGAGATGTGGAGCACTGCTACTCAATGTGTGGTTAAGAGATCAATGGCACCGGGCACGGTGGCTCATGCCTGTAATCCCAGCACTTTGGGAGGCCAAGACAGCTAGATCATGAGGTCAGGAGATCAAGACCATCCTGGCCAACATGGTGAAACCCTGTCTCTACTAAAAATGCAAAAATTAGCTGGGCGTGGTGGCGCACGCCTGTAGTCCCAGCTACTCAGGAGGCTGAGGCAGGAGAATCGCTTGAACCCGGGAGGCAGAGGTTTCAGTGAGCTGAGATTGCACCACTGTACTCCAGGCTGGTGGGAGAGCGAGACTCCTTCTCAAAAAAAAGATCATTGGCATTTACACCATCCTGGAGTCCTTCAGATGCAGACTCTCAGGCCCCATCTCAGACCTACCGAATTAAAGCCTGCAATTTAACAGGGCCTCAAAATGAGTTCTCGCACAAGGGCTCCACTTACATTAAAATCTGTGATGCACTGGCCCAGAGGGGAGATATCTCAGGGCGATTTTTAGCTGGGTCAAGTAAGCATTAGTGGTCAGAGAGGGGTGGGAGGGAGCAGGAAACTGGAACTGGAAAACAAGGGCATAAAGGCAAAGAAAACAATGTGTTTATTAAGCATGAGTGATTTGCTGTTTCTGGGAGTGAGAGATGGGAAACAGCCTGGGAAGGCAGGTTGGTAAGAAGACCACGGAAGCCTTTCAACAGCGGACTGGAGCAGTAGCTTTGGATCCTTCCTGTTCTCCTTCCTCTCAAGGCTCAGCCTACTGCTAAACTGTTCCATCTTCTGAAATCTAGAACCCTTCCCGAAGTGCCAGCAGAGAAGAAGGTGGCAGGCCCAGGAAGATCCTCCCCTAGGGATGCATTCAGAGGCAAACTCTTCTCTCCGGGGTCCTTCGAAGGGTCAGAGCCCTGGGCTCCTTAAGGAACTCCGTTTTTGACTGGGAAAGGCAGAGGATACAGCCAGCAGTGAAAGGGGTCCAGATGCAAAATGAAAAACAAGGAGGTCTGAGAAATATCTCTTTCATTCCAAGACATAACATAAAGCAATGATCACTTAACCACTTTGTGCCCCAGGTTCTGAAACCACAAAAAAGGAGTAAACCTTGTATCATCCCCTAAGTTACTAGGATTCAGTGAGTTACTACATGCAAAGCTCTTGGGACAGTGCCTAGATCCTACTAGGAACTCCCTAAAAGGTACTACCTGAAATAAACATTTGCCTTTATCATAATGTGGGAGTTGGAGGCATGGCTTGCTGAGTGGGGAGCTGGGTGGGACAGCCAGCTTCCAAGTTGAACCCCAATGATCAGCAATCTCACTTCTGAGATTAGGTCCTTACAGACTGTGGCTTCCAGCTTGGATCTCTTTTCATTTTGGGGGATACCAATCACTTTGGGGGAAGCCAGCTGCCAAGTTGTCAGCCACTCTTTGGAGAGGCTCACATGGTGAGGAACTTAAGGAAGACTCCAGCCAACAGCCAGTGAGGAACTGAGGTCTAGCAACCACCAAGTGAGTGAGCTTAGAAACAAATATTCCAACTCCAGTCCAGCCTTGAGATGACTGCCACCTGGGCTGACACCTTGACAGCAGCCTGATGAGAGGCCCTGAGCCAGAATCACACAACTAAACCTCTCCCAGACTCCTCACCCATAGAACATGTGTATGATAATAAAGCCTTCTTTTTTTTTTTTTTTTGAGATGGAGTCTTGCTCTGTTGCCCAGTCTAGAGTGCAATGGTGTGATCTCTGCTCACTGGGAGTCTCTGCCTCCCAGGTTCAAGTGATTCTCCTGCCTCAGCCTCAGCCTCCTGAGTAGCTGGGATTACACGTGCGCGCCACCGTGCCTGTCTAATTTTGTATTTTTAGTAGAGATGGGGTTTCACCATCTTGGCCAGGCTTGTCTTGAACTCCTGACCTCATTATCCACCCACCTTGGCCTCCCAAAGTGCTGGGATTACAGGCATGAGCCTGTATAAACAGGCTTATTTTCTTATGTTTAGATATGTGTAGATACACAAATATAACTGCCTGCAGCATTCAGTATGGTAACATGCGGTACAGATTTATAACCTAGGAGCAATAGGTTATACCATATAGCCATCTATGTAGTAGGCTTTACCATCATGGTGCATCTTTGTGTAAGTGCACCCTACAATTGCACAATGACAGAATTGCATAACGATGCATTTGTCAGACTGTATTTCAGTCAATAAGTGATGTATGACTGTACTATATCATCCAGCAATTCTACTTCTGAGTATACACCCAGAAGAATTCAAAGCAGGGACTCAAACAATATTTGTACACCTATGTTCATAGCATTATTCATAATAGAAGCAATTCAAGTGCCAGTCAACAGATGAACAAAATGTGGTTTATACATATACATGAAATGTGGCATGTACATATAATAAAATATTATAAAGCCTTAATAAGGAAGAAATTTTTTTTTTTTTTTGGAAACAGAGTTTCACTCTGTCACCCCAGTGTGATCTTGGCTCACTGAAATTTCTGCCTCTAGGGTTCAAGCGATTCTCCTGCCTCAGCCTCCCAAGTAGCTGGGATTCCAGGCACACACCACCATGTCCGGCTAATTTTTGTATATTTAGCAGAGACGAGGTTTTACCATGTTGGCCAGGCTGGTCTTTAACTTCTGACCTCAGGTAATCTGCCTGTCTCGGCCTCCCAAAGTGCTGGGATTACAGGCGTGAGCCACTACCCCTGGCCAGGAAGAAAATTCTAATACATGCTACAACATGGATGAACCTTGAAGACATTATGTTAAGTTAAATAAGCCAGTTGCAAAAGGACGAATATTGTTTGATTCTACTTATGTGAAGTTCCTAGAGTAGACAAATTCACAGAGACAGAAAGAATGGTAGTTGCCAGAGGCTGGAGGGAGGGAGAAATGGGAGTTATTATTTAATGGGTAAGATTTCAGTTTGGGAAGATGAAAAAGTTCTGGAGATGGAGTGGTGGTGATTGTTGAAAGACAATGTGAATATACTGAATACACTCAACTGTATGCTAAGTGGTTAAAATGGTAAACTTAATGTTATGTATATTTTACCACAATAAAAATAGTGAAAGCTAATGTTCACTGAGTGCTTACAATGTACTAGAAACAGTATGCTAAGAGATAGAGACACATTGTCTCATTTAATCCTCACAGCGACACTTTTGAGATCAATACCACTATGGGCACCAAGGTCCTTTACAGCTCAGCAGAGCTCTTAGGAGGTGTCACACACTAATGGTGAGGGACAGTGGGGAGAGGACCCTTTCCCCAATCAGAAGCCCTGTCTGTCACTAATGTTCCTCAGATGCATGTTCTCTAAATCCTTCAAGACTCTTGGCTTTCCAGAGCCTCCTGTTATACATTCTGAGATCTGGACTTGATGGGCTGGGTCAGGAGAAGAGAAATGACAATAGAGTGACGATGCCTTTGGGAAAGCAATGGCTTTCTTAGACTTCCCCCCAAGAAAGTTTCCAGGGCATCTTTGTAGTTGCTGACCTTTGAAAATACATTATTCCTTGCTACTTAATGTGGCCATGAAATACAGAATGCTAATCAATCAAACACAGTGTGAATGGAGACTAACTGTGTGCAAAAGTCAGGGGTCGATCAGAGAAGCAGAACCATGATAGGTAATGTAGAATAAAGAATTTATTATATGGCTAGACCTTAAGCTACCCTGGCGTAGTACAAAGCCACCAGACTGTGCATCCCTAGCATAGCTGATCAATTTTGAGAATTTCACACACAAAAAAATTTTTTTTTGAGATGGAGTTTCACTCTTGTTGCCCAGGGTGGAATGAAATGATGGCCTGATCTTGGCTCACAGCAACCTCCGCCTCCCAAGTTCAAGAGATTCTCGTGCCTCAGCCTCCCGAGTAGCATGGATTACAGGCATGCACCATCATGCCCCACTTATTTTTGCATCTTTAGTAGACACGGGGTTTCACCATGTCGGTCAGGCTGCTCTTGAACTCCTGACCTCAGGCGATTCCCCCGCCTCAGCCTCCCAAAGTGCTGTGATTACAGGATTGAGCCACCACTCCCAGCCTCACCAAAAAAAATCTTATTCCATATACTAAAACCCAAATGGCCTCTCTGGGCAGGCTTTGTTTTGGTCCTTCCTTCTTGAGTATGTACCACACAGCCCTTTATACACATCTGTAATAGAACCCATATCACTTGAATTCTAGTTATTTGTGTCCATCTCCTCTCTGGACTCTGTAAGTGCCTTCAGCCAGAATCTATGTTTCATTTCTTCACATCTCCAGCTCCAGGCATGGTGCCTGTCATATGTGAGATCAAACCATGGGAAATTGCTTCTATCCTATCATCTTTAATTTTTTTAAAAAAGGCAATTTCATAAATTCCAGGGTACAAGGAAGTTCTGGGCAAATGTTTGCCAAATAAATGAACACAGAACAATCAAATACCCACAAATTCTGATTAAGCATCAAAGAAAGGAAGCGCTTTAGGTTTTCGTCTGGCCTTGGGCTCCTTACCACGTGCCTCAATTATCCTTGCACTCTTGATCATGGTGGTGCTGTGAGAGACTCCCAACAGGTCAACACACAGCTCTTGGTTCATATTCTTCTTTCTGGAGCCTGGCAGTATCTCCCCCACAGAAGATGAGTGATCTCCAACAGGTCCAATGCATGGTTCTCTACACTGTGTTTATGGTTCTGGAGGCCAGCAGTTTCTCCATGCAGCTGGTAAGTGGCAGACCCTGAGATGGATGAGATTAGCATCTGGGATGGCAAGTGTCCAGGATGGCTCAGAAGTAGCTGCCAAACTCCACTTGACTCTCAGTCCCAGCATCACAGGGTGGCAATGAGCTGCAGAGGCCACGGATCTCAACCATCTATCACTTGGAACTGAAAACTAGCAGATGCAAAACAGCTTTTTAAAAATCAAGACACGTCCAGGCATGATGGCTCACAGACATAGTCCCAGCACTTTGGGAAGCTGAGGCAGGAGGATCGCATAAGCTGAGGAGTTTAAGGCTGCAGTGAGCCATGATCACACTACTGCACTCCAGCCTGGGTGACAGAGCAAGATCCTTTCTCCAAAAAATAAATAAATAAGGAAAAGAAAGCAAGAACGGATAGAGGTGGCTGGTTACAGACCTTCTACAATGCAGCCTTTGGCTTCACTGTATCTGGCCCACCGTCAGAGGCTAAAATTAAGTGTGAGGTTTGTCCGGCTCCATTATCCAAATGGACCTCAGCGGCCACCATTCACAGTTGCAGAGAGGCCTGAATTAGTATATAGGGGAGAGGCTGTTCTGAAACTTCAGAAAGAATTAAGCTCCAAAAAAATTTCATACATGCAGAGATGCTTCTGCCTGGGTCCAGCCCTGCAATTTCCTAAATTCGGAACCTCCTCTCCCTCCCACTTCCTGGTTCTTGATCCAGGGTCCCCTGACCTTCCCTGCCCTCTGCCCTCGGTTACCTGATAATCCAACTCTAGGCTTCCATCCTGGCTCCTACCTCTTGGGCCTGCCCTGGGAATGGAGACAGGGAAAATGAGCTAAGAAGGGTTGATTGCTTTATATAGGTTACCTCACTTCCACCTCACAAGGAAATGCTCAGAGGTTAGGGTTGTTATCCTCCTTTGAAAGATGAAGAAAGGGCAAATCAAAGAAGTTAGGTAATCTGCCTAACACTACAGAGTGGCTAACAGATGAAAAAGGAATCAAAACCCAGGTGTGTCCAACTCCAAAGCCCATGCTCTTTCCAACATGCCACACTGCCTCTCTTCCCCTGCTACCTTTCCACCTTCCCTTGAGTCTCATGTGCATATCCTGCACCCCTGATATTCATTCTGATGCCCTCTTCAACTGACACTTCATCCCTTCACCTCCAGCAACATCCTTCCTCCCAGACTCCCACCGATTCCGAATGTCTTCTAAGATAGAAGAGCTGGGCCAGGTGTGATGGCTCATGCCTGTAATCCCAGCACTTTGGGAGGCTGAGATGGGTGGGTATCTGAGGTCAGGAGTTCGAGACCAGCCTGACCAACATGGTGAAACCCCGTCTCTACTAAAAATACAAAAATTAGCCAGGGGTGGTGACAGGTGCCTGTAATCCCAGCTACTCGGGAGGCTGACACAGGAGAATCACTAGAAGCCGGGAGGTGGAGGTTGCAGTGAGCCGAGACCGTGCCATTGCACTCCAGTCTGGGCCACAGAGCAAGACTCTGTTTCAAAAAAAAAAAAAAGAAGAGCTGCCCACCATTTGTAATCCACAAATGAAGCGAGGGCACACTTGATCAGACCTTACTTCTCTGAGTCTCCAATGCTTCAGGAACGGTCGAAATATCTCATCATGACATAAATGCCACTAACAATGCAGCCCTTACCGATCCCTCTGGCGTCACCTCCCAACTGGTCCTTCTCTCTTCCCTTTCCAATGTTTTTTTTAACCAGATTTCAACCACACTAAATCTCCTTCCTGAACAAGCTTACTACAAGACCACAGAGCAGACAGGTTGGCCTACAGTATTTAATGTAATAATGTGGAGAACTTTTTATCTTGGCATCTCATGCTAGAATTTCTTTTTGGAAAGAACCACTTTTATTGGAAAAAGTTCATTATAACCCCCATTGTTGCAGAACTTGAGTCCCTAAGGGCCCCACATGTGGATAATTTGTAGGTACGGAGTTTGGAGTGCAAGCTAGTTTTTATTGTTGTTTTGTACACGTGTGTGTGTGTGTGTGTGTGTGTGTGTGTGTGTATGTGTGTGTGTGTTTGAGACAGAGTCTTGCTCTGTCACCCAGGCTGGAGTGCAGTGGCACGATCTAGGCTTACTACAACCTCTGTCTGCCGAGTTCAAGAGATTCTCCTGCCTAGCCTCCCAAGTAGCTAGAATTACAGGCATTCGCCACCATGCCCAGCTAATTTTTGTGTTTTTAGTAGAGACAGGGTTTCACCAGGTTGGCCAGGCTAGTCTCAAACTCCTGACCTCAGGTAGTCAGAAAGTTAGGTGGTCACCCTCTTCAGCCTCAAAAAGTGCTGGGATTACAGGCATGAGCCACCACGCCTGCCCAAGATGTGCATTATTAACCCAAATACACATCAACTGATGAATGGATTAACAAAATCGGAGTCTGAATATATAGCACATTTTGGGATATTATTTGATCATAAAATTCAATAACGTATTAATGCATGCTACAATATGGAAGCATCTTGAAACCATTAAGTTAAATGAAAGAAGCTAGTCACAAAAAGCCATTTATATGATTCCATTCATATGAAACATCCAGAATAGGCAAATCTAGAGACAGAAAGTAGAGGAATGACTGCCAGGGAATAGGAGTAGGGAAAATAGGGAGTGACTTCTAATAGGTACGGAGCTTCTTTTTAGGAGCCATGAAAATGTTTTGGAATTAGATAGTGGTGATGACTGCTCAACTTTGTAAATATACTAAAACCACTTAGCTGTACGCTTTAAAAGAGCAAGTTTTATAGTATGTAAATTATATCTCAATAAAACTGGTATATTTTAAACATATTTTAAAGGTGTTTATTAGGAGTCAATATCTGTGAAAGAAAGGAGGAGGGGCTGGGTGCGGTGGCTCACGCCTGTAATCCCAACACTTTGGGAGGCCAAGGCGGGTGAATTACCTGAGGTCAGGAGTTAGAGACCAGCCTGGCCAACATGGTGAAACCCCATCTCTACTAAAAATACAAAAGTTAGCTTGGCATGGTGGCGGGTGCCTGTAATCCCAGCTACTCTGGAGGCTGAGGCAGGAGAATCACTTGAACCCAGGAGGCAGAGGTTGTGGTGACCTGAGATCGTGCCACTGCACTCCAGCCTGGGCTGTAGAGTGAGACTTCATCAAGAAAGAAAGAAAAGAAAGAAGGAAGGGAGGGAGGGAGGAAAGGAAGGAAGGAGGGAGAAAAGCAAGCAAGCAGGATTGGGCAGAAGATTTTCTAAAGCCACAACTAACCAGGCAGGGGCTCTGGAGCAATTATGCCCATCAGAGTGTCTCCCATCAGGTTGAAACGGCCCAGGCTTTATGCCTCTACCCTGCTTAATCACTAGATGTGGGCTGCCCTGGGCAAGGCAGCTCTGTCTGCTAGAATAGACCCTGAAGCTGCTGGACAGCTAGAGGCTGTTTGCAAACCCACTCCCTGGACATGAGTCCTTCTTAGAAGGGGGTCTGAGTGGTGTAAATACCATGCAGCCCACTAGAAAGGAATGTGACAGTTTCAGAAAGGAAAGAGAAGTTGACAGAAGAAAAAGGAGTGAGATAGAGCCAGAGAGATGGCAGAAACTGTGCATTACGCAATGGGATCCCACCTCATAAATCATCATCTTCACCCAGGTTAGGACGCAGAGTACAGACCCTCAACATTTTGTCAAATAGGTAATTCTCTTTTTTTTTCCTTTTTCTGAGACAGAGTCTCACTCTGTCACCCAGGTTGATGTGATCTTGGCTCACTGCAAACTCCGCCTCCTGGGTTCAAGTGATTCTCCTGTCTCAGCCTCCTAAGTACCTGGGATTACAAGCGTGCGCCATCACACCCGACTAATTTTGCTTTCGTTTTGTTTTTTTGTTTTTGTTTTTTTGGAGACAGAGTCTCGCTCTACCCTCCAGGCTGGAGTGCAGTGGTGCGATCTTGGCTCACTGCAACCTCCGCCTCCCAGGCTTAATTCTCATACCTCAGCCTCTCAAGTAGCTAGGATTACAGGTGCCTGCCACCAACCCGACTAATTTTTGTATTTTTAGTAGAGACAGGGTTTTGCCATGTTGGCCAGGCTGGGCTCGAACTCCTGACCTCAGGTGATTCACCCGCCTCAGCCTCCCAAAGAGCTAGGATCACAGGCGTGCACCACCGCACCTGGCCAGTAATTCTCTTCTAACACTCTCTCTTTTCCTTCTTAGGCTCCCATTTCTCTCAGACCCTGAGCTAGCTGCAGCATTCACTCAACTAATTTTTTTTTTTTAAAGTTTTGTGAGGTGGGTATGGTGGTGCACATCTATAATCTCAGCTACTCAGGAGCCTGCAGCAGGAGGATCTCTTGAGCTCAGGAGTTCCAGGCCAGCCTGTGTGACCTTATCCCCAAAATCATTTTTTAATTTATGAAATAAAAAATAATAAAGTTTTATGGGAGAGAGAGCACCTCTTTTTCTTATCTTCACAAACATGTTAAAAGACATTACAATTAAGATGTGATTCATAAATGATGATCAATACTGTGTTGACGATCTACATGATGAACAAGGAGAGTGGTGAAGGAAAAACAAGAGGCGTGCTACCACCGAAACCAAGCTGGATTTAGTATCAGGTGTTCCATCTATCAGCTTTTCATAAAAAGCACATCTGGAAGCTGCAGGAAAGACTGTATTTCATACATACACACACACACACACACACACACACACACACACACATACACTCTGCATCTGGTTAAGACAAGAATAATAGAGAAACCAACAGGGAAAATACAAACCTAGACATCTAACAATAATGCTTTTGCAAAGGTGCTTTCCTATATCATCCCATTCATTCTTCTCAACAACTCCGTATTATAATAATCTTCATTTTATATTATAGTTGAGCCAAATGACATTTGGTTTAATTGATTGGCTCAAGATTACCTCGCAACTAAGCAGTGGTAGCAGGACTTACATCAAGAGCTAGTGACTTTTTCTTAGACCGAGTCTCACTGTCACCCCAGACTGGAGTACAGTGGCGCAATCTTGATTCACTGCAACCTCTGCTTCCCGGGTTCAAGTGATCCTTCTGCCTCAGCCTCCCAAGTAGCTGGGATTATAGGCTTGCACCACTAAACCCAGCTAATTTTTGTATTTTTAGTAGAGATAAGTTTTTACCATGTTGGCCAGGCTGGTCTCGAACTGCTGACTTCAAGTGATCTGCCTGCCTCAGCCTCCCAAAGTGCTGGGATTACAGGCGTGAGCCACTGCGCCCGGCCACTAGTGACTTTAAATGCAATACTCCTTCCAGGACTACACCAAGATATAGCACAATCTTCATTTTCTCTCTACCTTCTGTGGCCAGACAGGTAGCCACAAGATAATAGAAATCTCCTCAGCTGTCCAAATGCATTTCCCAAGAAGTAAAAGACATTTAAGGATTAACTTCTTAGAAAGAATATTTCATTGATGAGCACAGCTTTCAGCCAACAAATAGAATAAACAAACTACCTCTAATACACCTCAGAAATGCAAGAACTCATTTGTGTGTGGCCTTGAAAATTTTAAACAGGAAAACTCCAGACAGGCAACCAGTAACCATTTTTAACTCCAGCTATGACAGGAAGTGAAATTTTAAAGGCAAAACAGTGGGAGAAGTTATTAAATAAGGGTCTTCATAGAACAGAGTAGCATTCAGCCCAGGTGTGTCCCCCTCTCAACAAAAGTCACTACAGCAACACTGTGAAATCAAGAGCATTCATGAGCAGTGACGGTGAGCATATCTACAGACCTGGAGCAAAGTGATACCTCCAGCATTGGTATGGGTTATATAATTAGCAATGAAGAAGAGACAGGTTCCTTGGACAAAAAAAAATGTGTTTGCAATACTGTGACAACCAAGTTAAATGGATTCCTTTACTCCAGGACTTCCCAAGGGGGGGAATAGTTTATACATTGATTTAAGAAATGGTGAGCTCCAACAATAAAATGATCATTTGTAATAGTTGCAGAGAGAAACTGATCATTTGGATGACTAGTTCAGGTATGACAAATAGATGGTGTGTTTGCCTTCATTTCTCCCGCCTGCCTCCTTGGAAGGCATGACTAATCACTCTATTTTTTGCCACTGACTCCAGATATAAACTCATACTCTTTAAAACAGCACTTCAAGAAGCTACTGGTTAATCATAAATGCACTGAAAACTTTGAAACAAAAAAGGGCTGGCATAAACCTGCATAGGATGAAGAAACAGACTAGATGATTCCCAGGGCGCAACAGATGGTGAGTCTAGACCAAAAAGACCGGCTAGCGAACTCCCAGGGGAGGAGTTAAGGGGTAGGGGCCAGATCCCATTTATCATTGTATCCTTGACACCTAGCACGGTGGTATAACACCCAAATCATATGGTAGTGATGCTTTGACATAATTTATATTTCATATATATATATATATATATATATTCACTATGAGGAAAACTGTATATAATTATTCCCTATCATGCATTCTTTTTCTTTTCTTTCTTTCTTTCTTTTTTTTTTTTTTTTTTGAGACAAAGTTTTGCTCTGTTGCCCAGGCTGCCTCCGCCTCTCAGGTTCAAGTGATTCTTGTGCCTCAGTCTCCCAAGTAGCTGGGACTACAGGCCTGCGCCACCATGCCAGGCTAATTTTTGTATTTTTCGTAAAGACTGGGTTTCACTGTGCTGGCCAGGCTGGCCTTGAACTCCCGACTTTGTGATCCACCTGCTTTGGCCTCCCAAAGAGCTGGGATTACAGGCATGAGCCACTGCGCCTGGCCTGTTTCTTTCTCAGTTATTTTTTTCTACTATCGTTATAAGGAACTTAATGAAGAACCTCATTCAGTATCATTTAAATAAGTACCAGGAATAAAAAGAGTATAATATCAGCGAAACTTGGTTTGAATCTTGACTTTACATTTATTTGCTCTACAGTCTTGAGAAAATTACTTGACCTCTAGAAGCATCAGTATCTTCATTTGTAAAAGGAGGATACTGTCATCTACCTTGTAGGACTGTGCTATGTATGGTCTGAATGTTTGTGTCCTCCTAAAATTGATGTTGAAACAATCCCTAATGTAGCAGTGTTAAGAGGTGAGAGGCCTTTGGGAGGTGAATAAGTCATGTGGGTGGAGCTCTCATGAATGGATTGGTGCCCTTATTTTAAAAAGCCAGAGTGAGCTTGTTTGCATTTTCTGCCATGTGAGAACACATAGCAGGTGCTACCTATGAAAAACAAACCCTCACCAGACAGTGAATCTGCTGGTGCCTAGTTTTTGGACTTCTCAGCTGCCAGATCTGTGAGTAATAAATTTCTGTTGTTTATAAATTACCCAGTCTAAGGTATTTTGTTATAGCAACCTAAACAGACTAAGACAGGTTATTATAAAGATTAGGGATTTAGTATGCAAAGTGCCTGATACAGTTCCTGGTTCTTCTTCTATTTATTCCTCTCTTTGTTTCCAAAAGGATTTAAAGTGGCTTAAAAAGTTACCTACAATTAAGTAAATACATTTAAAATAGACAAATAAAAATTTTATAGCAAAAAGGAAACAAAAATATTTTATAATAAAGTAAACAAAGAGTGAGTTAGAGCATCTCACATATAGTAAACATACAATTAAATGTTAGTTGTTGGTAGTAATAGTTTGTACTAATAACACTAGTTGTCATTGTTGCTGTCATCATTTCTGCCGAGAGAATTCCATTCATCTTTCGAATTCCATTCATCTTTCAAATTCCCTTCTGGGGTCCTGCCCTATCAGATAGCAAACATAACATAAAACCTCAAAAATTAAAACCGTGGCATAGTTACATGACTAGATAGACCAATAGAACAGAATAGAATGTCCATAAAAGATTTCAGTATATAATAAAGTTGCGTCATGTATATGTATAAAGTACATGATAAAGTTTAGTCTTTTATAAAGTTGCAAGATTTTGAAGACCTCACATACAGATGCAGACATTAAGGCACAAAGGTGTTCAATAACTTGCCAAGTTTATGCAGCTAGTTAATTACAGAACTGGGATTTGGATATAGGCATTCTAATCCAGAGTCCATTTTATTAACCACTAAATGATAACAAGTTTTTTTAAAAAAGCAAACTTTACATCAGAAAGTATAATATGCTACATTTGGAGAGGAAGAAAGACACTTAGTTATGTTTGCTCATGTATGCACACAGAAATTCTGGAAGGACACACAAGAAACTAACAGCAGTAGTTACCTTTAGAGAATGTGGAGATGGACAAAAGGGTAATGGGGATATACATGTATGTGTGTATACATGTGTATATATGCATCTGTGTATATAAATATGTATATATATGTATGTGTATGTTTATAATTTTTATATTATATATTTGAACTATATGAATGTATGACCAGATTCAAAATTAAGATAAACACAAAAACAGAAAGAAAATGCTTGTCCTGAGCAAGTCTTTTCTGACTACCCCCAGCAGAGTAAGCTCACCCTTTTTTTTTTTTTTTTTTTTTGACAGTAGTGGGGACACAGTTTCACTCTGTTGCCCAGGCTGGAGTGCAATGGCATGATCTCAGCTCACTGCAACCTCTGCCTCTAGGGTTCAAGCGATTCTTATGCCTCAGCCTCCCAAGTAGCTGGGATTACAGACACACACCACCATGACCAGCTAATTTTTTGTATTTTTGTTACAGACAGGATTTTGCCCTGTTGGCCAGTCTGGTCCCAAACTCCTGGCCTCAAGTGATCCGCCCACCTCAGCCTTCCAAAGTGTTGGGATTACAGGCGTGAGCCACCGTGTCCAGCCTCTATCATCCTTTAACTTGGTCTCTCTGAATAGTGGAATTACTGGTTATTACTTTTTTCATTTTTATACTTTTCTGTATTTTCAGATTTTTTTTTTTTAGACGGAGTCTCGCTCTGTTGCCAGGCACTGTTGCCAGGCTCTCAGCTCACTGCAACCTCTGCCTCCCAGGTTCAAGCCATTATCCTGCCTCAGCCTCCTGGGTAGTTGAGACTACAAGCACACGCCACCATGCCCAGCTAATTTTTGTATTTTTTTAGTAGAGACGGGGTTTCACCATGTTGGCCAGGATGGTCTCCATCTCTTGACCTCGTGATCCACCCACCTCAGCCTCCCAAAGCGCTGGGATTACAAGCATGAACCACTGTGCCCGGCCTATTTTCACAATTTTTTTAATGAGCATCTATTGCCTTTATAGTAAGGAAAATCAATAAGGCTATTTATTATCAATATGGACTCATGGATTTTTATTTTATAAAATGGATTATCACATTATGCATTTATAATAAATTCATTTGAAATTTTATAGGTGAGAGGAGAGTATTTCTACCCCACAAAGAGTAACAAAATAATAAATAAAAATAAGAAGTTTGGATTGTCCAAACGGTAGCCATTAGGAAGAGAATGTGCTTTATGTTAAGGCTGATTCTCCCTAAGAGGCAAGCCAATTAAATGAAACAAGTAGAATCCTGGATAGATATAGAAAATGTTTGCAGAAGGAAATTTAATTTCATTGCCTCAGTCCTAAATGGCATTTGCAAATACTGCAAAGTAATGAAGGAGGTCACTAAGAAGAACTAGAAACGCCTTCCAACGTTATGGAAGAAACTGTGACATCTTAATTATATTCTGCCACCTAGTGACAAAGGAAGATTAACATATTTGCTTAGCCCGGCTCCAACAGCAGAGAGGGCTGCCCTCCACCACCTGAACACCAGAGCCATGGCCTGACTGCCAGGACAAGCCCGATCCTACAAGCCCTTGGTGCATGGCATCCTCTGTCTGCTTCTGCTCACAACTCTGGGAGACACTGCAAATACGGTCAAAAGCCATGGAGCTGTTCAGTCTGTGGCTGACAGACTTCCCCATGGAGCCAGGTCTACCCTCTGCCACTCTGCATAGTACACTAGGACCTTTGCTATCTCCTGCCTGTTGCTAAGGACTTTCAGGGAGAAACAAATTACGAGACTGAAAAGGTCTGACTCATATTGGGCATTTTCATCCCTAACTTCCACTGGACGTAAAAAGAAGAGTAAACTAAATACACTGATCCCCTTACCCTGAAGCGGGAATTTTTTATTTTTATTTTTTTGAGACAGAGTTTCACTCTTGTTGCTCAGGCTGGAGTGCAATGGCACAATGTTGGTTTACCACAACCTCTGCCTCCCAGGTTCAAGTGATTCTCCTGCCTCAGCCTTCTCAAGTAGCTGGAATTACAGGCGTGCGCCACCACACCCAGCTAATTTTGTATTTTTAGTAGAGACAAGATTTCACCATGTTGGCCAGGGTGGTCTCAAACTCCTGACCTCAAGTGATCTGCCCGCCCTGGCCTTCCAAAATGCTGGCATTACAGGCATGAGCCACCGCACCCAGCCGAAATGGGATAACTTTTATACACAAATCTTTGCAATTGCATGAGGTGATAGGCATAAAAATTCCTATTAATTTCCCCAATATAAATTGGGGAAGGAGTGGATGTTCTCAAAGCGCATTCAGGGGCAACCACACACCTCCTGGAAGAAGCTTCTGGTCCAGTGGATGTGGACCACCTGAAGTGGTGACCCATCATTCACTGCGATGATGGGTAGGCAGGTGAGGGGCGGGGCCAGGGCCAGGGCCAGAAGTAGAACTGTGTGGCCTTCATGGTTGCTTGGGGCCCCAGAGGTTCTATGCAAGAACCACAGAATCACTGTGATTCTCTTTTTTTTTTTTTTTTGGAGACAGAGTTTCACTCTTGGTTGCCCAGGCTGCAGTGCAATGGCATGATCTCGGCTCGTCGCAACCTCCACCTCTTGGGTTCTAGTGATTCTCCTTCCTCAGCCTTGCTGAGTATCTGGGATTACAGGCACCTCCTACCACATCTGGCTAATTTTTATATTTTTATTGGAGACGGGGTTTTGCCATGTTGACCAGGCTGGTCTTGAACTCCTGACCTCAGGTGATCTGCCCACCTCTGATTCCCAAAGTGCTGGGATTACAGGGGTGAGCCACTGTGTCCAGCTCACCATGATTCTTTAGAGGCTCTTTGGGGTCTTCTCTGTGCTTCTGTCAGCAGTTTCAGTCCATTTTCCCAAGAACATTGGTGATAACAACAGTGGCATTTAATAAGGAACTTGATCCTGTGCAGAAATTTTGTGGACAAGATTAGAGAATACACATCTAAGCAACTGGCATCTGGAGGACCTTTTGATATTGGCCCACCTTTTCATACTGGCCCAACATATCAGCAAGAGCTAGAGAGGAAGCTTTTAAAGCTGAACAGATGGTTCATGGCATCAGAATAAAGCTTCCGTGAAAGCAATGTCTGAGATGGGGCTAAGCTGATAGTCTAAGTCAGGGATCAGTGAACTATCAGCCTGCTTTGTAAATAAAGTTTTATTGGAGCACAGCCATGCTCATTCATTTAAATATTGTCTATGGATGTCGTCACACTATAACAACAGAAATAAGCAGTTGCAACAGAGACGATATGGTCTGAAAAGGCTAAAATATTTACTATCTGGCCCTTTACAGAAAAACAGTTTGCTAATTCATGGTCTATATGAATTACCCAGGGGGAGAACATGGCTTTCGGTCTTCCAAAAACATCCATTCTTCCAGCTGGCTTCCAGTAAGAATTACAGATGATATAGTGATGAAGGCCTAAGAATTCACTTTTTGGTTTAAAGGCTGATAAACTGGCACTCTTTTAAAAAAAAGAAAGAAAACAAAAGGAAGTCCAAACTTGTAATGTTTCCCAGTTTCCATGGTGTAAATTAGGATTTCTTAACCTCAACACCACTGGTGTTGGGGCCAGATAATTCTTAAGAAGCACGGTCCTTTACATTAAAGGATATCGAGCAGCATCCCTGGCTTCTACCCACTAGATGTCAGTAGCAACCCCCAAGTTGTAACAACAAAATATTAATATCTCTCTAGAGACTGTCAGATGTACCCTAGGGGGCAAAATCTTTCTCACTGAGAATCACCAGTGCAAATACTCCTGCTATAACCAGTTTCAAGCTAGTAACTTTACATCAGTGAACAGGGATGTGGAAAAAGGTGTACACAGTCTAACAAACCAGCAAGACTAACATCTCCAGTGCTGTGTGAGAACATATTTGCACACGTAGTGATGCTGTTGCCCTATTTTAAAAATACGGTGCCTAACCAGGATCCACACAGAAATTAATCTGCTGGCAAGGTTAATTTTTTCTTCAGAAAGTGGACCAAGTCTTCTACATAGTTATATACCACAAAGCATGGTTGAGATTTTTCTGAACTAAAAAATATCCAAAGCTAATGTCAACAATCATCTCAATGGTTATTCAAAATTCTCAATAATGTATCAATAAATTCCATGGCTTTCCAGTGGATTTGACAGGATGAATGAGACCCAAGGCAATTGAATGGCTGTACTTGTTAGATGGATTTGGGGTTCTGTTTTGTTGTGATTGTTGTTTTGTGGGGGGGTTTGTTATGTAAATCAAATGAATTTGGAGAAATTTCTGCCAATGCTTATGACATTCTCTTTGGAAGACTTTGCATTAAAAGTACTGACAATGGTTAATTACTCAGAAGCAATTACTGGGGACATCCTTGGGTCATGACATTAAAACTGTATCATCAGCACTCAGGAGGACATTTACCCTCCTGTTCCAGGAGAGCAGCTATCTATTTTTATCTACAGTTTCAGTTGATTAGGATATAACACTATTTCTATCAATCCTGAATTTTTTATGCAAGCTTTGTAGGAACATCCATAATGCAGCATCTGTACTGAACTCATGCTACCTAGAGTGACAGGCCAATAGCAGGTCAATAAAGGCTACAGTCATATTTTTCTTGCCAGATTTCTGCAGAAGATCACTCTGCACAATGACTAATATTGTTACCACTTCTGGGGTTTCCTTTCCTCTGACTAGCTGTGGCCTCCTGGACACCACACACACACACACACACACACACACACACACACACACACACACACACACACCTCCCACACAGAGTCATCCACAAATTTAAGCTTCACCTCCAGGTCTCACCCAATTATTTTACCTTCTGGTGGGATGTTGGCATCTTGTGACATGTTGTTAATACCTGCTCATAAGAATTGCAAAAGTTCCTAGATGATCTAGATGCTCCCAAAATCTTGGCACCAAGATATTACTTAAATATGCAGAACTTCTACAGAGAGCAGCAATAAATAAGTACCAAAATCTATGTATCGAATTTGCGAAAATTAAAGAATCCCAGCTTGAATTACTCAAACAGTACAACTACTGGAAATAGAGAAATTCTAATTATCATAAGGTGACCTTATGCAATGATTTTACACACACACACACACAGAGGATATAAAATTTATAAATGCACTGTAGGTTAGCATGTGATTGTAAACCTCTGACGCTTAAACTGAGTGAGTACAATTTACCCCCCAATCCTTTGAAAAACTTCACGTAATCTTCAACAAATAAGACAGTAGATGTGCATAAAGACCATTTGCTCTCCATTTAAAATTCTGACCTAGAAACCCAGACAAGCAGTTTCTTAAGAATGAGCATGACGCAAAGACAAGAAAAATACAGCAAACCACCATAAATTAAAATGGAATTTAGAGAGCTAGAAGCTTTCCTTTTTAAAAAATTGAGTGGCGCTCGGCACAGTAGCTCATGCCTGTAATCCCAGCACTTTGGGAGGCCGAGGCGAGTGGATCAAGAGGTCAAGAGATTGAGACCATCCTGGCCAACATGGTGAAACCCTGTCTCTACTAAAAATACAAAAATTAGCTGGGTGTGGTGGTGTGCACCTGTAATCCCAGCTACTAAGGAGGCTGAGGCAGGAGAATTGCTTGAATCCAGGAGGCAGAGGTTGTAGTGAGCTGAGATTGTGCCACTACACTCCAGCCTGGGTGACAGAGCAAGACTCTGTCTAAAAAAAAAAAAAAAAAAAAAATTGAGTGGTCTCTGTTTTGAGTGTATTCAAATTGAATAGTACTAGTAGAGTTAACCATAAAAAAGTTTGATAAGAATCAGATCACTACCAACAAGAGACTTTGAAAAAAAAAACCAGCAAAATAAGATCTGGGCTTTTTTTGGGGGGGGGGGGGACGGAGTCTCGCTCTGTCCCCCAGGCTAAAGTACAGTGGTGCCATCTCAGCTCACTACAACCTCTGCCTCCTGGGTTCAAGTGATTCTCCTGCCTTAGCCGCCTAAGTAGCTGGGATTACAGGTGTGCGCCACCATGCCCAGCTAATTTTTGTATCTGTAGTAGAGACGGGGTTTCACCACATTGGTAAGACTGGTCTCGAACTCCTGACCTCAGGTGATCTGCCCACCTCGGCCTCCCAAAGTGCTGGGATTACAGGTGTGAGCCACTGCCCCTGGCCGACATCTATTCAGATTTAAACGTGATGACTCCTTGAGTCACCCCCAAACCTTTCCCTTCAGCTATGTAGCATTCTTTGTTTGCATAAGGCAGAGGCCAGAGACTTTAGGTTCTAGAAAACCTTATCATCCTCACCAGCACAATTCAAGAGTACTGTTAACACAGATCATATTTGAGTCCCAGTTAAATGTTCTAGGGAATCCAGCACTGAAGAGGAGGGCATTATTCCGGAGTCTTTGGGTTCCAAGTGAAAAAAATCCAACTCAAACTGGCATAGACAAAAATATCGCAGCCAAATTAAGAAAGAATGATAGCAGGCTGGGCCTCAAGGTAAGACTGGATGTAGAGAGAAAAAATAAAAATAAAATAAAAAAAAATAAAAAAAATAAAAAATAAAAAAAACAAAAAAAAACAAAAAAAAGACTGGATGTAGGGACTCAAATTCTTCTAACCCTCCCTTTTTCTTTTCCATCTCTACTGCCCTCTGCTTTGTCACCATCTCTTTCTCAAGCCACCTTTTCCCAGCAGGAGAATGGAAGGAAAATATGACCCCAAGGAGCTCTAGGCTTACAATCAGAAAGGAAGCAAGAACCCTTTCTCACCAGCTCTTCTTAGGAAGATTCTAGGAAAGCCACTGAAGCAGCGGCACAACCAGGTTTGTGCTTTTTTTTCCCCCTCTTGAGACGGGGCTTCAATTTTGTGGCCCAGGCTGGAGTGCAATGGTGCCATCTCAGCTCACCACAACCTCTGTCTCCTGGTTTCAAGGGATTCTCCTGTCTCAGCCTCCTGAGTAGTTGAGATTACAGGCATGCGCCACCATGCCTGAGTAATTTTGTATTTTTATAGCAGAAACGGGGTTTCTCCATTTTGGTCAGGCTAGTTGCAAACTCCTGACCTCAGGTGATCCACCCACCTTGGCCTCCCAAAGTGCTGGGATTACAGGCATGAGCCACCACACCCGGCCTAGGTTTGTGCTTTTAAAAATGCCTCTGAACTGCTGTGTGCAGAATACACTGGGCAGAGGCAAAAATGAAAGCCCCACTTGATCCTGCTATTCCTCAGTAAAATCCTCTCTTCTCTTGCCTTCTGTGACACAGAAACATTCTTGGTCTCTGGTAGAGGCTAAGAAGCCCTTTGGATTCATTTCTATTGTTACCACAGAACATCTCCTGGGTACTTCATGAATCGCACACACTGGGGAAATAATTCAGAGTATTGCTATGCTGATTCTGAAGCTGCAACTCAAGTGGAAAATTTACTCAGACTGATCCTCGATATCGCTTCTTTCCATAGGTAAATCCAAACCATATTGTTCCAACCTACTTTTCTCCTGAGCCTGCTGTTACTACTTAGTTCAAACATATCCACGGCTCCTCAAGTTTACTTATTTAAATACAGACTACTCAGGTTCTCCACAATACTTTCCGGATTTACTTTTCTAAGCAGTTTCTTTCTTTCTGTTTTTTGAGACGAGTCTCACTCTGTTGCTCAGGCTGGAGTGCAATGGTGCGATCTCAGCTAACTGCAACCTCCGCCTTCCAGGTTCAAGCAATCCTCCTGCCTCAGCCTCCTGAATAGCTGGGACTATAGGTGCCTGCCACCACACCTGGCTAATTTTTTTGTATTTTAAGTAGAGACAGCATTTCACCATATTGTCCAGGCTGGTTTTGAACTCCTGACCTTGTTATCCATCTGCCCAGCCTCCCAAAATTCTGGGATTACAGGAGTGAGCCACCGCGCTGGGCCTTTTCAGTTTTATTACCTACATATGTGTGAACACCTTTTCATAGAAGACAAATTTGGAAATATACAGAGAAAAAGATGGCAGCTCGCCTTTAGCCTTCCCTATCCCCTCTCCAGAGGTGCCCACTCTCAACTGTTGGGCAGGTATCTTTCCAGTCTATTTTCAATACATGTATCATATATATGTATGAAAATACAGATGTCTCTTTTATAAATATAACAAAGATAATACAATATGTACTGTTGAGTCGGTTGCCAAATGCTATAACATACATGGTATTATTACTTAACAATATGCCTTTCCACTTCAGTATGTATAGATCTATCTTACTCTTTTTAAGGACACACTAGTATTCATCAAGTAGACACATTAAAGTACAGATCTGCAATCCTTTATATGCAATTTTAGATCCAAAACATTCTGAAAACTGAATGTTTTTGGTAAATTTACAGCAAATATATCTGGTGGTAAAACGTGACCTGAACTGACATGAAGCTATTTAAAGTTTTATTTAACCTACTTAGTGAATATTCATAATTTTCAATGCAAAAAAAAATAATAATGTGTTTGATTAGTGATGTTTTCCCTGGACGCCACTAGTGTTGTTGTATAATATACAACCCAGAATTCTGAATTATGAAACTTATCTTCCCCAAGAGCTTCAAATAAATGACTATGGACCTATAGTTTGGGAATTGGGGTATATATATGCTTTCACTTTCTTGAGAAAAGTTTATGAAATATGTGAAACTACTACTAATAATTAATACTTATCAAGTGCTTATAATATACCAAACATTATTCCAGTACTTTATATAAACTAAATAATGCAATCTTCACAATACTGTCAATAAGTATTATTATGATCTCTATTTTACAGTTGAGAAAACTGAGTCACAGAGAGACTAAGGAATTTATGCAATTTCTATAGCAATTTACTCATTCAAAACTGAATCTAAACTAGTCTGGCCCCTGACTGTGTGCAGTTCATCCACTGTGCTATTTTACCTTTGTGCCCTCTGGGAATAATACAGCAAACATCTAGTTAGATCTAAGCATTTTTCCCCATTTTCCTGACATTATTTAAAAAAATATATAACCTGGCTGGGCATGGTGGCTCATGCCTGTAATACCTGCACTTTGGGAGGCCAAGGCGAGAGGATCACTTGAGGCCAGGAGCTCAAGAGCAGCCTGGCCGACATAGTGAAAACTTGTCTCTACTAAAAATACAAAAATTAGCCAGGTATGGTGGCACGTGCCCGTGGTCCCAGTTATTTGAGAGGCTGAGGCATGAGAATCACTTGAACCTGGGAAGCGGAGGTTGTAGTGAGCCAAGATCGTGCCACTGCACTCCAGCCTGGGCAACAGAGTAAGACTCTGTCTCAAAAAAACACAAAAAAAACAACAACAAAAAAACCATGCTGGATAGGGTGGCTCACACTTATAATTCCAGCACTTTGGGAGCCCAAGGCGGGTGGATCACAAGGTCAGGCATTCAGGACAAGCCTGGCCAACATGGTGAAAGCCCGTCTCTACTAAAAATACAAAAATTAGCTGGGCATGGTGGCATGCGCCTGTAATGCCAGCTACTCAGGAGGCTGAGGCAGAGAATTGTTTGAACCTCGGAGGTGGAGGTTGCAGTGAGCTGAGATCGCACTATTGCATTCCAGCCTGGGCAACAGAGCAAGACTCCATTTCAAAAACAAAACAAAACAAACAAAAGAAACTCTACAAATACAGTTGAACCACTGTGTACTCCAACCTAATCCCATTCCCCTTCCTTCAGAGAGGTAATCACTGTCTTGAATTTGGTGTTTATTATTTTATGCATGTTGTTTAAATGTTTATTCAACAACATATTGTACTTTTTTTTGTATTTTAGAGCTTACATATAGCAGGAAGAGAGACACAATTAAAAAAAGACATCAAACGGGACATTAAATTCATGAAACTTCAAATTACTACTAATTACTAATATTCTGTTTCTTAAGCTAGATGGTAGAGGTGTGAGTTTTCATTAATATTACTCTTTAAACTGCACATGTACTATTATTTTGTATTTTATACATACCATAAGGTTTTTAAGGAAGTTTAATATTCATATAAATAATATTGTAATATTTTGTAAATGCTGTTGAAAACATTTAAATCTCTCATTGGCCTGGCTTGGATATGTTCCCACCCCTTAGATCAATCACTGCATCCAGAAGCATGGAGGAATCAATAGATTAACAAGGATCATGTATACATTCCTGTGGCCAGGGAGTGGGATTTAGTACTCAAAGAAGCATAGATTGGACAATGTTGGACAAACCAACAAACATAAAACAATGGCCATGGTGGGAGCCAGAAGTGTTGCAAAATATCAGGAAGAAAAATGTCATCCAGACTCTCTTATTTAGAATGTCCATTACCTTCCCCACTGCTACCCAGATGGATATACTTTCTACCTGTTCCTTAAACATTAATTGTTAAATGAAAGACAAGACTCTAAAAATTACAAGAATAAAATAGTCCAAACAAAACTATTCTGGAAAAATGAAGAATGAAACTTCCCTCCCCACCTCTTCACTCGCTCTACTTCATTCCAGATGAAAGGGCAAGAGGATAGAGCCAGCCGGGCACCTAGCTCACGCCTGTAATCCCAGCACTTTGGGAGGCCAAGGCGGGCAGATCACTTGAGGTCAGGAGTTTGAGACCAGCCTGGCCAACATGGTGAAACCCCATCTCTACCAAAAATATAAAAATTAGCCAGGTGTGGTGGCATGTTCCTATAATCCCAGCAACTTGGGAAGCTGAGGCACGAGAATCGCTTGAACTGGGAGGCGGTGGTTGCAATGAGCCGAGATACCACTGCACTCCAGCCCGGGCAACAGAGCAAGATGCTATCTCAGAAAAAAAAAAAAAAAGACAAAGGAAAAGAAGATGAGGATGATGATAGAGCCTTGTTTATGCCCACACAGGCAAATTCAAAGCTTTCACCTGATCTTTGGGTAATGTTGGTAGTGGCTCTCAGGTAGTATGTGGTTCTCTAAGTGGATCCAATTTATTATCTCTGGGAAGCTTGAGAAGAAGCAAAATTTTAAAAGCAGGAGGTGACTAATGAAAGACACTGATATTCCTCTACAAAATAATGAGAAAGATCAGCTCCACTGTGGGCAGTGGTGGACTTGCCAGTCATAAGGCAGCTCATAAAACATGATACTCTTCTTTTTGTAGGGTTGATCTGTACCGTGGTGCTTCCCCGCAAATGGAAGGAGATTAGGATGGTAAAGATTTAAAGAAACATATCTTAGGATGAGATCAAGAATAAGAACTGGTATTAAATGCCAAGGTACAATGCAGCTCCCAATACTTTTCCCCAGAACTTAACCTAGCAACATGGTCACAGAAACACCTGGACAACCACCACACTCTTCCAATCCTATCTGACTCAAAGGCTTACTTCATGGCAAAGAATCCAGAACACATGCATTCTTAAGTATCTATTAGTTTGAGAAGTGAGAAACCAACACGTGCTCAGCCATCATGCTCACCACAGCAACACCTTTGCCGAAGCTCACTAATCATATAAATTCCTTCCCCCTCACCTGGGAAGAATGAGTAACAAAACATAAAAAATATTCTACACGATTGTGGAGTTGAAATGTCTTCCCCTCTATAGAAACACGAGGACTGAGGAATACATTTATCTCATCTCCCAACTCAATTGTCAATTTCTTAATATCAGGAAAATATGACTTACATAAACTTATGCATCTATCACAGTTCCAAGCGGAGAGCTGGGCTTACAATAGACAATAAGCAAATTTGAGTCGATTTGACCATCTGCATTAGTCAGGGCTCTCCAGAGAAACAGAACTAATAGGAGATAGAAAGATAGTGTGTTAGTCTGTTCTCACATTGCTAGAAGAACATACCCGAGACTGGGTAATTTATAAAGGAAAGAGGTTGAATTGACTCACAGTTCCAAAGCGCTGAGGAGGCCTCAGGACACTTATAATCCTGGCAGAAGGGGAAGCAAATACATCCTTTTTCACATGGCAGCAACAAGAAGTGCTAAGCAAAAGTAGGAAAACCTCCTTACAAAGCCATCAGATCTTGTGAGAACTCACTGTTATGAGAACAGCACGAGGGTAATTGCCCACATGATTAAATTATCTCCTATTGGGTCTCTCCCGTGACACGTGGGGATTATGAGAACTACAATTCAAGATGAGATTTAGGTGGGAACACAGGCAAACCTGTATCAGGTAATTGATAGGATGGAGAGAGAGACAGATATTATAAAGAACTGGCTCACACAATTATGGAGGCTGAGAGCCCCAAAATTTGCAGTCCACAAGCTGGAGACACAGATGAGCCAATGGTATCATCCCATTCCAAGTCTGAAACCCTGAGAACAAGGAGAGTCAGTTGTTTAAGTATCTGTCTGAGTCTGAAGACCTGAGAACTAGGAGACTCAATGGCATAAGAATGAATCCAAAAGCCAGCAGGCTCAAGACCCAAGAAGAGCTGATTTTTTTAATTCAAACCTGAAGACAGGAAAAGACTTACATTCCAGCTCAAACAGTCAGCTAACAGGAGCTCCCACTCATTCATCCCTTTTGTCGTATTCATGTCTTCAATTGATTAGGTGAGACCCACCAAATTAGGGATGGCAATCTGCTCTACTCAGTCTATCCATTCAACTTTTTTATATTTATTTTTTATTTTTTAGAGATCAGATCTCACTCTGTCACCTAGGTTAGAGCGCAAGTGACGTGATCATAGTTCACTGTAGCCTTGAACTCCTGGGTTCAAGTGATTCTCCCACCTTAGCTTCCTGAGTACCTGGGTCTACAGGAATGTGCCACCAAGCCCAAATAATTTTTTTTTTGTTTTTTTGAGACAGGAACTCACTATGTTGCCTAGGCTAGTCTTGAACTCCTGGCCCCAAGCAATCCTTCTGCCTCAGTTTCCCGAGTAGCTAGGATTACATCAAATGTTAATCCCATCCAAAAACACTCTCACAAACATGCCCAAAATAATGCTTGACCAAACACCTGGCTGTCCTAAGACCCAGTGAAGTTGACATGTAATTAATCATTACACTATTCTATATTGTGTGTGTGTGTGTGTGACGAAGACTAAATATAATTTTAACATATTCCAATCATACTTACTAGTTGAGAAGTGCTCTACAGTTTATAAAACATTTCCATATACATTACCTCATTCAGTCTTCACAGCAGTCAGTATTATGAGTATGGAAAATGAGGCTCAAAGGCGTGGCATAACTTGCTCAAAGTCACACAGCTAACAAGAATTAGAGTTGATACTTGATCCACGTGATCTGACTCAGCTCCAATTCTGTCTGCATCATACCATAGCTGCTTTACTATGGCTATGAATTTGTTAAGCATTTTGACCTCTTTAAAGAAGGAAAGGCTGCTGCACATGAAGTCTGGGGCAGCAGCTGTATCCCCAGCTGTCTGAAATGCCTCCACCAGGTTTGGCAACAGCTGTCTCAGCTTGACATCTCACCGGGCTTCTGTCAGAGCCCCACCTTAGGGAATGACAAGTTTAATGAAGAAAAATCCAACTTTCCACCTGAACTCCTAGTTTTGCAGATGCAACTGACATCTGACAGGCTTGGAGGCCCTCGCTGCAGGGGAATGGGGTGACCCCAGCCTCCCAGCTCATAGATTATATGTTTGGCAGCTTTCTCTGCAATTGGTTGGCAACATTTGTGCCTTCTCTAGATCCTACTCCCTAGTCTCAATGCTAATTTAGATGCAATTCAAACAAACACTGAGTATTTCATATGTGCTAGGCACTGGGGATATATAAAAAGATGAGTAACACACCATTTCTGCCTCAGGGGCACCCAAAGTCCTACAGAAGAGTTAGAAACTTTATATTGCCAGTATTTCTAGGGAGACAATACCATTGTCATGGCAAAAGGGCCCCTCTCTTTTCTTTTTTTTTTGAGATGGAGTCTCACATCATCACCCAGGCTGGAGTGCAATGGCGCGATCTCCACTCACTACAACCTCCCCCTCCCAGGTTTAAGCAATTCTCCTGCCTCCGCCTCCTAAGTAGCTGGGATTACAGGCACCCACCACTACATCCAGCTAATTTTTGTGTGTGTCTTTTTTTTTTAAAGTAGAAACAGGGTTTCACTATGTTGACCAGGCTGGTCTCCAACTCCTGACCTTGTGATCCACCTACCTCGACCTCCCAAAGTGCTGGGATTACAGGCATGAGCCACCGTGCCCGGCCAATGGGCCCCTTTTGAACAGAGAAACTCTAACGAGATTGCTCAAAAAGTTAAATACCATGTAGACAATCTTCTTTGGGAGGAACAACAAATTCAAATGCCGGCAAGAATCTCAGAGGGGCAAGGGCTGTGGAAGGGACACTTTGAAATTAGTATTTGAGAACTAGAATCTCATTTTTGATCTTACAAATCACAACGGTGGTCAGCATGTCACGGGCCACATGAGAGCATGGGATATGTTAGGGGACAAAAAAAGCAAAGCCACATTATTTGGAGGACAGGGTACACAGAGGACAGTGCCAGGAGGTGAGATTAGAAAAAAGGTGGTGAAGAGGCTTCAATGTCATGCCATAATGTTTAGAATATATTCTGAATGGAGCCATAGAAGATTCATAAGTTGGGGCTGAGGTTAGCATGCTTTGATAACTTGATTTAGAAAAGTAACGCAAGTACTTAGCAGAGGAAACAGCTGTTAGAGACTAGTCAGAGGGGAACACTAGAATGTCCTGAGTGGGCCCTAACCAAGGGGGTGGAAATGGAAATGAGAAGGACTGGAAAGACCATTCAGAAGTGGGATAGTCACCTCTGGGTCAAGGAGAGGTATACAATATCTAGTTATGTGGCAGGGTACCGGAAAAGGTATCAAAGAATCCAGTAAAAGAAGTAGAGATGGAGAAGTTTCGAGAAGAAGTTGTTGAGTTTGGTTGGGGCTGGACATGCTCAATGTGAAGGGTTGACAGACCTCCACGTGACGATCCTTAGTGCATAGACAGAAAGGATAGCCCAGGAAAGTGGAGCAGTCTCACAGATTAAGCCATGGGAGTGAACGAGACCACTCAGGAAGGCAGCACAGAGAGAAAGAAGGCAGTGAAGAACAAGGCCTGCTCTCAGGAACACCGACATTTAAGAGCCAGGCCAGGTGCCAGGCGGGGTGGCTCACACCTGTAATCCCAGCATTTTGGGAAGCAAAGGCAGGTGAATTACCTGAGATCAGGAGTTCAAAACCAACATGCTGAAACCCCATCTCTACTAAAAATACAAAAAATTAGCTGGGCATGGTGGTGGGTGCCTGTAAGCCCAGCTACTCGGGAGGCTGAGGCAAGAGAATTGCTTGAGCCCAGAAGGTGGAGGTTGCAGTGAGCCATGATCACGCCATTGCATTCCAGCCTGGGCAACAAGAGCAAAACTCCATCTCCAAAAAAAAAAAAAGCCAAACCAGGAATCAAAAACTGGAAATGGAGAGCAATCACAAGAGATAGAAGAACTAAGAAACAGCAATGGCAGATAGGCAAGAGTGAGCGATGGTAGCAAGTGCTGCCAAGAGACTGCAGAAGATTAGAACCACGGTGGAACGTCCAGATTCCTTTGGAATTTGAGGGTCATTAGATTTAGAGAAAAAATGAAAAAACAGTAGGGAAGAGATCAAATAAGATTGGCAAAATGTCCATCATTGTTGAAGCTGGATCATGGGTATATTGGTGTTTAATATAATACTTTCTCCACCTGTGTATATGTTTGAAATTTTTTCCAAATAACAAGTTGAAATTCTAAAAACTAATACATAAAAAGAATAAAATAAGATCTCATTACCAGCTTCTAAGATAAGCGTTTCAGTTTATTTTTTATTGTATTTTTTTTTGAGATGGAGTCTTGCTCTGTCACCCAGGCTGGAATGAAATGGCATGATCTCCACTCACCACAACCTCCGCCTCCCTGGTTCAAGCTATTCTCCTGCCTCAGCCTCCTGAGTAGCTGGGATTACAGGTACCTGCCACCATGCCCGGCTAATTTTTGTATTTTTTAGTAGAGACAGGGTTTCACCATGTTGGTCAGGCTGGTCTTGAATTCCTGACCTCAGGTGATCCACCCACCTCGGCCCCCCAAAGTGCTGGGATTACAGGCGTGAGCCACCACCCCCTGCTGAGGGGGGGTTCAGTTTAAATAGAAAATGAGAACAAAGAGTTGGGGGAGGGGGCAGCTGGTCTCAAGTGTAATATTTTGAACTTTTTCTGGCAATGTGATATGGCAGTGAGGCTGGGCGGGGCCCAGTGCTTGTATCATTCATTCAGTATCAATACAGGAAACAGCCGACACTCAAATTAGGATAGTTCCCTGAGGGCTTAATAAATGGAGTATTTATGAAGTAGGAGCAGAGTGTGGAGAAAGCACAAGGACTACTGCAGGAACGCCCATGCTGGTGGCAGCGGGCTGTTACCAGCTTTCTCACATGCTCTTGGTGGCGCGCAGCCACAAGCATCTATTTCTCATGGGCGTGCAGGTAGACTGGCGGTCAGCTGGGGGCCCTGTTCCAGCTGGTGTCCAGCTGGGCTTGGCTTCTCTCTCTCTTTGTGGATCAAGCTCTGAGCTACTCCACGTGTGTTTATTCTGGGGCCCAGACTCAAGAGGCAGCAGCTGCCCAAGGGAAACTCCCCATGAAGACGACAGGCACAAAAACAAAACAAACTCCACACAATGGTTTTTCTCTTAATGCTAAGGCTTTTCTTTTCTTTTTTTTCTTTTTTTTTTTGAGACAGAGGCTCGCTCTGTTGCCAGGCTGGAGTGCAGTGGCGTGTTCTCGGCTCACTGCAACCTCTGCCTCCCTGGTTCAAGTGATTCTCCTGCCTCAGCCTCCCGAGTAGCTGGGACTACAGGCACATGCCACCATGCCCAGCTAATTTTTGTAAGTAGAGATGGGGTTTCACCATGTTAGCCAGGATGGTCTCGATCTCTTGACCTCATGATCTGCCCGCCTCAGCCTCCCAAAGTGCTGGGATTACAGGCATGAGCCACCACGTCTGGCAATGCTAAGGCTTTTCTTAAGGCTTAGTCTTGAAACTGGTATAGGTGGTTGGGTGTACCCACATCCCATGGGCCAAAGCTAGTCACAGAGCCAAGCCCAAGGGCAAGGGGCAATATATCCCTCCTTTTTGGGAGTAACGACAAAGTCACATTCAGGCTAAGAGCATGGATACCAGGAGGGGTGAAGAATTAAGGCCAATAATTCAGGAAGCAAGGGAGGGGGAGCCCGTAATAGAATCCAGAAAGGCATGAGAAGACCCTTGAGAGAAGGCCTGACCTTCCATCTGAAAGAATGTGAAGAAATCCCACAGGGAGGATGCTGGGGGATACACGTCCTGACTCCCTCAGGTCTTCTCCCTGGCTGCTTACTCCCTGAACCCAGGAAGAAGCCAAAAAGCAAAGAAGCCCTTTGATCCTTAAAGGTCAGGCTTCCAGGACAGGTAGCAGCGTGGAGAACAGCAAGAGTGAGTCTGTAGGGCCAAAAAGAGGATACAGGCACACACAGTTCGTAGCAAGCAGATGAGCTGGGACATGAATTCTGGTAGTTTGCTCAGAATCCATGCTCTTGACGACTGTAACGTAACATCCTCCTTTCTAATGCCTGCTTGGGGTCCCACTTCAATTTTTTTTTTTTTTTTTTTTTTTTTTTTGAGAGAGAGTCTTACTCTGTTGTCCAAGCTAGAGTGTGATCTTGGCTCACGGCAACTTCCTCCCAGGTTCAAGCAATTCTCATGCCTCAGCCTCCCGAATAGCTGGGACTATACGCAAGCACCACCACGTCCAGCTAATTTTTATATTTTTAGTAGAGACAGGGTTTCGCCATGTTTTGGACAGGCTGGTCTCAAACTCCTGGCCTCCAGCGATCACCTGCCTCGGCCTCCCAAAGTGCTGGGATTACAGGTGTGAACAACCGCGCCTAGCCCCATTTCAACTTTTTGCGGCCTAATAAAGCAAGTGAGCCCTGATTTTAGGCTCTGGACATACAAAACTTAGAATTTAGCTTCAGAGGCTCATTCCACCCCATAGAAAGTATTCTTTGCTTATAAAAGAACTTACTGCTACTAGAGAAGGACCAAGTTAAGGTGATGGACTGGCTAATAGGAGAAACTCAGTGTATGAAGAAAACCCTCATCTCCCTCCAGGTCCAGCCCAGGCAAACGGGGAACCTGTGGGCTCAGAAGTTGCAGATGATCTTAGATGTGGCCTGGACTGCTACCTGGGCATCTGATCCACGGGGATGGCAGTGCATCAGGAGAGAGGCTTTTCCTCCCACAAGGAAGAGACACAGCTGGAGGTGGAAGCAGGCAATTAAGACTGATTGACTCAGCGATCAAATTAGGCTGTGACAACTACTGATAGTCGAGAGGAGGCAAGTTGCCGGTGGGAGTTGAGAACAGGCAATCAGTGCAGATTGACGCTTGAGAGGATCTGGGAGCAGATTCTGTGTCCAAGGGCTCTGGGGAGACACCTCCCAAAGGGAACACTTTGCTGAGACCCACCAACTCTCTCCAGGGGGCTGTAAGGAAGCTCTCAATGTCTGTGCTGATTGTGTTTCTTGCAGATAAATTAATGTCAAATGAAGCCAAAGTCATCATAATTGGCGGCAATTTTTTTAAGCAGTTATTTTATAAGCAAAGAATCCTTTGCTTATAAGGGTGGAGAGGATGAACCCCTCAAACTAAATTCTAAGTTGCATATGTCCAGAATGTAAAATCAGGATTCACTTGCTTTATTAGGCCACACAAAATTGAAGTAGGACCCAGGCAGGCAAAAGAAAGAAGGTTGTTACGTGATAGTCGTCAAGAGGGTGGATCCTGAGCAAACTGCCAGAATTCACATCCCAGCTCAGCTGCTTACTATGAACTGTGTGCGTGAGCTCAAGGGAAGCCACCAACCCGTGTCCTTAGTTTCTCCATTTGTAAGATGGAAATAATAATACAGCCTAAGTTGTGAATTTAATGCGTTAATAGATGTGAGCACTTCGTAGCGTTGCACACACAGTTAATGATATTTGAAGGTTAGTTCTTATTACTATTGGCCCAAGTAAGCAGACTCAGAAACAATCTCCTGCCCCACATTCAGGCAGCATCCCTACCTTCTACCACTGCACCCTGTGTCACAGATGGGAGCCTGGGAAGAGAGCGGTCCAGCTCTCTACCTGAGCCTTACTTTCAAGTTGATCTTACCATAGCACTGAATACACCTGAGACAGGATTGTTCTCATAACCTAAGGGTAGAGCCCAGAGGAAATTTCCTTTCTCACTGACCATTCCATCCCGCATTGACGCAAGTTGATGAGAAGAATCAAAGGAAGAGGTGCTAGCAGCAGAAGGAAATCAGTATTTTAAATGAAAGGCAAAACAAGCCTACTAGAAAGACCAGTCCAAAGGAAAAGAAGGGATTGACAAAGGCAGCTTAGCTTCTTAGCACGTTGCTTCAAGAGTTACTGAGTCCCCCGTCTCCCTGAAGTTTCTGACCCTGTGTTTTTACATGGTGGAGTCTCTCTCCTCTTTCACTTTTTTTTTTTTTTGAGACAGAGTCTTGCTCTGTCGCGCAGGCTGGAGTACAGTGGTACGATCTCAGCTCACTGAAACCTCCCCCTCCCAGGTTCAAGCAATTCTCCTGCCTCAGCCTCCCGAGTAACTAGGACTACCGGCCTGTGCCACCACTCCCGGCTAATTTTTGTATTTTTAGTAAAGACAAGGTTTCGTCATGTTGGCCAGACTGGTCTCAAACTGCTGACCTCAAGTGATCTACCCATCTTGGCCTCCCAAAGTGCTGGCATTACAGGCGTGAGCCACCACACTTGGCCTCCTCCTTCACTTCACTTCTCTTCCCTTCCTCTCTCCTCTCTTTCTCCTTCTTCTCTTTCCCTCTATCCTTTCTCCCTCAGCTCCCTCTCTCTCTCTCTTTTAAAACCTGCTTTATGACAGTTTTTACATGGTCCTTGATTGTCTGTGGATCCATAGCTGTCAGTACAAATACAAGGTTTTTTTGCCTTTCAGTTAGAACAACTGGGATCTATTTCACTAGCTCCATCACTAATCCCCAGTATAATAGTCAGCGATAGTAACAGCAAACACATGTGACTGAGAAACGAGACCCCCTTCTCTCAGCCTGAGCTTGGAGGAAAGGAGGAAATGAAAGTGAAAAGTCAGCCAGATGAGGTCAGTGGAAGAACCAGTCAGGCGCTGCTGACCAGGTCTGGAGGTTAAAAATTAAAGCCCCTACTCCTACCGCAATCCTATATATAGATCATAGGCATGGTATGGAGGAACCTTATCCGGGAAGGCATTGTTCTTACTCAGCCACTCAAGACCCCTATCCAGTCACGTCCCCCACGCTTGCTAAATCAATCACGACCCTCTCACTTGTGCACCTCTTTGATCTCTTAGATTGTGAACCTTTAAAAGGGCCAGGATTTTCTTTGTCAGAGAGCTTGGTTGTTGAGGTTGGTAGATATGCCTGCCACAGCTCTTGGCCGAATAAAATTACAACCTCCTTCCTGGTTGGGTTTCCGAGAGGTTTGTTTGCAGCCACTCCTGCTTCATTCCAATTATGCACATCACTGCATCACACACCCTTCTAAGTTCTTTATGTGTGATACTAACTCAGTTATCAGGACATCCCACAAGGGGGTCTTTTATTACCATTATCATCACCTGTGGTAAACTAGATTACTATTCACCAAATACTTTTAGTTCCCCTCCTTCAGAACTCTTGCTGGTTGGAGGTTTAAACTATCCCTACCTTGTTGAACAGAGGAGTGATCACATGACTTTCTTTTGCCAATAAACGTCTTAAAGGGTCATGTGACACTTCCAAACAAGAAGGTTTAACAATCGGTGAGTGCTTGGCCATGTTCTCCTTTCCTGTGCTATGATGACTGGCAGTGTCCCAGCTAGTGGCTGCTCTGTCTGAGGATGAGAAAGCTTAGAATGGGCCGGGCGCTGTGGCTCACACCTGTATTCCTAGCACTTTGGGAGGCTGAGGCGAGCAGATCACCTGAGGACAGGAGTTCAAGACCAGCCTGACCAACATGGTGAAACGCCATCTCTACTAAAAATACAAAAATTAGCCAGGCATGGTGGCAGGTACCTGTAATCTCAGCTACTTGGGAGGCTGAGGCAGGAGAATCAGTTGAACCTGAGAGGCGGAGGTTGCAGTGAGCCAAGACCATGCCATTGCAGTCCAGCCTAGGCAACAAGAGTGAAACTCCGTTTCAAAAAAAAAAGAAAGCTTGGAATGAAGCCATAGCCAACTCATGAAGGACAGAAAGTATGAACAAGAGATAAACATTTGTTTTTATCTGTCTTTGAGATTTCCGGAGTTGTTTGTTACCACAGCATAACCTAGCCCATCCTGACTGATGAATCTTCATTTTCTGGTAAGGAAACTGAAACACGTTTAGAATGTGTCTGGCAATCTGGCTTCAAAGTCTGAGCTCCTAAATACCACTCTATTTTACTTCTATGAGCCTCAGTTCCTGGTTTATGAAGTGAAGTGATCTATACCCTAGTTGAGAGTGACAAATGCTGTTTCTTTCAGTCTTGTCTATTTGATTCTCACTCATTCCATTTCCTGCCTTCTTCTCAGCTTTAAATGTTGTCGGCATGTTTCTTTCACAGCTCATGGCTGTAAAGGGAACTAGATGGGAACATCTGTTTAGGACCAGAGACTCCTACTCACATTGTTCCCAGCTCAACATGCCATGAGGAAAGAATTGTAAACCTCCACTTCTCCCCCACCAAGTCTCCTACCTTTGGTATTCTTTGTTTTATTTATTTATTTATTTATTTTGAGATGGACTCTTGCTCTTGTCGCCCAGGCTGGAGCACAGTAGCATAATCTCGGCTCACTACAACCTCCACCTCCAGGGTTAAAGTGATTCTCTTGCCTCAGCCTCCTGAGTAGCTGGGATTACAGGCATGTGCCACCATGCCTGGCTAATTCTTGTATTTTTAGTAGAGACGGGGTTTCACCGTATTGACCAGGCCTGTCTTGAACTTCTGACCTTAGGTGATCTACCTGCCTCAGCCTCCCAAAGTGCTGGGATTATAGGCATGAGCCACCATGCCTGGCCCTACCTTTGATATTCTTGGAAGGATGATAATAATTGCTTTCATTTATTAAATAGCTGCTATGCTGCAACAACTATACAAACATTATTTCTAATTCTTAAAGCCACACTATAAAGTAGGTATTGTTCCCATTCTTCTTGATGAGGAAACTGGGTCCAATAACACTAAATAACATGTCTAAGGGCCAGGCACGGTGGCTCACGCCTGTAATCCCAACACTTTGGGAGGCCAAGGCAAGCAGATCACCTGAGGTCAGGAGTTTGACACCAGCCTGACCAACATGGTGAAACCCCATCTTTACCAAAAATACAAAAATCAGTCGGGCATGATTGTGAGTGCCTGTAATCCCAGCTGCTCACAAGGCTGAGGCAGAAGAATTGCTTGAACCTGGGAGGCGGAGGTTGCAGTGAGCTGAGATCATGCCATTCCACTCCAGCCTGAGCCACAAGAGCAAAACTCCATCTCAAAAATGAAAAATAATTATTAAAAAAAAATAATAACATGCCTTAAGGTCATACACTTACTACATTTAGCCTCCTGATTCCCTTTCAGAGCCATCTGATGCTTAAGTTCTTTTCCACCAGGCTGCTTGTTGTAGAAAGCATCACTCCAGCTGATCTTCTGGTACATTCCCTTTTATTATTTGTGACGTTGGAGGTTTCTGAATCTTTCAGTATATTCTATGCTGAATAATGTTTAAAATGCTCCAGGGACACAGAGAAGAGCCTTCTGAAGAAGGAAGCAGAGCGATGGTTAGCTGATTCTAGACAAATTCCTAAGAAAGTCTTAATGTAACAAAAAAACCAGAGAGGCTTGAGAAATAAAGTGAAACAGACAAAGCAGTTTGAGGTAGGTATTTAAATAAGGCCGAGCACAGTGCAGAGGAGTCTGATTCAAAGCTTTCTGAGCTCTCAGTCAGACATTAATGAAGCAAACCTCCAAGGGACACATCCCAACTAGACCTATTTTCCAGATGATCAGACTAGAACCCCAAAGTCCAATTCCTGTCCCTGGTACTCATCTTGGAACAAAACTATCCCTATTGAGAAGTTATGCACCAAATACCACTTGTACAAATAACTGCCTGATTTTTACAACAGGCCTATGTCTTAGGACTTCTTGGCTGCCACTGTAGGATAATGAGCTCATTGATCATTGCTGTGTTTCAATAAATATTTTTTTCCTGATAATGAGCCAATTTATAATCTAAAGCCAGACGTTGTCAGGCCTGGGATCTTTTATAAAAAAATGTATCATCATAATTGTTGTTATTTGGTATTGCCATCTGGGTCTCATTTTACAAAATAAAAGGCTTTCTTATGCTTCTGGAAGCCACTTCTTCCGGGATAGCGTGTCCTCAAGACACCCCCTCATAGCATGGCCTCACGAATAGCGAGTTGTTCATGTAGCCTCCTCCAAACACTTTCTCCTTTGTGATCCCATTTTTAACAAAACCCCCAAATGATAATACCCCCTTATTCAGGCAGCTGCCATTTATAGAGTGCCTACAATATGCCTGGCCTAATGCCAGATGCTGTGGAGAATGCAAAGCTGTATAAGACACAGCTTGGCCCTCAACACTCAGTCTGAAAGGCATTAAATAAAAATTAGCACCATTGCGTGATATTAAAATTTGAAAGCCATGTTAGGATATTTTACTTTCTTGAGGGAAATCAAGGTTCTATCACTCTGTCAAGACTTATTTTACCCTACCATCAAAGAACAGGATGTTGATATATATCAATCAGATTTAATATTTCTTGGCTATGGCTCATGCCTGTAATCCCAGCACCTTGGAAGTTCAAGGCGGGTGGATTACCTGAGATCAGGAGTTTGAGACCAGCCTGACCAACATAGTGAAACCCCATCTCTACTAAAAATACAAAAAAATTATCCAGGTGTGGTGGCAGGCACCTGTAATCCCAGCTACTCGGGAGGCTGAGGCAGGAGAATCACTGGAACCTGGGAGGCAGAGGTTGCAGTGAGCTGAGATCATGCCACTTCACTCCAGCCTGGGCAACAGAGCGAGACTCCATCTAAATAAATACATAAATAGATCAGATTTAGTATTTCTTAGACCACTCTCCCAGGAAGTGGTGCTTTGGGTATGAGAAGAAAAGAAACTAAAGTTCTAAGGCCCTCTGAAGCTCTCTTTAGCCCCTCTCAGCTACCTCTTTTGCTATTGTCTCTTCCCCATCTTCTCTTTCTTCCTAGACTAGGGAGAGAGAGGCATGGAGCTACCTCCCCCGCTGGGAAGGACCTTCTGTTTCCTTGAGTGGAAACAAAGTAAAGCATAAAGAGAGGCCACCAGGTCTACACAGGCCAGCAAAATGCTTTCTTGGTAACACTGGGGTATGAGATGGTAAGAAAAATATCCAAAACAGTTCGAGAGAGTACAACCTGTCATTTATTTATTTATTATTTTTGAGACAGAGTCTCCCTCTATCATTCAGGCTGAAGAGCAGTGGTGAGATCATAACTCACTGAATCCTTGTCCTCCTGGGCTCAAGTGATTCTCCCACCTCAACCTCCCAAAGTCCTGGGATTACAGGCATAAGCTCTGTCACTCAGGCTAGAGTACAGCAGCACAGTCATAGCTCACTGTAGCCTCAAACTCCTTCACTCAAGGGATCCTCCTGCCTCAGCCCCCAGAGTAGCTGAGATTACAGACTTGAGCCACAGCACCTGGCCCTCAAGCTGTCCTTTCATGACCTACTGAACTATTGTTTACAAGGCTCATCCAGTCCTGGCGCAGTGGCTCACGCCTGTAATCACAGCACTTTGGGAGGCCGAGGTGGGCCGATCACGAGGTCAAGAGATTGAGACCATCCCGTCTCTACTAAAAATACAAAAATTAGCTGGGCATGGTGGCGCGTGCCTGTAGTCCCAGCCACTTGGGAGGCTAAGGCAGGAGAATTGCTTAAACTTGGGAGGCAGAGGCTGCAGTGAGCCAAGATCGCACCATTGCACTCCAGCCTTTGTAACAAGAGCAAAACTCTACTTAAACAAAACAAAACAAAACAAAACAAAACAAAACAGGCTCATCCAAGAATTATGTAACATACAATGAGAAGGTACCATCTATAGCTTTGCTATTTACTATTAAGGCTGAGAATCATCAGTAACATTGCATGTTAAGTTGTAGATATATATGTATTTTTTGAGATGGAGTCTCACTCTGTTGCCCAGGCTAGAGTGCAGTAGCATGATCTCAACTCACCACAACCTCCGCCTCCTGGGTTCAAGTGGTTCTCCTGCCTCAGCCTCCTGAGTAGCTGGGACTATAGGCGTGCGGCACCATGCCTGCCTAATTTTTGTATTTTTAGTAGAGATGAGGTTTCACTATGTTTACTAGGCTGGTCTCTAGCTCCTGACCTTGTGATCCGGCCACATAGCCTCCCAAAGTGCTGGGATTACAGGCATAGCCACCACGCCTGGCCAATTTGTAGATTTTTGACTAGCAGAGAAGCAAATGATTTCTGAAAAGTAGAAAATCCCAAAGGTTGTAGTGGTATTGCCCCATAGGATATTAACAATGTATCTAGCTCAGTGAGGTTATTCTGATGTTTGTTTTTAAAGTAGCCCATTCCTCAAATATGCTTGTCAACTTGCTGGGCTGTGATGCCCAAATATTTGGGCAAATATTATTCTGGATGTTTCTGTGAGGGTTTTCTCAGATGAGATGAACATTTAAATTGGTGAACTTTGAGCAAAGCGGATTACTGTCTGTAATTTGAGTGGGCCTCATCCAGTCAGTTAAAGGTCTAAATAAAACAAAAGACTGACGTCTCCCGAGCAAGAGGGAATTCTGTCAGTACATGGTCTTCAGACTTGAACCATAACATTGGCTCTTCCCAGGGTCTCCAGCCTGCCAACCTATCCTACAGATTTTGGACTTGCCAGCCTCCATAATTGCCTGGGCCAATTTCTTAAAATAAATCTCTCTCTCTTTCTTTCTCCATTTACATCCTAGTGTTTCTGTCTGTCTAGAAAACCCTGACTAGTACATTATCTTACTGGTTCCTTCACTAATTAAATAATAACATTAATGCATGTTTACTCTATAGTTTTATAAAAGTCATATTATTTTTTCTTTTCTTTTTTTTTTGAGGCAGAGTCTCACTCTGTCGCAGGCTGGAGGCAATGGCGCGATCTCGGCTCACTGCAACCTCCACCTCCTGGGTTCAAGTAATTCTCCTGCTTCAGCCTCCCAAGTAGCTGGGACTACAGGTGCGTGCCACCACGCCCAGCTAATTTTTATATTTTTACTAGAGATGGGGTTTCTCCGTGTTGGTCAGGCTGGTCTCGAACTCCCAACCTCAGGTGCTCTGCCCACCTCAGCCTCCCAAAGTGCTGGGATTACAGGCGTGAGTCATGGCACCCAGCCAAAAGTCATATTTTAATTTCACTTTTGAAATTCATAATTTAACAGAGGGCAGAGGCTGATCCAGTGATAACAGAGGGTTCCTTTGTCCTGGCCTTGCCTCTGGCACTCATCTCCCCTGGGAACCTCAAGGAGGGGAGGCTGAGGCACAGAAGGATCTGGTACATGCGATCTTAGATCTTAGCCAAATATGACCTTCTGCCATCTCACTTGAGAGCACAGGCCACATATTGTAAGAAGCAGAAATTTGAAATAAAATTATATACAACAAAATAGAGTAGTATTGGGCTACCAGCCAATATATAGAATAAATATCCATACATTAGGCTGCGTGCAGTGGCTCACACCTATAATCCCAGCACTTTGGTACACCGTGGTGGGTGAATTACCTGAGGTCAGGAGTTTGAGACCAGCCTGACCAACATGGTAAAACCCTGTCTCTACAAAAATACAAAAATTACCCAGGCGTGGTGGCGCACGCCTGTGATCCCAGCTACTTAGGAGGCTGAGGGACAAGAATCACTTCAACTTGGGAAGTGGACGTTGCAGTGAGCCAAGATCATGCCATTGCACTCCGGCTTGGACGATAGAGTGCGACTCTGTCTCAATAAATAAATAAATAAGCATACATTTATACTGATGGAAATCAATGATTAAAAAACAAACAGGAGAAGGCTCACATCTGTGCAGAAGTCCAGATAATTTATGAAGATACTCCACCCTTAAGGAAGTGGAGCCCAACTCCCAACTCTTTAAGCATGGACTGCACACAGTAACTTTCTGCCAACAAGTACTGTATGAAAACAGGGAGGATAAAGAGGAACTTTATGGCAGACAAACCTGACAAGCACTAACTCAGCCAGGCAATCAAGGTTAACATCAACAGTGACAGTATGTACCCTTGATATGATATAATGAAAATGGCATTTTTAAGTCTGGTTTTCCTCTCAACACATAACCCCAGTTTACTCATGAAAAAAACATTAGGCAAATCCCAGCTGAGGGACATTCTACAAAATACCTGAACAATACTCCTCAAGATATTCAAGGTCATCAGAAATAAGGAAAGCCCCCGCCAGAGGAACCTAAGGAGATGCTCCAACTAAATGGAATGCAGTATCCTGGATGAAATCCTAGAACAGAAAAGAAAGGACATTAGGAAAACACAGAGGAAATTAGAATAAAGTATGGATTTTTGCCAACAACAATGTATCACTATGGGTTTATTAATTGTGACAAATGCACCATGATAATGGCAGATGTTAATAAAGGAGAAACTGGATGACGGGTATGTGGGAACTCTCTGTACTAGCTTCATAAATTTTTTTTTTCCTTAAATCTGAAACTGTTCTAAAATAAAAAGTTTATTTAGCGATAATACCATCTACAAACTTTCAAAATTGAATTAACCTGATTTGCATCCCAATTGCACAGTTTATGGGCCGTAATCTTGGACAAATCATTTAATCTTTCTAAGCCTCATCCATAAGAGGATGCCATTGTGACCCACCTCACAAGATTATCATGAAGACAGCATACAAAAGCCCCTAGTTCCCTTCAGCTTGACTTTGGGGCTGTTAAAAAAACAGTCAAGGGCTGGGTATGGTGGCTCACTCCTATAATCCCAGCATTTTGGCAGGCCGAGGCAGGCAGATCACCTGAGGTCAGGAGTTCAAGACCAGCCTGGCCAACATGGTAAAACCCTGTCTCTACCAAAAATATAAAAATTAGCTGGGTGGTGGTGCACACCTGTAATCCCAGCTCCTTGGGAGGTTGAGGGAAGAGAATCGCTTGAACCCAGGAGGCAGAGGTTGCAGTGAGCCAAGATCATGCCATTGCACTCCAGCCTGGGCAACAGAGTGAGACTCCGTCCCCAGGAAAAAAAAAAAAAAAAAAATTAAGGAAGGAAAAAAAAGTAAAACAGTCAAGGCCAGGTGCAGTGGGTCACACCTGTGACCTAATTTAGAGGCCAAGGTAGAAGGATCACTTGAGGCCAGAGGTTCAATACCAGCCTGGGCAACATAGTGAGACCCTGGCTCTACAACAAGAAGAAGTAGAAAAGAAAAACCTACCTTTTTTTTAAATTGTACTTTGGGCTCTGGGGTACATGTGCACATCCTGCATCCTGCAGGATTGTTGCATAGGTACATACATGCCATGGTGGTTTGCTGTCTCCATTCCCCCCCCCCCACAGCCCCTTGTCGCCTACATCAGGCATTTCTCCTGGTGTTATCCCTCCCCATCCTCCCCATCCCCGCCCCCGCTGTCCCTCCCCGCCTCTCCCCCTCCACCCCCCCCACCTAGCCCAGTGAGTGTTGTTCTCTTCCCTGTGCCCAAGTGTTCTCATTGTTCATCACCCGCCTATGAGTGAAAACATGTGGTGTTTGGTTTTCTGTTCTTGTGTCAGTTTGCTGAGAATGATGAAAACCCCCACATTTTTAATTAGCTGGCCATGGTGATGTGTTTGATCTCAGTTATTCAGGAGGCTGAGGCAGGAGGATCGCTTTAGCCCACACTGTAATGAGCTATGATTGTGCTACTGCACTCTAGCCTGGGCAACAGAGTGAGACCTTGTCTCTTAAAATATATGTATATATATTAAAAGAAGTCAAATGAACGTCATGAATACCTGAAGAGGAAATGTATTTTATTTTGCCTGGAAACTTACCTCCTTTTCACCTTCTTGAAACACTCTTTAGCAGTACCAGGTACAGGGCCCACCCAGAACAAAGCTAAATAAATGTAACCTCAACACAATTTCCAAAATACAGCTCTTAGTGCCCTCCCAGTTTCTGAGGTTCTTGGCCTACTAAGAATGAGGGGTGGTGTGCAAGGATGTAGCTGAGCTTGCCGGTGCTTACAGAGCAGAGTAAAGCCTAAGTGAGGTATATGTGGGGTCTGTCCTCACAGAATATGCCTGAGGGAGACTTTGAGGGCTCATCTGCCAAGGAGACTGAGCCAAGCTTCTTCCCAGGAGCTCCTGTTTGAATAAAATGTCAAATAGCACACACAGGGCCCAGAGTTAGTGGGATGTAGCTTGCTGGGCAGAACTGGGTTGCTCCCTGGCATGCCTTCCTGATCCATGGATGAGGCAGTAGGAGGATGTTCCTCCTACACAGTCCCTTTTTCTTTAAAAAGTAATAATTTAAAAAACCTTTTATTTTAGGTTTGGGGGTACATATGAAGGTTGGTTACATAGGTGAACTCATGTCATAGAGGTTTGTTGTACAGATTATGTCATCACCCAGGTATTAAGCCCAGCAGTGCCCAATAGTTATTTTTTTGCTCCTCTCCCTTCTCGTGTCATTCACCCTCAAGTAGACCCCAGTGTCTGTTGCTCCCTTCTTTGCATTCCTAAGTTCTCATCATTTAGCTCCCACTTAAAAGTGAGAACATGCTGTATTGGTTTTCTGTTCCTGTGTTAGTTTGTGAGGGTAATAGCCTCCAGCTCCATCCATGTTCCTGTAAAAGATAGAATCATGTTCCTTTTCATGGCTGCATAGTATTCCACGGTATATATGTACCACATTTTCTTTCTTCAATCTGTAATTGCTGGGCATTTAGATAGATTTCATGTCTTTGCTATTGTAAATAGTGCTGCAATTAACATTCATGTGTATGTGTCTTTATGGTAGAATGATTTATATTTCTCTGGGTATATACCTGATATATGCCCAGGAGGCAGATGTTGCAGTGAACCAACATCGTGCTATTGTACTTCAGCCTGGGCAACAGAGCAAGGCTCTGTCTATACAATAAATAAATAACTAAATAAATAAATAAACAAACATTTGGAATTTCAATCAGTATGAATATATGAATATTTATTTATTTGTAATGAGATTGCTGGGTTGAACACTAGTTCTGCTTTTAGTTCTTTGAGAAATTGCCGTACTGCTTTCCACAATGGTTGAACTAATTTACACTCCTACCAACAGTGTGTAAGTGTTCCCTTTTCTCTGCAACCTCTCCCTATCTGTTGTTTTTTGACTTTTTAATAATAGTCATTCTGACTGGAGTGAGATAGTATCTCATGGTGGTTTTGATTTGCATTTCTCTATGATCAGTGATATTTAGCTTTTTTTCATATGCTGTTTGTGGCATGTATGTCTTCTTTTGAAAAGTGTTTGTTCATGTTCTTTGCCCACTTTTTAATGGGTTTGGTTTTTCTCTTTTAAGTTTACGTTTCTTATAGATGTGGATATTAGACCTTTGTCAAATGCATAGTTTGCAAATATTTTCTCCCATTCTGTAGGTTGTCTGTTTACTCTGTTAATAGTACCTTTTGTTGTACAGAAGCTTTTTAGTTTAACTAAATCCTGTTTGTCAATTTTTGCTTTTTGGCCGGGTGCAGTGGCTCACATCTGTTAATCCAGCAATTTGGGAGGTCCAGGTGGGTGGTTCACTTAAGGCCAGGAGTTTGAGACCAGGCTGGCCAATATGGCAAAACCTAGTCTCTACTAAAAATACAAAAATTAGCCAGGCATGGTGGTGCATGCCTGTAGTCCCAGCTACTCAGGAGGCTGAGGCATGAGAATCACTTAAACCCGGGAGCTGAGATCATGCCGCTGCACTCCAGCCTGGGTGACAGAGCAAGACTCTGTCTCAAAAAAAAAAAAAAAAAATTGCTTTTGTTGCAATTGCTTTTGGTGTCTTTGTCATGACATCTTTGCCCATGCCTATGTCCAGGATAGTATTGCCTGGGTTGTCATCCAGAGTTTTTATAGTTCTTGGTTTTACATTGAAGTCTTTAGTTCATCTTGAGTTGATTTTGGTATATGGTATAAGGAAGGGGTCCAGCTACAATCTTCTGTGTACGGCTAGGCAGTTATCAGAACACTATTTATCGAACAGGGAGTCTTTCCCCAAACAGGGATCATTTGACTTTCTCTCTTCTATTTATTGAATAGGGAGTCTTTCCCCATTGCTTTTTTTTCCAGCTTTGTTGAAGATCAGATGGTTGTAGGTGTGTGCCTTATTTCTGGGCTCTCTATTCTGTTCAATTCTTCTATGTGCCTATTTTTGTACTAGTGCCATGCTATTTTGGTTACTGTAGCCCTATAGTATAGTTTGAAGGTAGGTAATGTGATGTCTCTAGCTTTGTTCTTTTTGCTTAAGATTGTCTTGGCTATTTGGGCTCTTTTTTGGTTCCATATGAATTTTAAAATAGTTTTTTCTAATTCTATGAAAAATGTCACTGGTAGTTTAACAGGAATATCTTTTATTATGTAAATTTCTTTGGGCAGTATAGCCATTTTAATCATACTGATTATTTCTATCCGTGAGCATGGACTGTTTTTTTCATTTATTTGTGTCATCACTGATTCCTTTGAGCAGTGCTTTGTAATTTCATTGTAGAGATCTTTCACCTCTCTGGTTAGCTGTATTCCTAGGCGTTTTGTTCTTTTTGTGGCAATTGTGAATGGGATTGCCTTTCTGATTTGGCTCTCAGCTTAGCTGAGTTGGTGTATAGGAATGCCAGTGATTTTTGTACATTGAGTTTGTATACTGAAACTTTGCTGAATTTGTTTATCAGAAGAAGGAGCTGTTTATCAGCTGATAAACAGCTCTCTTTGGGCTGAGCCTATGGGTTTTTGGAGATGTAGAATTATGTTTTCTGCAAACAGAGATCATTTGACTTCCTCTCTTCCTATTTGGATGTCCTTTATTTCTTTCTCTTGCCTGATTGCTCTGGCTAGGACTTCCAATACTATGTTGAATAGGAGTGGTGAGAGAGGACTTGTGCCGGTTTCAAGAGGAGTGCTTCCAGCTTTTGCCCATTCAATATGATGTTGGCTGTGGGCTTGTAATAGATGGCTCTTATTATTTTGAGATATGTTCCTTCAATATATCATATATTAACAGTTTTTAACATGAAGAGGTGTTTAATTTTATTGAAAGCCTTTTCTGCATCTGTTGAGACAGTCATGTGGTTTTTGTCTTTCATTCTGTTTGTGTGATAAATTACATTTATTGATTTGTATATGCTGAAGCAATGTTGCGTCCTGGGATGAAGTCTACTTGATTGTGGTGTAATAGCTTTTTGATGTGCTGCTGGATTCAGTTTGCAAGTATTTTGTTGAGGATTTTTGCATTAGTGTTCATTAAGAATATTGGTTCATTAAGAGTTTTCTTTTTTTGTTGTGTCTCTACCAGATTTTGGTATTAGGATGATGCTGGCCTCATAGAATGTGTTGGGGGAGGAGTCCCTCCTCCTCAATTTTTTTGAATAGTTTCAGTAGGAATGGTATCAGCTCTTCTTTGTACATCTGGTAGAATTGAGCTGTGAATCCAGCAGGTCCTGGACTTTATATGGTTGATAGGCTATTTATTACTGATTCAGTTCTGGAGCTTGTTATTGTTCTGTTCAGGGAATCAATTTCCTGGTTCAGTCTTGGGAGGTGTAGGTGTCCAGGAATTTATCTGTCTTTTCTATATTTGTTTGCATAGAGGTGTTTGTTGTAGTTTTTTATGGTTGTTTTTATTTCTATGGGGTGAGTGGTAACATTCACTTTATTTCTAGTTGTGCTGATTCTCTTTTCCTTAGAAAAGTGAATACATAATGGTAAACGATTCATTTCAACAAGAAGACCTATCTTGAATTTAAACAGGTTAAATGTCCCACCTAAAAGGCACAGCATGGCAAGCTGGATAGAAGAGCAAGTACCTTTTAAGTGAGACATTTATCCTGTTTTAATTTGAGGTCAGTATAGATACATGTGGCTCTGGTTCTGTCATTGTGTTGTTAGCTGGTTATTAGTCTGGCTTGTTTGTGTGGTTACTTTCTAGTGTCACTGGCCTGTGTGTTTAAGTGTGTTTTTGTATTAGTTGGGAGTGTTCTTTCTTTTCTATACTCAGTGCTCCTTTCAAGATCTCTTGTAAGGCAGGCCTGGTGGTAGTGAACTCCCTTAACATTTGCTTATCTAAAAAAGATCTCATTTCTTTTTCCCTTAGGAAGCTTAGTTTGGCTGGATGTGAAATTCTTGGTTGAAGATTTTTTTCTTTAAGAAGTTGAATATAGGCCCTCATTCTCTACTGGCGTACAGGGTTTCAGCTGAGAGATTCACTGTTAGCTTGATGGGGTTCCCTTTAGAGGTGATCTATCCTTTTTCTCTAGCTGCCTTTAACATTCTTTTTTTCATTTCGACCTTGGAAAAATCTGGCAATTATATGTCTTGGGGATGACCTTCTTGGGTGGAGTCTTTCAGGAGTTCTCTGAATTTCCTGAATTTAACTGTTGGCCTCTCTAGCAATGTTAGGGAAGTTTTCTTGGACAATAACCTGAAATATGTTTTCCAAGTTGTTTGCTTTCTGCCTTTATGAATCATAGATTTGACCTCTATGATTCATAGGTTCAAATCTATGCCAGTGATTCACAGATTTGACCTCTTTGCATAATCCCATACTTCTAGGAGGTTTTGTTTATTCCTTTTTATTATTATTTTTTTTATTTTTGTGAGACTGTCTTATTTTGGAGAGCCAGTCTTCAAGTTTGAGATTCTTTCCTCAGCTTGATGTATTCTGCTGTTAATAGTTGTGATTGCATTGTGAAATTCTTGTGTTGTGTTATTCAACTCCATCTGGTCTGTTAGATTCTCGTTTATACCAGCTATGTTGTCCTGCAGCTCCAGTAACATTTTACTGTGGTTCCTCGTTTCCTTGAACTGGGTTTTCCCATCCTCCTGAATCTCAATGATTTTGTTCCTATCCATATTCTGAATTTGATTTCTGTTATTCTTGCCAGTTAAACCTGGCTAAGAACTCTTGTTGGAGAACTGGTGCAGTTGTCTGGAGGACATGTGACACTCAGGCCATTAGAGTTACTAGAGTACTTGCATTGGTTCTTTCTCATCTCGTCATGTGGATTTTTCCTTTAACTGCAGTGTAGATTGAGTACAGTCAATAGACTTCTTTTCTGGATGTTTTCACTGGGCCATGGCTTTGTGCAGAGTCTTTATATGAAGCCAGCCTTCTGTTTCTGGTTTCAGAGGAGGGCATGTTAGTGAGGTGTTTTTTGTGTTGCAGCTTTGTGGTGTCATTCAGCAGGTGGCACTTAAGACTTATTGGTCAGTTGGTAGACTCTTGCTAAGTTGTATGGTCCCTTATGTTTCCTCACAGTTACAGCCATGTTCCCTCTCAATGATCTGAAAGTGGCCCTGAAACTCTGGGTTCTTCTCCCCTTTCAGTGCTGGCTATAGACTTCACACTCCTGGACTGCCCACTGTAGCTCTGGGGTTATCTCCTTCCCCAACTTGGAGGTAGCCAGAGGAAGGAACCTTAGTACTGGTTGTAATCAAGGGTCTTTTGCTTGTCTACTGGGGGCTCCACTCCAGAGTGATGCAGGTCAGCCATTGCTCAGTGCAATCAGCCCAGGATGGAAAGTCTATGCTGTGGGCCCAAGCCAGGGTTCTTTGTCTAGTGATGAGCAGATCAGTGGGGCAGGAGGTGCATACCCTTGGGAGACAAACTGACCTCTTCTCTGTTGGGTCGACGGCAGCTTGTTGGAGGTATGGATAGGGCATTTAGGGTCTTTGCTCCTGTGTTAGTCTGAGGGTAGTAAGGGCAGTTCCATCGCACATGCAGTGGCAGAGAGCTTTCGGTTGCCCCTGAGAACTCTGTCCAGGGAGTTGCAGAGCTTCCGTTGATGTGATAGCTCTGGCAGCAGGGTGGCTGGAGAACCAGGCCTGGAGGACCTTCCCAGTGAGGAGGTATGGGAACGGACACACACGTAGGAGTTTGGCAACTTTTTTGTAGAACGCTTGCAGTGTGCTGCCTGCTCCAGTCCCTAGTCTCCTTGGATTTTCCAGAACCTGAAGGTATCAACAGTGAAGGCTATAAAGCAACAAAGACAGCAGCCTTTCTCTCCCTCTGGGAACTCTGTCCCAGAGAGGTACAGACCTGTTGCTGGTCTGAATGTACCTGTAGGAGGTGGCTGGTGACCCCAGTTGGATGGTCCCACCTAGTGAGGAGAAACAGGATCAGGGACCCATTTAAAAAACAATCAAGTTTGGAGGCTGACGCAGGTGGATCACAAGGTCAGGAGATCCAAGACCATCTTGCCTAACATGGTGAACCCCATCTCTACTAAAAATATCAAAAATTAGCCAGATGTGGTGGCAGGTGCCTGTAATCCCAGCTACTCGGGAGGCTGAGGCAGGAGAATCGCCTGAACCCAGGAGGCGGAGATGGCAGTGAGCTAAGATCACGCCACTACACTCCAGCCTGGGAGACAGAGCGAGACTCCATCTCAGAAAAAAAAAAAAAATTTTTTTTTTGTAGAGCAATTGTGCTATGCTGGGGTACTACTTCGGCCCCAGTTTGGCTTGGACTCTTCAAAGCCCGAAGGCTAGAATGGCTAAATTGCCCAACAGGTGGCCCAGCCCCTCTCTGGGAGTTCTATCGCAGGGAGGTTTCAAATCTCTGTTAGCTGAAGAACACTGGTGAGAGTGGCTGGAGACCCTGGTTGTGAGGTCATGCCCAATGAGGAGGAATGGTATTAGGGACCTGCTTTAAAAGCAGTCTGGCCACATTTTTGTAGAGCAGCTGTGCTGTGTTGGGGGACTGCTTCCATCTGTGGTCGGCCTGGACTCTCCAAAGACAGAGCTGGAACAGCTAAGTACCCAAGCAGCAAAGATGGTGGCCTCCCCCCTTCCCCCTGGGAGTTCTGTCCCAGGGAAGTGTAACACTGCTATCAGTTGCTGGCTGGAATTCCAAGCCAGTGGGTCTTATCCTGTGAGGTGTCAGGGAAGTGGAAACTGCAGACTGTCACTGCTCAGCCCCCTGGATTCAGCCCTTTTCCTAAAGGGATCTAACCTCCCACTTTGCTGGAATTGCAGCTACTTTTGTCAGGAAGCCCAGAATTCCCAGGTATCTAAGGCTCCTGGATCTCTGCATGTACCTGAGCGGCTGCTCTACCAAGACTCTGTGTAGCGCTGTGTCAAACTCAAGGCCCTGGTGGAATGGGTTCAGGAGGGGGATCTCCTGACCCAAGGATTGCAAAGATCCATGGGAACAGGGTGGGTTCCCAGGGTCACACATGCACTCACCACTTCCCTGGGCAAGGGGAGGCTCCCTTGGCTCTGCAGCACCCCTGAGTGATCTACTGTCCTGCCTTGCTTTTCTCTGTTCTCCATGGGTTGAGTTGTTTCCTTAATTAGTCCCAATGCATGCACCTGGATGTTTCAGTGAAGGTGATGTATTTACTCACCCCCTTGGTTCTTCTCTGTGAGAGTTACGCACACTACCTGCTTCTAGTCAACCATCTTGGCCACCACCCTGTCCCCAGCAGTCCCGTTTTCTTTTTCTCTTTTTCTTTTTTCTTTGAGATGGAGTCTCCTCTGTCACCCAGGCTGGAGTGCAATGGCGCAGTCTTGGCCCACTGCAACCTCTGCCCAGGTTCATGTGATCCTTGTGCCTCAGCCTCCCACGTAGTTGGGATTACAGACATGCGCCACCATGCCCGGCTAATTTTTGTATTTTTAGTAGAGACGCGGTTTCACCATGTTGACTAGATGGTCTCGAACACCTGACCTCAGGTGATCCACCTGTCTTGGCGTCCCATAGTGCTGGGATTACAGCATGAGCCACCGCGCCTGGCCTCCGTTTTCGTACCGTTATTAGTCCTGCTGCGTTACTGTGTGCAATGCCCGCTGCACATTTTAGGGGACTTTAGGGACTTAGATGTGCTGCAACCGTTGAGTTGGATCTGCTATACTCTAAGAAGAGAGACTCTTCTACTAGGTTGGAGTCAATATTTCCATAGTTTCATTAATCAGGATTCAGACAACCCAATCCTTTCTCAAAAAGGGAGTTGTACTCACAAATGCCTGTTTTGGTTTTTTGTTTGTTTACTTTGTTTTGTTAAATATATTTTATTGCACTTTAGGTTCTGGGGTACATGTGAAGAACATGCTGGATTGTTGCATAGGTACATACATGGCAATGTGGTTTGCTGCCTCCACCCCTTCATCTATATCTGGCATCTCTCCCCATGTTATCCCTCCCCCAACTCCGTAACCCCTGCTGTCCCTCCCTAGTCCCCCCGACAGACCACAGTGTGTGATGAGAGAGCAGTATGCAGGCTCTATTCTAGGAATGCCCTTTTTCCTTGTGCATACAGCTGAGTAATGGGTCTTCTCAACTGTTTTCCGGAAGACTGAAAGAGGAAGGAGGTTGTATTTGTTCTCTATTACTACATAATAAATTACCACAAATTTCGTGACTTAAAATGACACCCATTTTTCAGCTCGCGGTTTTGTAGGTCGAAAGTTCAATGCTCTCACAATCAAACACAGGAGACAGCAGTGGGTCTGGCTGCCCAGGAGGAGTGATCCGGGAAACTAGGTCATTTTACACCAGAGCCATGACCTTAGCTAGCCAGCTCTCTAGTGCTACAGCCACTTCAGTCAAGGAAAAGAAAAGGACAGGATTCAGAGTGCTTTTGAAGAGTGTGAGAAAGCAGCTGAATTGAGGTTTTGTTAGGTGTACAGACTTTCCTGAGTGTTCCTGAAACCTGACTTCAGATCAAAATTTCATTTCCTAAGACAAAATAGTTGGGACTGTGTTGGACTCATCAGCACATTGAAATTTGTCCAAGTCTTCAAAAAAAAAAACCTCTTGACTCTATAACTTTTCTTCTGTGGTCTGGACTTCCTTGAGGCTGCTCTTAAACTATGCTCTTTTTCAAGGCAGCCTGGAAGAAAATGAACCTCTCAGGGCCTCAGAATGCGAAAGTAGCCAAAATCCTCCCTTTGCTTCCCATCTTTTTCTTTTTCTTTGAGACGGGAGTCTCGTTCTGCCACCGAGGCTGGAGTGCAGTGGTGGAATCTCTTGGCTCACTGCAACCTCCGCCTCGGGGTTCTCCAGGGTTCAAGCAATTCTCCTGCCTCAGCTTCCTGAGTAGCTGGGACTACAGGCGCACACCACCATGCACAGCTAATTTCTGTATTTTTAGTAGAGACAGAGTTTCACCCTATCGGCCAGGCTGGTCTCGAACTCCTGACCTCAACTGATCTGCCCACCTGGGTCTCCTAAAGTTCTGGGATTATAGGCATGAGCCACTGAATCTTGCCCCATTGCTGTTAATACACTTACAGGCTTCACTTAGGCTTAAAGGAGGACACCTGAGCAGAATTGGGGTTAGTTTTACTATTCCAGTCTACACAACAGAATTTGAAGACTGCCACCCTCTTACTTTCTCTAATATGCTGTATTTTCACTTTTAAAGCACAGAGGCAGCTAAAGGCAGGTGTGTGTTTTCCCTCTATTGGAGACATTTTTTACAACCAGTTTCATTAACCAGTTAGAAAGCCTTCTTTTTCAATTGATATTCAAGACTTATGTGGCTCTGTTGCTTGAATTTACCGAAGAATCGTGTGCATTTAAATAGTATGCTTGGTTCCAAGAAGAGGCCAGATACTGCTACTGACTCTTTGGGGATCCAAGATACCAAGGAGTTACAAGAGGAGCGTGTGAATGGGCTTTTCCAAGAGAAATAGCAAATGCTCCTGTTTCTGCTTCTCTTGGTAATAGTCCCACTTAAAGGATAACGGTTGTTTATCTACAACAGGAAGGGGATGCTAAATCTGGTGGAGAGTGAAGAAGATAGCACAATGAGGAAACAGAATTAACCTATAAAAACTATGTGGGGAAAGGCTTATTCCTTTGAGTTGACCTTGAGACATTTCATCGCCTACTTCTGTGCCGCCAGCTGGCTTCCCATGGACAATAAACTCCTCTAAAACGCTTAGTGTAAAGTCTTCATTAATTTACCCTGGTGACTCTGGGTGGGACATTACTCCACAGGGAGAAGTACAGTCCCAGGCTAGCCCTAGACACTCACTGAATTACCAAGGGCCAAATTGTCACACATAGCTGTTTACTTCCCTTTTGGCAGCCTTCCCTGTGGTGATGGTTGTCCCCTACTTCCCTAGCAAGCCTAACTTGGTCTTTCTCACTTTTATCAGTATATTTCCATTCAGCACCCAAGCCATCCTAGACCAATGGCATTGTCTAGTCCATATGCCTAACACATGGCAGGCACTTAAAATACATTAGCTGAATCCAACACTTCCACCTTTACTTCCAAATTAACATATTCTCTCAACTGGATGGGACTTGTCTCTTCCTTATTCTAGATGCTGTTTTCTCCGACTGTACCAGGACAGCCAAATGACTATTTCTACTGTCAGAGATATTGCCCCACCTAGATGTCACAGATCCTAGGCATTCATTTGTTTAAATCCACCTTGAGAAGAGCTGTACATTAAATTGTTCCTTGGTTCCAAATGGATTATTTAGGGCCTTTTTGGCAAGTAGATTGTCAAAGCATTTGGCTGTTTTTTTACTGACAGCAAGACCTTTCTCTTGCAGGTTGACACCAGAGAAAACACTAAACTTTCAAGTATCTAATGTTTGTCCAAGTTTCAGTTGCAGAAAATAATATTTTTGAAGAATTACCTAAAGGATGCGTAGTCCAACCATTCCTCTGAGCCATCAAAATTTTATCTTCGGATCAAGTCAAACCATCAGAGAAAATTGATTTGGCTTTTGCTTGTTGTGGCTGGTGTTTTGACGTTAACCTACAGGGAGGGAGATCATTTTTAAGAGACCATAAAAAATTTTTGTTTGGGAACCTTTTATAGACATGTTGTCAATGGCTGTCACAAAGTATTTTCTTGAGGATTACACAAGAGAAGTTTCTCTTCAGTCTCAATTCTAGGAATTTGACTTTTTGTACACTGTGAATGAGGCCTCTTTGCATTCATTTTAGGACGCTCGATTTTGAAATTGGTGGCCCATCTTTAACAATGCACAGGACCTCAAAATTTTGTATGCTCACCTTACCTCTGGCTTTATTGTAATTTGCTGTTCTTTGCTACTTTATTGTAATCTAGCTACCTTTCTTTTCTGTTTCCTCAGATTTCCCTACTTAATTTTTTACTCTAGTATACTTCATATATTTCTGCCACAAATACTTTGGAGAAGAAGGCAGACATAAATATATTGTGATTTTTATAAATTCAAGGATCTATGTAGATCAATCTCAAACCTATATTATATTCAAATAACATTGTACAATAACCAAAGGTGATTAAAAGAGAATTCCATTTTTACTTGCCATTTTTAAAACTTTGAGGTAAATCCACATATATAGCACACAGCACCACTTACTAAAATTCTGTTTCTTCATCTATCCCTTCTCTCAGTCTCCTCTACTATCTTTCTCTTCCCACACCCCACAAGGCTCATGCACCAACACTCCATTCCCAACAGCTGTTTTCTCCCACTCCCCTCTATCTTCCTTGTATTCATTTATTATGTGACCTCTCTTCATCAGGTAAGATCCTATCTGTTTTTGAAGAAAGGAGAAATGAGAAAATGCAGCTGGTTCCTTGAGGATTCCTTTTGCTGGGGGAAGAGAGTAAGGCAAATAACATTCTGAAATAAATAATTTGTCTCATTACTTATACATCTTTTTTAAAAAATGTATCAGTCACTAAAGCTTTATTAGGCTTTACTTAAGGTATTATCCAAAAAAATCAGTACTTCTGGACACCTGAGGGCTGTATTAGTCTGTCTCACACTCCTAACAGACATGCCAGAGACTGGGTAATTTATTTATTTAGAGACTGAGTCTTTTTCTATTGCCCAGGCTGGAGTACAGTGGCGCAATCTCGGCTCACTGCAACCTCCACTCTTGGGTTGAAGCAATTCTCCTGCCTCAGCTTCCCGAGTAGCTGGAATTACATGTGCTTGCTACCACACCCAGCTAATTTTTGTATTTTTTTACTAGAGACAGGGTTTCACCATGCTGGCCAGGCTGGTCTTGAACTCCTGACCTCAGGTGATCCACCCACCTTGGCCTTCCAAAGTGCTGGATTACAGGTATGAGCCACTGTGCCCAGCATGTGTTTGGGTAATTTATAAAGAAAAGAGGTTTAATTGACTCACAGTTGCATATGGCTTGGGAGGGCTCACAATCAGGGCGGAAGGCAAATGAGGAGCAAAGTGGCAGGCAACAGAGAACTGTGTAGGGGAACCCCCTTTTATAAAACCATCAGATGTTAGGCTTGGTGGCTCATGCCTATAATCCCAGCACTTTGGAAGGCTGAGGCAGGTGGATCACCTGAGGTCTGCAGTTCGAGACCAGCCTGGCCAACATGGAGGAACCCCATCTCTACTAAAAATACAAAATCAGCCAGGCACGGTGGCTCATGCCTGTAATCCCAGCTATTGGAGAGGCTGAGGCAGGAGAATCACTTGAACCTAGGAGGTGGAAGTTGTGGTAAGCTGAGATCGCAGCACTACACTCCAGCCTGGGTAACAAGAGTGAAACTCCCGTCTTAAAAAAAAAAAAACAAAAACAAAAAACCCAACAGGTCTTGTGAGACTCATTCACTATCTCCAGAACAGCATGGGAAAGACCCGCCCTCATGATTCAATCACCTCCCACTGGGTCCCTCCCATGACGCATGGGAATTATGGGAGCTACAATTCAAGATGAGACTGGTGGGGACACAGCCAAACCATCCCAAGGGCCTTGATTACTTCTGAGGAGAGAGAGGAGGGAAAGAAGAAAAGATGCCATATACTGGAAAGGATGAGACTATACTGAGAAATAATCCCAAAGTAGGAAAATGCCATGTACAAGAACACATTCTTGGAATCTTGCCTTTCAAAATTAGAACAACCTAAGGGTCCACTATTAGAGAAATGATTAAGTAAATTACAGTCTATTCTTGAAATGGCATATTGTTCAGCCATAAAGTGTTTATTTATTTATTTATTTATTTTTGGCATGTTTGTTTGCTTGCTTTTTGATACAGGGTCTCACTCTGTTGCCCAGCCTGGAGTGCAGTGGTGCTATCCCAGCTCACGGCAACCTCACCTCCCGGGTTCAAGTGATTCCCATGCCTCAGCCTCCTGAGCAGCTGAGATTACAAGTGCCCACCACCACTATACCTGGCTAATTTTTGTATTTTTGGTAGAGATGGGGTTTCACCATGTTGATCAGGCTGGTCTTGAGCTCCTGACCACAAGTGATCCGCCCACCCCCGGCCTCCCAAAGTGCTGGGATTACCTGTGTGAGCTACCGTGCCCGGCAAAGTGTTTATTTTGAAGAATGTATTGCAGCAGTGAAAAAAGTGTATGTAATAATAAGCCAAAAACAAACAAAAAAAAAAAGCAAATCAGAAAATTGTATTATGCTGTAATCTACTTATCAATTTGTGTATCTGTACCACCATTACAGGAAAAAGCTAGGGGAAGGGCAGGGGGAGACAGGTCAAGATTGAACCCTGAGGAACACTGATATTTATGGAATATTCCAGGAAGGGGTGCCTTCAAAGGAGATGAAAAAGATGAAGCAAAGAAACCATGAAAAGGAGGGCATCGACAGCATGACATTCCAGAGGCTGAGAGAAGATGGCACATTCAAAGGGTCTGGCACTTAATATGCATTACCACATTTAGTCCTCACAAAAGGCTTGGGTGAGAGATCCTGTTATACCCATTTTGCTATAAGCAAACTAGGTTTCAAGAGGTTGAGCACATTGGACAATATCCCAGAGTAAGGGAGAGATGGGATTTGAGCCGAGGTCTGCCCCTAGGTATACACCAAAAAGTATCTGAGGCAAGTCTCAATCAATGTATTAGGTTGGTGCAAAAGTAATTGCAGTTTTTGGCATTAAAAAGTAAAGGAGGCTGGGCACGGTGGCTCACGCCTGCAATGCCAACACTTTGGGAGGCTGAGGCGGGTGGATTACCTAAGGTCTGGAGTTCGAGACCAGCCTGATAAACATGGTGAAACCACGTCTCTAGTAAAAATACAAAAATTAGCCAGTCATGGTGGGCACCTGTAATCCCAGCTACTCAGGAGGCTGAGGCAGGAGAATCCCTTGATCCCAGAAGGCAGAGGTTGCAGTGAGCTGAGATTGTGCCACTGCATACCAGCCTGGGTGACAGAGCAAGACTCCATCACACAAAACAAAAAAGTAATGGAAAGTTTATTTTGCCAAGGTTAAGGACACACCTGTGACACAGCCTCAGGAATTCCTGAAGACTCATGCCCAAGATGGTCGAGGTATAGCTTCCTCTTACACACTTTAGGGAGATATAACACATCAATCAATTGAACCATTTACATTGGTTCAATCTGGAAAGGTGGGACAACTCAAAAGGGGGATGCTTCTAGGTCCTAGGCAGATTTAAACATATTCTGATTGGCAGTTGGTTGAAAAACTTATTATTAGTAGAAAGGAATGTCTGTGTTACAATAAGGGGTTGTGGAGACCTAGGTTTTATACCTCCAAGTAGAAGTCTTTAGAGAAAATAGACTGTGAATGTTTCTAATCAGATTTAAGGTCTGTGTTGATGTTACTGCTGGAAGGGTGTAATGAGGCATGTCCAACCCATACTTCCCATTATGGCCTCAATCAGTTAAATTTTAGGGTGCCCTGGCAAAGGAGGGAGATCATTCAGATGGTTGGGAGGGCCTTCAACTTTTGTTTTTGGTTTACATTTGCAGAGCATGTGCTCTTTGCTTTATACCAGGCTGCCTCCCTGCCATGTTAGAAAGATCTTCTGAATGTCTGTGAGGTCGTAGTTTAGGTGGGATCAGTCAGTTGTATTGTCTCTTCAATAATTTTTTTTTTTTTTTGAGATGGAATCTCGCTCTGTCGCCCAGGCTGGAGAGCAGTGGCACAATCTTGGCTCACTGCAACCTCCGCCTCCCAAGTTCAAGCAGTTCTCCTGCCTCAGCCTCCTGAGTAGCTGGGACTACAGGCACGCACCACCACGCCCGGCTAATTTTTGTATTTTCAGTGGAGACAAAGTTTCACCATATTGGTCAGGCTGGTCTTCAACTCCTGACCTCGTGATCCACCTGTCTTGGCCTCCCAAAGTGCTGAGATTACAGGTGTAATTTTTTTTCTTTTTTTAGATGGAGTTTCACTGTTGTTGCCCAGGCTGGAGTGCCATGGTGCGATCTCGGCCCACTGCAATCTCTGCCTCCTGGGAAGCCATTCTCCTGCCTCAGCCTCCCAAGCAGTTGGGATTAGAGGCACCCGCCATCCCACCTGGCAATTTTGTGTGTGTGTGTGTGTGTGTGTGTGTGTTTAGTAAAGATGGGATTTCACCATATTGGCTAGGCTGGTCTTGAACTCCTGATCTCAGGTGATCTGCTCACCTCAGCCTCCCAAAGTTCTGGGATTATAGGCATGAGCCATCCCGCCTGGCCAATACATCTATTTTCTATTCCATTCATATGGGGGTTCATCTCTCACCCCTTATCAGAACAGAGGTCTGGGAGGAGAGGAATGGACGGGAAGGGTGATGGATTGTATGGGGGATTGCAAACTCCATTCCCTACAGTGCAGTTAGGGTAAAAGGGGAGGTGGTGTGGCAAATTAGAGCAGGCACATACTGTTGACAGGGGGTGGGAATGTGGCCCACTGTTGTCAGATATCCCAATTTGTTTAAAGGAGCCTGAAATCTGAATTTTATCTTTCTTTGTGAAATTGTTAATTTTTGATGTTGGGAACTGACTAAAAACATTTTTTTTTTGAGATGGAGTTTCACTCTTGTCACCTGGGCTGGAGTGCAGTGCCCCGATCTCAGCTCACTGCAACCTCTGATTCCTGGGTTCAAGCAATTCTCATGCCTCAGCTTCCCGAATATCTGGGATTACAGGCCTGAGCCACCATGCCTGGCTAACTTTTGTATTTTTACTAGAGACAGGGTTTCGCCATGTTAGCCAGGCTGGTCTTGAACTCCTGACCTCAGGTGATCCACCCGCCTCGGCCTTTCAAACTGCTGAGATTACAGGTGGAAGCCACTGTGCCCAGCCCTAACTAAAAACATTTACAACACTGTGTAGACTAAATAAATCTGTGGAGTCCATAGGGTCCAGTTCTAGACCCCTGGCTGAGCTCTCCAATGACAGAGTTGGTCTTCAGGGAAGCTTACCCTCAGTGGTGCTGATTCTTTGCAAAGTCAATCCCCAGGGTAAGAGGAAATCCCACCCCCTGGGCTGCAGCTGAGTAAGGAAGCAGACCTTGGATGGGGCATTTCTCTTTCCATTTCCTTCCCTAGCTAGTCTCCTTGGGCCCATCAGTCAACTTTCCATGATGAATGCTTTGTTGGGTTCTGCTCCATGGAGTTAAAGGAGCATGGAGTGTCTCTCATCACAGCCTCTTTTCTAGGAAAATAAATGGCCAACTCCCTGGAGTTGGGGATTTTTTTATGCAATGACTTTCCTCCACGAGATTTATTGCAGCAGTTTCGTGAGAGATTTGTAGTAAGTAGTGTTCAGGCTGTAGGTCTTAAATCCTCAATGCCACAGTCATAACTCTCCAGGAAGGAAATGATAGAAGATCACAGTAGCTAATATTGCATTATGATGATACTGTCTTCCGAGAAATGATTGTGTTCTTGCTGCTGCTGTCTTACTTAGGAAAGAGGAGCTCTTCAAATGTGCTTGAGACGACTGTCCTGGTGGTACTTTGCAAGAGCCACAAGAAACTAGACTAGAGGAAGAGAGCAAACATTTATGAGCACCACCCATACCTTTTTTACATATGGGGAGACTGAAGCTCAAAGAAATTAAATCATTTTCCCAGTATCTCTAGCTATAAAACCTCTGATTCCAAAGCAGATCTTGTCTACTGCACCACCTTTAACGTGTTTTAATTTTAGATATATAAAATAATATTAGTCTGGGCACGGTAGCTCACATTTGTAATCCCAGCACTTTGGGGGGCCGAGGCAGGTGGATCACGAGCTCAGGAGTTCAAGACCAACCTGGCCAAGATGGTGAAACCCTGTCTCTACTAAAAATAAAAAAATTAGCTGGGCTTGATGGCGGGCGCCTGTAATCCCAGCTACTCAGGAGGATGAGGCAGAGAATTACTTGAACCTGAAAAACGGAGGTTGCATTGAGCTGAGATGGTGCCGCTACACTCCAGCCTGGGAGACAGAGCAAGACTCTCTCAAAAAATAAAGGAATATTAATGAGTCAAAGTTGATAGGAGTGAACGGTAAAATATTTTTATTGTTTTAGGTTTAACCTCAATCTATTTCATTTTTATGCTTAGTCTACATTGTACAATAAATAGCTTACATGATACCACGAGGAAACAGGCGAATCCAGGCTATGAAAAAAAGACGATTGTCCTGCTCTCTACAAAAGTCAATGTTATAGGGGCAAAAAAAGTCAGGGAATTATTTTCTCTTAAAAAAGATTGAAAAGACAACTGAACGTAATAGATGAGCCTTAATTGGATCCCAGCTCCAAGGGTGCCAACTGTGTAAGTCAGTTTGGGGACCGGGCGTGGTGGCTTACACCTGTAATACCAACACTCTGGGAGCCCAGGGTGGGCAGATCGCCTGAGGTCAGGAGTTCGAGACCAGCGTGGCCAACATGGTGAAATCCTGTCTCTACTAAAAATACAAAAATTAGCTGGTAGCTCACGCCTGTAATCCCAGCACTTTGGGAGGCCAAAGCGGGCGGATCACCAGGTCAGCAGATCGAGACCATCCTGGCTAACAGTGAAACCCCGTCTGTACTAAAAATACAAAAAATTAGCCAGGCATGGTGGTATGCGCCTGTAGTCCCAGCTACTCGGGAAGCTGAGGCAGGAGAATCACTTGAACTCAAGAGGTAGAGTTTGCAGTGAGCCGAGATTATGTCACTGCACTCCAGTCTAGGTGATAGAATGAGACTTCATCTCAAAAAAAAAAAAAAAATGCAAAAATTAGCCCAATGTGGTGGCGGATGCCTGTAAGTCCAGGTACTCAGGAGACTGAGACTGGAGAATCACTTGAGCCGGGAGGCAGAGGTTGCGGTGAGCTGAGATTGCGCCACTGCACTCCAGCCTGGGAGACAGTGTGAGACTCCATCTCAAAAAATAAAAATAAAAATAAAATAAAATAAATAAAAATAAAGTCATCCTTGAAGCCCATAGTAGAAATATTCTGTATTTTTATAATCAGTAAATGCATTGAATATATTGCTTTACTAAAATCAGTATGAGAACTTCAGCTCTATGAATCCCTTGTCGTTAACAAGATCTGGGGAAAATAACAGTAAGAAAAAAATAATTACAATTACGAATAAAACAGACTCAGAAAATTAGTTGAGCTTATGAATGACCACATAGCTTCAACTAAATTATAAAGAACAATTGACTAAAGTGGCTCCAAAAACATAGGCCAGCCACCTGGTTTTGTGAATAAAGTTTTATGGAACACAGTCATTCTCATATTTACATGTTGACTATGGCTGCTTTCACGATACAATGGCTGGGTTGCGTAGTTTTAATAGAGACTATGTGGCACACGGAAACTAAAATGTTACTATCTGCTTGTTAAAGAAAACGTTGTTGACTCCTGGTCTAAAAGTATATATGGGAATATATATATAAAAAAGGATCAAAGGAGAATAAAAAAAAATAAAGTTGATTTATTATGGTGAAGCGATCATATTTGATTTCCATTCAAATTTTAAATTTTACACTGTTACAATGTGATTTGTTAAATATTTTTAAGAAAAATAATTGACAGTTTTTACTGTTTTCACAATGCATAGAATGATGATGGGGAAACAAATAGCAAATATGTACTACAGAGTTGTTAAATCCTGACTTCGAAATTCTAATACTCAGAATTGTGCCAGAGAAAATAATCAGAAATGCAGGGGGGAATTGCGAAGGTAGTTCTCATGGGATTGTTCATAATAACAAAAATGGAAATCACTGGGTAACCATTAACCAAATAATGGCATGTCTCTATATGATGGAATATTATGCAACCATAAAATATACTTTTAAAAAAGCATTTCGGGCAGGGCGTGGTAGCTCATGCCTGTAATTCTAGCACATTGGGAGGCCGAGGTGGGTGGATCACCTGAGGTCAGGAGTTCAAGACCAGCCTGGTCATCATGGTGAAACCCCATCTTTTTTAAAAAAATAAAAAATTAAAAAAAATTAAAAAGCATTTCTTACTTTTGTAATCAGACAAAAATAAGGTGTTTAAAGGATGCAATACTACTCACTGACATGGAAAACATTAATAATAGTGATATTGAAGTAAAATAAACTATAGAATATTTCCAAATACTTATTTATAAGTGTTATTTACATGTACTTACAAATACACAGAAAAATATGTCTGGAAAGATATTACACTATACCATCAACAATGGTTTAGGAAGTAATATTTGGGTGGACTTTTCCTTTCTCCCTTATATAATTATAGAGTATTTAGTGGTTTTTTTTTTTTACAATAAGCATATAAACCAAGAGAAGAAACATATCCATATTTTTTCTCTAATGCTTATTAAAAGCTATTAAATGATTCAGTAAGATGAATATGAAAAGCTGAATACAAAGTTACAGAAAGAATATAATCTCAACTTCAGGAAGAAAATGTGCCCAGGAAAAGGACCTAGAAAATGTCAAAGCATTTTATTGCCTCTGGGTGATTACATCGTGCATGATTCTTGCCTTATCTCAATGAACATCTATTACTTGGATAATCAGGAAAGTTTTAAAGTACAAATTTGTTAAAATAACTTTTAAAAGGAAAAGAATATTGTTACAGCCTTTACCAATCCATTTTGCTCTGCTGGATCCCTTTATATCTGTCTTCGTTTCTCTGTGCGTCTCTCTCTGCTGGATCCCTTTATATCTGTCTTCGTTTCTCTGTGCGTGTCTCTCTCTCTCTGTCACACAGAGAGACGCACGCACACACACACACACACACACACACACACACACACACACACAGTAGTTCGTGGCAAAACAGTGACTTCTATTAAACAGGTTTTTCACATCTGTTTCAAACGTCCTGCCCTCCTTCCTTCACAGCTCACCAAAATCTCACAAGTCATTTGAACTCCACAGATAAGAGGGAAAGGAGGAAAAAGAAGACAAAAGCATTTAGGGATATATTACCTGCAAGGCTCCTCATATAATGGAAAGAATAAAATTACAAGATCCTCACAATGGCCTACAAGACACACACACACACACACACACACACACACACACACACACACACACACACACACCCCTACCTCTCTTACCTCATCTCTCACCACTCTGTCTCTAACTCTTATATTTCCTTCAGGTCCCAACTCAAATTTCATCTTATCTGGGACACCTAACTTCAGCTTTCACCAATATTACCAATTTGGTTTTGAAACCAAGTTTGACTATATTTGACTATACCTTGAGGTTTAGTCTAAATGTACTTTATTAAATTGGAATGAAACCATCAAAGCAAAAGATCACATGGTAGTTAGCTTTGAAGATGGCTCCCTGATATTCACACCCTTGGATAGTCCCTTCCCACTCTAAATAGGGCTGACCTGTTACCCAATAGGGTACTGCAGAAATGACAAAGCGTGGCTTCCAAACCTAGGTCATAAAAGACATTGAGTCTTCCACATTTCTCTCTTAGATCACTCTCTCTGGGGGAGTCAGCCACCATGCCAAGAGAATGCCCAGGATCCCTGCAGAAAGAACCACGTGGTTCTGAGCCCCAACCTGCCAACAGGCTGTATCTACTTGCCATTCCTATGTGTGAGCTGCACTGGAAGCAGATTGTCTGGCTCCAGTCAGATCTTCATATGATTGTAGTCCTGGCAAACATTTTGCCTGTAATTTCCTGAGTCATCTTGAGCCAGAACCATCCAGCTAAGCTGCTCCCCAAGTTCTTGACCTACAGAAACTACAAGAGATAATAAATGCTTATGTCATTTAAGCCAAGTCTCAGGATGAAACATCTCTCATTTCTGCTCCTGTTCCTGCCTGGGGGACCCGGGAAATTCGGGCTGGTTGTACCTACCCTACCCTGCCTGGAGAGGAGCAGGACAGTTTGTACCTAAAGTTTATCTGAACAAGTCTCCCTTGGCCTGTTTGGTGTGTCAGATTTTGCAATCCGAACTGTTACTACGGTAGATAGCAGCCCCATTTCCACAAAGAGATAATCATTTCCAGTTAGAGAGAGTCATCTTGACTACATGCCCTGACTGCTTTATCATTATTCCTTAGTTCTCCCTCAGCACTTTTCTGCCTCCATCAGCCAGCTCAAATGCCACCAAGAAACACTCTCAGTATATAAAGTATGAGCCATAATTTTAAGAGCATGTATGTATCTCTGTACATGTTGTATGTGTTCATATGTCTCTGCGTATATGTTGTATGTATATCTGTATATATTTAGTTTTGTGTTTGTATGTATGTTGCATGTGTCTATTTTTGTCTGTGCTGCACGTACATGTGTTTATCTGTATGTTGTATGTATCCACATGTATGTTGTGTGTATATATCTTACGTATATCTGTATTATGTTCTAAGTATATCTGTGTATTGTATGTTGTGTGTATCTGTATTATGTTGTGTATGTATCTGTGTTTGTGTGAATATCTGTATGCATGTTGTGTGTGTCTGAAGTGTATGTGCTGTTTGTATATTGTATATGTTTATCTGGTGTGTGTGTGTGTGTGTGTGTGTGTGCATGCGCATGCATCCGGCCTTTACTATCCTGGGATTCATACAATTTCCCTTCATAAGAACACTATCAATACAACTGATTCTTAATTTTCATATGTCACAGTTATATAAGATGTTAACATTAGGGAAAGCAGGATGAGGGGTATAGAAGAACTCTTCTGTGAATTAAAATGTTTCAAAATAAAGAGTTGGTTTTTTTTTGAGAGAGAGAGTTTCGCTCTCTTTTTGCTCAGGCTGGAGTGCAATGGTGTGATCTTGGCTCACTGCAATCTCCGCCTCCCAGGTTTAAGTGATTCTCCTGCCTCAGCCTCCCGAGTAGCTGGGATTACAGGCATGCGCCACCACACCTGGCTAATTTTGTATTTTTAGTAAAGACAGGGTTTCTCCATGTTGGTCAGGCTGGTCTCAAACTCCCGACCTCAGGTGATCCGCCTGCCTTGGCCTCCCAAAGTGCTAGGATTACAGGCTTGAGCCACTGCACCCGGCCAATAAAGAGTTCTTTTTTTAAAAAAACAAAACAAACAAACAAACAAAAAAAAAACACTTCCCAGATTGGTAGGAAAGTCAATCTTCCCCTTTCTTAGATCTAAAATATCCCAGGGGTACTTAACTTTTGTCCAAGGCACCATCCTGATTGTAATCTCCTCTCCAGTGGAGTTGGAGTCAGTCCTGATGGTTTCACAACCACAGCCCAGATGGACAGCTTTCTAGCTTGCCAAATGGACATTCCTATTTGCTGAACCTACAGGGTGACTGCCAGCAATCCAGCTCCCCCTCCCAGACTCGTGTCGTAAAACAGTTAAAGGAAGATGAAAATAAAAGAGAATTCTTAGAAAAAGACAAGGAAAGAAAGATTGAAGGGCCAGTGGCTAATTTGGGCAGAATTACATGTTTAAGGACCCAGGGGAAGGGCAATGAGGCCTCTGTCTGGTGTTGAGTCTCCAGATCTAGGGTGGGCTGAGGGAAGGGTCCAGAGGAGGAGGAGCATAAAATTGCATGGCTGACTCAGGCCTTAGATATTCAAATCCTCCCTAGTACTGTGGGTGTTGCCATGGGCTCCACATTTTACAGATAGCTATTTGGGGTTTAAATATTCTTCCCCCTTCACCACTCCACAAATCAACTAAGACTCATTTGGTCAGGAGTGGATCTGCCCTGCCCTGCCTTTCCAGGCTGGAAACAAAGTGCTCAGCTCCTCGGGAGAGTGGGGTTTGTCCTTGCTCTCCACTCCCTAAGCAACCTGTTGAGGAGCTTATAATTACCAGAACTGTGTGCTACACAATGAATGTTCTTGGAGATTTTAATGATCGAAGTGAATGAACATGCTTCAACATTTGGAAACGTGCTTGAGAAGAATAATTGCTTTAAAGTGTTTCATAAATTGTTGCTAGGAGACCACATCAAGATAGGCCTTTTTACTTACAACTTGAAGTTCAACTGGCAGGAAATTCACCCATTCAAAATATAGATAAGCAAATAGAACAATTCAAAAAAGGAAGAACGAAAGACAGAAACCTACCAGCTATTAGAGAAAATCTTAAATGGAGAACAAGAGGCAAGACAATGTTGATGGTCTTTATGGATTTGCATCTCAGTTCTCAGTGGTTATGTGTTCTTGGGCAATTTCCTTGCACATCTTTTATTTTCAGTTATCTCATCTGAAAAAAAAAATGGAGATATCAATAGCTTACTCCTAGGATTAGAGATGACTCACATGTGGATGTATCCAGCACATAATGCTCAGTATTTAATTATTTACACACACTTGTTCCACAGGGTTTTGAGATCACTCACAAAATTATTTCCTGACTAGTTTGTGTTGCCCCAAAAACAGGCTCTGACACAAGAAATTGGGTTTAGGTGGCTGATTTGGGAAATGATGCCAGGAAACTTAAGTGAAATAGTGGAGAAAGAAAGACTGAAAAAGGACAAAGTTCAAAGTTGCATCAATGAGCAGGAAAGTCCAGTAGCAATCAATCCTGCTGGTAACCCTCTGAAGGTTCGTAAAGGACGTCGAAAGATTATCCAGCCAAGGGATGGGGGAAGCTGAGGGATGTGTCCACTGACTCTCCTTTCTCAGGGGTCAAGGGTTGCACCTGGGAACCTTAGGTTCCCAACACCTCCATAATGCCCGAGCAGCCTGATAATTTCTGGTAGAACAGGAGCAAAGCCTCTGGGAAAGAAGCAGGGAGCCACAAGCTCATGAGGTAGGCACCTGTCCATGTGTCCAGGAGCTGACGCACTCAAGCTGCATGTGGACTCAAAGGTGGGCCACAGTGATACAGGGTTAGGCATCAACAGAATCTGCTACACTTAGGATTCAATGAGGTACAATTAGCTGATGAAGAAATTGAGGTCACATAAAAACAAATACTCTGTTACTGAATCTTTTTTTATTAAAAAAAAAAAAAGATTATTGGCCCAGCACGGTGGCTCACGCCTATAATCCCAGCACTTTGGGAGGCTGAGGTGGGCAGATCACCTGAGCTCAGGAGTTCAAGACCAGCCATGGCTAACATGGTGAAACTCTGTTTCTATTAAAAATGCAAAAAATTAGCCAGGCTTGGTGGTGTGCGCCTGTAATCCCAGCTACGCTGGAAGCTGAGGCAGGAGAATCTCTTGAACTCAGGAGGTGAAGATTGCGGTGGGCCAAGATTGTGCCATTGCACTCCAGCCTGGGTGACAAGAGCAAAAACTCTGCCTCAAAAAAAAAAAAAAAAAAAAAAAAAAAAAAGAAGATTATTTTGTAGAAAGACTGGCTGTAATACTGACAACATTTTTTTTTCTGTTGTCTAGACTTCTAATCAGTAAAATAGCCTAGAATTTGAGGATTCAATATTGCTGGGGGCAATATATGGTTAGGCAAATGCTTCACATACGTCAGTCCTTTGTTGACCAAATTCTAGGGAATCTGGAACATTTTTATGGGGTTGAACTATCTTTGGAATTTAGGCCTGAAGCATTATATTTGAAGTTTGGACACCAAGTGGTAGTTGGAAATTATGTTCCCATTCTGCGTGGATCAGGAAGGAAGTACCTCAGCTACTTCCCTATCTAGCAGACCCTTCCCTGCTTGACAGCTGTTTGCCATTTAATCAATAGCAAGCCAGCAGGGCTCAGACTTGGCCTTCCCTAGTGTAGAAGAGGAAAAGCAATAAAAAATGTTAGCCTGTAAAGTTTTTTCTACATATCTGTTCCCTGATCAGCTCTGGGAAGGGCTTTAGCAACAGCATCATGCCCCACAGGAATGGAAAGCCATGTTGATGGATAGACAGATAACAAGGGAATGGAGCAGAGCAATATGACAGGAGCAGGCAGAAAGGCTGGCAATCCCTCTCCCAGACCCCCAACGTCCCAGCTTCCTTTCCTGGAATCATAAAGGTGAAATATGAAAATATGAGAAGGGATGAATGAAAAACAAGCAGGAGAAAGACAATTGGACATTATATGCCCTTAATGGAAGAACACAACACCATTTATGAAGTAGTCTGGCTAAAAAAATTGAACCTGGGTCTGATCAAGACTCTAGTTTTAACTACCAATGAACAGGAAATGCAAGGGACAAAGGAACATGTTAAATGCCATCACAGGGACAAATGCAAACAATCCAGTCTGTGGGAAACTCTACAGAACAACAAATCAGTTTCTTCGACAAATACAGAGAAATCTATAGATTAACAGAGGCCTAAAAGAGATATTGACTAATTGCAATTTATGAATATATTTAAATAATGAGAATTATTTCAATCTTCCTTCAAACAAATTAATTTAAAAATAATGAGGCTGGGCGTGGTGGCTCATGCCTGTAATCCCAGCTACTCAGAAGGCTGAGGCAGGAGAATTGCTTGAACCCAGGAGGTGGAGGTTGCAGTGAGCTGAGATTGCGCCATTGCACTCCAGCCTGGGCAACAAGAGCAAAATTCTGTCTCAAAAAAAAAAGCCACATCTTTAAAGATGGATTCTTAAATATTAATGATTAAATTATATAATGTCTGGAATGTTCAGTGGAGATGGATGGGCAGCCTTGATCATGGGATAATGAGTAACAACTGGGGTTCTTAAATTATTTTGTCCACTTTTGCATGTATTTCGGATTCTCCACGAGAAGACGGTAAAATACAAAACAAAATAACAACAAACCCAACAGGTAAGTGGGCTGCCTTCAAAACATGACCAGCAGTCATATGAAGTCTGTTTCAGCAGAAGGCCTATTTTGGATGTGGGAATGTGCTCTGCCGTGAGGAAGCTTTGGCTTCTCAGCTCTGAAAAGGATCAGGAAAAGGTCCAGAGTGGAGGAAGCAAGATGCTGCTGCTCAGATTGATGCTTGACCTCAAGGATCCAGCCCCAGCAGGATCTCTCTGAATTCTGAAATGACCTGCCTAAGGTTTTGCATTAAAACATGTTTCCTACTGCAGATGCATGAGAGAGTGCTGTGAGTTGCTCCTGCAGGCATGGCTACATTCGTGATCATGATCAAGACATACTGGAATTAATAAAAGAATTTAGGCCAGGCACAGTGGCTCATGCCTGTAACCCCAGCACTTTGGGAGGCCAGTGCAGTTGGATCACTTGAGCCCAGGAGTTTGAGATCAGCCTGAGCACCATGGCAAAACTCCATCTCTACAAAAAATACAAAAATTATGGAGGCATGGTAGTGTGCACCTATAGTCCCAGCTACTTGGGAGGCTGAGGCTGGAAGATGGTTTGAGCCCAGGAGGGTGAAACTGCAGTGAGCCATGATCACGTCACTGCACTTCAGCCTGGGTGACACAGTAAGAACGTAGCTCAAAAAAATTAAAAAATAGCAGCAATAAAAGAATTTGGAGCCATTTAAGTTTTACTATACTAAAACTACATCATAAAGCTAAAAACAATTACCAATAATAATAATAATGGCAACTTACATTTATTAGAGCTGACTTTAGGCTTTGATAGTAATCTCTGTTTTACAGATAAGGAAAGTGAGACATAGAGAGGTTATATACCTTACCCGAGGTGCCAGAGCTGAGATGTGGCTGAACTGGAATTCAAACCCACTGTGTTAGTTTTCTAAGAAAGGAACACAGATTGGATGACCTAGACAACAGAAATTTATTTTCTCACAGTCTTGGAGGCTAGATAGCTGAGATCATGATGTGTGTAGGGTTGGTTCTTGTGAGGGAGATGAGGGAGGGATCTGTTCCAGGCCTCTCCCCCTCGGCTTGTAGATGGCTGTCTTCTCCCTATGTCTTCGCATACTCTTCTCTCTTTACCCGTCTGTGTCCACATTTCCTATTCTCATAAGGATAACAGTCACACTGGATTAGGGCCCACCCTAATGACCTCATTTTAATGTAATTACCTTTTTAAAACTCTGTATCTGGCTGAGTGTTGGCTCATACCTGTAATCCCAACACTTTGAGAGGCCAAGGCAGGAGAATAGCCTGAGGCCAGGAGTTCAAGACCAGTGTGGACAACATAGGGAGAGCCTGTCTCTACAAAAAATTTAAAAATTCACCAGGTGTGGTGGTGTCTACCTGTATTCACAACTACTTGGGAGGCTGAGGTGGGAGGATCGCTTAAGCAAGAGGGGGGTTGAGGCTGCAGTTGAGCCATGATCACGCCACTGCACTCCATCTTAGGCAACAGGGTAAGACTCTGTCTCAAACAAAGAAACAAACAAACAAGCAAAAGCCCTATCTCCAATTATGGTTGCATTCTAAGGTACTAAGGGTTAGGATTTCAACCTGTAAATTTTGAGAGAGCACAGTCTAGTCTGTACCCGTCTGTAGCCTGCTTCCAGAATGCTCAGCCCTCACACTTTTCACCAAATTCTCTACCACTGAAGGGACAACGGCCTGGGTAAAACTGCAGGTCCACTCCTTCACATTTTGAGTCATAGGAGTAGGCCAAGTGTGGCCTCTCAAAGCATTGTTGCTGTCCATTAGAAGTCCATGGGTTAGAGTGGAGGGGAACCTCCTAACATCTTGTGATCTGAGTGAAAAGAAAACAAACATTTATTTTATTTAATTTTATTTATTTTACTTATTGACATGGTGGTTCTCCTGCACATGCCTTGGTCCCAATGAACTTATGGTCACTAAATCCTCAGGGACCTTGCCTTCTCTGTTATCTTCTTCCTCTTTTTTTTTTGAGACAGTGTCTCACTCTATTGCCCAGGCTGCATTGCAGTGGCGTGATCTTGGCTCACTGCAACCTCTGCCTCCCGGGTTCAAGTAATTCTCCCTGCCTCAGCCTCCCAAGTAGTTGGAATTATAGGCATCTGCCACCATGCCTGGCTAATTTTTGTATTTTTTAGTAGAGATGGGGTTTCGCCATGTTGGTCAGTCTGGACATGAACTCCTGACCTCAAGTGATCCGCCCACCTTGGCTTCCCAAAGTGCTGGGATTACAGGCGTGAGCCACTGCGCCCGGCTCTTCCTTTTCCTGTACCTTCAGTCTCTCACTCTCTACTCCCTTTCCCCAAAAGCCTATAAATATCCTTCTTAAAGACAAAAGCAACTTTGTTTACCACGTGTTCCCCTGCCCCCTCCAGTAACTGCTTCTTGTTCTTCACTTCTTAACCAAACTTTCCGAAGGGTCCATCTGCATTCACTCTTCCCATTGTCCTTTCTCCTGTTCAATCCTTGACTTCTCACAATAAAATCCCCCTCCCACCTTGCTTCTCCTGTCCTAATTTCTAAATCCACTATTAGTCACTGATTGATTGTTTTTACTTTATTTCTTTATCATATTTGGCCTGCCCCTTCTTGAAACTCTCCTCCATTGATGATATTGGTCAGGGTAGACTAAGTTATGTGGCAGTAACAAATTAACCTCCAATCTCAGTGGCTTAACATAACAAACATTTACTTCTCACTCATGCAATAGTGAATGGTCTAGGGCTTTCCATGTGGTTAGTCCATGATCCAGGTTACTTCCATCTTGTGGCTCTGTCAAGTCAAAAACTGGCCTCTGTGGTTGCTAAGACAGAGGAAGATAGAGCTAGAGGGTCATATACCAACTCTTCAATGCTATTGTGCAAAAAAGACACATACCCCTTCTACTCAACGCACATTGCCAAACTAGCCACCTGACCCTACCTTCTAGAATGGGAGCTGGGAAATGTGGAAGAGGTCGTGGAAATGCAGTGAAGAATAATTATTTCCGGTCAGGCTCGTGCTTGTAATCCCAGCACTTCAGAAGGCCAAGGCGGGCACATCACTTAATGTCAGGAGTTTGAGATCAGCCTGGCAAACAAGGTGAAACACTGTCTCTATTAAAATGCAAAAATTAGCCAGGCGTGGTGGTGTGTGCCTGTAATCCCAGATACTCAGGAAGCTGAGGCAGGAGAATTGCTTGAACCCAGGAGTTGGAGGTTGCAATGGGCCAAGATTGTGTCACTGCACTCCAGTCTGGCAACAGAGCAAGACTCCCTCTCAAAAAAAAAAAAAAAAAAAAATTAAGTATTTCTATTATATGAATTTCTATAATAATTTTTTAACTCCCAATTTTTTTCCTACATCATCAACTCTTCCTTTAAGACCAACTCTTTTCCATATCTACCTCACATTTCTCATGGTTCTATTCTCCATCCTCTTCTACATACTCTCCCTATAAGAGCACATCTACACTCACATCTGCAAGACTATTTGTAGCGTTATTACTTCCAATCCACGGTCTCCATGTTAGAGATCCAGGTCTATAACAGGCATAATCCATCCAATAGCAGCCTGGTAGTTATGTCTCCTGATCTTCCATAGGCTACTGAAACTCAGGAAACTGATCAACTTTCTTTCTCCTCTAAAAACAAACCTATTCTTCCTCCTGTTTTTCATAGGATCCAAGCTGTTACCAAGGACAGAAATCCGGGGGTCATCCTTGATACTTTTTTCTAACAATTTTTTCAACAAACAAATCAATCACCAAGTCCAGTAAATTCTACTTTATAAATATCTCTAGATGTGGTTCCTTCTCTCAATCCCTGCTGTCATTACATTTTCCTCAGGCTTTCACTATCTCCACCTTGATTGCTCTATTAACCTCCTCACTCATTTCTCTGTCTTACTCTATCACCCTTCTGTCATGCACGTCGCTCAAGTAAAGAGACCACCAGACAGGCTTTATGTGGGCAATAAGGCCGTTTATTTCGCACTTGGGTGCAAGCAGGTCAAGTCCAATAAAGGAGTTAGGCAAAGGGAGTAGGAGAGGGGATTGGTTATATAGTTTGGGGCAAGTGGTCAGCTAAAGGTAGTAATCTATCTTAGGGAGGGGGAGGGCGTCACGGGATGCATGATTACAAGGGTAGGGGTTGGTAATTTATCTTGGGGAGGGGAAGGCCATCACAGGATGTATGATCACAAGGTAGGGGTCATTTATTACAAACAGGCATAATTATAAGGGTGGGGAGTATGATCACAAGGGTAGGGGTCATTTATTAAAACAGGCATGATCATAAGGGTGGGAAGTATTGGTTGCAGTCAGAGGGGGAGGCTGCAGTAGATTACATAGCTACAGGGGTGGGGATCTTGAGAAATCCAATGTCCAGGGAGAAATTTTTGCAAGGCTGAACAGGAATAATGGATGCAGGTTGCAACAATTAGTTGAGGTAGGAACAAGTTGTTTTACTTCTTTCTGTGGTCACCTGGTTACTTGTGGTTGCTTCAGACTTTCTGGTTCCTGGAGACCATCCAGGGGTGTACGTGCGGATCACCAAGGCTAAAGTCACCAGGCCTGGACTTGGAGGCCTAACACCTCCAACTGTTTATTTCTGGATACACTTTTAAAAATCCACTGGCCAGGCACAGTGGCTCATGCCTGTAATCCCAGCACTTTGGGAGGCCGAGGCAATGGATTACTTGAGATCAGGAGATCAAGACCAGCCTGGGCAACATGGAGAAACCCCATCTCTACTAAAAATACAAAAATTAGCCAGATGTGGTGGCCAATGTCTATAATACCAGCTACTTGGGAGGCTAAGGCAGGAGAATCACTTGAGCCTGGGAAGCAGAGGTTGCAGTGAGCCGAGATCACGCCATTGTACTCCAGCCTGGGTGACAAAGTTCATGGCTGTCATCTCAGCACTTTGGGAGCCTGCAGCAGGCAGATCACCTGAGGTCAGGAGTTCGAGACCAGCCTGGCCAACATGGCAAAACCACGTGCCTACTAAAAATACAAAAATTAGCTGGGCGCGGTGGCAGGAGCCTGTAATTCCAGCTATTCAGGAGGCCAAGGCGGGAGAATCACTTGAACCCCGGAGGCGGAGGTTGCAGTGAGCCGAGATCACACCACTGCACTCCAGCCTGGGTGACAAGAGTGAGACTCTGTCTCAAAATAATAAGAAAAAAATCCATTGAATATCTACTATGTCCCCTGGTTAGTATAGTATGTGCATAGATGAAAGATAAAGCTCTTCCTCACAAGGTGCTCACTATGTAGTGGAGGTGGAGAGATCAACAGTTTGCAACACTGACAGGTCAATACTTTGAGACCCCAGACGATGGGCCTGTAAACCAGGGAGATCTTTATAAAAGGCAAATTTAGTCATGCTTTCCACTAGCTTTAAATTCTTCCATGGTTCCCCAGTACCTTCAGAAGAAGCTTAGACTCCTCAAATGGCAAGCAAAGCCATTTTGATCTTTGAGACCCTCATCTCCTGCCTCAGTTGCCCTGTACTCTCATGCCTTTGCCTCTTCATATAGGCTAATCCTTCTGCCCAGAAAAACCTTTCTTCACAATCTTTCTATCTAGTCTTCATCTTTCAAAGCTCATAGCAAAAACCATGTCCTTGTGCAAGCCTTTCCTAACCGCCAGCTTCTTCTGCACTTCCTACTGCCATAATTTTAGGACTGTATTCTAATAGTCTCTGTCTAAGTGCAAGGAGGAGCAGCAGCTTACACACTTTGGAATCTCCAGCACTGAGTCAGGCACACCACAGAGTTGAGAGAAATTTTCAGCCATTTGCTCCTCTACCTCACTCAAATCCCACAGCACAGGCAAACACCCTGAATGGCGATTGTTTGCCTGGACTTTGATCAATCCCTGTGGCCTTGTTCTCCAGCCTTTATAAATTGTTGATTTCCATTGTCTAATCATCCTCTGACTTGTGGCTGCCCAAGCCCTGGGCACCATGCCCATTTCTGCAAGCCCACTGGTACCCTCAGCCTGCTTGTTATATCACAGTATGATAGAATCATTCTCCTTTTACCTGCCTCTACCCAGTGCTCTTTCTCTATCACAGTGTCGGGTGGGGGTAGTGTGTGTGTATGTGTGTGTATGTGGGGGCGGGGAGAGAGAGAGAGAGAGAAGCGATGTTGGGAGCTAATGAAACTGCTCCAGAGATAGTGTTCAGCTTCAGTCCAGATAGCAAACTCAACCTCTTCACCAGTCTTCACAGATAATCATGCATACTAGACATTGATTAACTTGGTATATTTTATGAAAATGTGTGCATTGCCACAAAAGCTTCCACTGTGCAGCAGATATCTTTCTGCCAGGATTGTGGTTGCATCTCTTCCCCCATCTTGCTGCCCTCCCCCCTTCTTCACTGTCTCTTAGGAGCAATATACTTCCTCTCCTTGTCTCATGCAAAGCAGTTTAGCAAACACTTTTTTCTTGATGGAGAAGGCCCTTGAGACTTCACCTTCCACCCCAAATGTCACTTCAAAGTATTCCTTCTAATGAAATAAAGGGCTCTCCCTCAGAGGGTTCTGGTAACCAACATTTTCTCCACCTCATTACTTGCAAGTTTTCACAGTTCTGCCATTTGGTTGTGGCTAAAGTTCATCCCTCAGGCCCCATACAAGAAGAGTTGACAATTAGAGTACAGGGCTCACTCACAGGACACCATTTGTATTAGTCATTCTCATACTGCTAACAAAGACATACTCGAGACTGGGTAATATATAAAGAAAAGAGGTTTAATTGACTCACAGTTTTGCAGGGCTGGGGAGGCCTCAGGAAACTTACAATTATGGCAGAAGGGGAACCAATCACATCCTTCTTTACATGGTGGTAGGAGAGAAAATAATAGAAACTCAGCGCAAGGGGAAGCCCCTTATAAAACCATCAGATCTTGTGAGAACTTACTTACTATCACAAGGATAGCATGGGGGAAACCATGCTATTCTTAAATGTCCCCATTTAATTGCCTCCCACTGTGTCCCTCCCATGACACATGGAGATTTGGGAACTACGATTCAAGATGAGATTTGGGTGCGGACACAGCCAAACCATCTCACCATCTCCTGGGTGAGGAGCTTGTCTTAGTCATTTCACTGAGTCACCACAGTGCCCAGAACAGTGTCCAGCACACATAAGAGATATTTGCTTATGGAATACAGAATAGTTTGAGTGATTAACCAGCTTCTCTTATGAGACAGGGAAAAGATGACACACAACACTTGGAGAAAGGTAGGACCCAGGAGGCCCAAAACCCAGGCAAGGTATGGAGGAAAGGAGGCTAGCCCCTTGGATATAGGTGGTTTTCTAATCCTAGAAGATATGTCTATTTGTCTACATTTAGTGCCTTTGGTAATAACATATTTCCTTTGTAATCTTGGGCTAGGGTTTGAATGTTTGTGTCCCCCTCAAGATTCATATGTTAACATTTAATCTTCGATATAGTGGTATTGAGAGGTGGGGCATTAGGCCAGGCATAGTGGCTCAGGCATGTAATCCCAGAACTTTGGGAGGCTGAGGTGGGTGAATCACCTGAGGTCAGGAATTTGAGACCAGTCTGGCCAACATGGCAAAAACCTAGCTCTACTAAAATACAAAAATTAGCTGGGCGTAGCGGCAGGCACCAGTAATCCCGGCTACTCAGGATGCTGAAGCATGAGAATCATTTGAACCTGGGAGGTGGAGGTTGCAGTGAGCCGAGATCATGCCATTGCACTCCAGCTTGGGTGACAGAATGAGACTCCATCTGGTAAAAAAAAAAAAAAAAAAAGATGTAGGGCATTTGGGCGGTAAAGAGGGCATGAAGACTCTGACCTCATGAATAGGTTTAGTGCCCTTATAAAAAGGCTTGAGGGAGTTGCTTGCCCCTTCTGCCACATGAGGATCCAGCAAGAAGGTGCCATCTATGAAGCTGGCACCATTAGACACTGAATCTGCTGACACCTTGATCTTGGACTTCCCATCCTCCAGAACTCTCAACAATAAATTTCTGCTACCTATAAATTACCCTATCTAAACTATTTTGTTATACCATCCCAAACAGTCTAAGATACCTTGTTTTTTGGTTTCATACGTTTTGAAGTGAAAACCTATGGGAGTTATTTTATGAGAAATCAAGATGTTCTGAACTGACCCAAGCAAATTTGGCCACTCAGCAGTTGCCAGATTCTTTGGGTAAATATCAGTAGCCTCAAGTGGCTAAAGGTGAGTAATAGCATACATTCCCTACCTCACAATCTCCACAGCAGGTGAGGTCTCAAAGCAAATTCCACCAAAGCTACAAATGATTACTAGCCAACAGGACAAGAATAGTCCTACAACTGGTTCTTGAGACTCTTAAGAAGACCCATTCTCTGCCTTAGGCATTACAAATAACACAAGCTTTACAAAGCAGACATGAGGACCAGCCACTCTTCTGTAGGGTCAAGCCTCAGCCACTATGATGGAGACTGATCCAACGAAGCACTAGACCTCAAGCACCTAAAGTTTGACCACTGAGCTTGCTGGATCCATACACCTCACTCAGGTAAGAGTAATAAGGCATCTATGTAACCAATCATATGTCTTGGACCACTGTTACCTTACTCATTCAAAATTATTTCTCTAGGTCGGGCATGGTGCCTCATGCCTGTAATCCCAGCACTTTGAGAGTCCAAGGCAGGTGGATTGCTTGAGCCCAGGAGTTGGAGACCAGCCCGGACAATGTCGCAAAACCCTGTCTCTACCCCCAAAATATAAAAATTAGCTAGGTGTGATGGTGAATGCCTGTGGTCCAGCTACTGGGGAGGCTGAGGTAGGAGAATTGCTTCAGCCTGGGAAGTGGAGGTTGTAGTGACCAGTGATCACATCACTGCACTTCAGCCTAGGTGACAGACTGAGACCTCATATCAAAAAAAAAAAAAAATCCCTCTCTGATTAAAATCCCTCAGGTGAGATTTTTGATAAGGATTTTGAAGTATTGCATAGCCATCTTTGAAGTGTTAAATCCTGATGAGAGAACTTCGAAAGCTAACTTACCTGCCCCAGGATATATATTAGAGGTCACTCGAGCTCATAGGTAACATGCCATGTATTAAAAGTATTTCCGAATACAAGGTTGGGTGCAGTGGCTCACACCTATAATCCTAGCACTTTAGGAGGCCAAGGCAGGTGGATCACCTGAGGTCAGAAGTTCGAGATCAGTCTGGCCAACATGGTGAAACTCTGTCTCTACTAAACATACAAAAATTATCTGGGCATGGTGTGATGTGCCTGTAATCCCAGCCACCCGGGAGGCCGAGGCAGGAGAATTGCTGTAACCCAGGAGGCTGAGGCTACATTGAGCCAAGATCATGCCTCTGCACTCCAGCCTGAGCAAGAGAGCAAGACTCTGTCTCAAAAAAAAAAAAAAAAAAAAAAAAAAAAAAGGTATTTGCAAATACAGACAATGTAACATTAAAAAATAATATATATTCCACGATGAGACAGGAAGTGTAGCGTTATAAGGAAAAAGGAAAAGTCCCTTTTGGTAGTGGCAGCAGCAGGAATTCAAGTAGAACACTAAGGGGAAAGGGAAGAATGCACAGGTGGGGTTGGAGTGTGCTAAAGGTCCAATGATCATCTAGAGCTTTCCTCTGCTTCAACATGAAATGACTTGTGTTCGTTTTCATGTCAGAGGCTGTTCTATCATCAGTGGACTTGCAAAAACTAATTTCAGCTCTGTTTTTATAATGCCTCATTTTAGAAGGAATGGTTTCTTCTTCTGCTGTCAGCACAAATGTAAAAATTAGGAACATATCTGATTGCACCTGTAGTTACCCACTTGCAGCCACAATTAGCCATAAGCACCATCTGAAAATGGCAAAAGCCATTAAGCATGCCTGCAATTAAGCAATTGTGGGCATCATTAGTTGCATCATTAGTCACATGAGTAAGTTTTATGGTCACCATGGCTACCTCCTGATATCAAATTACCCACCCAACAAGAGAGCACTAGAGCTGCAAGCTGACCCCCCCTTTCCTTCTCCAATTTTGTGAAAATTGCATGCTTTTTTCCAATTATTTCACACAAATGAATGGGCAATGTTTGCAAACACAAACTATGTCAAGCAAAACAGAAATGGTAACCCTGGGTTCTATTCGTAAATTGTTCATCTTTTATTGTTGTTGTTGTTGTCATTTGACATACAACAAAGCAAAGAAAGCTATCTTTCTTTCTGGTAGAATAACTCACTTACGGTACATAGGTGACAATATAATCTTTCATTTGTACATTCCCGTATATGGTTTATTTCACACCATAGTTATCATTTCCCACTTTGAATATCTGCTACAAATTTTCAACTAGAGGGCTTTACATCCTGTTAGCATTGAAATGTTTAGATCTTTTTCCCAGAGGATTTTAGTCTGGAAGGAAATGGGCCCAGAGACCTAGGAAGATAGTTCCTGCCTAGAGAATGATGATCTGTAGAAATGTCATTGAGAAATGTATTCTTAATGAATCACCAGCCTGAGAATGAAACATAATGTTCTTCTAAATCCCAAGAAATATATATTTATATAACAGATAAGAGTAGAGCAGAGAGATGCATACTTTAATTATATTTATTTATGTTGTATGTTCAAGGGACTTGATATGACAACAGATAATTCATCCTTTATTAAGTAGCATGTTTCAGATTTACCCATCCCAGAGATGAGTAGCTAGGCCCTGTCAATTACATTTAAGAGTTTAGAAAGTATGGAATAGATAGGTGATTAAATAGCTCATAGTCTCCCATTTGTCTATTGGCCTCATTTGCCATTTGGAGAGAGGAAATATTCTATCAGACTTTCTGAACTTAGTAACCTTAGGCAAAAAAAGGGAAATCTGTCCCTAGAGCAGTGCTGTCCAATGGAACTTTCTGTGATGATGAAAATGCTCCATGTCTGCACTGTCCAACATATAATCACTAGCCACTTGTGACTATTGTGTGCTTGAAATGGGACTAGCATGGCTGAGGAACTAAATTTTAAATTTTATTTATTTATGTGTTTTCGAGACAGATTCTTGCTCTATCGCCAAGACTGGAGTGCAATGGTACTATCTCGGCTCACTGCAACCTCTGCCTCCTGGGTTTCAGTGATTCTTCTGCCCAGCCTCCCGAGTAGGTGGGATTGCAGGTGCATGCCACTACACCCAGCTAATTTTTATATTTTTAGTAGAGACAGTGTTTCACTATGTTGGCCAGGCTGGTCTCAAACTCCTGACTTCAGGTCATGCACTTGCCTAGGCCTCCCAAAGTGCTGGGATTACAGGCATGAGCCACCGTGCCCAGCCATTGATTTTAGTTAACTTAAATTTAAATAGCCGCATGAGGCCAGCAGTTACCATATTGCACCATGCAGCTCTATAATACATGGCTACAGTCAGAAAAAGCAGCCAACTGTGGATCCGAATATGATCAAAAGTGTGATAAATGGGTGGCAAAGTATTTAAATCCAAATTCACAGGCTGTAGTCTTGGCTTCACCACTTACTAACTGTATAATGTTGGATGAAACACTTCTCAAGTTGCATTTAAAGATATCACGTTGGAGGTAGTGTGGAGATTGGAGAGAAATCAGAGATGACAGTGAACCATCCTTTTGCCTGGATGTCTGTACTTTACCATAGAAAGCTGTTCAGGGGAAAACTCTGAAGGCCTTCCACCTTCATATATGATATTGCTTATACAACAGACCAGGGATTATTTTCCACCAGCTGGTTCTGAGATATTGGTATCCTTTAATTATTGTGCTAAAAATGGACATTGATTCAATTTCTACTTGACTGAATGACTTGAGTGGCAGAGTTCCCAAAGGACATGCATTCGTGCTGATAATGATGCTTGGAAGCCCCAGATATATTCTGCTGGTTTGCTTTCTTTACTCTCTGCTATTCTAGGGAGCAAGAAAGGATTGGGCAGTAGAATAGCTATTATTTGTTTATTCATTCAACAACAATTATGACACTACTGTGTGTTAGAAATGGTGGTTGGTGTTGTAAAAGTCCACCCAGAGGCCAGATACTATACTACATGGGAGCATTGTCGGGGGTGGGGGGAAGCACTGGGCTTCAAGTCAGAAGACCTGAGTTCAGGTTATGACTTTGCTGGTAATTATCACTGTGATTTGGAGACAAAGTATATTTGGAGACACTGTGATTTGGAGACAAATTCAGTAATTTGGAAAATTACTAAAATTCCCTTGAACTGGAAAAAAATCTCTGATTCCATGAAAGGTTAGATCTCCATTAGCATGACTAAGGCCTACTGCCTGACCTTTTGAGAACTAGCCAGCAAGCAGAAAAACACGCCTTCACCCTCAGAATTCAACATGCATATCTCTTCTGGGATTCAAGCTGAGAGGATCAAATTAAAATAAGAGACTCCAAAAGAAGTTTTTTATTTTGTTTTATTTTAAGACGGAGTCTCACTCTGTCACCCGGGCTGTAGTGCAGTGGTGCAATCTCGGTTCACTGCAACCTCCACCTCCCAGGTTCAAGTGATTCTCCTGCTTCAGCCTCCTAAGTAGCTGGGACTACAGGCATGCATGCATCACCACACCTGGCTAATTTTTGTATTTTTAGTAAAGACGGGGCCAGGCTGATCTTGAACTCTTGACTTTGTGATCTGCCTGCATCAGCCTCCCAAAGTGCTGAGATTACAGGCATGAGCCACTGTGTCTGCCCAGTAGCTTTTTATTGACTCAGAGGTTGTTCTTCTTGGGACCAGCACAGTACCAAAAAATCCCCAGGAGCCCAGGTACAATCGTACTGCAGGCTGGGGTTCAGAGAAAGGAGGGTCTTACATGTTAAATACAGTGAGCTCCAAGTTTCTCTTCAAAGAATCAGTTATGTCAGTAGGTTCAGCTCTCTTATTCTTTGTTCTCCATTTTAAAGTTTAGCTTATTTGTTCTCTTCGCCCCCTTGCCCCTAGTTTCAGTAAACAACCTCCCTGCCAGTTCTAATCAGTAGTCCACATCTGTTACCCTGGTCACCTGCTCCATCCTGACTCATTCTGGTCACCTGCTCTGACCTGAGTCACCGCTGGTCACCTGCTCTGACCTGATTCACCTTTAGTTACCTGTTCTGTGACCATCCTTCCCACTGAAACTGCTCACTTCACCACTCTGGCTCATACCCCTGCTCTCTTTAAAATAGTCAATTGGAATTAGCTTAGACTGTGTGGTCCAACCCTAGCCAATAAGGGAATGACACAGTGGTAGGGGCTGCCTGCGTCAGGTATAAGAACCCCTTCACCTCCTTCGTTGAGATGTGCTCTAGCCGTTGCTCCATCTGCAAGACGCACCCTCCTATAGAAGTAAAATGCCTTGCTGAGAAAATTTATATTCAAGGGCTACTTCTTTTGTGGCACTAAAAGTTTATTTATGACATAGAGAATAAGCAGGAATTTATCAGCTGGAGGGGCAGGGGAGAAGGACATTTTTGGCCTTTGATAGGCTTGGGACAAAGAAGAACTGCAGCTGAGAGGCTGCCAGCATTGGTGGTAATGAAGGAGAAGTGGGTCCTCACAGGTGACCATATTTTCCCCAGACTGGCTTTGCATATCTGCAGTCTCAAGTTCTCTGAGTTCCAGAATCTTGTATCCAATTGCTTACCTAAAATCTCTATTGGAGTTCTTACTGACACCTCAAGTTCAACAGTTCCGAACTGAATCATGATTTACCTCTATCCACACCCCCAACAGTCTGATTTCTCTCTAGTTCTCCCTCTCCTAGTAAATAGAACCACTGTATTGAATTGTGCAAGTCAAAAACCTAGGATTCCATCCACCGATAACTGTCCTTTCCTCTCTGATTGTTCTTCTCGAGATGGTCTACTTTTCATCTCCATTCCCTGATCTGGTCTGAGCATTTGATCAACTCTCCTCTGGAATACTACAACATCCTTCTTATATCCACAATAGGCATGTGTTCAGTACTTTCTAAAAGCACAGCTAGAAAAACATTCTAAACATGCTAATCTGACAATGCCATTCATCAGATAAAACCTTTAAGTGACTTTTAGTTTTCACAATCTAAAGCACAACACACACACACACACACACACACACACACACACTTCCTGTCTATGTGAAATTTACATTATAAAAGCATTAATTAAATGTACCAATTCATGTAAAATTTCAAGAAGGAGGTGAGAAGAGATGCATGACATATGTACTATCTCCCATCGGCAGGGAGATAAGGGAAGGCTTCCCAGAAGCAGCAAAGTTTGAGCTGAAATCTAAGGGTGAATAACATTTAGTTAAAGAGGTGAGAGAATAGTGAGACAGACTCTTGGGGCAACATGTTCAAAAGGCCCTGAGGCGAGGAGGGAACAGGCTAAAAGAATGCCTGTGTGAATCAGCTCAACAGAGATGTGTGGTTCAAGAAGGTAGAGAGGTGGAAAGACTATGTAGACCATGATAAGCAAATTTGTCTTTATCCAAAGTAATTAAAAGGTACCAAAGGTTGGGGGTTTTTTTGTTTTGAGATAGGAGTTCAGTAAGCCTTTTTTCTCGACACAAGTCACAAAGACCTTACTGATAAAACAGGATGTGATAAGGAAGCCAGCCAAAACCAGCCAGTATCAAAATGGTGATAAAAGCAATGCCTAGTTGTCCTCACGGGTTATTATATACTAATTATAATGCATTAGCATGCTAAAAGAAACTCTCATAAACACCATGACAGTTTACAGATGCCATGACAACTCACACAAGTTACCCTATATGGTCTACAAAGGGGAGGAACCCTCGGTTCTACAAATTCCCTGCCCCTTTCCTGAAAAACTCAAGAATAATTCACCCCTTGTTTAGCATCTGATCAAGAAATAACCATAAAAATAGCTGACTAGCAACACTTGCGGCTGCTCTGCCTGTGAAGTAGCCACCATTTTATTCCTTTATTTTCTTCACAAACTTGACTTCACTTTACTGTTAGCTTGCTCTTGAATGCTCTTCTGCATGAAGTCAAGGACCCATGTGACTTCCCAGGTTGAGCTTCAATTTTGGGGTTCACCCTGTGACATTATAAGACACTTGATTGATAGTTTTTGTTCTTTTAGCACCTTGAATATTTTATCCCATGCTTTCTGGCCTCCACTGTTTCTGATGAAAATCATCTGTTATCTTATTGAGGTTCCCTTGTATATGATAAGCCGTTTTTCTCCTTTCTTGGAGGTGTCTCCCCCTACCTTTTTGTGTAGAGTGGGCTCTGGCTATGTTACCCAGGCTGGTCTCGAACTCCTGGGCTCAAACTATCCTCCTGCCTCTGCCTACACACAGCCCATTTTTCTCTTGCTGCGTTCAAAATTTTCCTTTGAAATTTTCTCTTTTAACGTTTTTATTGTCATGTGTCTGGGTGTGAATTTCTTTGCATTTGTTCTACTTGGAGTGCATTAAACTTCTTGGATTGCAGATTTCTCTGAGCCTCTGTTTATTTTTCTTCATTCTTTTTTCCATCTGTTCTTTAGTCTCATAATCTCTATCAGTCCATCTTCAAGTGTGCTGATTTTTCTGCTAGTTCAAATCTACTGTTGAATGTATCTAGTGAAATTCTAATTTTAGTTATTACACTTTCAAATTTAGAACTCCAATTTTTTGGTTAATTTTTTATAATTATATCACTTTACTGATATTCTCTGTTCAATGACATATTGACATTATACCTTTCTTTGCTTCATTAAGCATGGTTTCTTTAGTTCTTTGAACATACTTGTAATGCCTGCCTTAAACACTTTGTCCATCAAATCTGACATATGGGCCATCCTTGTCAAGGCAATTTCTATTGCCTCATTTACTGCCTATGCATGGGTTACACTTTCCTGTTTCTCTGCATGTCTTTGTATAGACATTTAAGGTAATAGATTACAGCAATTCTAGATATTGAGTGCCCCCTCAACTCCAGGGATTATTTTGTTCCTGTTTGCTTATTTATTTAGTGACTTGCTTAGATAATGTTAGTAAAGTCTATTTTCCTCACAGTGTGAAGCCTCTAATGTTGCTCCTCAGAGGACATACACAGACTTGGACATGAATAGTCACTGTGGGATGACAGTAGTTTCAGCAGGAGTCTCTTTATCCCTCTTTCCTTGATCTCTCTGTTAAGCTACCTGCTTTTGTTAGATGCTGCCTAATTGTCAGATAATTGCTTTTTTTTTTTTTCTGACAGTGCCCTGAGACATAAATTGCTCCACAGTCTGATCCAGTTAGATTTAATCCCCAGAAAAATAGAGGTAGTTTCTAAGCCTAGTTTTTGAGGTTTGTTGTGACTCCAAGAGAGTTCCTCTTAGCTGTCTCTTTCCCTGGTTCTCTCTGGCAAACTAATTGGCCTATGGTTCAGCTTCTTGCTCCCATGGAGTTACCAGTCTTCTCTTAACTCCTTAGTGCCAGAATCTCCATTGTATTTCAGAGAATTTTTAGACTTGAACTTTCCCATATTCTGCTTTAAATAAAGTTGGTTTCTTTGGAAAGAGCATTAGAGCTCTCTGTTCTTAGGGACTGCCTCTTCTCCAGGGCAAAAATCTCTGAGCCACTGCCCTGAAGGTGAGGACAGGGACAGTAGCCTGTTTCTCTTGAATGGACACCCCCTGCTTTACAAACAAGGTAGAAGATGGAAATGGTAGCCTCAGAGCTTGTCTTGCCTCTCCTGGCATGAAACCTCTACCCTAAAAGTAAACTGGAACAAGGACTACTGGGACCCCAGTACTCTTAACCTCCCATGACTAAGACAGAGCCTCCACCTGTGAGTGGGAGTTGGGTGGAGGAAGGGAGCCCCTTACCTCTCGGCCACATTCACCAGGAATTTAGCTCTGCAATTTAGAGGTGGGGGGATGAAAAATGCTAGTGGCCTGCCCCCTCCTCGAGTGCTAGTATATCCCTTGACTAGGAGTAGAGGGGGAGAGGAGTCCCATTTTCATGGTGATATTTGACCAGATTGGAGCTTCTGTCATCAGATTGAGATGGGAAGGGAGGAGGGTGAGGGTGGGCTGTGCCAAAGACTCCTATTGTTCCTGCCAAGATCTAGTAGATTTTCTTTCTTTCTTTCTTTCTTTTTTTTTATAGAGATGGGGTGATCCACCTGCCTTGGCCTCCCAAAGTGCTGGGATTACAGGCTTAAGCCACCACGCCTGGCCTAGATTTTTTTAAATAAATGTTTCTTAATCTGCTATATGCTCTTAGGACAATTTAGAGGGATTTATAAATGATTGGGTTTTTTAAAAATATAATGTTCAGTAGTTACAGCTAACTCTGGGGAGTGGGTCCCTAGAGCTCCTCACGCTGCTGTTCCACAAGTGGAACTTCTAAGAGGCTTAAGGAGGGGATTTAATGACCAAAAGATCTTTCTGACTGTTGGGTGAAGAATGGATCAAAGGGAAATCACAGTATAAGCAGAAACACCAGTTAGAGGATAAATGGAGTTGTCCAAAACAGAGACAAAAGTAGTGACTAAAGAGGTGGTGTGAAAATGGTGAAATAACCACCACATCTTTTGTTTATCATTGTAATTCTAGCACCCAGCACATGGTAGGTACTTAATAAATATTTGTTAAAAGAAAGAGTGACTGCTGCCTACCTTAGAATTAAAGCTTCACATTATCAAGCTTCTCATCATTGACTTCTCTTTTGCTCTGATGCTGGATTATGGCAAGACTTGTTTTGGGGAAAGGGCTGAAAAATTATAGTAGAAATTCTAGTATATGAGAAAGCCTTTGAGTAGGGTGAGATGAGTCACCTCATCTGAGCCAGGAAAGCTTTTCAGAAGATAAAACATTTGGCCAGGCACAGTGGCTCATGCCTGTAATCCCAGCACTTTGGGAGGCCAAGGCAAGCGGATCACAAAGTCAGGAATTCAAGATCAGCTTGACCACCATAGTTAAATCCTGTCTCTACTAAAACACAAAAATTAGCCAGGCGTGGTGGCAGGCGCCTGTAACCCCAGCTACTCAGGAAACTGAGGCAGGAGAATCGCTTGAACCAAGGAGGCAGAGGTTGCAGTGAGCTGAGACTGTGCCACTGTACTCCAGCCTGGGTGACAGAGCAGGACTTCGTCTCAAAATAAACAATCAAACAAAAAACATTTGATCAGGCCCTGAAGTGTGACACTGGTGATACTGTAGCGGAAAAGAAGGGAAATCTCAAACTCTGCTGTGTTTTCTTAGACAAAAGCAACATTTTAATTAGCAGAAAATCTCTGGAATATTTGTTACACTTAGAATTCCAGTAAATTTATCTTTTTCCTTTCCTTAGTGTCCTTAAATGTAAATTAAGAAGGTTAAATTAGCTGATCTGTACAGATTCAGCCAACCCTAACATTCTAAGAGTCTATGCATCCATGAATAAAAGTATGCAATGAATAAATTATGAAAGGAACAAAATGATCTTCCTACTAAATACTAAACTTAAATCAAGACAATGCATTTAATTTGGATTATGTGTTGTTCCCTTTTTCCCCTTGAATTTCACACACATGAAATTATAGTCTGGAAGAGAACAGATAAAACATAGTTTTACTGAGCAAATAAAAACTATTTTAGTAATTGGCAAAGATTAAAACATTTCAGCAACTTTTTTTTTTTTTTTGAGACAGTCTTGCTCTGTCACCCAGGCTGGAGTGCAATGGCACCATCTTCACTCATTGCAACCTCCACTTCCTGGGTTCAAGGATTCTCCTGCCTCAGCCTCCCAAATAGCTGGGATTACAGGAATGCTTCACCATACCTGGCTAATTTTTTGTATTTTTAGTAGAGGCAGAGTTTCACCATGTTGGCCAGGCTGGTCTCGAACTCCTGACCTCCTGATCCACCTGGCTTGGCCTCCCAAAGTGTTGGGATTACAGGCATGAGCCACAGCGCCCAGTCAATTTCAGCAACATCTAAATAAATAAACACAAACCCAATCTAGTACCTTCTTCCTGTACTTATTTGTTTCAAATAATAATTTCCATTTTCAAATGCTTTAAAAATTTTTGGAGGTCAATGGATTATTTGAAACTCATTAAATATATGAGCATTCCCTGAAACACACATCAAAAAATACATATACCCTCAGGTATCCATGCAACTTGAAGTGGTTTCTCAAACCTTAACAGCCCTGGGTTCCAGAGTAAGTTTATATTGTAATTTACAATTTACAAAGGGCATTTTGTATCTTGCTTAACATACATCTCTGTAAGTAAAGCAATATTAACTTCATCTTACATATGAAGAAATTGGAACTTAGAAGAGTTTATCATTCAACTTTTTCTAGGAAGGGAAGAGAAAACACTGAGGCTGCTTTTTCCCAGAGTATTGATAGCCTCCCATGGCAAGAGGGAAGGAAATCAAAGCTAATGACCTGTCCAAAATAGAATCTCTAAGGAGGGGCCCCTTCACTCCAATGAAGATAGGGTACCAAAGGTTTATACCTCTTCCCTACTCCAAGGGCTACAAGAAAATTACCTTGTTGCTGAGCCTAAGAGAGGGAAAAGGACTGAAAAGTGTTGACAAGTTAGTCATCACTCAAATTTGCAGCCTACAGATACTGAATTTGATTAGTCAAAAAAATTGGCAATTTCTGAATTTATTTAAAAATTGTTCTAAAATGTTAATGCCTTTGAACACCAAATAATCAAATATATATCCTCTCTAGAGGAAAACACCTTTATCCTAGACCAGAAAAAAATCCAACATATCATTTTTCAAATAAATGAGCAGCACACAGTCAAAAATAATCAAGCACACAAGCAAGACACCATGAGAAAGAACCTTTAGAAACCACAGAACAAATAGACAATATACCAGATTTTCACATATTTCTGACATTGGAATGATGACATTTAGGCTATAGAACAATATACTTAAAACAAGTATGCCTATTTTTTTTAATAGCCAGGAAAGGAGGTGAGGAGGGGTGTGTGTGTGTGTGTGTGTGTGTGTGTGTGTGTGTGTGTTTTAATACTCAGAGAGAGAAAGCTTACTTCTGATTGGAGAAAACGAATAACGGATAAAGTAACCTAACAAATTTGAAAAAGAACCAAAATGCATGTCTATAAATACAAATTACAATAATCAAAATTAAATACTCAATAACATTAAACATCACTGAAGACAGAATAAGTAAACTAAATGTAGTTTAGAAAAAATTATCCAAAATATTACAAGAGATAAAAATATGGAAACTATGAGTATTCAGAGACATGAAGTATAGAACAAGGTCTGATGTATGCTCCATTGAAGCTCTGCAAGGAGAAGGAGACAGAATAGCTGTTAGTCTTCTTAGGACTCTTTGTTTTTTATTAAAATAGTACTATAAACCCTATATGCCCATCACCCAGATGTCACAATTAACAAGATTCTGCCACATTTGTTTGTTTTCTTTCTTTGTTAAATATGTTAAAATATGTTAAAGTAATTCCCAGAGGTCATATTGTTTTGCTTTTATAGGCAATATTTGAATATTGAATTGCTAGGAATTTTCTAAAATGAATAAAAGGTACCACCCACAGATTCAAAAACCACAACCATTCACAAGCAGGATAAGCAAAAATAAACCCTTATCTGGACACTGTACAGAAACTGTACAGAATATCAAGACAAAGAGAAAGTCTAAAAAGCAGCCGTGGGTTTACATAACTTGCTCAAGGCCATGTAGCTAATAAATGACGGAGTCAAGCCTCCTCTCAGGGTCAATTTATTTCTAAATTCAGCATCTTCCCTTAATAGTACACTAAACCTCTATACTAAACTCATTGCTTGGGTATCATGCAGAGCATTGATATATTTACATTAATAAATATATCTCTCGATATATGTCTTCTTTTACAGTAATTTCTTCTAACCTATTTTTAGTTTACTTACTCTGTCTTCAGTTATATTTAATATGTTATATTTACATTCTCCTTCAGAATTGGGACCAGAAAGAACTAACATTCCGTCGTTTACTAATGGGTTTTTACCTAAGGATTAAGAGTAGACAGAGCCCTTACAGCTCAATGACTTTAAGTCTTAATTTTATAGATGAGAAAACTGGGTCCTAAGTGAACAGACTTGGCTGAAGATAACAGCTAACATATCATTGCCCAGACATACAGGAAGCTTATGCTTGCGATGGAAACTGCTAATCATGTCCAAAATTTCTAGAAAGAGCTAGCTACATGGAAGGAATTTTTATTTTTAAGTTAGAAAAAAATATTTCATCTGATCTGAAAAAGATGGGCTATGCCAATATTTCTTTAATTTCCTAATGAGAGAAATAAATTGGATATCCTTAAAACAAGCAGTTGTAGAAGTAAATGGATGCCTTCACCCTGGTAAGGTTGGGGGCAATCAAAGAACTGGTGGAGTGAAAGCCACTGATAGTTGAGAATTAAAGGAACGGGAAGAGAAGACAAACTGACATTTAATTCTTGCCTAGAACAGATACTGTTGGAAAATGTGAGCTGTACAGAACATTTTAATCAGATTTTGTAACTTTGTATGTAAGATCAGGATTCAGTGATTGATGAGTTGAAGATTCAATAAAAATTACCAACATTTTAAAAATAAATTCTTTTTAATTTTTAGAAGTTATACATGTTTATTTTGGAATTTTAGAAAATACTGAAGAATAATAAAAATTTAAAAAGATACATAAGAAATATTATTTAAAGTGCAATAAGGTTGGGCACAGTGGCTCATGCCTGTAATTCCAGCACTTTGGGAGGCCAAGGCAGGTGGATCACCTGAGGTCAGGAGTTCAAGACCAGTCTGGCCAACAGGGTGAAACCCTGTCTCTACTAAAAATACAAAAAAATTAGCCAGGTGTGGTGGCACATACCTATAATCCCAGCTACTTCGGAGACTGAGGCAGGAGAATCACTTGAATTCAGGAGGTGGAGGTTGCGGTGAGCTGAGATCGTCCCATTGCACTTAGCCTGGGCAAAAAGAGCAAAACTCCATCTCAAAAAATGAATAAATAAATAACAAAAATTAAAAAATAAAATGCAATAAAATCAAAATCATCAATAACTCAGTAACTAAAAGTTATATCAGTAACTAATGATACATTGCTAATGTATCATTGTTTTCTTCTCATTTTTCTTCTATGCAACATAAATGTTTTTATTATCACTGTCATAAACAACCTCACTCATAAATCTTGACCATAATTTTGTTTATTTCCTTAAATAAACTCCTAGAAGTGAGGTTATAAAGGTAAGAGCTTTGTACAGTTCATGATATATTACCAAACTGACTTTCAGAATGGTTGAAATTACATTTCCAAGAACTTTATTCAAACTGGAGTCCAACATTAGAGGATTTGTTTGTTCAGCTGTGGTAAAGTATATGATGAACTATTATGTAGCCATTGAAAATCATACATTATAGAATTTGAATTCTATGTAATGATGCAGAAAATGCTTACACTGTAACATTAGGTTAAAAAGTAGGATACAAAACATTATACCCAACACGATCCCAATTTTGTTCAAAAAAATGCATGTACATCTAGAAAACACACATAAGTATGTATGTAAAAGAAATTGAAAGGCAAAACACCAGAGTATTAATAATGGTCAGCAGGGAACACAGAGTTCTTGTAAAACTGCAGAGTTGTTAAGAGATTAGGCTTCCAGTCAAACAGAGCTGTGTTTGAATCCTGGACTGCCTCTTGCAAGCTCAGGTTTACAACCTTGGGCTGCTTCCATAACTTCTCTAGGACTCACTTACCTCCTCTAAAAAATATGAAAAATGTAAAAAATGAAACTACTTCAAAGGTTCACAGTAAGGATTAAAATAATGGAATGAATCTAGGACTGCTGAGATACAGCAATCAATAAATGATTGTTATTTTTGTCTTTTGGATAGCATGATTATAGGGGCCTTTATTGTCTTTGGTATACTTCTTTTTAATTAAAAAAAATTTTTTTTGAGAGAGAGTCTCACTCTATCACCCAGACTGAAAGTGTGGTAGTGTGATCTCGGCTCACTGCAGCCTCCGCTGCCCGGGTTCAGGCAATTCTTGTGCTTCCGCCTTAGTAGCTGGGATTACAGGTGTATGCCACCATGCCCTGCTAATTTTTTTTTTATTTATTAGTAGAGTCAGGGTGTCGCCATGTTGTCTAGGCTGGCCGGGAACTCCTGGCCTCAAGGAGTGATCTGCCCACCTCGGGCAGACAGATGAGGCTTTATTGTTTTTTCATATCCTCTGCAGACAATTCACTCCCAATTGTTGCACCAGACTAGGCACTTCTACTGCTTTGCCCTTGGCATAGCACTGCATAGCTCCTGGCAGGTAGTAAGCACTCCATACCTGTAAACTATTATTATTTCACTACAGGTCTTTTAAAACTTGAGAGGTTCCTAGGATTTTGCTTTTTTTTTTTTTTTTTTTTTTTTTGCAGAGAGAGAAACAATAACATGGATATATGACTTCATTTCCCAATAAAGAAGTAGTATTATCAGGCTGGGTGAGGTGGCTCATGCCTGTAATCCCAGCACTTTGGGAAGCCAAGGTGGGTGGATCACCTGAGGTCATGAGTTCCAGACCAGCCTGGCCAACATGGTAAAACCTCTTCCCTACTAAAAATACAAAAATTAGCTTGGTGTGGTGGCGGGCACCTGTAATCCCAGCTACTCAGGAGGCTGAAGCAGGAGAATCACTTGAACCCAAGAGGCGGAGGTTGCGGTGAGCCGAGGTCATAACACCGCACTTTGGTCTGGGCGACAGAGTGAGACTCTGCCTCAAAAAAAAAAAAAGGGATTATTTTGCTTGTTCATTACTTCTAACTAAAGAATAAGACAATGATGATTACTGTTAATAATTTCGTTGTTCCCGTGTCAAGCATGCCAGATACACCATTGTAACCTTGCCAGGTGCTCTTCCTCATTTAATAATCATGATGCAATGTCACAGATGAGGAGTTCAGAGAACTTCTGTAACTTGCACAAGGTCCCACAGCTGGGATTTGCTGACCTGGGTTATCAATCCCACATTTGTCTCACTCCTGATCCCAAGATTGTAACTAGTGTGTCAGGATGTTTGAGTCGCTGACAACTCAAAGCAAAGTGAGGAATAAAGGGTTTTTAAGCTTCAGGTTCATTTTGAAAATAGAGCCTTGCTTCAAGGAAGTTCACTACATTTGCCAAGAACTGTGGTTTTTAGATTGTCAAGTATCTGTACCAATACTCTCCTAAGCAATTACCCAGGGTCCTGAAGGAGTATATGCACCTTCCTATGGGAAGCAATTTACTTTCCTTTCTTAGGACAGAACCAAGAGCATTTTCTCATGTCACATAATAGAAATTTAATTTTTTTCTAAATAATATTAAAATAATAAAGAGGGTTTAATTTTGGAGTTGAGACAAGCATGTAATAATGAGCCAAATGGGCTTTCTCAATAGGTTAATACCTGAAGGCACTGGTGCTCACTCTGTATTACATGTGCCTTGACATTTACTTCCTAGAGAGGCACCAGCATTTACAGTGCTTTTAAATGCAAGACTGCTCTCAAGCCACAACTTTTAATTCTGCTGTGACATTATCCTTTCCTTTTCCCTGAAGTCATGAATGAGTTGTGCTTGGCAACACATGAAGAAAATTGCTGATATCAGGAAAAGGACTGGTAATAGAATCAGAACTTAAATGCTGGAAGTGTTGGGATCAGGTTACTATAGTCTGTCCTTTGGCAAAATTTCAACTAGAACTTTCAGCAGAAAAGTCTCACTATGGAAGCCCTTAAATTTCCAGGAAGACACTTGTGTCGGCAGATAGAGGGGCTAGAGGAAGAAATGACAAGAATTCAGACTTAAATATTCATTGAGGGTATGTTATATGTCCTGAAGCCTCTTACATGTGCTTTGACATTACTTCCTAGAGAGGCGCCAACATTTACAGTGTTTTTAAATGCAAGACTGCTCTCAGGCCACAATTTTTTCTCAAGCCTGAAAGGTCTCATACTTTTACCTTCACAGCAATCTTATGAGAGTTCTGTTTGTCCCTATTTTATAGATTGGAAAAGTGCCTTTTTTTTTTTTTTTTGACAGTGTCTTACTCTGTCACCTAGGCTGGCGTGCAATGGCATGATCATAGCTCACTGCAGCCTCAACCTCCTGGACTCAAGCAACTATCCTCCCACCTCAGCCTCCTGAGCAGCTGAGACTTCTGGCATGCACCATCATATTGGCTAATTTTTAAGTTTTTGTATAGATGAAGTCCCACTATGTTACCAAGGCTGGTCTTGAACTGGACTCAAGCAATCCTCCTGCCTCAAACTCCTAGAGTGCTAAGATTGCAGGCATGAGCCACTCACTGTACCTGGTGAAAAACTGCTTTTAGCAGAGGCTGAGGGACTTGCCCAAGGTCTCACAGCTAGCAGGTGGTAAAATGGGTATGTTAGCTCAATTGTCTCAAGTCTAGGGCTTTTTCCGTCATGCTACAACTGCCTCTCCAAACTATGGCCACTTCCATGCCCAACATAGCATTATCAAGTTATGAAAAAAAATCGCATGGACTCTGGCATCAGATAGCTTGAGTCACCTGAATGACTATGTAAAGCTAAGCTTGCTACTTAATAGCTATTGGACAGTAAACAAATTATCTCTTGGAGCAGTGACAGTGGGAATAATGCTTACCAAATAATCAATTTCTTCTACATTTCATCACCCTTTGATTATGTGAGGATATGTGAATAGTAGTAACTAGTAAAATGCAACCAAAAGTGGTATGTGTCATTTGTAGACTGAAGCAGTAAAAATTCCATGGGTAATTATCCAACCTTCTCTTCTTCCGGAAAGGGTTGGAAGACTTCAAGTTACATAGGGTGCACCTAAAATATCTTAGAAAGCCAGCCACGGTGGCTCATGCCTGTAATCCCAGCCCTTTGGGAGACCGAGGCAGGTGGATCACCTCAGGTCAGGAGTTCAAGACCAGCCTGGCCAACATGGCAAACCCCTGTCTCTACTAAAAATATAAAAATTAGCAGGACGTGGTGGCATGTGCCTGTAATCCCAGCTACTCGGGAGGCTGAGGGAGGAAATCACTTGAACCCCGGGAGGTGGAGATTGCAGTGAACCAAGATCGTGCCGCTGTACTCCAGCCTGGGTGACAGAGTGAGATTCCATCTGAAAAAAAAAAATATCTTAGAGTCTTCATAAGCCTGGGCACCTGAACGATTGTGTAAAGCAGACACTATTATTGCCAACTCTCTTTCTGGACGAACTGCTGTGTCATACATATTGCGATGGAGAAATAAACCTTTCTCCTATTAAACCACCTAGATTTGAAAGTTAATTTGTTATAGCAGCTCAATACAGTCTATCAAGATTATCTTTTATACCTTATTTTACTAATCTCTAAAATAGTAACAATATTTTTTACTTAATAGACTTACTATAAAGATGAAGCAAGACTTTGATATATTATACCTGAATACATTATCAAACTACCAAGAGGCAAGAAAAAAGTTGAATATATAGCAATCTTGGTGACTTGTTATCTCTCTGTGTTTTTCCTAAAAGTATAGAAAACTGGACTACGTGATCTTTAAAGATTCTGTGCCAGCAACTGCAATGTTCTGCTACTTCTCACCTCTAAATTTCTCTTTGACCTCAGACTTTGGCCATTCCTGTGTTCAATACAGATTTATCAGTGATGATTCTGCGTCAAACACTGTCCCCTAGAAGAGACAATCTAGGCTGGGCTCATGCCTGTAATCCCAACACTTTGGGAGGCCAAGGCTGGTGGATCACTTGAGGTCAGCCATTCAAGACCAACTTGGTCAACATGGTGAAATCTTGTCTCTACTAAATATTTTTTTAAAAAAAATTAGCTGGGCATGGTGGCATATACCTGTAATCCTAACTACTTGGGAGTCTGAGACAGGAGAATCACTTGAACTGGTGAGGCAGAGGTCGCAGTGAGCTGAGATCATGCCATTGCATTCTAGCCTGGGAAACAGACCAAGACTTCATCTCAAAAATAATAATCATAATAAAATTTAAAAAATAAGGGACAGTCTGAATTTCCACTGAATTTAAACTGAAGACAGGGTACACATTTTCTGGGAATGGAAAGAAGGTGGCCTGGAGAACCTTAGCATAGTTTCTCTTTCCTACTTTTGAGGAAGTCGTAAATGAAACTCTCCAGGAAGGAGCCTAGGGAAGCTGGTGACAGTCATGAGCAGGCCCTTCGGGAAGGGAACAGCATGTCATTTTTGCTTTAGTACTCTTTTAAAATGTCTTTCTACATCCCTGCAACTAGCTGAGAGGGAGTAAGAGAGCAAAGCTGTCAGACCAGCAGTATCTTAATTATGGAGATTAGAAATATTTTATGCAATTGACACAGCCTCTTCTAAATTTCATAGTACTAAGGAAAACGCCTCTGTCTAGCACCAATGGAAAAGGAAGAAAGGAGATCTATGATAAAGAATGGGTAGATTTTGACAGTTTGTCCAATAAAATAATAATAGGGGAAAGAAACTTCAAAAACCAAACTAATACTATACTTTTCATTGCCTTACATAAATCTCTTAACAGGACTTGAGGTAAGCTGGGAATGACTGCAGCTAAGCTTCAAATTGCTAGTTCAGCAATTTGTACAGACCTTGTAGCCCACCCCGCCTCCCCATTCCTCCACATTGCTCTGTAGCACCACACTAGGAGGCAAACTATGGGAGCACTTGGGAAGTGAGTTGGTGGTCAAGTCAGGCTTAATTTCCAGGGAGTCTATGTCCTTTGCTCAGTGAGAGTAATATCAGTTAGTATCCCTGAAGTGGTACCTTCGTATTCTCAAAAAGTTCAATTACTTCCCAAGGCCTAGTAATTTCCTGCCAGGCACAGGAGCATCTGGTTTTACAAGAATTGAGTCCCACTGAAAGCATTCTGAAGACTGAAGGCTTTGGGAAAAAATATGGAAGACTCCTGTCAATCATACTTAGGCACCATTTTTCTGAATTGAGTAGGGGAGTTGATGAGTAGGGGCATAGCTCTAGCACCTACTGTTTTTATTATTTAATCTTTCCTCCCTCTAGTCCTCCCCGTAAGATACCATCATAGTGATCACTTTAAAGCAAAAAGCTCACTGTATTACTACTTTACTCAAAACCTTCTGGTTCCTCTTATCTGTGGGAGGTACAAATTCCAAGGCCTATGAATGCCAGAGGGTAATGTAAATAGGAGAAACTGGCCCCTGTCAGAAGATACTTTAGAGTGTTTGAAACTGTGACAAACAGAAGAGCTCATGCCACGATCTCCCAACCGACATGTTCTTCTCACAGTATGACATTGATATTCCTCAAGGATAGGGTTTGGGGAACACTTATATTCCCTTTCCTTGAATCTGAATGGGCCTGTGACTATAGCAAAGTGATGCTATGTGCTACCTGAGGCCAGGTTATAAAAGGTAATGCAGTGTTAGCCTGGTCCTCTAAAGATGCTCACCCTGGCCTGGTGCGGTGGCTCACACCTGTAATCCCAGAACTTTGGGAGGCCAAGGCAGGCAGATCACCTGAGATCAGGAGTTCAAGACCAGGTTGGCCAACATGGTGAAACTCTGTCTCTACTAAAAATACAAAAATTAGCCAGGCCTGGTGGCAGGTGCTTGTAATTCCAGCTACTCGGGAGGCTGAGGCAGGAGAACTGCTTGAACCCAGGAGGCAGAGGTTGCAGTGAGCCCAGATCACAACACTGCCCTCCAGCCTGGGTGGCAGAGTGTGACTCTGTCTCAAATAATAATAATCATCATCATACTTTTTAAAAAAAGATGCTCACGCTTAGAACTCAGCTACCAAGCTGTGAGGAAACCCAGGTCACATGGCAAGGCTCCAAGTAGGTATTCTGGCTGACAGCCAACAGCCAGTATTAACCTCTAGGAATAAGGAAACTTCAAGGTAACTCCTGCCTCATCCACTATCTAAATGCAACCACATGACAACGCTCAAGTGAGAAGTGCCTAGCTGGGTCTACTCTGGTCCCCCAACTGTGAGAGCTGATGATTGTTATTGCTTTAAGTCATCAAGTTTCAGTTTGGATTGTGATACAATAGATAACTGGAACATCCAGTAGATCTTATTGATTTCTAAGGCTGCACCTTTGCTTAAGTCATTTTACACCTGAGAGTTCTCTTTTCTCCCCCTCATCTTCACTTATCCAAAGCTACATGTTGTTCAAAAAACAACTGAAACACCATTTCCTTTATGAAGCTTTTCCTAATCATGGCATTTGTGACCTGTTCTTTCCTTATACTCTGGACACTGTATATGTTCTTCATGATTAACAGGTCATTCAGGAGAACCCTCTCCCCTGTTCTTAATAAAATACAATATTTTATTTTATTAAAATATTTAAATATAGTTTTTTAAAAGTACATGCTTTTGTCAAAACTACAAAAAAATTCGGAAGTTATAATTCAGAACATGTCTCTCTTCTGTCTTGTTCTATCTCACCATGATTTATCCCCACCTCCTCTCCAAAGGTAACTATTGTTAACAGATTGGTATATATTCCTCACAACCTCATCTATACAAACATGCACACATGTGCTCGTGCACACACAATTTACATCACACACACACAACTAACATGAATGGGATTTCCATCATAATCCTGTTTTGTAAACTACTGCTTTTAGTTGATGGCATATTTTAGTTATGCATGGCCCATGTCATTAAATACAGGTTGCTCATACTTTTTTTTTTTTTTTTTGAGATGGAGTCTTGCTCTGTCTCCAGGCTGGAGCGCAGTGGCGCAGTCTCAGCTCATTGCAACCTTCAACTCCCAGGTTCAAGTGATTCTTTTGCCCTCAGCCTCCCGAGTAGCTGGGATTACAGGCGCGTGCCAAACGCCTGGCTAATTTTTGTATTTTTAATAGAGGCAGGGTTTCACCATGTTGGCCAGGGTGGTCTTGATTTCTTGACCTCATGATCCACCCACCTCGGCCTCCCAAAGTGCTCATATTTTTTAACAGTTGTACAGTGCTTCCTATTTTTTAAGCAATTACTTAACCAATCTTCTGTTTGTGGAAATTTAGATTTTTCTCAATTTTTCCTTATTGAAAACAAGACTGTATTTCTGTTGGATATTCTAAGGGGAAGAATTGCTGGATTAAAAGAATACGCCTTTGCATTTTTATACAAATTCATAAAGAGGGTAACTATTTATATCACCATTAATCGTGTATAGAGTACTATGACCTTTTCTCACACTGGTTATTATTAAAAGCTTTTAAATCTTTGCCAATATTCTAGGTGAGGAATGATGTCTCCTAATTTTTAAGTTTACAGTTTTATTATTAGTGAGGTGGAGCAACATTTCACATTTTATTAGTTCTTATATTTCTTTCACTGTGGATTTTGTCTGTTATGTCCTTTACTCATTTTTTTGTGGAGTGGGTTTTGTTTTGTTTTAAATAGAAGCTTCTTGTGTATTATGTAAACTTTTATATAGACTTTACCAGTATTATCTCTTTGTCATTTGTATTTATTTTGTAGTACTTTTTGCATGTAGTTTTAAAATGTTTATGTGGTTAATCCTATCTGTCTTTTACTAAAGTATTAGGCTAATGTTATCCAAAGAAAAGCCTTCTATACTTCCAATATTAGAAAAATAAACTTTTTTTTTTTTGAGACAAAGTTTGGCTGTATCACCCAGGCTGGACTGCAGTGGTGCCATCTTGGCTCACTGCAACCTCTACCTCCCAGGCTCAAGTCATCTTCCCATCTCAGCCTCCTGAGTTGTTGGAACTACAGGCATACAACATGATGCCTGGCTAATTTTTGTATATTTTGTAGAGACAGGGTTTTGCCATGTTGCCTAGGATGGTCTTGAACTTGTGAGGTCAAGCGATCTGCCTGCCTCAGTCTCTCAAAGTGCTGGGATTACAGGTATGAGCCACTGTGCCCAGCCAGAAAAACAAACCTGTTTTACACCAGAAGATTTACAGAAAAAAAAAGCATATTTTTAAAAGTAGTAATCTGATATTTAAAATAAGCTTTCCTTTGAGACATTCTAGGCATTTATAAATCTAAATTCCTAGGGATTCATTGACAAAATTCATTTATTCATTGAATAAATATTTATGAAACATTCCTGGATACCGAAAACTGTTTTCTAGGCATTTGGTACACAGTGGGAACTTGTCTAGTGGAGGTAAGAAAGGGTAAACAGGAAAAAGAAAAATGTAGCAGCATTTTTTAAATTAAAAAAAAAAACAATCTTTGTGGACCTCCTTTAAGCTTATATAGCATGTGGACTTTTCCCTTTCATTAAATTTAAACTATACTCTGTTCTTGGTTTAAATATCTTTCCACACCTTAAGAATGATCTAAAGGCAAGGAGTGTACTTTGTCTTTGAATCTCAGGGACCTAGGTAGGTATTTGGTTCATTATAATGGCTCAAGAAATGTAGTTAACTAAATAGATTTCCCTACTTTACAAATGTCTTCTTTCCTTCTCAAATTAATACTCATAACCCTGCTTCTATTTCATCCTCTTCCTCATCCCACTATCCCAAAATAAAAAACCAACACTAATTTTATGTTGGAAACAGCTCACATCCCTGAGGACTGATGCTTGAGCACAGGCTACTTAATCAAAATCAAACATGCTTAGCTCATAGAAAGCAGTCAATACAAAAATTATTAAATGAACTGAATGATTACAATTTTTTTTAAAAAGTCATTCGGAAAAGTAGTAGAGAGAAGCTACACCCCTCTAAACACAAGTTCTAGAAAGCATTTAAAGAGAATTCATACATTGTTTGATCTTGCAACAAAAATCCAAGTGAAACCACAAATAAAAGCCAGAGGTATTAATTAACACTGGAGGAACATCAACTTACAAGTGTGAGCAGAAACAAAGTTGCAGAGCTAAGGACTTAAGAATTGCCAGTCTTGCTGAATACAATGTTGTCTTTTTCTATTGAATGCCTGAGTTCTTTTCAGGTAAAGTGGATTTCTAACTTCTGGTTTAACTGGGAAGCTGAGATACATTTCTAACTTCTCAAATACAGACCTGCTCTCCGCCTCTCCCGCAATGAATGAACAGTCACATTGGTTACAATTAGTTTTTGCTTTTGGAGCATCTCCCAGGGGTGATATGCGAATGCTCAGGAGGAAGAGGTTGTGAGGCAAATCTGGAAGCTAGGGCTCTGCTGAAGCAAATACGCTCTTGTGGGATGTGGCTGTGAGCACAGTATGTGCTAAAATGTAAATAACACAGCCAAAGCACCAAATGCCATAGTTTTTAAATTAAGAGGACTATTCTGGGCAGTTATAGACGTATACATGTAGAGATGCATTTATATTTCTGTTACCGCAAAACCTGAAATCATGTGAACAATGAGTCGGGCTTTATTAAAATCACTGGAAAGACGATTAATTCAGTGTTTTCCCCTCAGTGAGTGACCAGCACCAAGCCCCTCCATCTGAAGCTGAACCCTTGGAATTCACATGGCCAATTATGCAATACTAGACCATTGGGAAGCATTTCTGGCTGGCTCAGCTGGTGATCCGATTTTACCCTGCAGCACCAAGATTGATAGACCTTATAATTTTATCCTGGTTAGTGCAGATGCTGTTTTTACATAAGTTTTATAAAACCTCCCCTTTTTCCCAAAAGATAAAGAACAACCTAAGCCCCTTCGAAGGGGCTTGCCCTGATGACATCTCACGATGGTGAGATGAGTACCCTGATCACTGGCTCAAGAAAAAAAAATCCCTTTTGTGATTTCTGAGTTTGCTGTGTTTTCATTTCACTGAATGCTGTGTGTACTTGTTTATGAGAAGGAGTGAAAAGGAATAGTAATTTGCCACTCTCTCCTTTTACAAGGCTTTTTTTTCAGCCTGAGGGGGGATGGGAAAGAAACTCATTCTTAGAAGGTACAGGATATCAATGCAAGAGCTGTTAGTTTCCCTGAGGCTAATGACGAGGTATAATTTTGAAATGTCACATTCATATGCATATATGGTACATACATACATAATTAGTGTGTTTACAAAGCACCTTGCAGAATCTTAGAACTCTTAGTTCTATTAACCCTCAAAGGGAAAACCAGAGTTCAGATCAGTCAAGCACAATGGACTATGGTTGCTTTCAGTTATATTCACATTATCTATGTCTAGGAAAGAGATCTCCAAAAAAGTAAAATATATTTTACGAAGCACTGCCACACTCTGTTACACATTTATCTGCTTCTACAGTTCCAATTACAGAATAAGCACTAGCTACTACATGGAACAACAGCACTAGCCAAAAAGACTTTTCTAATCTGAGAGAAATGCTCCCATATTGACTCTGCTAAGAGAAACAACTCCCCTTTCCTTGACTATAAAGGAGGAAGACAGATGGCTTCTTGTTTAGGACTGTAATTTTACTTTCAGCCTCCTCCCTGAGTTAAAAACAAGATGTACTTTTCTGGCTTTGAGGGAAAATCTCAAGGGAATGTTTTTTATTCCTGGCTGCACTGAATAATTCAACAAACATTTGAGAGAGCTGAGGGAGATACAAAAGAGAAAATGCTTTTCCTTGTCCTCAGGGAGTTTACAATCTAATTCTGGAGTTTACAACCAGAATTGGGACTAGAACCACTAGAGTTTTATGTTTTCACTTGCATTTATTGGTCTAATGGTTGCCAGAAACATCCAGGATTCGCCAGCTCTGTGGTATGGTGGACCCTCTGATCAAATTGAAAGGAAACTAGGAAGAATGCAGAATTCAAGACCTCAAGCAGCTGAGTACTTGCTGACCTAGCAGCACATTTTTATGTTATTTAATCTTGACCACAAGACTTTGCAGTCATACCTGCTACCAGCATTTCACAGCAGACGACAATGAGATTTGGAGAAGTAACGCGTCCACAGTCACAAACTCAGGAAATGGCACAGGAAAACACCAATTAGGAATTCTTCTCTGGCCCTTTCTGTTGCTGTCCCCTTACAGGCTCCCATTCCAAATTTCCTTTGCTTAAATTTCCTTTCAATGTATGTAAAGTCAACTTAATTCGGTGTTCTTTTCTTCCCTTTAAAGTACTCTTTAAAACTTGATGTCTCATATTTGGTGAATCAGTCCTTTTGGAAGTCTCACCACTCCCTGGCATCTTTGCAAATCAACTTATTTCCTTTTCTGAGTCTGTCTTTTGAGACATTCTTTGACAAGATGAAATGAGATGTGAAGGTTATAACGTTGCCCTGACAAGGTGGTTCTCTTAACATTAATCATTATCGTTAGTTTTATTTCTTTCACTTTTTTTTTTTTTTTTGAGACAGGGTCTCGCTCTGTCGCTCAGGCTGGAGAGAAATGGCACAATCTCGGCTCACTGCAACCTCCACCTTCTGGGTTCAAGTGCTTCTCTTGCCTTAGCCTCCTGAGTAGCTGGGATTACAGGCGCCCGCCACCACTCCTGGCTAATTTTTGTATTTTTAGTAGAGTCAGGGTTTCGCCATGTTGGCCAGGCTGGTCTTAAAACTCCTGACGTCAAGTGATCCACCTGCCTCGGCCTCCCAAAGTACTAGGATTACAGGCATGAGCCAACGCGTCCGGCCATTTCTTTCACTTTTCAACTGTTTTCACCTCACACTGTATTTCCTAACGACTCTTTTGGAGTCGCAAATTTCTTGAAGGTAATAACCATGTCTACTCTAAGTTGTTACTACTTCCTTGAGTCTATTGGTTTAGCAACAGGAACTTGGTAAGTCTCCTTTGTTCGTGTCTTTATTCCCAGTACCAGTTACTGGAACTTAGCATGTCTTCAGTATTTTTAATATGAATAAATTAATGTCCGCTTATTGTTTTTTGTGGACTAACCTGTATAAGAAAGTTTAGCTTAGAGCCAATATGGCTTTGACTGGCGAGCCTGGATAACTTTTTGCCTTTTTCTTATTTCTCGCTCTTTATTACCATTTCAACCTTGGGGACTTTTCATTAGGTTCTTGGTCACTTTCAAGGCTCAGTTTCCACATCATTAAAATGGGGACAGTAGCAACAGATGGCTTGTTTCTTCCCCGTCTTCTATCACCAATTCCTTTTCCAGGAAAGGTTTCTTGTGTACGCTTTCCTCTAGAGAGAAAAAAAAAACTGCGACGGAGCGGTAAGAGGCCATTAGGATCCTCAGTTGTGCGCCCAGCGGGGAGGGTCTGAAGTCCCGCCTGCCTCCGGAGTCTGGAAGCAACCGGGCTCCTTCTCGGCAGCGAGTCGGCCCCAGTCTTCGGCTGCCTCAGTTCGCGCTGCCCGCTCGCCTCGAGGCAGAGAGCTGCCTCGGTGCCACCGCTAAATGAGCCCGGCGCCGCGCAGCCGCTGACACGCGCGGAAGGGCCCGGCCTCGTTCTGGCTGCCGCCGCCCTGCCGCCCGCGCGGCGCTGCACTGGGGGCGGGGGAGTCTGATGGGAGACGCGCGCGGCGCTGAGGAGGCGGCGGCCCGGGAGAGGGAGCGGGAGAGGGACTGGGCGCGGGAGGCGGGAGGCGGGAGGCGGGAGGCGGGGGACAGAGGGAGGCGCCGCCGCCGCCGCCGCCGCCCGCCCCTTTCCGTTGGGGAGCAGCTGCAGCAGCAGGAGCAGAGCAGGAGCCGCGCAGCAGCCGCAGCCGCAGCCGCAGCCGCCGCCGCCGCCGCCGCCGCCGCCGGGGGATGTGGCCAGCGCCTGCCCCGAGTCGCGCCGTCCCTTGAGTACCAGCTGCTGCCACCGCCGCCGCCGCTGCCGCCGAGCCGTGCAGGGCCAGGCCGCGCCCTCCCCCGGGCGCCCGCCGGCTCGCATGCCGAGGGGCTCCGGGGCGTAGCTGCGCGCCCGGCGCCGCCTCCGGGCTCCTCGGCCCCGCCATGGGCTGCTGCAGCTCCGCCTCCTCCGCCGCGCAGGTGAGGGGCTCCCGCCTCCCGGATGCCTCCCTTGCTCCGCGTCGCACAGCGGGCGCCCGCCGCCCGTTGCCTCTCTCTGTCCCCAGCCTCCCCTGAGCGCACCGTGCAGTCCAAAGATCCCCACTCTGCCTCTCCCTTCCCCCGGGTCCCGCTGATGGCCGCGCGCTGGCTCTGCGGCTGCCGACTCGCAGGCGCCTCTGCGCGGCCCCTAGTGCGCCCTCAGCGGCCCCTTCCCCCACTCGGCCCCCTCCTCCCAGTCACACCTGAGCGGCCCGTCCCGCCCGCCGGCAGGTAGAGGCTGCACTGGCGCCTCCTCTGCCCCTGGTGGCATCCCCCTTCCCTGGTCTTCCGGGCCTGGCTCCTCTCTTCCACCTCCGTGGAGTCTCCCCGCCATCCGCCGCCTGTTTTCTGTGCTACTCGCAGCTGTACCCCCAGCAAGGGCTCTTCACCTCTCCCACCGAATTCCAGTTTCTGCTTCATTAGATATTCTGTCCCTTTTCTCTTGCCCGCCGCCCCCCGGTTGGGTTCAGGTGTTTCAGCGGGTCCCGGAGCCCTTCCACGGCCCGCTCTGCAGACCTCGCTTGCTCGCTTGCACCCCATCCCCCCTTTGGTGCCGTGACCCGGGCCCCGCGGCCTCCCCCGCACTCGGAGGTCCCTGAGGGAGCGCCGGCTCTGGGCTGGGAAGGAGATTGGGCACCTGGTGGGTGACGGGAGCGTTACGGAAACTCCCTCTTTGTTGCCAGTGTAACAGGAGGAAGAGGTTCCGAATTTAGTTTTTCTGTGGGCACTGGCTGAATGTTGTCGCTGAGGGCTGAGATGCAGAGATTTCTCCCAGCTTCTACCCTGCCCCCATCCAAATTTCGCTAACCTCCTTCTCTCGGATGCGAGCCCTTAACCTGGGTGGAAATGTTTAGACAACTGTATGAGGATCAAATGTAATAGAACTTGACTGCTGGCCACTAATAACTGAGAGGACCTGTTTGTAAATTACCTAATTTAGTGGATTAGTGAGTGTATTTACAAATACGATAAAAAGCAATCAGGAATACTGCATCAAACTGTCTTGTGGTGGTGTATGAAAAATAGGCTCTGACAACGCCTGGGGATGTAATCTCACAGTTTCATTAGCGTAGAATTTAACTGTGTCTGTGATTTGTTTGTTTTAGGGGTAGAAAAGGGCTCTTGTTTTTAGAAATAAAGGATGGTTGGTTCTTGGTGAAGAAAAATTGCTAGTTTGGGGGCAAAAAAAATTCCTGTAGCGATCTAGCATCTGTGATAATGCCAGAAGTGTTTTTGCTGCTGCTAAATGACTATATATAACTCAGTTTTAAATAACCTGCATACTTGTTCTGAAAATCTGAGATCTGCTAGAGAGAAAATGACTAGAATTGCAGATGAATGGGGGACATTTATGTTTTATTAGGTATCCATCCTATCATCCTATTCCTCCAGTCCTTTTTTTCCCCCCAGTGTTTGCTTACCCGTTTGCTTTTTTTTTTTTTTGGCTGCTAGTATAGTCAAGCTTATTGGTGTAGTTAAACATTATTATTCAGTTATAATAGCAAAGAAAAACTATATGTAGAGATGTTAGGAAGGAGACACTTGGTATATCAGAGTTTTCATATTAACATATGAAGGTGTAGAATTACAAATAACTTTCAGCTGGTTAGGAATTGGGGGGTTCTAGTTGGGTGCTGTTCATCTAATATTTATTTAAGTAGAATTTTCGCCAAAAGTGTTTTTCAGATTGCCTTTCTTTTTAGAATTGAATTGATTTACATTCCGTTTCGGTGGTGAAATGCCTTTAAGACAGAAACGTATTGATAGTTTATGGATGGCTTGTTCAGTGCATGAACAATTAAATTTGGGAGGGATGGGTGCTGCACTGGAACTCTGCTTTAAAACAGGTAGTGGGTCTTGCATTTGTCTAGCTCCCCGTCATACTTTTTAGAATGCTATCGTATACATTTTCTTTTCTTTTACCTCCTCTCAGTGTAGAACATGCCATGTTCTATAGATACGATGCATGTCATGCACCCAAGGGGTGCATTTTTTTCCTACGGATCCCTGTAACCAATCAACAGCTGTCACATGCCTTTAAGTTCAGCTTTAGGGACTTGTAGTGTTCAGTGGAGCATTGAGGAGCAGGTTTTGTGCCAAAGAGCTGTTGTTTTTTTTCTTATTTGAGATTTTTGGCATCCTTCTCATTTGTGAAATGTTAATAATCTACTGGCATTTTAACTCGCCTTTCAGGCGCATCACCAGTTTTAGAACACTGTTGTTCCTAAATGTGTTTTGAAGCAAAATAGGGTTGCAACTCCACATCTTCTCCAGCCTCTCTAGGGGTCTCAAATGTTCAAATATATTTTCTTTTTCTTTTTCTTCTTCTTTTTTTTTTTTAGATGGAGTTTCGCTTTTGTTGCCCAGGCTAGAGTGCACGATCTCGGCTCACTGCAACCTCTGCCTCCTGGGTTCAAGCGATTCTCCTGCCTCAGCCTCCCAAGTAGCTGGGATTATAGGGATGCACCACCTCACCTGGTTAATTTTGTATTTTTAGTAGAGACAGGGTTTCTCCATGTTGGTCAGGCTGGTTTCGAACTCCTGACCTCAGGTGATCGACCTGCCTCAGCCTCCCAAAGTGCTGTTATTACAGACATGAGCCACCGCACCTGGCCAGGGGTCTCAAATGTATTTTCACATATAATATGTTTGTTTCATCCCTTCTACTGGATTGTGAGCTTCTTAAGCATAGTAACTGTTTTTGTTTTTCTTATCTGTGTATTCACTGCAGTACCTCACTGTACCTTGTATGTAATAGTTGCTCAGCAGTAGTCACCGGAGGGAATACATACACATATATTTGAACCTCTGGCTGGCAAGTGGCATCAAATGTGAATCTAGACCTGACCCTTCTTCTGTTTGAATTCCATGGGCTGGTTGACTAATTCTGCCAAGCCATCCTCTTCTGAACTCAAACCTGGACTGTTTAAGTTAAAATGTACCTGCCTTTCCTATATTCCTTCTTATTCTTTTCGTGGTACCGTCAGCTTGCAGAATTGTGCAAAGTTTTCCTTTGCTCCTGATGACTTGCTTAATGTGTGTGTTTGGAGCAGTGGCTATAACATCTTAAAAGAGCTTGTCTGCAAACTCTAATGATAACCTACACAACACATCAAAACAGTGTGCTTTGAGGTAATGTTCAGTTCAGTTTAGCTTTTCTCAGCAGCATCTTCAGCAACTTTAAAGCTCTGGCAGGTTTTATCAATGTAAATAAAGTGCTTTTTTTTTGTGGCAGGGATTCACTTTTGAAATATAATTTATTTTCCTTTATAGTCTCTTGCTGTGTTGTAGATTCTCATGAAAGGGTTTGTGGTGTTCCAAACTTTCCCTCTCTTATAATCTGTCCTGGTATTATTTTCGTTTTCTTGGCAGTGTCTGGGTATCGTAATTTTCCATCCAAATAATTATATTGTTTTAGGATTTAGATCAAAGAAAAGTGTCACATTCTATACTAGTATTTCATTGCTAGATGAGCAAATTGTTGGCAAAATAATTTGTTCTGTATTAGCTATGTACATCTAATAATCTTAAAAGTGTTTAGTGAGTCAGGGCTCTTAAAGAACTTTTAAAATTATTTTTTAAAAAATTAGTGGCCATTACAAGTTATTTACTAATATTGGTAATTGCTCAGTACAAACCAACACATGATAGTCTTTGCCTAAAAGCCTTTTGAGGTGAACATAAAAGTAAGATAGTCTTGAGTTTCTTTTACAGTACTAATCCTCCCTAAGACTCTTACAATTTGTTCCCATCTCCCTATAATTCATTTGTTCTGTTATAACCTGACATAATTTCTATTCTTGTAATGTTAAACTTCAAAGTTCACTTGTAAATCTTCAGATTTATTAAATGCTCTTTCACATTGACAAACCAGTTTGAATGAATCTTTTGAAAGATTACTTAGCAAATTGCCATAAGTCTTTGTCCTTAATGGCTAGATCATTATTTCTCACAGCAGTGCTTTGGAAGCCAGGAGAGTTTGCAAGTTCTGTGAAGTTCTATGTCCTTCAGTTCTAACCTTAGAAATTGTGAGAGGGATGGAGGAGAATCTTTCGAGTTGAACAAACTGCCTCTTGTCTGTCTAGCTTTAGGAGACTTTCGTCCACTGTCTCATCCCATGGTCTTCAAATTGAAGGCTGTATAGTTAACTGTTTTTTTCTAGCTCCCATATTCTATTTTGGGAGTAATAAAAACAATCCAAAGTGGTTTACAAATTCTGGTTAATATTTGCATATGCTAACTGTACTTTAACAGAATTTTAATAATACTGTCATCTATAGCAGCTTTGTGGAGTTTAAAGTCGATGGTAAAAATTAAATTTGAAGAGTGTAGTGGGAATTACCAGCAGAGACTAAGTTGCTCAGTTAAATTATGACCTGCAAAGTAAACTTGCTCTAATGGGAACAGAAGTTATGACATGAAGCCTTTTTTTTCTTTGATCCTCTGAATACTGTGCTGTTAGCAAGAGGATCCACCCCTCAAAATATGTAAATCAAAGTTAGTGTCAAAATTGGAAAATAATGTAGAAATGGTATTTTATTTTATTTTTTAAGATGGAGTTTCCCTCTCAGCACCCAGGCTGGAGTGCAGTGGCGTAATTTTGGCTCATTGCAGCCTCCCCCTCCTGGGTTCAAGTGATTCTCTCTCCTCAGCCTCCCAGGTAGTTGGGATTTCAGGTGCTTGCCACCACACCCAGCTAATTTTTTTTTTTTTTTTTTTTGCATTTTTAATAGAGACAGGGTTTTTACCATGTTGGTCAGGCTCATCCTGAACTCCTGACCTCAGGTGATCCACCTGCTTCAGCCTCCCGACTGGGATTACAGGCATGAGCCATCACGCTTGGCCAAGAAATGGTAATATTTTTTTGTATAGCTGTTTTCCACAACCATTTTCATGTTTTAATTCCTACAGTAACTCTGAAGTTAATTTTACTTCCATGTTACAGCTAAAGAAATTGAGACTTGGGGATTAGGAAACTTGGCTGAAGACACAGAGATACTAGGTGATAGATTTAAACTTAATCACAGATCTTCTGAATCTGAGTCCTGTGCTTTTCTGTTCACATGCATAATTCCCAAATCTTTTTTTTTTTTTTTTTTTGAAATGGAGTCTCGCTCTGTTGCCCAGGCTGGAGTGCAATGGTACAATCTCAGCTCACTGCAACCTCTGCCTCCTGAGCTCCAGTGATTCTCCTGCCTCAGCCTCCCAAGTAACTAGGATTATAGGCTTGTGCCACCACGCCTGGCTATTTCTTTTCTTTTCCTTTTTTTTTTTTTTTTTTTTTTTTTGTATTTTTAGTAGAGGTGAGGTTTTACCACGTTGGCCAGGCTGATCTCAAACTCCTGGCCTCAAGTGATCTGCCCTCCTTGGCCTCCCAAAGTGCTGGGATTACAGATGTGAGCCACTGTGCCCAGCCAATTCCCAAATCTTAAATTGCAGCTTACTTCTTTTTTCTTTTCTTTTCTTTTTTTTTTTTTTGAAACAGGGTCTCGTTCTGTCACCCAGGCTAGAGTGCAGTGACGTGATCATAGCTCACTGCAGCTTCAATTTCCCAGGCTCAAGTGATCCTCCCACCTCTGCCTCCTGAGTAGCTGGAACTATAGGCATGAGCCCACACCTAGCTTTTTTTTTTAATGTTTTAAATTTTTTGTAGAGACAGGATCCCACTATGTTGCCTAGGCTGGTCTCAAACTCCTAGGCTCAAACAGTCCTCCCACCTTGGCCTCCCAAAGTGCTAGGATTATAGGTGTGAGCGACTGCACCTGGTCTACTCTTTTATGTTTAGAAAGGGTTTGCTTAATAAAATTTTGAATTAAAAAATTTCCAAGTTAAATTTCATGCCACCATTTTGAACTTCCTGCAGTTGCCATCTGGAGAGTAGCATGGTACAGCAAAGCTAGTCCGCTTAGAATGCTTCCAGGCTTAACAAATACTATACCATCAAATACAATTTGATGTGGTAACAGTGCAATCATTTAAAAATGTTACAGGCCTGGGAAAATTATTTGTAAAAATATATTCTACTCCCAGTAATTGGTTAATAGTTTTTCTATGCTCCCCTTCCCCCGCTCAGACTGCAAAGAAAGAATGAAATATTTCAATTTTGTAATTTTGCCTCAGATTTTTGGGACTATAGGGGATATAAGAGATAAACCTACTGTCACTTTTCTGTTGATCTAAACTAGAATTTAGGAATATGAGGTAGTCTGAGGTCAGAGAGATACATTATGAGGTAGCTGGGATTAGAAACCTGCTTAGTCTGTTAATTTCTTGTCCTTTCTGTAGTACAGTACTATTAATTCTTAATGTCTTAGGCTCTTCTCCTTTCAACCTTGGCTGCACATTAGAATCGCTTGGAGAAGTCTACAAAACACTGATACCTGGGTCCTATTCCCAGAGATTCTTATGTATTGGTTCAGGACTGCTGGCTGGGCATCAAAAAAAATATTTTTTCTTTTTTATAACTGCTTCTTGCAGAGCAGGGCTAACTCATAGCAGTGCACCCAGAGTAGCCAGCATCAAAACTTTTAAAAGTTCCCCTGGTAACCCTCATGTGTCACCAAGGTTGAAAGCCACTATTCCTTATCCTTTCTGTAGGTAATTTCATCCCTTGTATGGTTTCAGTTACAATCTGTATGCTAACAGTTCCCAAACTAAATTACTCTTCTGGTCTCTGATCCTTATATGCAACTGATTAATTAGCATTTACACTGGAATATTGTACAGGCAACTCAAACTCAGCATATTTAAATCTGACCTCAAAATTGTACCCCTCCCCCCCAGCTTTTTCAGTACTTTATCGCTCATTCACTGAATGATACCAGTTCCTGGTTGTGGAAACTGGAGACTTGAGTCCTTTAGAGAACCTGTCTTTCACTCTTCTATATCTAGTCATCACATCTTGCCTCTTTGACCTTCTCATCCTCACTGCCAGTACTCTGGTTCAAGCCTCTATCATCTCCAGCCCAGTACCTTGGTTACAGATCTCTTCATAACTGTTCATGCTCCCTTCTGATTTTTCTTCATATTACAATCTTCGAAAAATCCCAAGCCAATTGTGTTCCTCTCTGACTTAAAACCCTTTATTGGTTCCCCATTGCTCTTAGGACAAAGACCAGAACCCCTGACCCTGGACAAGAAGACCCTGTGTGGCTGCTCTCCATCTGTCTATAGGTTCGTCTTGTGCTGTGCTTATCTCTGTTCATTGTCCTCCAGCCTCACAGATTCTTCAGCTGGTCGTATTCCTTCTTCTTTGAGGGCTTTTGCATATGTGGTTCACTTGTCTAGAAGTCTCTTTGCTTTTCTCGCTGGCTTTTGGCTGGTTGCTTTAGGTTTCAGCCTAAAAGTCACTTCCTTGGAAAAGCCTTTTCTGATCCCTTCAAACTAGGCCATGTCTCCTCATTAAACTCTCATAGCCTTATGTGTTTTCCCTGTGAGCACTTAAAGCAGTAAATACATAATTTTACAGTTAATATTAATGTCTAGACTAGGAGTTGGCAAACTACAGCCCATGGACCAAATCTGACCTGCTACCTGTTTTTGTATGGCTTGCAAGCTAAGAATGGTATTTACATTTTTAAGTGGTTGAAACAACTCAAAAGAATATGAGAAATTTATTTCATAAATTATGAAATTTTAATTTCATTGTTCACAAGGTTTTATTGGGACACAGTCATACTAATTCATTTACTTGCCTGTAGCTGCTTTCATACTACAATGGCAGAGTTGAGTGGTTGTGACAAAGGCCTTATGACCTGCAAGCATAAATATTTACTCTGTGGCACTTTACAGAAAATGTTTGCTGACCCTTGCTCTAGGCTGAGTTGATGAAGAGAGGGGTCATGTTTGCTTTGTTTATTGCTATCTTGGTGCTTAGCTGGTACCATGCATGCTAGGTACTCATGAAATACTTGGATGAATTAACAGATATTCTCTTTTCCTCCATGGATAGAAATGATTGAACTCCTACCTTAGAACTCTGGGGTTTAAAAATTCAATATAAAATTTAAAAAAGATTCTTTAGAAGATTCTTAACGGAATTTTCAACAGCTCTCTGAAGCAGCTTGTCTGTTGAAGGTATACATGTCATATATGAAGCAAGTATACTTATAAAGGTGTAAGTTACTGGGTCAAGGTGGATGAGAAAAGGCTAGTGCACTCCAGTAATGGGCTAGCCAGATTTACAGTGCTGATGTTTTTATAGCAAGCACAAATGGATGAGACTTTATGGCAAGCATTGTAAAGAAAACGTGTTTGAGCTGGTGAAAAATTTAAGTCATTAAAGAGTTAGACATTGTTATCTCTGCTATGGGAATTCACTCTGTGAAAATGGTTAAAGTTTTTGACACAGTAATATTTTTTCCTGTTTGGTACTTTTTTTCCCTCATTTATTTGGAATATAGTATAGTGTAATGTTCCAGTTTTGAATTTATGCATTGTATCAAATTTAGTAATCTTTTTGGCAATTTTAAAAACAGATTTACATTTTTCAGTATGTTTTATTATACTCAATAAAGGGGTGCCAGTTTTTTCCCTCTGGGGGGACTCTTTTGTAATTGTATAATATGATAATGTATAATAGGATTCATTTAACAAACATTTGGTTGATATAAACCACTGGAATTTATTTTTTTGTATGTGTGAAAATATTAATTATTCCTTTTAGTTGCTCTCTACAATATCCCACAACCAGATATTTAGACTTATATTTAGTAGAGAAACCCTTAAAAGCAATTTTTATTCTAATTTTTAAAGTTGCCGGAAGTGCTGAAAATTCTTTTTTTTTTTAAAGCGGACTCCTCCGCCTGGGCCGCTGCGCCAAGAGGAGCCGCTGAAAATTCTTAAACAGAAGTGTTTGATTTCTGGATATGTTTATATTATGTAAAATTTAAAAACCAGCAAGAAGATGGAAAAATTAAAAACAGATGATTACTTCAAGATATTTAAGTAGCAGGGAAGGTATTAAAGTTTGTGGGGTTTTTTGTAGATTTGTGATAATATAATGATGATTTTGATCTCAGAAGCTTTTTCATTATGAACTACTTATGAAGTTACAGCTATAGCTTTTTCATTATGAACTACTTATGAAGTTACAGCTATAAGAAAGTTCGGTGACTCACATGTATAATCCCAACACTTTGAGAGGCTGAGGCAGGAGGATTACTTGAAGCTAGGAGTTCTAACCCATCTCTACAAATAAAAAAAGAATTAGCCAGGTATGGTGGTGTGTGCTTTTGGTCTCAGCTACTTGGGAGGCTGAGGTGGGAGGAGATCTCCTGAGCTGGGGAGGTTGAGGCTGCAGTGAGCTATGATTGTGCCTGCACTCCAGCCTGGGTGGCAGAGCGAGACCCTGTCTTAAACAAAAAACAAAAACTTAAATCCAAATAGCTAAAACATTCAGGAAAATTGGTTATTTCCTATAAGTCAAGGGGTAGGATAGCTTCCAGTTTGGTTAGTTCAGTGGTTTGATGATGTCAGCAAGGATCTAAGTTCTCTCTTTTTTTTTTTTGTTTTTTTTTGTCATTTTAAGGAAGGTAGCTTTTTCTTAATTAGCTCCCCTGAAGATCCCACGATGGCTATGGGTCTTCTTACTGTCTTTTGCTGAGCTGACAATCTCCAGTGGTTTTCCTGTCATGGGAATTAGAGAGGGCTGCACACTCATGCCTAAACAAGCTTTAGCAAAAGGAAGGCAAAGGACTCTGCAATTGGTTTAGACTAACCAGGACTCCCCTCTGAGTCAAATGAGGGGCAGAGCAACACCGAAACAAAAGGAGGACATTGCCAGCAAGGTAGCGGCAGGGAGCAGGAGCGGGCATGGTGGCTGGGTAGGCAGCCAATTCTATCTGCTGTGGTTTTGCCATTTTCTTCTGTCTTTAAATCAGACTTCTGTAGTACTTCCTAACATTTTACTTATAGCTCCATTATGAGCTTCACAGTTCGTAGTTGAAAGTCATAGCTATCTTCTTATTGTCCTAGTGATGCTGCTCTAGCCATCGCTGAAACCCCTGTCTTTCTCCTTTGCCCACCCCCACTGCATCTTTCCCATTCTGAGCTAAAGACAGTTTCAGATGACAAGAGCATTTGAGGTTGGAATAATGGTTAAGTAGTGAGTTAGTATTCCTGCAAGCCATAATCCCTCCAGAGCACCTTGGGGGTTAATATATCCTCTTCTCTCTCTAGCTCACAATATCCTTTTATACCTCTTTTGAAGTCTCACTTCTGTCTGTGTTTATCTCTGTTTCAAAACTGAGTATCAAAAATTGATAGTTTTCATTTTCCTTATTTTTCTTTCTACCTCCAGCTAATATACTTAAGGAGCTATAATACTGAGTAAAATATACCTCAGAGGGAAAAAGAGAGTGCCTCTGTTTTTCTTTCTTTTTTAACCTGTTTAATTACAGGTTTTTTTTAAAGTAAACAAAAATGAAACTGAAAAGTCCCATTATTGAGAATATCTCTAATATAAAGAGTTCTCACAGTATATAAAGTGTATGCTTGCAATAAATAATTTACAGAAGGAAACTGATGTGTAAATATGTTTAATCTTGTTAATCAAATTAAAGCATAGAGCCATCCTTTCACATCTGTAACTTTTGTAATAGTTAACAAAATCATATTAATTGCCCAAGTGGTTTTGACTCAAATATACTTTTTGGTTTGCTGAATAAATTGGAATGACCCTCTTGAGATACATTAAAAGCCATAAAAAAGTTGACACCCTTTATTTGGTAATTCAAAAGTAGAGTAATCTTTGTGTCCTTGTAGCATTATTTATAATAGCAAAAAGAGTTTAATTTAAAACATTATATATTTGCTGTAAAACTTTCTTCCCTTTCTTAATAAAATTAATTTGAATTTGGTCTATTATACTTCCTCACCCCAACTAAATGATCCTCCCTTAGTGGGAGTGGCCTTTTGCCTTCCTCAGAAGTCCTTTCACTATTTCTTCTCTAAATGGCTATTAGAATCCAGAGAATTGAACACCATTGTGTACTGGAAGCAGGGTGGGCTCTATAGTCAGACTATATGGATTTGAATCCCACCTTGTCACCAGCTAGGTTATTTGGGCTACAGTTTTTTGTTTTTTTTTTTTTTGAGGCAGAGTTTTACTCTGTCGCCCAGGCTGGAGTGCAGTGGCATGATCTCAGCTCACTGCAACTTCTGCCTCCTGGGTTCAAGCGATTCTTCTGCCTCAGCCTCCCAAGTAGCAGGAACTATAGGCATGCACCACCACGCCTGGCTAGCTTTCGTATTTTTAGTAGAGATGGGGTTTTACCGTGTTGGTCAGGCTGGTCTTGAACTCCTGACCTCGTGATCTGCCCTCCTCAGCCTCCCAAAGTGCTGGGATTACAGGCATGAGCCACCGTGCCTGGCCCCTATTTCGGCTACATTCTTTAACCTTTGGTGCCTGAGTTTCACCAGCTGTAAAATATAAACAATAATAAAACTTGCTTCAGAAGCTTGTAGCAAACTGTACTACTCATGAATGTGTCTCAGAAATTACAATTTTAATGTAAACCAAGTCTCTCTGATGTTCTAATAACCATTAATCCTTCCCTTAAACAATTTTTTTGTGTTTGAGTTTTGGAAAGGTACCCTGACTTCCAAAAATTCATTTTTTATTTTTGAGACAGAGTCTCACTCTATCACCCTGGCTGGAGTATGGTGATAGATCTCGGCTCTGCAACCTCTACCATCTCTACTCAAGCAATCCTCCCACCTCAGCCTCCCGAGTAGCTGGGACCACCGGTGGTTACCACCATGCCAACTAATTTTTGTACTTTTTGTAGAGATGGGGTTTTGCCATGTCACCCAGGCTGATCTCAAACTCCTGAGCTCAAGCGATCTGCCCACCTTGGCCTATCAAAGTGCTGGGATTACAAGCATGAGCCACCACACCTGACCTGGTTTATATTCTTGTGGTAATTTTATTGTGAGACAGAGTATCATTTAAGAGTTAGATCCAGCTGCATACAACAGAAAAAGTAACTAGATAAACCAGATAAAAATTTGTTTCTTAGCCAAAGTAAGTGCAGAAGTAGTGATTTCAGGGCTAATACGATACTCCTTGTTCTTCAAAGACCCACTCTCCTTTTGGTTGGTTCCATATTGCTATGAAAGCATATGGCTTTCATTCTTAAGATTACAAAATGGCTGGAAACTTTTTTTTTTTTTTTTTTTTTTTTGAGACAGGGTCTCTCTCTCTGTTGCCCAGGCTGGAGTGCAGTGTTGGGATCTCAGCTCACTGCAGCCTCAATCTCCCGGGCTCAAGTGATCCTCCTGCCTCAGCTAGGACTACAGCCATGCACTACCATGCCCAGCTAATTTTTGTATTTTGTATTTGTTTTATTATTTTTTGAGACAGAGTTTCATTCTTGTTGCCCAAGCTGGAGTACAATGGCATGATCTCAACTCACTGCAACCTCTGTCTCCTGGGTTCAAGCAATTCTTCTGCCTCAGCTTCCCTGAGTAGCTGGGATTACAGGTACCCATCACCATGCCCAGCTAATTTAGTATTTTTAGTAGAGATGGGATTTCACCATGTTGGTCAGGTTGGTCTCAAACTCCTGACCTCAGGTGATCCACCCACCTCAGCCTCCCAAAGTGCTGGGATTACAGGCATGAGTCGTAGCTCCCAGCCTGTATTTTTTGTACAGATGAGGTTTCCCTATGTTGCCCAGGCCGGTCTCAAACTCCTGGGCTCAAGGGATATGCCTGCCTTGGCCTCCCAAAGTGCTGGGATTAAAGGCATGAGCTACCTCGCCTGGCCCCTAAATTGTAAACTGTGTCTGGAAAATGAGTGCAAAGAGGGAAACAAACAAATAATGAGAGGCTAAATTGGGTGGTGAGGAGTTCAGGGACGGGGGAAACTAAGAAAGAAAGGAATAGTTGGGGGACTGGGTTTCCTGAAAATGATTCTCCAACAAAAGATCTGGTCTGGAAGAATGGGGTTTAGAAAGAGTGAAAGGCAGACAGATTTTAGTATAAAGCAGGGAGAGGAGAGGGCATTCCAGTGGAAAGGAACAGCTTGATCAAAGGCAAGGAAGCAGACAACTTACTGCATGTCAGTGTAGAAAGGAGACCGACCAGAGTAGAGTGAAGAGATGAAGAGATGTTACATGTAGGGAAGGCATTAATATTTGAAGGGGGAGGAAAGTGGGCAGCGATTATATATATATACAAATTTATGTATATGTGTGGCCCGGCACTACCGGGGTTCAGTGACTCACGCCTGTAATCCCAGCATTTTGGGAGGCTGAGGTGGGCAGATCACCTGAGGTTGGGAGTTTGAGACCAGTCTGACCAACACTGGAGAAACTCCATCTCTACTAAAAATACAAAATTAGCCGAGTGTGGTGGTGCATGCCTGTAATCTCAGCTACTTGGGAGGCTGAGGCAGGAGAACTGCTTAAACCCATGGGTGGAGGTTGTGGTGAGCCGAGATCACACCATTGGACTCCAGTATGGGCGATGAGCGAAGCTCCTATCTTAAAAAAAAAAAAAATCAGTGCACCTCTAACTATAGAGGCCAGGGTACAGCAATTTGGAGCTGAGTCTGAAAATGGTCGTTACAAACTTCAGACTCTAAGTAAGGACCAATGGCTACTGTGCATTTCCTCCAAGGCCCTTCTGTATTTTCGTCTAAGAACTAAGTCTGAACAAGTCTATCATGGCAGCAAGTTTACTACTTGTGAATATAATTGTGTTCTTTCCCTATAATTTACTAATTTCTAAATAAGGAATGGATATTTATATGTTTAGTCAGTCTTTGGAGATTCATGGCCTCCGAAAGGGTTAATCTAATTGATGCTCGTGTTATTAATATTGAGTACCAACAAGGCTCTGGAGAGCAGTAAGAGAGGAAAGGGTGAAGAAAATGGCCTCAATGAAGTTGACTCTGGAGCACAAATGATTAGTGTGCACATTAAGATCAAATTACGAAGGCAGAGATTCCTACCATCAGAGCAAGAGCTGGAATTTTTAAAACAATAAGCTTCACTTTAAAAACTCAGCATATTTAAGGGAGTTTTATTCCTTGCTTGCTAAACCTCAAAGGTTTTCCAAATCTATTTTGCATGTGGTTTTGTATTTTCGTGACAATTCTGAAGCCACAAGTGTTGGAAGACAATTCTAAAGATATCAAGTTTTAAATATACTTTGATATATTTTGAAACTAGCTGTACTTTTCATCAAGAAAAACATTTTTGAATGTACACTGCTCATCGCAGATTTCAGTTATGAAAGTTTGGAAATAATACTTTAATAAGGCACTTCATTTTAAAACGGAAAGCAGTTCTAGTTTGGTGCTAGTTTTAAAAGTTTATAGTTTAATGTAATCTGAGAAGTCAACCAAGACCAAGTGGAAACACTTACAAATCTTGAGGTTACAACAAGCAAGTTGAGCTGGGAGCCTTCTGGGTGAGGAAGGATCTGCTATTTAAATCAGGCTCTAACATATGATAGGTAGATGGTGCTCTACACGCCATCCCTTTTAAAGATCCAAATGTTTCTTATATAAGAATATCTTAATTAGGATTTCTCCCAAGTATGTGCTTCCAAAGCATTAGGGCTACATGTTGTTCTGCCAAAAAAGGGTTCTGAGGTCAGAAAAGTTTGAGAGGTTCTTTTGCTCACTTCATACAACCCCCAACCTCCCACCCCCAACCCCCACCATTTGAAGAGTAATAATGCATATTAACATATTTAGGGTCATTGCCCTGCCTCCCAGGAAACCAGTTTAACTTTGCTTAACTGGCCTTTATTGGATTTACCTGTCCTTTAAAATTTTTTTCATTACATCTTGAACTGTTCTCCTGCAGAGCACACTTTGAGTAACACTGCTTGAAATATTGTTTCTCAATTTCATTTTCCTAAATGACAACACAAGTGATTACAGTGAAACCAGAAGCAACAAGAGGGTTGTTGGATCAGATGACTCTTAACTAAGAATCACTCAGCTCTGAAGCTGAGTTTGAGTGCATCACAAACCTCATGCTCTTCTATAAAATATTGGCAAATGTAGATAAATTTCAGGTCACTCAAGTATATTATAACTTAAAATCCTTTCATGTGAATCATTGTTTCTCAGATTAGTGATTTGAGATCTCCAGGGGTATTAGGTAGAGTAAATGATTGACAAAAGGATCCTTCAAGTTTGAAACTTAATAATATGAACTGCTATGGGGTCAGCTGGGCCAACAGCAAGAAGGGGAGCTGCCATCTGCACTGAAGGATTTTCTCCTTTTCTTTAAGTCTGCTATAGAAGAGGGGCAGTTACAATTATCACTTAAACTCCAAATGGCCATCCAGAGATGGAATGCTATCTTTTGTTGGAGAAAGAATTGAGGACAGGGATGATGTTATATGGGCCAAAGAAATAACAGATCCTCAATAAATGTTTATTGTATACATATGGAACAGGGATGGAGTACTCAGAGATTAAACATTTAGTTTGTGGTGCTGATACTTGTCAAGATTATGGTTAAAATAAATATAACTTGTCAATGGAGAGAAATGGGACTGAACCTGAAAATTAAAACTAGCTGCCATTCAAAATATTTAATTCTGGTGGGCTTTTGAACCCTACCTTGTTAGCATGTATTGCTACGTTATAATGAAGTCTTGGCAAAGACATTAATATTAACCAATCAGGAAAAAAGACACATCATAAACTAGAACCCCCTGGACCTCATCAAAACATCAGTAAGACAGGTAATCAGCACTGGACAATGGGTTTATTATATAAGAACGAGGGCCTCTTTTCCCTTCTGCCGCACTTGCTTCCCCCGCTCCCCCCACAACACACCTCTTGTTCCTGGCCCACAGAGCATAATGAAAGCTCTTCTGGCCCATTTTTCTCAGTGTCTGCCTCGGAGTAGAGTGGGTAGAGCTCCAATCCTCAGTATTTTTTTCAGAGTGGGACCAGGAGGGTGACAAGCAGCACTGCAAGAAGGACCCCTGCTTCTGCCCAGTGCAGCCATGAGGAAACTGAGGGCAGAGGGAAGATACTGAAAAGTAAAAGAACCAAGAATATCAGTAGAATAAAAAGAGAATTCCAAGATGGCTGCATGCCTTGGTTCTGTTCAATGTTTATGGGCTGGTATGCTGCTCAGGCTGCTAAATACTGGGCTCAACAAAGAATGAGACTTTTCCCTCTGTAAGTGTGCAGTTTGTTAAGGGAGATGCTACAGAGGGGTGTAGCTTTGTCAGTGTGCCAGAGCACAGCTGAATGTGTGTTTTTTTTTTTTTCCTTTTTTTTTGAGAGGGAGTCTCACCTTGTCGCCCAGGCTAGAGTGCAATGGCACGATCTTGGCTTATTGTAACCTCTGCCTCCCAGGTTCAAACAATTCTCCTATTGCAGCCTCCCAAATAGCTGAGACTACAGGTGCCTGCCACCATGCCTAGCTAATTTTTTTTAAAAAATTATTTTTAGTAGAGACGGGGGTTTCACCATGTTGATCAGGCTGGTCTCAAACTCCTGACCTCAGTTTATCCACCCACCTCGGCCTCCCAAAGTGCTGGGAATACAGGCGTGAGCCTGTAAAAAAACACCGTGCCTGGCCCTGTGTTTCTTATATAGCTAAACATTAGTATAGTTTACAAGGTGTAAAGCACTGATAATTTCTTGCTAGATTTTAAACTAATTTTCAAAACAAAAGCCTAGAAATACAAAAGTGCCCTAAAGAAACATAGAGGTTATTTTTGAAGTTTGGTTTGTGTTTATGCTTATCTGGCAAGGATGAAGTTCAGTAAACTTTAGGATAAAGTTACTGTGTTTGTAGGCATGACAAGAGTTTTATGATACAGAGTGGAAAAAAATATTGTCCTTGAGTAGAAAATAACAAAGATTCAGATGCCTATATGCAAGTCACAGTGACTTTTGAGGTGGTCCCATAGAAAAGACCGTACCTATAATATGTGTAATATTTTAATTTTCGTGTTGAAATGACCAGCTTTTAAGCTAATAAATGAGTTTTGTTTTTTGATAGAACAAGATTCTAGAAATTAAAGTAGAACACATCAAAAGTATTCTTCTGTTGTTGTTGACTAACCTGTGGTGGCTCTTTTGTTGTTCTTACACGTTTATGACTTAGTCATGTATCTCTGCCCTATTCCCTTGCCAGGAAACCCAAGTGCTCTTGCCATAGTCCCAAAGTCTCATACCTAACTGGGTATAGTGACCTGTTTAGTGTTCCATGGCCACTGAACTATAGGGTCCAGAATAGATTCAGGGACATCCAACTTTTCAATTTGTTTCCTACACTACATCAGACCACCTTCTCATTTATCTTCCAGCTTTCTCCCATCAGACATACATTTTCTCTTTTACATTCTTTAAGTATTTATATCTCATTTGCTTCCAAAAATGTTTTAGGTAATTTTTAATCAAATGTAAATATATTTAAGACTTTTGAAATGAAAAACCAAAAGCTGAAAGGAGGTGGAGGTGGAATAAAAGGAAAAGGAAGCACAAATGTACTGAGTGCATGAGCTGCTTCACCTACCAGTGTTTCTAGTCCTATTTTAGAATGTTACTGATTCAGAGGAAATTATCACATGAAATCCTTTACAGAATTGCACAACTTCAGGGACTTAAGAGGTCTACCAAGGTAGCCATGAATTTTATATCACATCCTCTACATGGATTTTGTTCAGTCTCTGTTAAACACTTCCAGCAACAGATAACTTGCTGCTTCCTGAGACATTTGTTCTCCATCTAAGCACTTACTAGAAATTTCTTTTTGCACTACTGAGCTCTGTGTCCATGTAACTTTATTGTTCTGATTCTGCACCCTTTAGCCAAACAGAATAAAAAACAGAAATTGGCCTTTAATGTGTGCCAAGGTGTGTGTATGTTTTAAAGTTAAACACCTTTAGTTTTTACAACCATTTATAAATGTCAGACTTTCAGAATCTTTACTGTTTTGGACCCCTTCCTTATTTTCCTTTTATGCTTTCATTATCAAATCTATTTAATTTTTATTTTTATCTGTTACATATGTGTGTTTTGGTTTCTTTTGTTTTTGTTTTGAGATAGAGTTTTGCTCTTGTTGTCCAGGCTGGAGTGCAATGGAGCGATTTTGGCTCACTGCAACCTCTGCCTCCTGGGTTCAAGTGATTCTCCTGCCTCAGCCTCCTGAGTAGCTGGAATTATAGGTATGCGCCAGCATGCCCGGCTAATTTTGTATTTTTAGTAGAGATGGGGTTTTACCATGTTGGTCAGGCTGGTCTCAAACTCCTGACGTCAAGTGATCTGCTGACCTCGGCCTCCCAAAGTGCTGGGATTACAGGCATGAGCCACCATGCCCAGCCACATGTATGTCTTAAAGAGTTAAGCTTTTCTAGGGCTCGTTATTTTAAAAAGCCACCTCCCCATTTTCTGCTGCACCACTTTTAAATATTTAATTCTTTTGCTTTTCCCCCTCTGTGTCTTGCTTATACTTGTACCTCCTCACTTTTCAATTTTTGACATTAATTTTGGACTCCAATGTAGAAGATATAGATTGAGCTGTCTCCCAACACCATCCTCCGCCCTACCCCATGAACCTACTTCTGGTTGCCCTGATCCTTCTGCTGCAGATACATCATCATAACTTTGTTTGGATCAATGTTCAGTTTTTTTGTTTGTTTGTTTGTGTGTGTGATGGAGTCTTGGAGTCTACTCTGTCACTCAGGCTTGGAGTGCAGTGGCGTGATCCTGGCTCACTGCAGCCTCAACCTCCTGAAGGCTCAAATGATCCTCACACCTCAGCCTCCTGAACACCTGGGACCACAAATTCGTAACACCACACTTGGCTGATTTTTAAAAATTATTTTGTAGAGATGAGTTCTCACTATGTTTCCCAGGATAATCTTGAACTCTGGTGCTCAAACGTTCCTCTTGTTTTGGCCTACCAAAGTGCGAGGATTATAGGCATGAGCCACTGCACGCTGCCTAATGTTTAGTCTTCCTCTTATGACTAAGTGGTTGCCCTTAACAGCTGAGTCATTTAATATTTCATCATTTGTCACTCTTGGAGATTGTGATTGTCTTGTTCTACTATCTACCTAGCTTTCTATTAATATGCACTTATAACTGATTGCATATAAACTCTTACCTAGTTGTATGAATCTCCTTTATGCATACAGTACAATTCATTTTTTGTTGTACAGTTCTATGAGCTTTGACAGACGCATGGCCTTATGGAGCCACCACCACAAGTACCAAGATACAGAACAGTTCTCACTTCCAAAAATTCCCTCGAGCTGCCCCTTTGTCGTCAGATCATTCCCCTACCCTTGGCAGCCACTGATCTATCCTTCTAGTTTTGCTTTTTCTAGAATGTCATGTAAATGGAATCATACAGTACTGTAACCTTTTGAGTTCAGCTTCTTTTCTTCAGTGTAATGCATTTGGGATGCATCCATGCTATTGCATGCATCAGTAGTTTGTTTTTGTTGCTAAGTAGTATTCCATTATATAAATATATCATAGTTTATCTATTCTGTTGAAGAACACTGGGTTGTTTCCACTTTGAGGTGATTATTAACAAAACTCCTATAAATATATGCAGTGCAAACGTTTTCATTTATCTTTGGTAACTATCTGGGAGTGGAATTGCTGGGTTGTATGGTAAGGAACGTTTATAAGAATCTGCCAAACTGTTTTCCAAATGGGCTGTACCATTGTGCATTCCTATGAACAATGTGTAGGAAGAATTCCAGTTGTTCTGTATCCTTGTGAGCCCTTGGTACTGTCAGTTTATTTTTTAAATTGTTGGCATAGATGTTTAGTGATACCCCATTGTGGTTTTAATTTGTATTTTCCTAGTGACCAGAGATGTTGAACATCTTTTCATATGCTTATTTAACATCTATGTATCTTTCTTGGTGTCATATCTTTAAAATTACTGCTGTGTGTGTGTGTGTGTGTGTGTGTGTGTGTGTGTGTGTGTGTTATTGTGTGGTGTAGAGACATGGTCTAGCTCTGTTGCTCAGGCTGGAGTGCAGTGGTTCAATCATAACTCACTGCAGTCTCAAACTCCTGGACTTAAACAATCTTCCTGTCCCAGCCTCTTAAGTAGCTAGGCCTATAGGTGTGTACCACTGTACCTGGCTAATTTTTTTTTTTTTTTTTAATGTAGAAACAGGGTCTCACTATGTGCCCAGGCTGGTCTCAAACTGCTGACCTCAAGCTTCCCAGGTTTAAGCAATTCTTCTGCCTCAGCCTCCCGAGTAGCTGGGACCACAGGCGCGTGCCACCAAGCCCAGCTAATACTTGTATTTTTAATAGAGACGGGGTTTCACCATGTTGGCCAGACTGGTCTTGAACTCCAGATCTCGTGATCTTCCTGCCTCGGCCTCCCAAAGTTCTGGGATTACAGGTGTGAGCCGCCGCGCCCGGCTGATCCTTCTTTCTTGGCCTCCCAAAGTGCCAAGATTACAAGTGTGAGCCACCATTCTTGACTTTCATTGCTTATTTAATCTCTTATTATGTTGTTTAATCACTTACTGTTGAATTGAGAGTTCTTTTATACACTCTGGATACAAGTCTTTTATCAGATATGAGACTTGCAAATACTTTCTGCCAGTATGTTTGTTTTTCATTATTTCAGTATTTCAAAGAACAAACTTTTAAAATTTTGACAAAGTCTATTTTACCAATTTTTCTTTTATGAATTATACTTTTGGTATCATAGCTAAGAACATTGCCTAGTCCACGGTCACAAATATTTTCTCCTATGTTTTATTCTAAAATTTTCTAGTTTTATATTTTACACTTAGGTCTATTATCCATTTTGTTAATTTTCATATAAGGTTTGAGGTATAGGTTGAGTTGGTTTTTTTGTGTATGAATATCCAATTATTTCAGTGCAATTTATTGAAAAAGACTATGTATGTTTTCCATTGAATCACCTTTGTACCTTTCTTAAATATTAATCATGTATGTGTGGGTCTATTTCTGAACTTTCTGTTCTGTGTCATCCGTTTGTCTGTCCTAATGGTAATATTGTATGGTCTTGATTATTGTAGCTTTATAGTATATATTGAAATCAGGTTATGTGAGTCCTTTAACTTTTTCCTTCTTTTTCGAAGTTATTTTTACTATTGTAGTTCTTTTACCTTCTCTTACACATTTTAGAATCAGCTTGTCAATATTTACAAAAAAAATTTTGCTGGGATTTTGATTTGGCTTGTATTGAAACTATGGATCCATTAGGAAAGAATTAATTGTCAAATAATACTGAGTCTTTCAATCTATGAATGTGGTTTAGTTCTCCATTTATTTAAGCCTTCTTTGAGTTTCTTCCCCCCGTAAGTGTTTCTGTACCGGTGTTTTCTTTCTTGGTTTACTCTCTTGGTTTGGTAGAACATCTCCTTCAATAGCTTACTGAGAAAGGCTCCGTGAGGGAAGTGTTTTGACACCTTGCATTTTTTAATTTAATTTTATTTTTTTCCTTTTTGTTTCTTTCTTTTTTCTTTTTTTTTTTTTTAGTAGAGACAGGGTTTCACCATGTTGGCCAGGCTGGTCTCAAACTCCTGACCTCAGGTGATCCACCTGCCTCAGCCTCCCAAAGTGCTGGGATTACAGGTGGGAGCCACCGCACCTGGCAGCATGTTTTTATTTTATGTCACATATGTAATAGTTGAGTGAATGTAGAATTCTAGGTTGGAAATTATTTTTCCTCAAAATTTTAAATGAGTTGTTCTATTGGCTTCTGACTTCTAGGGTCGCTGTTGAAGTCTGATATTCTGATTCTTGACTCTTCATATTAAACTTTCTGCCTTGAATACCGGTAAGTGGGAAAAATAAAGTAAAATAAAATAAACTTACTCTCTCTCAAATCTTTTAGGATCTTCCTCATAACCCACCTTCTGACATTTTTCAGCAATGGGCCTTCTATCCATTATGCTGGATACAGTGTGGCTCTTTCAATCTGGAAATTTCTTGTTTGCAGTTGGGAAAATTTTTTCTTAGTTCTTTCTTGGCTTTCTTCCCCCATATTTTCCCCGTTTCTGAATTTTCTTGTCTTTTAAAAGTATTTTTGAACTCCTTGTCTTTTCTCCACGCTGCAATAGATTTCCTTAATTTGCCTTTCAGTATTTCTATTGTGTTTTTATTTCAGCTATGATTTCTAATTTCCTAGGGGAGTGCTTTTGTTCTCTTCAGTATTCTTTTTTGTTTTTACATCATCCATTCTTATCTCTCTGTGTGTGTTTTAATTTCACTTTTCTCTGAATCTGCATCATTTTTTTTCTTCCAAGTTATTTTTTTCTGTTTGTTATGGTAAAATATTCCTTAAATGTCTGTTCATCCTTAGCTATCTGGTTATTATTAATATTTAGGAACAGGGCCCTTAAAAGGTTGTTTGAAAGCATTGTATTATTTGGGCATGGGATTGTTAGCTATGGCATTTTCTTTGGAGTGGTCTGGCTTACCTTTTTCTTTGGGAAGCAGCAAGGGTCAGTATCATTTGGTCTTTTCTCTTGGACTCATCAGATTTCTCCAAAAGAGTCTCTTCTGGGCTCCTGGAAAGGATATTAGTCTGGCTGCCAGAGTCCTGGGACTCAAGCAGGGAAAGAAGGCTGGGGTGGGGGTTGGCTTCAATATTCAGTGTGTAAACTTGGACTTCATCGTTTTATTTTCTGTGTGGTACCTGTGTGTGGTCCAACTCTTCTGGGTAGAAAGGGCCAGCTGTCCAACAGAAGATCTGAATGCTCTCAGGCAGCCCAATGAATCCTTCATTTTTAGTCCCATTGTCATCTGCAGTTCCAGAGATATTTTAAACCACGAATTCTTGAGTTTTGAGGGAGTTTTGTGGCGTAAGTGGATTAGCTTCCTATCTTTTCCCACTGCTGGTTTAGGATTCAGCTTTTTGGAGGATACTAGGTCAATTTATTCTCTCCAACCTGCTTCTTAGTTCCAAATGTTTTAAATCCCTCTATTACTTCAGTGGAGTTTTGGAAGGGAGCAGAATTCAGTGCATGTATTCAGTTAGTCAGCATTTACTCTAAGCAGACTATCCAAGTCTCTTTCATTGGTCTGAGTTCTAGTTTAACAATCTTTTTTTTTTCTTTTTGAGACAGAGTTTCGCTCTTGTTGCCCAGGCCGAGACTGCAATGGCGTGATCTCTGCTCACTGCAACCTCTGCCTCCTGGGTTCAAGTGATTATTTTGCCTCAGCCTCCCGAGTAGCTGGGATTACAGGCAAGCGCCACCACGTCCAGCTAATTTTTTGTATTTAGTAGAGATGGGATTTCATCATGTTAGTCAGGCTGGTCTCGAACTCCTGACCTCAGAGGATTCACCCACTTCAGCTTCCCCAAGTGCTGGGATTACAGGTGTGCGCCACCGCTTCTGACCAACAATCTTCTTAAAGTAGGGTATGCAAAAAGCAGCTCATTAAAGTACATACAGGTAATCCTTTCTTCTCGATTCTTAATGTTGCCTAACGTTGAATTTGCTTTTTCAACAACTTCACTTAACATTACCTTGCTGTTCACCAAAGCCCTTAAGAAAGCCAGCCTTCCCTTTTGTGCTGTTGTTTCTTGTAGGATTTTGAAAACCTAAGTATGAAGTTGGAATTTTCCCAAGAAATTTAAAGCTGTTGATTTTTGCCCAGCTTTGTAGACTATCGTGAACTTTTATTTTTATTATCCAGTATATGTGCTATTCCTTTCCCAAGTTTCTATTATCTGATTAATATGCAGACATAAAGCAAATTATGTCTTCATGTTAATTTAGGGAACACCTCCTGATTGTGGCATTCACTGTAGGGTGGTCTGGCTGGCCTGTTTCCTTGAGAAACCCCTAATGGCAGTATCTTTTGACCTTGATATTGCCATTTTATTTTTATTGTTAAACATTTTTAAACATTTTCTTTCAGATCCTGTCTTTAGACAGTCACTCTCTTTAGCTGGTCACCTCTTTTCTCAAGACCATCCTGGCAGCTTCTTATACAGTTGATCTGTACTTTAGTCCATTTCCTCCCATCTTATCCCCTGAAATATTGGCAGAGTTAGGATTAATAAATTTTAATAAAATTCAGGTATGTCATATGTGTCCCAATCTCCATTCTCCTGTCAAAAATGGACAAGACTTTAGCCAGGAATGGCTTACTCAGGTGCATGTGTTGGCTCTAACTGGTCACCTCTTCTTTGTCTAAGTGCTTACAGCCCTCCCTTTGGTATTCAGTTCTAGGGTTTTACTCAGAGTTGACATTATGCTCAATTGCTAAGTGTGTAGTGTTCACTTTCTTTCCCCTTTAAAACCAGGGATGCTGCCATGTTCCTCTGTGTTTTATTGCTGTGGTTCTCTGCTGTCGCTTGAAAGTTACTGACAGCTGCCAGCAGTCTCCTTGGCGCAGTCTTCTTTGTACAAATCTTCTTGATGTTTGTTCAGGCATGCGACTTGTCTGGACCACCAGGGTGTGAACTCTTCCTTGGGAGACAGGAGAGGCAGGTCTTAGCTCTCTGTTCTTAGTGTGCCTCACTAGTAACATTCAGAGGACACTCAGTAAATGTTTCAGTAAGCTTATTTATTTGAAACAGTTTACTCACCTACTAGAGCTTAAAGGTTTATAGACCAATATTGAATCCCTTCCCACTAAATTTTGGTAATACCTGTAAGGTTATACTTGCTTTCTTGTGTTAAAGTGTCAAAATTTGTTGGAAAAAATATCTTTTCCTGATACCTGTTGATGTTCCAAGCGTTGTGCTGGGCTTTGGAAATAATCACAACGCATGACAGCTTTTACTCTCATGGAGCCCAGCAATATTTTGTGCATGATCATCCTCTCCACTTGTTTATCGACATTGGAGGTTGCATATGTGATGTCCCTTTATCTAAAAATTTTTCTCCTAAGACTGTCTATAGTCTTTCTTTACATATCGTATCTGACATGTGTCAATTTTGTTGCTGCCACCCTAGTCCAATTCACAGTCATCTTGTGCTTAGCCGCCTGCAGTCTTCTTCACTCAGTAGCCTGAGTGATCAAAAAGGTGATTCAGACTCCACATCCTCTCCCCCTCCAGAGGCTTCCATCACACATAAATATAGCATCCAGACTTCTTCTCTACCTTACTCTGACTCTGCCTCCCTTTCATCTCCCCCACTACTACCCTTCTCATTTATTATGTTCTGGCCAAGTTCACTGTTGTCAAACATGTTGAGATCCTTCGTCTTTCAGGGCCTTCCTTTTCTCTCTGGCTCTACCCTCAGATCTGCCAGACGTCCTCCCTCAGTTCTACACCTTCTACCCTAGCTGTCATTTTCTGTTTCTGTACTTGGCTGTATTTTTTAAAGCTGAACATCACCTGAAATCATTATGTTTTTTTTTTCAATTGGCTTTCTCCCTCCATAAGCACTGGGATTTTGTCAGGTCTGTTGACTGCTGTATCCCCAGTGTTAGAACAGTACCTGGTCAATGTTTGTTGAATGAATGACGCAGTATTGTATCAATTTACATTGTTTCTCTCTACTTCTCCATTTTTAGTTCAGAGCCCTTTGGATGAGACAGGGTAGTTTCTGAACAAAGGCATTCTTCCAGACTTAATTAGGTTCCCTCTTCTAGGGTTAAGTGCTTAATCTTTGCAGCATCTTAAAACGGTAAAGACTAAATTCTATTCTTTGATGCCATCTGTGTAATCAGTGGTTAACTTTTCACATGATTTTTATTCCTGTTGGAATAATACATGAAAAGATCAAGTGTGGCTTTAAGTCCTTCCGTTTTATAATTCCTGGACACATGTCTCAAATTTCTGCTGCTGGCTTTCTTGTTATCCCATAATCTTGACAGGTTTTCTCTCACCTCTTGGATTCCTCCTGTCAGACCTTGTTAGGCTTGTTAATTTTCTGTATAGCATGGAATGATGGTTTTCTAGAAGGTTCTGACAAATTTTTAATCTCATTTATCTCATCACTCCTATGGTACAGATCTTTCATTCCTCTCCTATGGTCCCTGGTATCTTTTGTTCCCCCTAAATCACCTCCCTTAATTCCAAGTGGGTGGAGAGGAAAAGGAATGGAATTTGGTCTTACAGGATATCAATAAAGGAACTATAGTCTGCAGGAATGGTAGGAGCAAAGACATAGAACTGTGAAATGCATAATGTGTTTGGCAAAAGTGGTTTGGGATGGCTGGAGTGTGTGTTTATCTATAGTGTGAAGTCAAGTCTGGCCAGAAGGGTAAAGAGTACATTGTGATTTTTACCCGCCCAGACAGAGTCTCTGTCGCCCAGGCTGGCATGCAGTGATGCAATCTCGGCATGCGCAAAATGCGTCAACCTCCACCTCCCAAGTTCAAGTGATTCTCCTGCCTCAGCCTCCCAAATAGCTGGGATTACAGACACCTGCCACCATGCCTGGCTAATTTTTGTATTTTTAGTAGAGACGGGGTTTTGCCATATTGGCCAGGCTGGTCTCAAACTCCTGACCTCTGGTGACCTGTCTGCCTTGACCTCCCAAAGTGTTGGGATTACCAGGATGAGCCACTGTGCCCGGTCTGATTGTGATCTTAAGTGCTAGTTTTAGGATTATGGAAGTCTGTCTACTTCGGTTTCATAATATTTTTGTTTTCCTAGTGTAGAAATTATTTTGTTCTGTTTTACATATTAGTTGAAAGGAAGAGACTTTTTATTTTTTTCCTCGTCTTCAACAGTATCTGATAGAGTAGCTTGCACATAATGAGTTCAAAGTCAAGTTGAATTGAATTCTGATAAAAGGGTTTAATTTTCCTAAGAAAATCTAGAAGCCTGGGACTTTTTCTACTAAATTAATCTGAAGGAAATAATACATACTTTTTAAATTGTACACCTTATATGAGTCCGTACTGTGAATATTCATTTTTTTGTCTTTGTATCTCCTACCTGGCTTCTCCTTTTTGTAATGTGTAATCACCACAACAGGCAGTGCTGGGATCAAGGAGAGGAGTCTGGGAGAATTTAACTGCTCGGCATCTCCATCAAGTCCTCTTTATTTGATAGGACAATTAATCTTTTCATAATCTTCAGTGCAGTGCTATGCAGAGGCATGTTTGTGTACCTCCTTCCAATCAGAGAACTGCCTGTGTCTCAATGTAGAAAATCTGGATCCACTATTAAGAACTTATATCTTTGAGAAAGGATGAGAGAGAAGAAAAGAAATAACCTTATTAGGTGTCACTCTTCAGTTTACAGGTGAAAAAGCTGATTCATAAAGGTTAAAGCTCTAAGATTAATTAGCTAGTAGGCAAATGAGTTGGAATTAGAACACAGGTCTTATATTATTTTATTTCCCCTATTTGTTAGGTATCCCAAATTCCCCTTAAGGTTGATGAATGGCCTACTGGTCAGTTGAAAAAATTCAGTTTGTGCAGCATTGGCTAGCACAAATGCTGAAAGTAGGTCTTCCCATCTGCTAAGAGATACGAGCAAATTCAAAGTCTCTAGCCTTTCCTGTGACACATGCATAAAAGTAGGTAATAAAAAGAAAAATAAGTATTATTTTATGCCACATTAAGTATAATGTTAAAATAATTTCATTCAGTACATTTAATTTTCTTTCATATATATATTACAGGCACCAGGCACTACACCCGGCTAATTTTTGTATTTTTAGTAGAGACAGGGTTTCACCATGTTGGCCAGGCTGGTCTCAAACTCCTGACCTTGTGATTGCCTACCTCAGCCTCCCAAAGTGCTGGCATTACAGGTGTGAGCCACTGCGCCCAGCCTCTTTTCCTATATTTTTAACAATGACTTTGTAATTCTCAAAAGGACTTCCACCATTTGGCATAAATTGTTGCTGTTGATTGATAATTTTTTTTTTTTTTTTTTGAGACAGAGTCTTGCTCCATCTCCCAGGCTGGAGTGCAGTGGCGAGATCTCGGTTTACTGCATCCTCCACCTCCCGGTTTCAAGGGATTCTCCTACCTCAGCCTCCCAAGTAGCTGGGATTACAGGCACGCACCACCACACCCAGCTAATCTTTTTTACTACTATTTTTAGTAGAGATAGGGTTTTGTCATATTGGGCAGGCTGGTCTCAAACTTCTTACCTCAGGTAATCCATCCCCTCAGCCTCCCACAGTGCTGGGATTACAGGTGTGAACCACTGCACCCAGCCTGATAGTTTTTTTTACAGTAAGAGTCTGATTAGAATATGAGGGACCAAAATCTATTCCTAGAACATAGAGTTTTGATGAATTGAGAAGGGGGGTGGATGTTATTCCTTATTGTCTACATGTGTCATGTAGACTGGAAATGAATGGATTACATTTGGCTTTTATTAATACTTATAAGCTGTATTTTTCCTTTTTTGCTTTTTTCCAGTTCTGATTGAACAGGATTGATTTGAAAAATTCATATGTAAACTCAGGAAGCTGGGCTCTTATAACATTTCATGGTGGATGATTTGTGTAAAATTGCAACTGAGTGAATTTCATTCAAACAGTAGGAATCTTGAAGATGTGAGTCCATTACTAGCAAATGTTATGTTCTGAGTATAGTCCGAGTTTTTTTTTTACCTGCAGTCACAGAGCAGTAACAGTTCATACCATTGAACATAGCCATATCATACTTCGTTAAGCAGTTTTATATTGCTCTAAAATCATTGTTTTTCATTTTGTCCTCAATAATATGTGTCTGATTTTTTTTATCTTAGTAGTATTAATAATAATCTACTTTCCCTGGCTATGATGCTCTTTGGAGATCAAACAGCATTTTCAAGTTGCATGGAACCCCTTCCCCTGTTGTCGTCTTCTGCTTTTTACCCACACCCACACAGTCACATGTTAATTAATATGATAGTTCTATATCTTATTATTTCTTTTTGCATATAAATATGTTTCATAGTACTTAAAGACATGGTAGGGTAGTAATACTGACATTGATGTTAAAGTAGTGAATAAAGCCAGTAAAAAAAGCAGTAAAGAATATATCCATCAGTAAGGTTTTGCTTATGCTTTTATAGCAAATTCTTATTCATCCATTTACTAGATAAACCACTAATTTTCATTTTACCAGATGTTTCCCTTAAGCAACATGAAGCTGCTTCTTTTCCACTTTTTTTCTATTCTGCAATATATCTTTTATATCAGCATTAGATTCAGACCTCCCCCTGGACTATGCCCTCAGTTTACTCAGCTGGCCTATGTCACTGAACAAGAATTGTACTGGTGGAGGTGTATTGGCCTTTTTGAATGAGCATCTTCACTGCTGCCTCGTTGCTTTTACTTATGAGGTCCTTGTTTGGAATTTTTCTTCCTCTTATCCGAATCCTATCCTGATGAGCCAGTTCATATTCCCTCTTTTCAAGAAGCCTTCCTCTTCAGTCCACACTGACCACTCCCTTCTCGGAACACAGCAAACATTACCTTGGGTATTGTTACCTAAGTGTTTCATGTCACCTACCTATAGAAATATTACTTTTTTTAAAGCATAGGATGAGGCCCTATCATTCTGAGCATGAAACAAGTTCTTCTACCCAGAATTTAATAAGATATTATTGAACAGTATGGGTAGAGTAAATAATAGCAACACAGCTATGTGTCCAGTGTTACTTTGGTATATGTAGTGGTGCGTATTTTACGTATACTGTGGTTAGCCTCACAACTGATACAGGTGAGGAAAATAAGGCACACATAGGGTTAAATGATTTGCCTATGTCATGTAGTAGCTTTTTGTAGTAGAGCCAGGAACTCTTAGTTATCTCCTCCAATCCCATCTATGAGTTTCTCAGGCATTTCTATCTTTCATAATCTTGATCCTATTGAAAAGCAAGCACCTGTGCTTTTAGAGCAATGAATTATATAATCTGAAATCCACACATGTGGACCTATATGAAGTTTAAATTCTTAACAATAATGATATAAAACAGTTCAGTAGTATTATGATTCCAAAATTAATTTGAAATCAGTTTGAAAAATAAATTTTTTCCTTCAGAAGTACGTAGTTAAAGGCTTGGAGCTAGTCTTGACAGGAAAGTGGTGTTTAAGAAACAACCATACTCTACAACTGTAGCATGTATTAGTGAGGCCTATCTCAATTTGTTGTAATGCTAGATTTACATCACAGATGGTAGCTGCAGCTTTGATTTCAGCTTTTTCATGAAAAATAATGTGTTTTACAGCATCAAGGATTATAAACACGTTCCAAAGTTGACTGCATGTGAGAAGTTTTGGGATAGCTCTAAGCTTTGTAAATTCATCTTCAGAATGTCATGAATATCGAGTTTTTGTTGGTTATATTTTGCCTTCAGCTCTTGCATTTTGTTCATGAAAATGTGAGCCATGGCAACGGGATAAATTCTTGGTAATTCAGGCCTGTCCCTGAGGTATACACCTTGGAGGTAAACACAGACAATGAAAGTGTGATTCCTTATAAAATTTTATAAACTTCTTTTGAAATTGATTTCTAGGAAATAATCTCTACATTTAAAATTTAGTGATTCTATTGAGTTTGGGGATTGGTCAGCTTATGAAAAATGAATGCAGTCTCTGCTTATTTGATCCACATGTCTGGTTTGAATCAGAACACTTGTGTTTCCTTGATCATATCAGCAGTGCTACGGCGTTTTTCCTTCTGTAGTTTAAGTTTTGGCATGATCAGATGTCTTGTCACCTCAGGGAAGAACCAAAAAATATATATAATTTATATATATATATATAAAATATATAAATTATATATATAATATATATAAATTATATATATAAAATATATAAATTATATATATAATATATATAAATTATATATATATATAAATTATATATGTAATATAATATATATTATATATATATATAATTTTTTTTTTTTTGAGATGGAGTCTCACTCTGTTGCCCAGGCTGGAGTGCAATGGCTTGATCTCAGCTCACTGCAACCTCCAACTGTTGGGTTCAAGCGAGTCTCCTGTCTCAGCCTCTCGAGTAGATGGCATTACAGAGGCCTGCCACCATGCCTGGCTAATTTTTGTAGTTTTAGTAGGGACAGGGTTTCACCATGTTGGACCAGCCTGATCTCGAACTCTTGGCCTCAGGTGATTGCCCACCTTACCCTCCCAAAGTGCTGAGATTACAGGCGTGAGCCACCGTGCTCAGCCGGAAGAACAATCTTATGAGTCGCCAGGGGATCTGACAAGTTGAGCCACTCCAAGCCCTTTAATTCGAAGTGTCCTTGATCTGAGGAAGCAGCTTAGTAAATCTCTTGGACAACTTTTCACAGCCTAGCTATATGACTGCATTAAAATAAAGTCAACTTCTATATACCTCTTCATCTTCTTTCAAATATTTCTTGGATTTGTGAAGATTAAGGTGACTCAGGAGTCACAATCTCAGTCTGTCACTGCCTTCATCACAGCATGCAGTGAACCTGATTCATTCATTCAGTAAGTAGTTTTTGAGATTTCTATGTACTAGGAACTATTCTAGGTACTGGGGGATACAGCAAAGAACACCAAGCTGATTTTTAGGGGACAAAACAGAGACACAGGTAAAATATATAGTATAGTAGATTAAGATATGTACTGCTTTGGAGAAAATTAAGTTAGGAAATGGAGATGGGGAGCCTCGTGTGTGTGTGTGTGTGTGTGTGTGTGTGTGTGTGTGTGTGTCTGCAGTTTACAATAGGGTTGTCAGGAAAAGCCTCACTGGGATGAGGGGGCAAACCAGCTTGATATTTAAGAAAGGAACATTCCAGGCAGAGGGAATAGCAAGTGCAAAAGTCAGGAGGCAATCCTGAGAGCTGAAGCAGCATCAAGAAAACCAGAGTGGTCTGAGAAGTGGAAGAAAGGGAACCCCAAGTCCAGGTTAGTTTGTGCCTGAGCATCTAGGGTGTTCCAAGCCATTTATAAAAACTTAGCTTTTGCTCTGCATGTGACAGGAAGATATTATGGGGTTTCGAGCAGAGGAATAATAAGAACTGGCTTTCTGATCATGTTATTGAAACTAGTGTTGAGGGGGGACATGTGTGGAAACAGAAGGCTATTGCAGTAATCAAGGTGACAGATAATGGTGACTTGAACCAGGATGGTAGCAGTGGAGAACTGATAGGACATGGTCAGATTCTGGCCATATTTGGAAGACAGAGCCATCGGCATTTCCTGATGAACTGGATATATGCTGTGAGAAAGTGGCAATAAAGTTTTAAGTCTGAACACCTGAAGGTGGAATTACTGTTTACTGACGTAGGAAAGGCTGTTGGTGGAGCAGGTTGTGTAAAATATCAGGAGTTGGTGATAGATGTGTGTCGTGGATGAGACAATGGAACCCGAGTGTTGGTTAGCCTTATCTCTTGAATACACTTCAAAAATTTGCACACCCCTCTCTGTACTGCCAGTTACTCCATTTGTGATAATGATTTAAACTTTTCAGTGTTTAAATCAAGTGTCTTAGATTCCCTGATAGCAGGTACTCGTGCCTGTTAGCTAACGGGGTTACAAAAAAATCTCAAATCTCAAGCAGGCCACACTCTGATAAGCAGGTGGCACTAGATCCAATGGTTCTATAAGGAGGATCCAAATGTTTCTCCTGCCACTCCGTATAGGTGAACCTGGAAAAAACAAGCAAACAAAAATAGAATAAAATGGAAGCCTCAATGATAATTAAAAAATACAATAAACAACCCATGTTTGCAAAATCAGGCACTGAAAACAATAGGGCTGATGGGAAAAATAGAGTTGGGACTGACCAATTAAAACTGAGCAACTTTGTAAATCAAGTAGTTTAGTAGGACTTAGTCCTTCTCATGTGACCAAGTGGTGCATGGAAAGTACTCACAAAATGTTAGTGGCTGTTGTTCATTTGTTGACACAAGAGTACCAAAAAACAAACTAAAACAAGAACTAGCACAGTCAAGACTAACTGGTATTTGTTTCCAGTATTACAGTCAGAAAATTCTATGTAGCTATAAACCCTGGGGGGTCATGCTTTCTTCTTTGAGAAATAGGTCTTAGAGGATATTTTGCTTCCAATAGATACCATTTGCATCAAAATTAAAAAGTTGATCCAGGATATAGCCTTCTTAATTAATCCGTTGTTTTAATATAGGGAAGAATGTATTTGCAGCCTTTGTTTTTTTGTTTGTTTGTTTGTTTTTTTGAGATGGGAGACGGAGTCTTGCACTGTCGCCAGGCTGGTGCAGTGGCGCAATCTTGGGTTCAAGCAATTCTCCTGCCTCAGCCTCCCTAGTAGCTGGAATTACAGGCACTTACCACCACAGCCAGCTAATTTTTGTATTTTTAGTAGAGACGGGGTTTTACTGTGTTGACCAGGATGGTCTCCATCGTTTGACCTTGTGATCTGCCCGCCTTGGCCTCCCAAAGTGCTGGTATTACAGGTGTGAGCCACCATACCTGGCCTTCAGATTTTTTTTTTTTTTTTTCTGAGGCAGGGTCTCACTCTGTCACCCAGACTGGAGTGCAGTGGCACAATCTCCACTCACCACAACCTCCACCTCCCAGGCTCAAGCAATTCTCCTGCCTCAGCCTCCCGAGTAGCTGGGATTATAAGCACACCACTACCACCCAGCTAATTTTTTTTTTTTTTTTTTTTTTTTTGTATTTTTAGTAGAGACTGAGTTTCATCGTGTTGGCCAGCCATTCTGGTCTTGAACTCCAGACCTCATGATCCACCTGCCTCAGCCTCCCAAAGTGCTTATAGGCATGACCTCAAATGATCCATCCGCCTTGGCCTCCCAAAGTCCTGGGATTATGGGCATGAGCCACCATGCCTGGCCATAATTGCAGCTTTCTCATCTGCATTTGCAGCTTTACAGATAACTTAAAAGAAGGAAAGTATAGTGGTTTTTGAAGCCACTGAGTCAACTACGACTTATGCTGAAGTAAGTCACTTCTGTAGACTTTCAGCTTTTTTTCTCCCCCCTTCAGGTCATCTTATATTGCAAAGGCTTTCTCTTTAATAATCATGAGAAAACTTGACTCTGCTTGAAAACATTATTATGCTGGGAAAAATTACATGTGAGCCAATGTGACTTCTCTATTATGCCAACAGCATTCATCTGTTACCAGTCAGGTATGAGGTAATGCCTGTCAAAGAAACACACTGCAGCAGAACAAACCATGCTGCTGACCTAGGACTCCTTAGATCTGCCCTTCAACCCGGAACCAAACGCAGATCTACTTCCTTATTGATGCTCTAGGATTTTTCAGTTTAAAGTAGATATTTAGTAAGAACAACCTTAAATTATTTTAATATGCTCAAAAAACATTTGAAAAAGCTCAACATCTGTATTTTTTTAAAAGCCATTTTACAACTAGGAAGAGAAAACTGTATCTTTAATAAGATCCATCATCTCAAACCAACAAGCCAGTCTTGTACTTGACAGTGATACACTACAGCATCTTCAGTTTACATCAGGAATATGTAAGTAAACCTTCTATCACCATTAACATTGTTCTAGAAGTTCTAACTCATGCAATAATCCACAAAACCAAAGTAAGTATAATGCCTAAAAGGAGATAAAATATGAAGGAAAAAGAAAACTAAAAATTATAAGTGCTATATTTGGTAAGTATACAAAAATCGATATCTTTCTCAAGTGTTAGCAATAACCAGTAAGAAACATATGGTGTTAAAAAAAATCCATATTTTTGTCAAAGTTTTAGCAAATATAAAATTAGAAATAACCCTAACAAATGTGTCCAATTGAAATGAAGAAAACTATAAAACTTTCTTGAGATTTAAAAAATAAATAAATGAACAAGAGAGATATACATTGTTTCTGGATGCAAAAACTGGAATATTGAGATGTCATTGTTCCAATTAAATTTAACATGATTTGAGTAAAATTGACAAAATGATTTACAAAATGATTCTAAGTAAGAAGCATACTCCCACTATGACCAATTTTAAGCTACCAACGTAAAGTCCATGAGTAGGAGTCAGGAAGAAATGTGCAAGGTTGGCTCTCATGAGTTGGCGTGAGCTGATGTGAGCTCACTGTAGCACACAAATGACACAGGCATGGCAGAACATGCTGAGAAACCATCTCGAGATCACCCAGCCCACTGAGGTAAACTTGTCACTCCCAGACCAGAGCACATTTCTTTTTGTAGGTGCCTTTCCCAAGAAGCATAAGATAGACATAATAGAGCAAAAAATTCACTGTTGTCCTGAAGAGCGCCTTGACAGGGAACTGGACCTGCACATGGAGGGATTTATTTCTCCAGTAGAGAAATCCCTGTAGAGAGGCTAGGGCTCACCCTGGGAGCAACTTCTTTGGGAACAAAGTCGTACAATGGCTGAAGACTAAGGAGAGAGGTGTGGCTAGGCAAATGCTCTGGACCAGAACAGAGATGATCCTCTGGTGGCTTCTTCTCTTTCTGAAACCTGTGATACTCTTGGCAGTGTCGCATGTGTTTTGCTCTCTTCCTTGGTAGGGTGCTTATATTCTTTCTCTCTCTTTTTAAACTATCTTTTTGATGTTTAATTATTGCCTATAACAGTTTTCATAAATGTGGTCACCACAAAGATGATTCATAGAGGCAGTGGTAGTATGTAAGTGCATGAAGGGTTGTGTCTAGGAGTGATGACTCAGGTAATATCTTGTAGTAAAGGATATGTCTCATAGTGGCCAGGCAGACATATCATCAGGAAGGAGTTTGAAGGTATAGAGGCTTGGGGTCTTGTAACATGTTTATTGGTTGACACAGGGCTTCCATCAGGGGCTTGCCCTTTTTATTCCACAGTGGATGACTACCAGTTGGTCATTTGATAACCCAGGCCTACATGTGCCATCTTAAAATGAGTTGTTCTTTTGTGATTGCATCTGTAGTTCTAGTGGAAGATCAGCTTATTCTTGGGTGGACTTTGTGGAAAGAAGCAGGATTTAACTGGGTTTCAGAGAAATGAAGACTTTGTGAATTTGGGAGCCATATTATTCAAGTTGTATAGTTATTTGAACCCTGTGATTGAGAATCATTACTTAGGGCAGTACAGAAAGAAACAATTGACATGGGATGGGATGGGGTGCAGAGACTGAAGAGAGAAGAAAATAGTTACTTTTGTGGGGATTAATACAGATTAATTTTACACTGTGAGAAAGTAGCTGTAACAGACACATGGAAGACTGGCTGGTGGGCAAGATGAATTGCCATGATTGTATACAAACCAGTCAAGGTCTGAATGAGCTTGGGACCTGGCTTTGGAGAGAGATGGACGACAATAGTTTCTTACCAGTGCAATGTCTTAATGACTCATTGGGTGTGGAAGTTTACAGATGCCTGTGTTTTTAGAGCATTTACTTATTCAAGTTAGGTTCATTAGCATTCATTTTTCTTGGTTTTAAGAACAAGTTTAGTATCTCTCATTTGCAGAGCTATTAATTTGATGATTCAGTGTTCCCCCTCACTTATTTGGGTGTGTCTAATCTTTTTATGTGAGTTTTTCTTTAATCACTTTAGATCCTTAGCTGGTTTTCCTTAACTCAGCTTCTGGTGTGTACGTATATTTTCTTATGAATGTTTGCTGATCATGGAACCATTGAATCTCAGAGTTGGAAAGGACTGTAATAGTCTTCTAATCAGACTGTCAATTTGATGTTTGAGTCGTCTGTATTATTTTCTTTTCTACTTCCTTCTTAATAATAGATTGAGTCTTAATTTTTTTTTTTTTTGGAGGTGGAGTCTTGCTGTGTTACCCAGGCTGGAGTACAGTGATGTGATCTTGGCTTACTGCAACCTCCACCTCCCGGGTTCAAGCAATTCTCCTGCCTCAGTCTCCTGAGTAGCTAGGATTACAGGCATGCGCCACCACACCTGGCTAACTTTTGTATTTTTAGTAGAGATGGGTTTTACCATGTTGGCCAGGCTGCTCTTGAGCTCCTGACCTCATGATCACTCACCTCGGCCTCCCACAGTGCTGGGATTACAGGCGAGAGCCACCATGCCTGGCAGGTCTTGATTTTTTACTAGTTGGAATTTGCCAAGAAGGAGGATTTGGGGGTTTTGTGACAATATATCATCTTCAGACTCAGCAGTCACTTGGAGATAACCCTTTGGTCATACTTAGGGGTAGCTGAAGGCCAGCTGGTTATCTGATGCTGAAATGTCAGTGCACATTCAGTGGTCCCTGCTGCAGGGCACTCCAACCTTTAATTTTAAACCCTGGGCCGGAGGTGGGAGTTTAGTTGGACTTTGGACCCAAATTGTAGGGCCAGGTTAAACTCAGCACTCATGTTCCGAGGACTTCCTCCATGGTTCTGATCTATTCGGGGCATGGAGAGGGTGCTGGAGGTTGGTTGATTGTGGAGAAACAACCTTGTTCTATCCAAAGACAGTAAGGCAAGCCTGCAGGTCAAGAGCTGCTTATTTGTAAATTATACTGAAATGCTGGGAGAAGTTCTCTGAAAGTGTTCTAAATTGTAGTTCTTTAATATTTTCTGCTTGTGGAATTTGAATGGGGAGTACTTGGGTGGATTAAATTTTACCAAGGAAGGCCAGCTGATGGCTGTGAAGAGGCTCTACTAAGTGTCATTTACCTTAGAATCCACCAAGCCCTGGGGCCTTGGAGACTCAGAACTCAATTTTGCTAGATCTAGAGTATACCCTTCTGTTACTGTAGAATTCATGTAAAACTATATCATAAGGCGCACCTGTCAATTCAGAAGGCTAATTTTTTAAAGAATCAACTGACAGGCAGATCAGAAATTTTTAGTCAGTTTGGTAAGCACGAAAGTAAAGCCAAATTATTATTAAGAACTATTACATTTATTCTTAATAGAAAGGTAGTATGGTTATTTTTTTAAAATCCAATCCCAATGTGTATGAGTCCTTTCTCATTCCACCTCATGAGATAACAAGGTTAACAGCTTAGTCTGTGTATATTTTTCCCGATTGTCTGTAAATGCAATAACCTCCATTGCTCTACTGCCTTATTTTTCTATAGCTCTCTAGTTATGTTGTGCACTGCGCTTGTCAACCTGCGGGAGGCAAGAGGACAGTCAGAAGGTTGCCTGATGACGTGGAATCACATGAAGGGGGAGTAGGCTGGATGACTCATGGCACAGTTGCAGCTCAGTAGCCTGAATTGTCTATTCAGCAATAAAAGCACATCTGCATGAGAGGCTAGGTGCCAGAGTTCACTCTCCTACCACCCTTTCCCCAACACAGTTTGGAAGAGCAGTATCAAGGTTTATCTCTCAGACTTTTATTTTTCACTATAACTACCCAGGTACAAGTCCTGGCACCTAATAGGTGCTAAGTAAATAGTAGCTATTTATCTTCCTGCCCTATCTGTTTCCTATTTTCTGACAAATACAATCTTTCTTTTTAAAAAAAAATTTTTTTAAATAGATGGGAGTCTCACTATGTTGCCCAGGCTGGTCTTGACCTCTGAGCTCAAGCAGTCCTCCCACCTCAGCCTCCCAAAGTGCTGGGATTATAGGCATGAGCCACCACACCCGGACCTGAGAAGTGCTATCTTTCTGTAGCTGTGTTTATGTTGCAGTCTGGTTTTGCCTTGTCACATGAGTCCTTTGGTCTCTTTAAGATGATTTTTCTGAGATCTATTTTATATTTTAGTTCTCTGCAACATTATTTACCCTTTCCCCTTGTGTTGCCCACAGAGGGATTGAAAATCAGCCTCTTATCTAGTAATTCTAGTAACTTCTCATTTCTCAGAAATATGCTTTCATTCGTCAAATTTCATTATTACCCAAGTCTTTACGTTAGTTAAAGAGCTTCTGCTTTCGTCTTGTATATCTGATGTGGTAGCTATATGAAAAGTATTCATATGGAGTCTGTCATGAAGTCAGCAGAACTCTGCATGTGAAGTGGCCAGTGTGGACCCTTTGAAGTGTTTTAATGTGATTTCTTTAATACACATAACAAATTTATTGAGATACAATTCATATACGATAAAAATGATTTTTGGTATGTTCACAGAGTTGTATAACCACAACCACAATCAGTTTTAGAACATTTTTATCATCCCAAAGTAAACCCCATACCCATTAGCAGTCATTCATCATTTTCCTCCACTCCCACTTTCTGTCTCCATAAATTTGCCTATTCTGGATATTTCATATAAATTGAATTACATAATATATGGGCTTTGTGCCTGGTTTCTTTCACTTAGAATCTTTTCAAGGTTCATTCGTGTTGTAGCATGTATCACTACTTCATTTTTATTGCAAAATTATATACTATGGTATAGATGTACCATATTGTGTTTAATCACTCATCAGTTGATGGACATTATATGTGATTTTTTTAATAGCAAAGTAGCACTTTAAGTATTACTGTTTTTGAAATACAATCAGGTGTTTTACAGAATTTAGGTGGAAGTTACAGATGGTGAGGAGGAAACAACAGTTTGTTTCTACCTGTTAAATATCACTGCAGGTGTTTTCTTCAAATATCAAGAGTAATATTTGGACATTTGAAAATTACCTTTGAAATCAAAGACAAAATATGTTAATAACATGTTATTCTTGGTTATGACCTATAATTTTCCTGTAAGAAAGTTATCCATGTAAAAAAAATAATTTACCAGCCTGGCTAACATGGTGAAACCCCATCTCTACCTAAAAACACAAAATTAGCCATACATGATGGTGCATGCCTGTGCCAGCTACTTGGGAGGCTGAGGTGTGAGAATCACATGAACCTGGGAGGTGGAGGTTGCAGTGAGCCGAGATCATGCCACTGCACTCCACCCTGGGCAACAGATTGAGACTCTGTCTCAAATAAAATAAGACAGGTAGATAGATAGATAGATAGATAGATAGATAGATAGATACAGAATGTACTGCAGTATTTTTACTGCAATTCTTATGCCTCTCATTTTCCTCTTTTCCTCCTCTTTTCCACGTAGTTCATTCCACAATGTCTACACAGGATATGCTAACCACAGTAAACAGAGCAGAGCAAAGTGTCATGGGTCCTGGAGCCCAGCTGTCTGGTTCACATTCCTGCTGTAGTACTTACTGACCATTTGACTTGGGCATATTACTTAACCCCTCTTTGCCTCAGTTTTCTCATCAGTAAAATGGGAACAATAACACCGTCAACTTCATAACACTTGTTCTGAAGAATAAATGGATTAATATAGGCAAAATGTCTGGCACATGGAATATGCTCAATAATATTAGCTAAAATCTATCTCTGGTATTATGATTTAATGTTGCACAGTCACTTTAAGTACTTGTATAAAACATCATTTTGGTAATATTCTTAATTATGATTGCTCTATAACCTTTTTCTACCTTAATGTGTGCAGTTTTTCCTATCATTTTGCCAACCCTCAATTATGAACTCAAGTGGGTTGTGTTACAAAAGGGAGGACAACCAGGCATAGTGGCTCATGCCTATAATCCCAGCACTTTGAGAGGCCAGGGCAGGAGGATGACTTAACACCAAGAGTTTGAGACCAGCCTGGGCAACATAAGCAAGACTCTATCTCTACAAAAAATAAAAATACCAGCCAGGGATGGCAGTGCACACTTGTAGTCCTAACTACTCAGGAGGCTAAGGTGGGAGGATTATTTGAGCCCAGGAGTTTGAGGCTGCAGTGAGCTATGATTGTGTCATTGCTTTGCAACCTGGGTGACAGAGGAGGATTCTGTCTCTAAAAAATAAATAAAATAAAAATAAAATGCGAAAGGGAGGACAGAAAAAGTAAAACCCAGAGATGAGGAAGGTAAATTAGTAAGAAAACAGCAGAAAGTTGAAAGTAAAGTAGCTGAATCTCTTAAGCTCCAGCACAGTTCCTTTCGTATGAGAATAAATTATTTATCGAATAAAGGGATTTTTAATAGTTTCGTTGATTATGGGTTTCAGAATTGAAGTTTCCTTCAACTTTCTTTAAAACTTTAAGACTTCATAGTGTATATGTATGTCAAAACATCTTGTACACCTTAAATATATATACTTTTTACTACTCAATTATACCTCAATAAAGCTGTGGAAAGTTTAAGCTATAAAAAAAGGCAATTCGGTTTTTCTCATTGTAATGTCATTTGAAAGTTACTAATTGTTTCTTTCCACAATTGTCTATACAACTGTGCACTCATTCATTTCTTCTGGTTGTGTTTCCCTTTCAACTAGTTTTTCAGTTTTCAAGCACACATTTTGTAATATGTACAATATGGGAACAACTTAAAGACGTTTCAGATGAATATTTGTGGGAACTCACTTTTTTAAGTGCTTTAAGGGAAGATTTTCTCTGTAGCCCATTGGGAAAGGATGTTAACAATGATTTAGGGCCTAGTTCTAGGAACTTAAAATCGTGTATGCTGAAAACAATGCATGGTATAGGGTGGTTGTCCTTTCCTTGCAGATGGGGAGGTCAGCAGCTGATCATACTCCTATTTAGAAGACTAGCTAGAATTCAAGCCCAGGTTTGTGTTTCTTTCCCCTCTCCACACCAGTTTACCTCTCTAAACTGCCGATTTTCCTGCATTCTTCAGGAGAAATCTTGCTCCTACCTAGGTGATTCTCAGCATACAGCTTTCTGAGGAAGTTTGAAGTGTTCTGATCTCTCGTCAATAAATGTTAGGTAAAATGACTTAAACATTTTCTGGTGGTTTTGATACTGTATCTTTTCATAGGTGATATAATGAGGAAGTGGAAAAAGCATAATCTGGATAAATCGGAGCTAATATATATATTTGTTATTTCTTTCATAATTAAAGAGCATTAATGGAAATCAGAATGGGAAAAATGCATTATAGATCAAACTACTTAAAAATTGCATCATCCCTTTCCAATGTTTACATATTTGCATATTCTCTTTTGCATATTTGTATAATCAGAGCATAGATACAATTGCAAACCATGTTTCTAATATAACCGTTTATTATAATCATTTTTATATGTTACTATACAGTCTTCATAATTATTTTTATGACTGCTTAATATATCAGTTGTATATATAACTATTTCCTATTAATAGTTCAAACATTCTATAAATGTTCAAACAATTTTTTTCTCATAATAGCATTGCATTGAACATGTAAAGCTATTTTAATGTGTTTGTTTGTTTTTTGTTTTGAGACGGGGTCTCACTCTGTCACCCCGGCAGTGGTGTCATCCCAGCTCATTGCAGCCTCCACCACTTGGGCTCAAATGATTCTACCACCTCAGCTTCCCAAGTAGCTAGAACCACAGGTGTATGCCACCATGCCTGGTTAATTTTTAAATTATTTGTAGAGACAAGTTCTCACTATGTTGCCCAGGCTGGTCCCAAACCCCTGGGATTAAGTGATCCTCTCACCTCAGTCTCCCAAAGTGCTAGGACTATAGGTATGAGCCACCATGTCTGGACCCTGTTTTAATATTTTGGATTATTTCCTTGGGCTTCTAAAATGTATTGCCAAATTGCTTTCTAAAAGTGGTTAACCGATTTATATTGCTTTCATTTACAGCGTAGTCTTAACCAATGTTGTCAGCCTTCTGAAAGTTTTTCAGTGGGAGTAGCATCCTAACTATAAACTCTTATTCTCTGATTTTTAGAAATATAATGAGAGAGGTTGGCATTGTCTGCATCCACTTCTCTCAATGGGTATATGGCCAAATATGTTATGGAGAATCTTACAATAAAGGCTTAAAGAAATCCTGCTTGAAAGACTAGACTTCGTTAACCCACATTTCCAAAATTTATTTAAAATGGGATTAATTTTTCTCATATAATCCATTAACAAGAAACATACTATATAATACCTGTGGGAAAGGAGTCCGCTTCTGATGCAATAGAATACTTTTTGGGTAAATAATCTCATGCAAGAGAAGCAGTAAGGTGGTCTGTTCTAACATGATGCCGCTCTAACGGTAAGAGACCTTACGTGCTAGCTGCTGTAACTACTGGCGACATAGGAGTTAACAAAACCAAGTCCCCTGTCTCCAAGTAGGCAATAAAGTGGGAAGACTGAATATTATATATTCAACTGTTTAGAGGAAGCTTTGGAACGCATTGTTTTGCATGGACTAGGTTTTCATTTGAAGAATATTTGAGTATTTTCTATAAACAATGTTAATCTTTGGGTTAAACAAAAAATAGACACATTACACTTACCATCAAAAAGGTCATCACCTGGGAAAACATAAATAATTATAATATGGAATGGTAATTACTGTGATGGTATATACAGAGTGTGCTGTAGGAACACAAAGGAAGGGAACCCAATTCACCTTATGGGTCCCTTCTGTAGGGATTTGGTTCACGCCGCGGCGGGTCGGGGAAATTAAGAAATAGAAAAAATTTTATAACCAACAAGCTGGACGTCCACTCAGAGACTAATCTAAAGTCAGCATTACACAGACGACAGGTGGATAGATCCACAAAGATGGGAAGAAACCAGCGCAAAAGGCTAAAACACCCGAAATCAGAATGCCTCTCCTCCTACAGAGGATTGCAGTGCCTCATCACCGATTGAACAAGGCCTGATAGAAAATGAATGTGAGGAATCAACAGAATAGGCTTCAAAAGGTGGATAATGAGAAACTTCTGTGAGCTAAAAGACATGTTCTAGCCCAATGCAAGGAAACTAAGAACCTTGAAAAGGTTTCACGAAATGTTCATGAGAATGGACAATTTAAAGAGGAATATAAGTGAATTAATGGAGCTAAAAACACAATACGAGAACTTCGCGAAGTATGCACAAGTTTAACAGTCGAATTGACCAAGCAGAAGAAAGGATTTCAGAGGTCGAAGACCAACTTAACGAAATAAAACGAGAAGACAAGATTAGAGAAAGGGTAAAAGGAATGAGCAAGTCTCCAAGAAATATGGGACTATGTGAAAAGACCTAATCTACGTTTGATAGGTGTACCTGAATGTGACGAAGAGAATGAATCCAAGCTAAAAATTTTTCAGGATATTATCCAGGAAACTTTCCTAACCTAGCAAGGCAGACTAATATTCAAGTCCAGGAATACAGAGAACACCACAAAGTATTCGTCAAAAGAGCAACCCCAAGGCACATAATCATTAGATTCATCAGGGTTGAAACAAAGGAGAAAATACTACGGGCGGCCAGAGAGAAGGTCAGGTTACCCACAAGGGGAAGCCTAGAGACTCACAGCTATCTCTCAGAAAACCCTACAAGCCAGAAAGAGGGGGGCCAAATTCAACACCTTAAGAAAAGACTTTCACCCAAATTTCATATCCAGCCAAACTAAGTTCATAAGTGAAGGAAAATAAAATTTTTTAAAAAGAAGTACTCAGAGATTTCATTAACAGGCTGCTTTACAAGAGCTTCTGAAGGAGGCACTATGTAAGAGGGGGCAACCAGTATCAGCCACTTCAAAGGACCCATCAGAGGCTGCATCCAGATCACTACATGCAAGGATAACAGAGACTCAAAACAAAGGGAGGAGGAAGATTTGCCAACCAAATGGAGAGAAAAAAAAACAGTAGTTGCATCTCATCTCTATAAAATAGACTTTAAAGTAAAGAAACCGAAGAGAAAAAGGACATGTATAATGGTAGAGGATCAATGTAACGGGAAGAGCTAACGACCCTAAGTCTATGTGACCCAATATAGGAGCACCCAGATACAAGGGAACTTCTTGGTGACTTACAAAGAGCTTGGACTCCACACAATGATAGTGGGAGACTTTAACATTACATTGTCAATATTGGACAAATTAATGAGACAGAAGGTAAGAGGATACCCGGGACTTAACTTAAACCTCAAACAAGTAACTTAAAAAATTACAAACTCTCTACTCCAAATCCACAAAATATACATTTTTTTTCATCACATCACATTTATTCTAAAAGTGACCACATGGTGAGAGTAATACTCCCTAGCATGCATAGATTTCATAGGTTTAAATGAATATTGGTTGGCTGTTTTTTGTTATTTTCCTCCCTTATTCCTTTGTATTTTAATATTATTAGAAGAATATAAGGTAAAGAATGGCTTTTATATGGCTTTGGGCGTGGCTTGGCTGTGGCCGCCTGCCCCTTTTTTTTTTTTTTTTTTTTTTTTTTTTTTTTTTTTTTTTTTTTTTTTTTTTTTTTTTTTTTAAAAAAAAGGAGGGGAAAGAAAGGGGGGGGGGAGAGAGGAGGAGGGGGAGTAGGGGCAAAGAAAGGGTTTTATCCCAGTGCCATAGAACTGAACACGTATTTGTTTCAGTGCATGACTCCTGTGAACTGAAAGCACCTTAAATGGCAAGACAATACCTAATTTTGATTTAGAACATAAATTTGCCAAATTCTGCCCACCCATTTGCTATGTTATGATCAGTGGAATCTTCATGTTATTTCTCTATAAGTCAGTTCTTTTTTTTGGTGGGGGAGATGGAGTTTTGCTCTGTCAGCCAAGCTGGAGTGCAATGGCACAATATCAGCTCACTGCAACCTCCGCTTCCCAGGTTCAAGTGATTCTCTTGCTTCAGCCTCCTGAGTAGCTGGGATTACAGGTGCCCGCCACTGCGCCTGGCTAATTTTTTGTGTGTTTTTAGTGGAGACAGTGTTTCACTATGTTGGCCAGGCTGGTCTCGAACTCCTGACCTCAGGTGACCCACCCATCTCGGCCTCCCAAAGTGCTGGAATTACAGACAGGCATAAGCCACCGTGCCTAGCCTGTAAGTCAGTTTCTGTCTGTTCCACTGTGGAAAGGGAGCAAGATTGGAGTAAGAATCTTATATTGCATGTGTGTGAGATTTTAAAAAATGGTTACAGCATAGCAAGAAAAGTCAATATACCTATTAACAGTCTGGAAACTGTTCTGTAGCAGATGGGAGGTGGAAAGTAGAGCTTTGGTCTATCAGTCTTGGTATCATCAGGTACTGAAGAAATTCTGACCCTTGTAGGATGTGATGGGAAAAAAATGAAGCCCATGAAAACTATAATTTAAAAAAATTAAATAGTAATTTTTAATTATAAAAGTTGCTTACCACTGATTCAGAAGAAAGACGAGTTAGAGATACTGTTTGAGGATTGCAGGCAAGGCTTGTCTGTGTAATTTTGATTGTTTCTAAATTAATAGAGATAAAATATGTTATTAGCTGTGTTGCAGAGCAGGATTAACTTGGCCTCTGCCCAGTAATTATCATGTGGTCACATGCAAGAAAGGCAGTCATTGAGAAGTCTGATGCAAGAGGGACATCTGTATAACAAGCCCACAATTATTTTTTAGGGAAGTTGTAGGAAGAATGAAGTCATTGCAATTTATCTCTCTGTGATCTATCACTATGTAAATACCTAACTTACAAAGCCGCTCTGGTCGCCATTTCCCCCTTTCTCCTTAAACGGATAGATGTTTGTGATTTAGCATAAAGTTCATGAACTAAGAAAAGCAGTTGGGCACAGAATCCTATATCTTTCCACGCAGTGTATCTTATTAGCTTTAACTGTCTGTTAAAATCATGCTTTTAGTTTTACCGTTCCATAATGAATTGCTGTCACTAGGCTTAGCAAATGAAGTGGATTACTTTTGGTAACTGTAAGTAGTTACGCACTTCAGATCCTTGACAGAGCCTTCCCAAAGGACAGGCAATGTCTTTCAAAATCCTATTAAAAGATTTTATTTGCAGATGCTGTGAACAGAAGGCTAGAGCCTCTATAGTTTATTGCTACTCAACTTCATCAGGTCTGCTCACTCTATTGAAAACTCTGGCAAAAATGATATACATCAGCTCTTTTATTCTTTTGTTACCACTCTGCGCAAATAAAAGCATATTGGGGAATTTAATGAAGCAGTATGTCCTTGGAGGGAGCTTTAAAGATTCTGAGTGTACAACTATTCATCTTTAATACTGGAGGTTTCTGTGTAAAACTGGCAGGAACAAAATAAGTCTTCACAGACCCATGTTTGCCACATACACACTTGAATTGCATAAATGTCTATGCAGTGGTGACCTTGGAGATGGATGCATTCAACGACTATTGTAGTGGCTTTTGAGGTGTGTCAGTGAGTAGTTAGGTTAGCGAGAACTACGGCAGAGCTGCTGGAACTGTCGGACTGTTTTAGAGATGGTCTGCTAACTCAGGAAGTGAAGACTATGATGTTCAAACGAAAAACTGGGGGAGGGGTTGATTACTCAACAATTACCCAGTTCAACCCAAGGACACATTCTGGTATCCATGCTGGATGAGAGTACGTCTTAGCTTGCTTTGGGTTTGCTAGGTATAGTTGGCTTTTTATCCAAATCTGGGAAAAGTAGCCGTGATGGATCTGTGCTGCAAAGATATAGGCAAACATGAAGTTTAATATTCCTATGCTTGTCCTGAGGTGTAGGCTTCAGGTTATATGGGATTCCTGGCCTGCCAGCTTAACTCTCCTTACTAGTGACCATAAGAACACAGGCATATGTTGATAATCTTGTCAGAAGGATACTCTTGATTGTGCTTGAATTTCTAAGCTTCAGTACTTTGTTAGTAATTAGTACTTTTATGCCTCCCAATTGATTAGAAAAAATACAAGAATATGGGTGGTGCTGTAGTTGTGAAATGGGCAGCCCAAGTGGTATTGGAATCTATAATGGTTGGTCCCTTATTTTTTTGTAGACTTAACCCTGCCTGTATACCGCTCGCTTCTCTTCCTTGGGACCAGCCTCCCAGGCTGCTTTTTATTGTTACTTTGAATGTCGGAGAATGCAGTTCTCTGTCTTACTCTGGGGTAATGCCAAAGGAATATGTAGTCATTTAGCCTGTCAGAAATTCTGAGTTGCAGCAACTCTGGATATACGTGACCAGATAGTACTTAACTCATTGTTAGCAGGGATCTCACCAGTGACATCTACATGAAAATATTATTCCAATAACTTAGTGAGTATAGCCCTATACAATAAGTGTCAGAAAACAAAGGAAGATATTTTCCCTCATTTCTGAGGCTGAAGGCCTCTTCCTAACTGGAGCCACAAATCTTTAGTGTATAAAACATCTTGATATGAAGTGAGAAATGGTTGGTTTTTTTTTTTTTAAGCAACTTAATATTCTATTTGTTTACTACTAAACATTTCTGGATGTAATAGTTCTTACTTCCCCATAACTACCAAGAATTTTTAGAATGTTTTGGGGGCACAAAACACATTCTATTTTAGACACTGAAAGATGATTTTCATATTTTCCTTGGAACTTAATCTGCAAAAGTTTATGAGGTAATTTCAACAGATCTCACAAATGTTTCCCCAACTATATCTGTATTTGCAGTAACGTGGAAATTTAGGTTAAAACATTTTATAGGTTTATTTACTGAAACATATACACCTTTACTATAGCATATCAAATTCACTAGAAAGCCTTGGGTTTAGTTATTAGGGCTCATAGTGAATGTGGAGTCTAAGGCTAGAAAATTAGATATCTATGCAGTACAAAATGTGGGAAGGCATATGAAGGTGTTACACATTCTTCCTCCCTAACTTTAAGGATATAAGTATAGCACAAACAAGAGGTATATGCCAGCTGTGGTCTGACTTAGAATTGTTTCTTAATTCTCTAGTAATAGTATTAGAAATTGTAATTCTGCCTTCTAGATTGTTAACCTTGTATACGTGTGCAAAAAAAAGCATGTACTGCGGATATTGTTATAAGAATATATTCACACACTTATTTTTAAACATTAAAAACTTTTTATTATGGAAAATCTCAAACCTTTGTTTTACCCATTTTTGGAAATCTTTAAATCTTTCTTTTGTACCTCCAAGTTTATCTGGTATCAATTCCTTGTGCCTGAAGAACTTTTCCTTAACATTTCTTACAGTTCAGATCTGTGGCTAATAAATTCTGTCATGTTTTTTTGGTCTGAAAAGTCTTCCTGTCTGGGGAGATATCTTCTGTCAGCATAGAATTGGGGGTTGGTAGTTTTTTTTTTTTTTTTTCATTTTCCTTTCAGCGATTTAAAGATGTCATTCTGTGGTTTTCTACTTTGCATAGTTTCTAACAAGAAGGCTGTTGTAATCTTTGTTTTTCTGTATGTAATGTGTCTTTTATACTCCTTTGGCTGCCTTCAAGATCTTTGTATCTTTGGTTTTCAAAGGTTTGAGTATAATATGTGTAGAGGGTATGTGTTTGTGTGTTATATTTATCCTTCTTGGGATTTTCTGAACTTCTTGGATCTGTGCTTTGATTTCTTTCATTATTTTGGAAAATTTGCAGTCATTAGTTTTTCAAATTTTTTCTCTGCCTTCATTCTGTCTTCTTGGATTTCAGTTACACATATGTCACATCATTTGTTCTTGATGCTATATTCTGGTTTTTAAATCTCTCTCTCTCTCTCTCTCTCTCTCTGTGTGTGTGTGTGTGTGTGTGTGTGTGTGTGTGTGTGTGTGTGTGTTTCAGTGTGGAAAATGTCTGTTAACCTGTCTTTGAGTGTACCAGTTTTTTTCCTTGCCTCTGTTTAGTACACTAATGAGCCTGAGAGAGGCATTCTTTATCTTTGTTACCATGTTTGTTTGTTTTAGCATCCCAGATCCTGTCTTATAGTTTATATTTTTCTGCTAGAGTTTGAGACTCAGGTTTCGGACATAGATTTTCCACTTGTTCTCTTTGATTTTTGGTTTCCTCTTCTATAAAATAGAAAAGTCAGGAGTAATAGTAACTAACAGAATTGTTTTGGGAATCAAATGTGGTCATAGATAATAAAAATGTGTGCCCTTGGGCAAGCCCTTTCCTGTCTCTGGGTCTCAATCATTCTCATTAAAGGCTTGGACTATACGATTACTTTGGTACTATTTAGTTCCTCAGTTGCAAGATTCTGTGAAGGGGAGAGACCTAACATTTACTGAAAGACTGGTATTAATCTCATATAGAATCTGAGAAAGGGGTAAAATCACATTTAAAAGGTGCTTTTGCAAAACAGTTTACATTTGCTAGATCTATGTAGAATTTTAATTGGAAGAAACAGACAGCATTAAATCCTGTTGCCACTTGGTTCAATCTGTTACAGAATTATTAAAATTTTTCAGCTCTTGGGTTTTCTGACTCACTTGAGAAACATCATGGCTCCTAACATTATCTCACTTGCTTTCTCTGTACCAATAGGATTTTAAATTATCGAGTTGGCTTACAAATTTTTCATTGTGAGGAGAAACTAATGGAGGCTGTTGCTTTTTACTAACTAGTGCAATAGACTTTGGAATAGGCTTTGGAATACGCCTTGGAATAGGCGTATTGACTTTGGAGTCAAAGACTTGGGGACAAAGACTGATTGTACAGGTGTGAAACCTTAGGCTGATTATTTAACTTTGGAGCCTGAGTTTCCTTGTCTGTGAAATAGAGATGATACCTACATCAGCTGTTTTGAAGGTAGAAGACATAGTGTATGTGAAGCTTTGAGTCTAATGTTTGATTAATAGCAATCAATAACTGATGGTATTAACAATGGTGCTAAAATGATATGTGCCACCATTAAGTCAAAATTTTAGTAAGTATAAGGGAAAAAGAGAGTTTAATATTCTTTATATCCTTTTTACTGGGAAGGTCCCCTTGGTAAAATGATATTTTAACAACAAAGAGAGAGTTAACTGAAAAGTACTGATGAATAATAATAATACCCGAGAACTGAGTGCATGCTGGGTGACAGGTGCTCACATTTACTCCTCAAAACAGCTCTGTGAAGTAAGCCACCCCTCCTCTGCTAAGTCTTCCTTTGTCCAACTTTTGTCTTCCACTCTACTTTAGACTCTGTCAATATTTTTTATATATAACTCCTACCATCTCTCTACTTCTCATTCCCAGTGAAAGAATTTCTGTGTATTTTGCACAGAAGTAACCCACAGCAAGTTGAATGGAACTGTTGAGATGTTGAATCATTGTATCTTTCTAGTCAAGAGTGAAATATCTCTTCCTTTATGTTATAGATGAAAATTTAAGCATTAGTGAACTGATGGTCTAAGGTAAAAATACTAAGAAAATAGTTGTGGATAAAGAAACTACTCAGCCAACCTGAGGCTTCCCCTTTCTTCCCTCCACATGCATGCTGTTTGTCAAGACAAACAAATATAGCATTTCAAAGTAGCTTTTGCTTTATAAATTACCATAGAGTAAATATAATGAATATCAAAGATGTGTCCAAATTCTGTGTTTGGAAGCAGTTTTACTGTAATGAGTATTATTCAAGACTGAAATTATTTTATACAAAGAAACATTCCTTCATTCACACTGTGAACAACTGTCTTCCAAAATACAGACCACAATACAGGCATTCTTCTATGAATAATACAGGGAATTATGTCAAATTATTTTGCAGTTTTTTCCAGTCATAACAAAGTTTTCACAAAAGTACATTCCTGATCATAGATTTTTAGAGTTGGAAGGAACCTAAGAGGTACAAACTAACTCTTTCCTGCCACCAAGAGAGATGAAGCAATTTATCTAAAGTCATGTAGCTAACTAATGACAGAGCCAGGGAGAGAACCAGTGCTTGGTCTATTATGCCACAGTGCTGCATTCCTCTGGAAAAAACTGCCTATTCATTCTTGGTTTTTAATGCTAGTTAGAGTCTTAGGGTAAGGTTTTTTTCCATGACTAACCAGTGTTCTTTTGTTTTCTGTGTGGGTGTTTGGGAACAAGCTAACTGGTTGTGTTTTTCGTTTTGTTCTGTTCATAACAATTGTACAGTGTAAGGTAGTAACAAAGCATTTGTTTGGTTAACACTTTAGGGTTTAGGAAGAAATGGTTTTAACTCAAATTCTCTGCCCTAATTGTTGATAGGCAAATATTTTAAAGTTGGGTTTCTTAACCTGGGATTTGAATTCCCTAAATTCTTATGAAAATTATGTGAATATGTGGTTACTTCTAGTTTGGAGATGGAGTTTCATTTTTGTTGCCCAGGCTGGAGTGTAATGGCATGATCTTATCTCACCACAACCTCCGCCTCCTGGGTTCAAATGATTCTTCTGCCTTAGCCTCCTGAGTAGCTGGGATTACAGGCATGTGCCACCACGCCTAGTTAATTTTGTATTTTTAGTAGAGACGGGTTTCTCCATGTTGGTCAGGCTGGTCTCGAACTCCCGATCTCAGGTGATCCATCTGCCTCAGCCTCCCAAAGTGAGGCACTGTGCCCAGCCTATGCTTACATATTAAGAAAAGAATCTGTAGTTTCCATCAGGTTATCAAAGGATACATAGTTCAATACTATGATTTTAGAGGAAGAGAGAACTTAGCCTGATTACACTCTATATATACTAATTTTACTAGAGGGCTCCCTTATTTTCAGCCCCCTCCTACTGGTGCCCTTTCTTTCTGACAAGCCTTTTCCAAATAACTTCCTGGATCTTGTCATGGAAGCCACTGGAGGCCTCAACCTTCTCAGAGGAACCTTTCCCATAGGCTTTCCAAGAATATCTTATTTCTCCCTTCTGTGCTTGCTTTTTCCAGGAGAAGTTGTGAGACTCAGGGATTTTTGTTCATTAGAAACTTCAGGAGGGTTATTTCAGTTACATTTCCATTAAAAGGAATTTGTGAGCTGACCTGAGATCCTAACACTATTGAAATAAGAAAAAAAATGCAACTGGAATTCCAGTCAGTACTTTGCAAATTAACTTTTAGAATGCCTGTAGTACTGTACTTCAGGATTCTCTGTGTTTGATCTAGAAACTAACATTTTCTAGGAGCAAAATGAAAATGCATGAATTTGCATGGGTTGTTTAGGACTTGCACAGTTCTGTCTGTAAAAGTGGAATTTTTTTCTTCCCCGAATATTATTAGACTTAGAAGAATCTACCCCTGAATAGAAATCCGCCCCCCCACCCCCCGCCCCCAGCCTTTTTTTTGAGACAGAGTTTTGCTCTTGTTGCCCAGGCTGGAGTGCAGTGGCACGATGTCAGCTCACTGCAACCTCCACCTCCTGGGTTCAAGCGGTTCTCCTGCCTCAGCCTCCTGAGTAGCTGGAATTACAGGAGCCCACCACCACGCCCAGCTAATTTTTGTGTTTTTAGTAGAGATGGAGTTTTGCCATGTTGGCCAATCCTGACCTCAGATGATCCGCCCATCTCAGCCTTCCAAAGTGCTGGGACTACAGATGTGAGCCACCAGGCTCGGCCTAAATAGGAATCCATTTTGATGGGCATCCTTCCTAGGAGATAACATATATATAAACAGCACATTCTAGCTTTTTTTTTTTTAAGTTTAGCATCTGAACACACAAAGAAAAAGCTAGTATTAAGACTGAAGTTGGAAGAATGTATTCATTTATTTATTCATTTTTAAAAAGCCCTTACTGAGTACATATTATGAACCCTCAGGCATCATGTTAGATGCTGAGAAATAAACCTGGTCTCTTCGCTTGTGAAACTCACAATCAGCTGGGGACACAGCATAACAAATAAGAATGACAATTTAGCCTGCTAAAAACTCCATTATAGGTACCAAAAAAGCAATGAACTCACTACTGGGCCTGACCAGGAAGAGGGTTGGGAGTAGGGCCAGGGGAGTATTAGCTGTGGGAGTTAGCATAAACGTCACAGAAAAGGTGACAAATATTTGAGTTGTGTCTTAAAGGTTCAATAGAAACTTATTCAGCAAAGAAGGGCTCTAGCTGTAGCTGATGTATTTGTGCCCTTCTAACTAAACTTAACATTTAACACTCTCTTATTTTGTGTTTCCAATTAGAGCTCCAAACGAGAATGGAAGCCACTGGAGGACCGTAGCTGCACAGACATACCATGGCTGCTGCTCTTCATCCTCTTCTGCATTGGGATGGTAAGGAAACTCTCATAGATAATCTGAACCTGGACTCATGATCCAAGGGAATGATGAGGAGTTGGTTTAATGAGGGGACTTGTTGTGGAATATACCATTCCTCATGCAATTCAGTGGTATTTTGTGTCATGCCTGCTTTTTTTCCTATGTGAAAACTGAGCTCAAATTAAGGAGCAGCGGGGACTGATGACATTCAGTAGATCATTTCAGAAAGCAGATCATTTGATGTCAGTCTCTGAATAGTGATCTTGATGGGGTGGTGAGCAAAACAGTGACCATGAGTCAAGAGCCCTGTGTAGTCATGCAACCCAGTCACACCAACTTGTTGGTTATCTTTAGGGCAGTCAGTTCCTCTCAGGGACTTTGGTGTTCCATAGTTCTTCCTAGATGGGAGGCTGGTTGCTCACTGCTCCTTCCTCCTTCTGCCCATCCTAGGCCCCTGCCGCCTGCTGTGTCTACTGTAATGAGTGGTATCTTTCAATTGGAGATCAAGGGACCTGGTGATTTTCCAATGGGTATAGAGAATGGAGGAGCAGAGTGCTGGTGTAAGGTATTAAGGGTGTGCACATTCAATTGTATACCCACTCTGCTGTGCAGGAGTTTCTAACACAGACTTCAGTGGCATTAGAGTCCCTGCCGGTGTGCTGGGTTGGAAAAAGATAGAAAACTGCTATTTTTAAAGTGGACTGATATTTAGAGTTAAAAAGGACTCAGAACTCCTCATCTAGTCCATCGCCCTTATTTTACAGATTAAAAGCATCAAACTCAGAGATGGAAATGACTATTCCAAGGCCATGCAGCTAGTTCATGACAGAGCTGGGAACAGAGCCCGGGTCTGTTTACTTCCAAGTCAATGCTGTTTTCTAACACCCCATTTCTTCTTCCTCAAGGGGACTGTGCAGACACATTATTCCTCTCTCTTTCTTAGTCTTTATGTAATTACGCTACCTCAGGCAGCTGTTTTCTTACTCATGTGTATTTTTAATCCCCTTCTTACTACACCTTTTATAGAGTTTCTTTAGGAAAATCTTATTCTTTGTCTCCTCTAACTGCCCACCAGACCAGCGCCATTTGTGAATCACAGAACAACCATAATCTTGACTAATAGGCACAATTGTAGGTACCAGGTCTGCCTCTGAGCAAAGGAAAAGAAAGCAGTACATTTTAATGAGATCTGATAAATCTAGTAAAGTAAGGAGTGTTTATTTTAAAGATAAAAGCATAGTTTCACCAAATTTAGGGCATTTAGGAAAGGTCAAAATACCTGTCTCCTAACATATGACTTATAAGATATTGCTCAAAAGCTTACTTAGTTTAATGGAATGGCAGCTGAAATATATGCATGAATGTTTATGCAGCATGTGGAGAAATTTTTTTTTCTTTTGGAGACGTAGTTTCTCTCTTGTTGCCCAGGGTGGAGTGCATGGCATGATCTCGGCTCACTGCAACCTCCACCTCTTAGGTTCAAGTGATTCTCCTGCCTTAGTCTCCCAAGTAGCTGGGATTACAGGCATGCGCCACCATGCCCAGCTAATTTTGAATTTTTAGTTGAGACGGAGTTTCACTCTGTTGGCCAGACTGATCTAGAGCCCCTGACCTCAAGTGATGTGCCTGCCTCAGCCTCCCAAAGTGCTGAGATTATAGGCATGAGCCACTGCACCCTGCCAGAGAAAGATTCTTTGATAACAGAATTAGTCCACGGCCTTTCCCCACTCCCTGAATGTAACCCTGGGACAAATAGAAGCTGACCTTTCAAAATTGTTTGCAAAAACATATACCATGCCACCCGAGGTGCTTTGGATTTTCTGTGCTAAAATAGGTCAGGAAAGTGCAATCATTAATGTTAATAGGCTGATTTGGGAGTGACTTGAGATTAAGGAGTTGTTTACTGAAACATTTTAATGCAATGGTAATTAATATAATGTTGATTTCAGTGCGATGGTAATTGAGACCCACTGTGTGTACTCTTAAATGTTGGCATAGCATTGTTTTTGAATGATTCTTTTTAATGGATTACCTTCATGGAATTAAGCTAACATCATATTTTGCCATGCAGAAACAAGAAATCTCAAAGTTCTATTCACTGGCACAACAGAGATTCAACATTTTTTGGCTTCTGGGTATTTGTTTTAAATGATTTTTAGAAGATTTCTTGATTTCTCCCTCTTTGGATTTCATTCCTTAGTACTTTTAAAAGAAACATTTAACAGACATTTGTTGGGCATTAATCTATTCTCAACACTTTAGTACGTGTGTGTGTGTGTGTGTGTGTGTGTGTGTGTGTGTGTGTATCTTTTTAATTATTTTAAATTATGAAATAGGTTTTATCCCCTGCTTATAGACAAAGTATAGCAAGGTTAAATATTAGCTTGTCTAAGAATATACTGCTGGAAATAAGTGGCAAAGATAGAATGGGAACTGGAACTTTCTGGCTATGTTCTTTTTCATTGAGTGACCCAGTTGCCTGCTTCTCTTACAGATTATTTCTTCTTAGTCATCTTGCAGCCTGATACTCAAACCATATCTTTATTCTCTGTCTTTATTTGCATTTTTTTGCTCATTTTTTTGACACTTATGTTCTAGTTCTTAAATATTCTAAGATCTTGTCATCTTTCACTCATCTCTACTATTAAATCTCTATACATGTTAATCTCTTCATCAATGCTTGTACTTCTCTTTTATTTCTTTCCTTAGTTTCAAGGTTATTCTAATGCTTGAGTTGTCTAGAACTCAGAGTTTTCCAAAGCAAATTGCTGTCAGCCTTCTTAAGCACTATCTTCTACATTTGAACTTTCCTTTTTCATCACTATTTTGGAATTACTGGGCATGTACTTACTCTGCTCAGAAAAATTACTTGTAACATTACACTGCTAAATTTGCATATTTCATTAAGGTAGTAAACAAGTGTTTTTCAGGCCTAGTTATACATTGGAATTAGCTGGGATCTTTTCTTTGTTTATTATTATTATTATTTATTTATTTATTTATTTATTTTTAAGATAGTCTTGCTCTGTCATCCAGGCTAGAGTGCAGGTTGCGATCTCGGCTCACTGCAACTTCTGCCTCCCAGGTTCAAGCGATTCTCCTGCCTCAGCCTCCCGAGTAGCTGAGATTACAGGCAGCCAGCACCATGCTTGTCTAATTTTTGTATTTTCAGTAGAGATAGGGTTTCACCGTGTTGGCCAGGATGGTCTGGAACGCCTGACCTCAAGTGATCTGCATACCTCGGCCTCCCAAAATGCTGGGATTACAGGTGTGAGCCACTGTGTCCAGCCTAGAATTAGCTGGGATCTTTAAAATACCAAACCTAATTCCTCAGCCCTACTTCAACAATTCTCATGTATCTCTGCAAATCTGATGTTCAACCAAAGTCGAGACCCACTCTTAGAGGCACAGATAAACCACTGAAAAGTATTGAGCAAGAAGTGATATGAGTGGGTTTAGAAAGATGGCTCTGGCAGCTAATGTTAAGGGTGGCTTGAAAGGCGTACAGAGGTTTCAGGCAGACCAATTTGGAGGCTGATGTAATGGTCCAGATAAGAGGTGAAAAACCTGAAATAAGGTAGTGCTAAAGGAGAGGAAGAGAGAGATTGAAGAATTGGGATGAATAACATTTATCAATGATGTTATCAGTGTTGTAGAAAAGTGAGAGACAGATCAAGGATGACTAAGAGGTTCTTGTGTTAGGGGTTAAGGATAGGTTTTTCAGCTCAAATCCCTCCCCAGCTCCTCCTAAGTTCTCAACCATGGTTTCTGTACACATTAGAAAACAAGAATGGAATGGATAAATAAAGCACCACTTTATTAGTAGATACCTGATTATGCCCAATAAGGTACTCCCTGGTAAAAATAACTTGTGGAATGAAACTTGGGCCCAAAAGGCTAAAGTTCCTTCCCATCTAGGATGGTCTGACTTCATTCTGTCTCAGGGAGAGGTATTTGTCAGAAAAGGAGAAGAAGACAGAATGGAGATCTACCTGGACAAAATCTGCCCAGATCAGGTTACCACAAAAAAGCAAGAACAGAAGAGACTGGATAGCCCTAAAAAGAGTGCTTACCATGGAAATAGAAGTTACATAGACCCCCCTACAACTTACTTACCCTGGTAGTTACTGCCTCTTACTATGAGCTAAACACTGTTCTTAGCACTTGACACATAGAAACTCATTTAATTCCCACACCTTTTCAAGGAAGTATACACTGTTGTTATCACATTCCCATTTTACAGAGAAGGAAACAGAGGCATACAGATAAGCTCAATAACTCTCTAAGATTACACAGTGGCAGTACTGAACCCAGAAGAGAAGAGGGAGAAGGGGAGGCCTCGAGACGTAGTCCCCACTCTGTTGCCTGGAATTGAGGACAACAGAAAAAGTTGTTCAGAACATGGACCCATAGGACACAGTAACCTTGCTTGCCAGTGAAATGTGATCTCATCAATATCTCAGGCTCTGACCAAATTGCTTGGCATCACCTCTTCCTTTAGTGTGGTATAAGGAAGCTAGAGAGTGAGGGGCAGAAGCACAGCGAGAGGAGACTGCAGTCTTCCACTTGGTACCTTGTGTGTGCCATCTCGTAGATAAGTGGTGCCACTATTGGAGATGGAATATATGCAGGAAAGAGAAATGTGGAATGAGAAAATGAATTGTGGACACGTAGAATTTGTTGGTAAGGAGAAGCAGTTGGAAATGCAAGGTTGGAATCTTGGAGAATGATCTGGACTAGAGTTGGATTTAGGGGACATCTTGCATAGTTTGTCCCTTCAGACTGCTTTCAGGGAAGGACCTTTTCTATTTTATAGCATTGGTTTACTTCCCAGGGCATGATGTTTCTACCTCATTAACTATTGTTGAGCATGCAGAACAAAATGAGAGATTCACTGCAGTATTTAGTCACCTGTTTGATGGGCTGTTCTTTGCTGAGATCACAGAAATAAGAAGAACAGCATGCCAAAGATTACCATAAGGTTACCTGATCTAAATTACTTTCTACTTTCTGTTAAGTATGTTTCTTTTCTTTTTTTAAATATTGTGATAAAATGTACCTAACATATTTACCACTTTAACCATTTGTAAGTATGTAGTTCAGTTAAATCCATTTGTTTTTAATCTGTTTTTGCTTTATTTATTCTCAATTACTGTAGTAAATCAAACCTGTGTGAACTTCTCCCTGCACGTATACTCTCAAAAATTTTACTCTGTTTCTGCTTTCCCTTAGAATCATAATAGATTGGAAGAGGAAGGGCTTTAGAGATTAATCTAATTCTATCCTTGTGATGATAAGGAAACTGAGGCTTAGGGAATGAAAAGTTACTTGCTCAGGATCGTAAGGAGCATTGATGGCAAAGTGAGGGTCAGTTTTCAGTCTTCCTTGTCTGTGTTCTTTTCATTGTTCTAGCTGACCATGAAGTTGGGCCTCTGATTTTACTTCCCCTTGCCCATTATTTTCTTCTCTCGAGAACATTTCAGTTCTTTTAGGGTAAACCTTGCATTTGTAATGTGCTCAATAAATGCTTATTGAGTCATTATTTCCTAGACTTTCTATCATTCTTTTTTCCCCCAGAGTCAAGGTCTCACTTTGTTGCCCAGGCTGGAGTGCAGTAGCATGATCGTGGCTCACTGTGGTCTGGAACTCCTGGGTTCAAGCAATCTTCTTGCCTCAGCCTCCTGAGTAGTTGGTACTTCAGGCGTGTGCCACCATGCCTGGCTAATATTTTTATTTTTGTAGAGACGGGGTCTCACTGTATTGCCCAAGCTGGTCTTGAACTCCTGGCCTCCAGTAATCCTCCCACCTCTGCCTCCCAAAGTGCTGGGATTACAGGATGAACCATTGCTCCTGGTCTCATTTTTTTTTTTTTTTTTTTTTTTTTTTCCTTTTTCTTCTTTCCGCATTCTTAGAGTGAGGCATCCTATTACACTTTTTAAAAAATCTAGAAATCTGACAGATTGGCAAAAGTTTAAAATTAATTTTGTTTAATTTGTTTACATAAATACTCATTCTGCGTCAGGCCTTTTCTAAGGTAGAATACTAATTCTGCTCTATCTGCTGGGTCCTAATAGCCCTCTGTGTCTCAGGGTTCTTAAAAGAAGAGAACAGAAGCCAAATATTCCAAGGTTTTACAAATCAGTTAGTATGAGATCGAGCCCAAGCACTGATGAGATATGGGCGGGATAGAGGTGAAGGGAAGGAGGTGGTATCTGAGAAAAAGAGAGTCTGCATATGTTTTCATTAATTCCAGGGGGAGAAGGCTGTAAGCAGAACTCCTTTTTCCCCTCTTTTATTTTGAAACATTTTGCCATATTCATACACCATCTCCACTCTATACATGTTTTTGTTGACCATTTTTTTCAAAACTAAATGAAGTCCTTCTGCCTTGCTCAGTTGCTTAGTAAAAGCTCCAGATATAAAATTCAAACATGCTTGTAAATTAAAAGTCTGTCCTATTTTTTTTTTTTTTTTTACCTAATGGCAAATAAAACTAAGCAAAAGCCCTTACTTAGGTACAACTAGACCTTGTGATATGAAGGGAAAATGAACACAGTTCATTAATGAGCAAATTGTCTTTCTCCCACTTAGGCAGTCGGTATTTATGAGTTGCCAGATCATGCCTCTGACCCACCATCCCTGTATGCCTTCATCTGATTTGAATCACCTCCTGTTTGTGAATAAATTTGTCTGTTCCTCTTCTCTCTCTCAAAATAGCAGTGCTGAAAGCACTTCCATAGCTCACTCATTTGAACATTTTAGCCATGGTTTTCTTCCTTGCTTATAGTTTTACTTTCTCTCTAAGATTGCTTCCTACTACATGCTTATGAAAGCCTTCCTTATCCCCTTATCATTTGCTAAATTAATGTGATTTTTCCTTCTGTTGAATGACTTTTCCCTCCTCTCTCTACTGAACCATTAAATTATTGAGTGTATTCTGTAAAGTTTCTCTTACCCCCACTTTAATTTTATGTGCCACATTTTTTCCCTTCTGAAACTATATTGCTTTCCACATTTGGATTTTAGAATTTTTCTTTTTAAAGAGATTGTATTTTTAATTATATTTGGCCTAGTTCCCCATTGTCAGTGCTTGTACCGTATGAGAAGTCCCTAGGATAATAGTCATGGTTTCTTCTCATCTTGTTAGCTTATTATTCTCCTCGCCCACCCCCTAGCCCTGGCAGCTTCTCACCCTCTCTAATGCTTCTGGAAGCTACTAAGAAGTTTAAGTGGCCTATGTGAAAATATGTCAGTGTCCCAATTTAGCATATATATGTAACATTTACAATTTATACCCCTGCCTACATCCCAGAGGGATGTGAGGTGGCTTATGATAAAGAAAAAAACCCACATGTCCAACAGTACTGTTAAAAATAGTCAGAAAAGGAAATCAGAAACCACTTAAAGGAATCTGAAACACAATGTACTTATCAAACATAAGAAGAAAATTTCTATAAAAAGTGAAAGAAGAACATAACCTTTTAATTATGTAACAACTTTGCTATTCTAGATTAGTAGTGAAAGAAGATTGTAATTGTGGTCTGAAAATATTTTTATATGGTAACAAAATTATATTCTCACTGTTCCCCCGTAGAAATTTTTGTTCCAAAATACAGAACTGAAGGGGTTTTTGTTAGTGTCCAATTACCGTTGTTAACCTCTTTAGTCTGACTTCCCCATTCAAATTCACCGCTAACAGCTGCCATTTATTGATCACCTGCCATGTGCCAGACACTCAGCTAGGGACTGGATATGTGTTATTTCATTTAGTTCTCATCATTAGGCTGTGAAATAGATGGTATTACTCTGTATTAGAGATGAGGAGGGAACAGAGTCTAAGTATGTAATTAGGTCAAAGTCACACAGATAGTAATTGGTAGAGTAAGCGTTTGAATCCAGGTTTTACTGAATACGAAGTCCATTCCCTTATCATTAATCTGTGAGGCTTCTTGTTAAAAAATGCGTTGGAGGCCAGCAGTGGTAGCTCATGCCTGTGATCCTAGCATTTGGAGTGGCCGAGATGGTTGGATCACTTGAGGTCAGGAATTCGAGACCAGCCTGGCCAATATGGTGAAACCCTGTCTCTACTAAAGATATAAAAATTAGCTTGGTGTGGTGTGCATGCCTGTAATCCCAGCTACGCAGGAGGCTGAGGCGGGAGAATCACTTGAACCTGGGAGGCAGAGGTTGCAGTGAGCCAAGATTGCGCCACTGCACTCCAGCCTGGATACAGAGCTAGACTCCATCTCAAAAAAAAAAAAAAAAAAAAGTGTTAGAGAGGTTAGCTATTAAACCTCTTAATACTCACCTCCTTTTCCAGTTTTTACTCAGCACAGGGCTTTCTAATTTGGAGTTCAAAGATACGCTTTAAATGGTATGCAGATTCATACATGTAAATATGCAAATATGTACGCAGAGGATTAAATTTTTTTTCTCACATGTCTTAGTATTGGGTTGAAGTTCTGAGGGTGGGATTGATTACCCTACAGTGTCCTTGGAGGAGTCAGGAGATGGGGAGAGGGGCAACAGGGTGAATGTGCATGAATAAGTACTGACCAGCTGTGTCTAACCCTAATGCTAGCAGTTTGATGCTTCTTGGAGGCAGAAGGAGACTAACATGTATTCAGACATGCACTTTACATGCAACATGTGTTGTCTCATGTAATTTTCACAACGGCTTTTGTGATAAGTGGTTTTTAACCTTAATTTATAGGTGGCAAACTGAGGCATAGGATTAAGCAAGTTTGTTCAAGGTCCCCCAAGATTGAAGGTCACCCAAGAAGAAAATGGAGTCATCAGTATTCCATTGATCAACGCATGCTTTCTGATCCCAAAGCCCACCATCTTTCCCTTATAGCATGTTCTCATTCCTAATAATAGTATCTAACAGCTATAATAGCTAAGACTTTATTGAGCTCTTACTATGTGCCAGGCAGATTTTTTACCACTTTACTGGATTATATCATTTAATCCTTACAACAGCCCAATGAGCTACATACACTTATTATCACAATTTTACAGATGAGTAAATTGAGACAGAAAATTGAAGCTAGTGAGTAGCAAATTAGGGATAGTCTCTACTCTGTCTACTTTTTTACAAGGTATAGTTTTCAAGAAGTTTCTACTGACTGTAGCTATACTCTTTATTCTTTCCTCGTAGCTCCCTTACCTGCACAATGAAAGTACAGGGGTTATTTAGAAAAGAGTTTGTTTGCTTTTTTAGGTAAGTATATTTAAAGGGGAAATACTCTTTCTCTGAGGAATTGTATATGATTATAGTATTTTCCACTGTAGGCCTTAGATCTAGCAGGGCTATTTAGATAAGTACTACTCATGATACTTGGCTGTGATTAATTAAATAATGATAGTCTGTGCCTTCTTAGCCACTTTACTGAAGATAATAAAAACTTAACCTTTTAATGACCAGGTTGTAAGAATAGTTGTTAACCTCAGTCTTTCCCCCCCAATACAATCAATTTATCAGTAGTGATTCACTTCCTCTTCTTTTGGCTAGTAGCTTGCTGTTAGCTACTAAGCTTAGGCTTTTATTGCTTTGTTTTGGTCAGTGCATACTTGACTTAGCAAGCATGATGTACTTCTGAAGTATCTACCATTTGCCTTTAGTACTGTGATGAAACATATTCCCATGAAATGAAGTGACCTTTGCAGTTTACAAAGCGAGCGCCTTACTCCCCCTCCAGTCTTCAGTATTAAGAACATAAGAAAATGGCACTGCTTCATGATGTAATTCTTTGACTTGTATATAGCTTTATTGCAGGAAGGAAACAGAAGTGTATGTGTACTGAAGCGATAATAATTCAAAACCCACGTTCCTGTTTTTCTTTGAATTTGTTTCTTTCATCCTTTGCTGATGTTCACTTAACAGAACCCCTTTACAACCAAATGAAACTAAAGAATGAGAGAAGCTGGGTTTGATTCTATTTTCTGATCTTTACTATCTTTGATGGCCTTGGATAACTTGTTTAACATCTCTAGGCCTCAGTGTCTTCATCATGAGGATTAGAGATAACGTACAACAAGCACCTATTAAGAGTACACAGACTGGCACAGAGCAGATGTTCTATATTGAGAAGCTGCTGTTATTACTATTATTATTATTATAAAATTCAAATATGATCTCATGATGTAAAGGTTGGGATTTGTTTTGTTATGGTAGTAAATAGTGTTTCCCTGTGAACTTCTTTGTACTGCTTATGTGCAATCCAAGGAAAACAGTGGAATAGTGTTTGCAATAAGGAAAGATAGCTCTTTGTTCCCTTCAGCAGACAAAAGAAGCTCATTATCGTATCAACTAGTGACTGTTGGCTATTGAAATGGTTTATTGGTATGTTTTTTTTTCTGTTTCTTTCCTAGGGATTTATTTGTGGCTTTTCAATAGCAACAGGTGCAGCAGCAAGACTAGTGTCAGGATACGACAGCTATGGAAATATCTGTGGGCAGAAAAATACAAAGTTGGAAGCAATACCAAACAGTGGCATGGACCACACCCAGCGGAAGTGAGTAGACTGTTGCTGAATGATGAACGCATGGAAACACTGAAAGAGGCACAGAGAAAATCCTGCTATTCCTACTGTTTTAAAGATAATATCTTACCAAATATTATTTGTATGTGACTTCTGTTGGTGTGTTTGATTTTTTTCCACTGAACCCTTGAATCATTCTTGTTTTTGGTCTACAAATACATTCTTCAGGAAACAGAATTAGCTACCATGTTAAAATGGCTACCTTTACACATACTAATGTTAATGGATAAAGGCTTGATTTGAAAGGTTATTCTTTTACTCTTTTTTTTTTCCATTAGCCTTTAAGTTGTACACTAAGTTTTAACTCTGTAACATTTTCCCCTAAGATTATACTTAATGGGATACAGAGGGATGATAATGGATTTTGAAATATTAACATTATAAAAAACATTTTATGTTGTATCATTTATAAGTACACATCAGTTTCCAATTTTATAGAAGATACATTTTCTTTGTCAGACTTTAACATTTGGTTTAGTTTCTCAATATTCATCTTTTAGATTTCATGAAATTTCTGACTTAATTTATTTTTTCTTCAAAAGAGCTATCATTTTGTTTTTAATATCTATGGAGAAAATAGATTTCATCTAGCATATTTTATATATGATGCTAATATATTTGTACAGACTATATATTTATGCTCCATGAAACCTTATTAGGCATTTTAAGTATCTAACTTGTTCTTCAGAATTAACAAAACTAATTTTAAGGTGGTAGGCTAACTAATCCAGTTAATGCACTTTACAGGAAAACGCTAAGCAGGTAACATTTTTAAGGTTATAGGTCTATTATAAAGCATTTTCCAGGAAGGTAATATGTAACAACTGTATTTGTTATTAGATAAATCTGTCGGCTAAATCTGGGCCCCTAGTGGGAAGTATGATTAATTTGATAATGTCACAAACCTCAAGAAATGCAAATAGTTAATTTCTCAGCGTTATTCCTCCCATTAATGAAGACAAGATAATGCAGTTTAAACAAAATTTTAAATAACAACAATGAGTATTTGTATAGTATGCCAAAGTCAACTAGCATATGATACCACCCTGTGAGGTAGGTGTAACAGAGGCTTGGAAGATTGAAGTAATTTTCCCAAAGTCACATGGCTGGTGGGCCGTAGAATATCCAGCCCAGAAATTGAGTTTTTCCCTTGATACGCACCTGCATCCATTGAGAGAAGTGAAAATTGGACTCTTAGCAATTTGAAGGGTTGTTACATTTATTCTTTATGATTGCTTCATGGCAAATTTTAGAATGTATGTTATTTCTTGTAGGAAGACTACCCGTATCCTTTTTGTTTATTTATTTATTTTTATTTTGAAATAACTTTAGACTCATAGAAGTTACAAAAATAGTGCAGAGTTCCACAGTACAGTTTGTTTTTTTTTTGTTTTTTTTTTTTGTAGATAGCATCTACTTTTGAGATGGAGTCTCACTTTCTTGCCCAGGCTGGAGTGCAGTGGCACAATCTTGGCTCACTGCAACCTCTGCTGCCTGGGTTCAAGTGATTCTCCTGCCTCAGCCTCCGGAGTAGCTAGGATTACAGTCACCTGCCACTGTGTCTGGCTAATTTTTGTATTTTTAGTAGAGATGGGGTTTCACCATGTTGGCCAGACTCTCTTGAACTCCTGACCTCGTGATCCACCTGCTTCAGCCTCCCAACATGCAGGGATTAGTCGTGAGCCACTGTGCCCAGCCTATTTAACTCTTTAATGCTGCTGACATGTATCAACTACAAAATATTACAATTTAAATAATTGAGAAGAGGAAAAGGGATCTACTCCCTCAGGTCTTCTACTTACATGGGATTGGAATCATTTTTATGGATCCTTTCATAACTTGCCAGGACTCCAAGCACATTCTCACCATAAAGTTTGTGTAAATGCCACTCTTTATATTTAACCTTGTGGTGATTCATCTGTTCAGTGGAACAGATTGTAAATCCTAGAATTATTCTATGTACATTTTGGCCTCTTCCAAGAGAGGCTACTTATTATTCTGAAAAAGTGGTCACTGTTTCCTGAATGCTTAGCATAGTCAAGAGCCATTCACATAGAGGGAAAATAGTTTCCCAAGTGTAACTGTTCTTTAATTCATGTACACATGCTTACAATTTATTTTTGATTTCTACTTCATCTTCTCTTACAGTATGACCTTTTTAGTGCTAACCTACTTAAATATTTCTGTCTATAAATGTTTTTTTTTAAAAATGAACAGGCTTTTTTTTATCTTTCTCAGATAAGTCTGATATTTCGATTTGAAAAGAGACAGGAAAGTAGCAGTCTTTGTGTTTGTCACCTTTATTCCCTCCTCTTCTTCCTCCTGAAGATGCATTAGTTACCTTCCTTTACACTTCTTTCCTTGTACTTTTTTGCTTCCTTATGAATTGTAGGCGCTTCTATAGGTATACAGTATTTTTACACCTGTTTTGTCTGCTAGTACCTCAGCCTGACCTCGATCACTTTCTCCCATTCCTTACTGTCAGCCCCTACTACAGTAGCTGGTCTTACTAGGACCCTTATACATATTTGTTGAAAAAGTCAACAAATCAGTCCTCTAAAATATCAACTATAACTCTTTCTTGCCTTCATGAATATTGTTTCTTCTATCAGAAAAAAAATTCCTCCCAATCTTCCCGTGGCAAAACTCTACTCATCCTTCAGCTCTCAGCATAAATGTCACTTCCCAGAGAGGCCTTTTTATTCTCACAATTTAAATCTGATATTCAAAAGTACTCTCATTGTGTCTTGTAATATGTGTAATTGTATACTTATTTTTTGATTATTTGTTAAATGTGTATCCTAAGTGCCATGGGAGAAGAGGTGAGATATATTTGATTCATTGCTATGTCTCAGATCCTAGCTCACTTCATAGAGCATAGTAGGCACTCATTTAAATCTTGTTGAATGGATAAACCAGTTTATTTCCTTAGAATATATTTTAGGAAGTAAATTAGTGAGTCTGAGGATTTGAATATTTTAAAATTATTAATGCATATTGCTGAATGGCTTTCCATAAAGACCGTTCCATTTATATTCCCACCAACAGTGTCTGAGATTACTTTATCTTTGCTAGGATTATTAGTTTTTATTATTTACTAATTTGTTAGGCCAGAAAATGGTGTTTTATAGTTTTAATTTGCATGTCTTTGATTATTAATGAGTGTGAACCTTTTTTCCCCATGTTTCTTAGCCTCTCATGAAGACTGTTGTGCTAGCATATCTATTCTTGGTCATCTTATCTCTAATCTGCTCCATCCTTTATACTTGATAAGATTAAGTTCTTTAAAATAGGGCTCTTATGTTGTCATTTCCCTCCTCAAGAGCCTTTCCTTTAGTGGTGGTGTCTATAACATCAAAGAAGAGCCACTCAGCCCTGCCCTTTCAGACCTCTTGTGATCTGGACCTGTTTCACCTGTTCATTCTCCTCCCACTGTTCCTCAGTGTGATGTTCTTACTGTCTAAGACATTCAATTAATTCTTACCTCTTTGCTGTTCCTTCTACCTGTCTGCCAGTCTGAATTCTTGAAACACTTAAGACACATCTCATAACTAACCCCTGTATGAAATGTTTCAAAACTAACCTTATCCGTAGTGAGCTTTCCTTTACCTGAAATTTCCTATATTTACTTGTTATTCTACTGCCTTTAGTTTACACTCTAATTATATTTTGTGTTTCTCATCTGTCTGTATTAATTGGCAGTTGCTAGGTAACAGTATTACTATAAACTTAGTAGCTTAAAACAAGACACATTTGTGATCACTTTCGGTGGGTCAGAAATCTGGATGTGGCTTACCTGGGTCTTCAGCCACAGAGTCTCTCACAAGCTGCCCTTAAGTTGCTGGTCAGGGCTGGGATTTCATCTGAGGCTCACTGAGGGGAGGTTCCCCTTCCAAGCTCTTGTGGTTATTGGCAGCATAGTTCCTTGAGGATTGTTGGACTGAGGGCCTTTGTTTCTTGCTGGTTGCCATTTTTTTGATGGTGGGGATGAGGGTGGTAGTAATATATTTTGACCTCTGATTCGGAATTCCAAAAACATACTTTTTCTGCCACATTCTGGATTTTCTACAACCTTTAGGTCTATAATATGTAAATAGCCTTAGCGTGTGTATGTCAGTTTTAGATAGAAAATTATCATCATCATTATTATTATTCTTATTATTGGAGGCAGAGTTTCACTCTGTCACCCAGGCTGGAGTGCAGTGGTGCAATCTCAGTTCACTGCAACCTCTACCTCCTGGGTTAAAGCGATTCTTCTGCCTCAGCCTCCCATGTAGCTGGGACCACAGGCATGAGCCATTACACCTGGCTAATTTTTTTTTGTATTTGTAGTAGACATTGGGTTTCGCCATGTTGCCCAGGCGGGTCTCGAACTCCTGAGCTCAGGCAATCTGCCCAGTTCGGCCTCCAAAGTGCTAGGATTACAGGCATGAGCCACTGCACCCAGCCTTATTACTATTATTATTATTACTCCTAGAGAGGGAAGCTTCCTATCTTCCATATCTATTTGAACAGAGCAGAGATTGTCCTATTTAATTGTAAGATACTTGAATAAGTGAGTGTGTGGACTGAGCAGGGACAAAGGTCTCACTTTGTTGACCTCTGGGGAGAAGATTGGGGTGAGGGCAAGGTGGTTGTGCTTCTACTAAAGATGTTCCCATGTGTTGGGTGCCTGAGATGGGAGAAGATATGGCAAAGTGGCGGTAGCTCATAGTAAGCACAGGTCATCATTGTAAAGTTGGGCAACAGTAAGTAGGGAACTGCTCTTAGTCTTTTTGACATAAGCATTATATCATTATTAGAACTTTTTCCTCATTCTGCAAACAGTCCTAACACAGAGCTTAGTGTCGGCTTTCTTTGTTACTCCAAGAAGTTTTCCCGGTGTATCTCACATATCAATATCAATTCTTCCATGGAGGTTATAAAGATATATTTTTGCACAAATCTAATTTTCTTTTTTATCTTTTTGTCTTTCTTCCAAGGAAGCCATTTAAAGTCCCAATCACTGATAAAGTCTTCATTGCCCTAAAATGCCTCTCAAATTTCAGATAATCTGTATTAACAGGATATAAAGAATTAGAGGTCTGAGGAGGATAATAGCATCTACGTATGAGTAAAATCTATAGGGGGTTCATTTTATTTGAGCTCTTTTCAATTTCCTGCATAATCTTTACCAGAGTACCTAGTAAAAACAGAATCAGAGTGTGAGTTTTACTTCTTTCTCTTTATGGTTCTCATTGACAAGTTACTTAAAGCTTAAAATGTTTGTGCTAAAACGATCCTTGAGATCATTTTACAGGTGAAGAAACTGAGTCTAGGAAATGAGTGACTTGATGGTGATAGACTAGCACTCAATTCTCTTCTCTCAAAGTCAATGCTCTTTGCATCATACACTAAAATAGCTCTGGTGAGTTGTAAGATAATTCCAGCTTCCCACCTTTTTTGCTTTGGGGCTTTCCCCCTCCCAACATTTGAAAGTGAAAGAAATTTTTAGGGGAACTTGACAAGTCCCATACACATTAAAAAAACTTTGAAAGGAACCAAAGCACTTATACAATCTAGGAAGGCTTTGAGTAATTTGAAGACAATTTTGTCTGTTTCTTTCTCTGTCAGATAAAGAATGTGAATTGTGACGATGAACTGCATTATTCTTAATTCATATTTGGATTCTTTTTTTTTTTTTTACCATTTATATGTTTTCAATATTTACTGAAAAATACTTAGCTTCAAACTGATAATGGGTTTCTTTTTTAGTAAGATAATTGATTGTTTAATAGACAGTGGTCTTATTTAAGGAAACTATTTTTGTAATACCTATATGGATACAGAATAGGACTTCAGTGGCCACTGATCACCTTCTTTAAAGTCAGAGTTCTGTATCTTTCATGTCTCTGGTTCAGTCTACCCCATAATCACATATTAACTTGTGTAGAGGACTATTTAGGGGATTGTACCAATATGAAGACTGTGTTCACTCTTTAAATGATTGCCAAACTTTCTGGGTTTACACTATGCCATGTAACCATCTATTTTAGGAAGAATCTTATACTTTAATTAGTCAGCATATAAAATATGTCTCTTTTGAAGACTTTTTAAAGAGTTACCAAATCTTATTGACTGTGCATACCTGTTCCTGTTTGAAAAAGAACTAGAAAAATACAGATAAAATATGCTAAAATATTTGCATGGAAGGTCCTTTAATCAGCTAAGTACTTACACAGTTTTTCTTTCATTATGTGACTAGGACTTCTCTTCCTCCTGATGACTTAAATCATATTGCTCTTTGCTGAATGACTATCCTTCACCATTTTTTAAAATTATGTTTATTATTTAGCCCTCAGCAGACATTTATTGTAAATCAGCTGTGTGCTACAGACCACTATTCGGAATATTAAAATAACAAGCAACCTAAGTGGCTGAAAAAAGGGTTTGGTTAAATTCATTCATTCATTTATTCATTCGTGAACTCTATTGATTGGCTCTCTTCTTTGAGTTAGGCACTTGAGATTATACTCTTGAGCAAAATAAGCATACTTTTTTATCTCATGGGAATTACAATTTAGTGGAGAAAACAGTAAAATTATCATACAATCACAGATTATTATAGCTATAGGAAGTGTTTTGAAGAGAGAGGTATAAGGGTTTGAGAGAGGTTACAATGAGAGGGCCATGAGAGAGGTTACAATGGGAGGGCCCGGCCTGGTCTGAGACTGTGGAGTCAGTAAAATGATGCTGTAGAAGTTTGTCCATAGCATACAATATATGCATAGTATTATTAAGGGAAAAATAAATTGCTAACCAGTATATACAGCATGATTTTATTTATATATGTAAAAATATACATGTACATAGAAAAGTATAGAATGACATGAAGATGTTAACAGTGTGATTAACTGTTGAATTATGGATGTTTTAATTTTATACTTACCTCTTTTTTTCTGTTTTCTATAATCAATATATTACTTGGGTTAATGAAAAAAATTAAAAGATAAAAAGACATTTGTAGTCCCTGTCCTTGAAGACCTTGCATTCTAGTGGGGGAAGACAAAATACATAGATAAATTGTGACAGTTCAGTGTTGGAACGTCATTTAAAAGTGTTGTCTATTGAAAGCAGAGTGACTCCACTTTCTTGAATTCCTAACAGCAGGCTGCTGGGGGAGAGGAAAATAAGGCAATTTGATGGTAGTACTGGAACCACCACTGTGTTAGTTTCCTAATGTTGCTGTGACAAATTACCATAAACTAAGCAGCTTTAAACAATAAAGTTCCATAAATCAGAAATTGAAGCAAATTCATTGCTTTAAATAACAAAGTTCTGTAAATCAGAAGTCTGTGCACAGCATAGCTTAGCTGGTTCTCTGCTATAGGTTTTGAAGGCTAAAATCAAAGTGTTGGCAGGGCTGTGATTTTTTTTTTCTTGAGATTCTAGGGAATGAATCCTCTTCGAAGCTTATTCAGGCTGCTGACAGATTTAGTTTCACATGGCTGTAGGGCTGAGCTCCTATCTCCTTGCTGGCCATAAACTGGGAGTCATTCTCAGCTTCCAGAGGTAACTTGTATATTCTGTAGCATATATTCTGTGGCTCATGACTCCCTTCCTCCAGTGTAATTGGGTCAGATTCTCAGTCTTGAATCTCTCTGACCTCCCCTTCAGGGCAGCATCTTGGTTACAGGTTGTACATGTGGGTTGAAGACTCTCAGTCAGTGACTGGGGGATTCAGGGACAGGGTAATTTTAGGCAGAATTTTGCCTTAGCCTCCCGAGTAGCTGGGATCACAAGCACCCGCCACCACACCCAGCTAATTTTTGTGTTTTTAGTAGAGATGGGGTTTCACCACGTTGTCAAACTCCTGACGTCAATGATCCTCCCTGCCTCAGCCTCCCAAAGTGCTGGGATTATGAGCATAAGCCACCGCACCTGGCCTATACAGTTTTTTTTTTTTTCCTAAACTTTCATTCTCTCTCATGGGAAATATTAGAAGTTGTAAAGATGCTAACTAAATTTTCAGAAGGTAAATTTGTGGAGATTTCTTTGGAAAATATTTTTTTGTCATATTATGTGACCACACTACTCTTTAGCCTACATTTTTAAACTCTTTGCAAGTATAACATCTGTATTGCTAGTGTAATTCTGCCTTTAGGATAATACTTGCTGTGGAAAATACTGCTATCAGTTTGAAAAATGAGATCCGGCTACATACCTTCGAAAATGCAGGAGTTGAAAGTCAAAATGTTTCGCCAATTCTAAATAGGGAAGTGAAAAGCTGTTTAACAGAACTAGGTGACATGTATGCAGCTAGGCGGCAGGGAAGGGATGATTGGTTTTTCTCCATATTGTTTGACTAGGTGTGTATATATGCCATGTCTAAGTTAAACAGCTGACACAAATGCTCAATATCAAGTCTCACTACTTGAGTTGGTTCTGGATTACCTGACACCTGTAAAGTTTTTTAAAAGCTTTAGTCATTGTGCATGAGCTCATAGACAATGACCTTTGTAATATACTTGAGGTAATTATTAACTGCTTCAACCATGAGTCTGATACTGATTGGTTTGCCACCCGTTTGTGTTTACCTGGGTGCGAGAGTTGAGGGCACCTAAGAAGTTAGAGGGCACACAGTCCCCACACAACCATCATTATATCTGACCCCAATTGCAAGATTAGGGGTCCATAAAACCACCTATTTTCTGGCAAATAACTTGCCAGGAAGACTTACAGAACTCACTGAATGCTACTGTACCCATGATTATGGTTTATTTTTAGGAGAGAATATAGAGTACAATCAGCCAACAAAAGGAGTGCATGGGGCAGAGCTTCCATTGTTGTCTCCCTTGGAGAGAGTGGAGTACAGGGAGTCAGAGCACAGTACTTTCTCAGTATCAATATGTGACAATACACAGTGAGTGTGGCTAACCAAGGAAGCTCACCTAAGCCTCAGTGTTCATAATTTTTGTTGGCACTCCATTACATGGCTGACTCAGTCTCCAGTCTCCAGCTCCTCGGGTCAAGTTGATACCATGTAATCCCAAACTCCTAATCTAAACATTGTTGGTCTTTCTAGGGTGCTCGACCTCCACCCTAAATACTATGTGGAGTGGTCTACTCTGACCCTAAAACACATTGTTAGATGTCTGCCATGACCCAGGAGCACCAAGTAAACAAAGACACTCCTATAAGGCTTAGAAATTAACACCCAGAAGTGAAGGGCAAAGTCCAGATCTCTGTCTGAGTAATATTAAATTCTTACTACACACTGGGGCTCATTAGATTAAATTGGATTTTGTAAAGTCAGTTTTCAGGAAGAAATTTAAAAATATTTTACTTTTATAGTTTTTGTTGAGTTATAACATATATAGTAAAACTTACTGTATATAGTTATCAAACTATAAAACATATAGTAAAATATACTGTATGTAATTATCAAAAGTTTTGTTTGAATTTTGATAACTATATACAGTCATGCATGCTCCACCACAACCCACACTTCTTTCACTCTTAGAAAATTATTTTATGCCTCTTTGTAGTCAGTCCTTGCCCTCATTCTTGTCCCTAGACAACCACTGATCTGCTTTTCATAGTATAGTTTTGTTTTTTCTATAATGTCGTATACATAGAGTTATCATTATGTAGTATTTTGTGTCTGCCTTTTTTCAAAATATCACAATAATGTTACTAAGATTCATGCATGTTGTTAAATATACCAGTGGTCAGTTCCTTTTAAATTACTAAGAAGTAGTCCATTATATGGATATAACACAGTTTATCTGTTCACTAGTTTTTTGCTATTTGGGTTATCTCAATATTTAACTTTTATTTTTTTTTCTATTGTGAGTAATACTGCTTTAATAATTTGTGTATGTGATTTTATCTATTTCATTTCTCTTGGATGGCTATGTAGCACTGAGACTGCAGAGTCATGTGGTGAGGATGTTTAACTTTATAAGAAATTATCAAGCTGTTTCCCAAAGTGGTTGCACCATTTTGCATTCCCACTAGGAAAGTAGGAGGGTTATATTTTCTTTATTTCCTCACAAACATTTTGTATTATGAGACTTTTTGTTGTTTGTTATATTTTATTATTTTTTTTTAGAGATAGAATCTGTGTCACACAGGTTGGAGTGCCATGGCTATTCACTGCATGGTTATAGCGTAACACAACCTCGAACTCCTGGCCTCAAGTGACCCTGAGGCTCCCAGATAGCTGGGAGTATAGGTACAGATCACCATGCCTGTCTCTGTTCTTATTCTTAGCCATTCTAGTGAATTTGTAGTGGTATCTCAATGTGGTTTTAATTGCATGTTTCTAATGACCGATGATGTTGACCATCTTTTTAAGTGCTGGTTGACTATCCATCTATTTTCTTTTGTGAAATGTTCATATCTTGCACATGTTAAAACAAACTGGTTAGTGTTAATGAGTTATAAGCACTAAATCTGTATACAAGACCTTTGTTAGGTAAGTGTTTTGCAATTATATTGTCTCATCTTTGGTTTGCTTTTTGTTTTCTTTATGGCATCTTTTGATGAGCAAAAGTTTTAAATTTTGATAAAGTTGAATTTGTTTGTCTTTACTAATAGCTCATGTTTTTTGGTGTACTATGTGAGATATTATTGCCTTACCCCAAATTCACAATTTTTTTATGCTTTCTTCTGAAAGTTTTTTAGTTAGCTCTTATGTTTATATATATGATTCATTTTGATTTAGTTTTTGAATCTGCTGTGAAGAAAAGGTCAAGGTTTACTTTTTTTCTCCAATACAAAAATATATTGAATTTCTTTGGCACCTTTGTGGAAAATAGATTTTATTATAGGTTTAATGGCATGAAAGGAGGCTGATGGAGTTTCTAGTAATAGCAGCTATCAATATTATGGAGAAATAGAAATAGTTTACCTCAAATTAAGTAAGCAAGAACATCATCTTTTTAATAGCACTGTTTTAAATAACTAGTTGCAGCAAATCATAAGAAAAGAGATAAATAGAATATGTATAGGTGATTAGAAAGAAAAATAATACTATTTGCCAATGACAAGGGGCTGGAATGTTTAGGAGATTCAACAAAAACATATCTTTAAATGAGGTGCTTAAATTATAGATTATAGATTATAAAACAGATACCTAACTAAAGTCAGTCATTTGTCTTATCAGTGCACAGAAAATACAATGAAAAATATGATACCTTGTTTTATTAAAAAAATAAAATCTAACAAGATATATGTAGGACCAAATACAGAGAGTTATAGTACTTAATTTAACAAAAAACAAATAAGAGAGATATAATCTACTCCTGGTTGAGTAGTCTTAATATAGTAAAGATGACAATGCTAACAAAGTTAATTTATACATTTAATACAGTACCAGTTAAGATCCCAGTAGGATGTTCACTGAACTTGATTGATAGCATAAATCACAGAGTAAAGAACCAGGCAAGAATTTCAGAGGGGGAAATGTTTTTACATTGTTTCTCATTCACAGAATAATTTAAAAGGATTAGAAGTAGGTGCATATATTATATGACAATGAAATGGGAATAAAAAAGATCGGGAACTACACAATGGAAGTGGAGAAGTGATGAGACCAGAAATCTAGGCTAAGTGTAGTTACTGACATTAAGCATTAAATTAGCTGTGAACTTTCCAGTTTTATAGGCAGGAAGGGAAATGCATGGTTTCATCAGAGATTGCAAATCCAAAATCCCCTAGGCATGCAATATAAATCACTTACACGGGTTGGGTATAAGACAACAGAAATGTTGGACACTTTGAACTTTATATGTGTGTGCCCCATATGAAGGAGATAGCTGCTAATTGGGGTGAGTTTTGGCATGTGAGTAGATGGAGGAAGTGATGCTAAGTTTTCAAAAGAAGCTGGAAGTCTGTGAGAAGAAGGGTATTATCAGTCTTAGGATTTTTAAATGTTGTCAGTATACTAGCCAAATAAAAGGTGGGAGTGAAGTTTTACTCATTGCGTGAGTAAAGATTGTGTATCTATAGTTGTTATTATCTAATTAATAATTGTGTCACTTAGAGGAAAATAAAATGGGTATTGCCATTCTAGGGCGAAACCTGTTCCAAACAACAGTAACAAGATTACCTGGACATAGGTTAATAACAATGATGGAAACAAAATAGAAACAGCAGAAATAAAAACTGTGAAAGCAATCAGTGTTTAACAAAAAGACATGGGTTGAGTGATATTGTGAAGAAAGCTACATTTAGATCTATTTTAATCTCACACCATGCAAAGTAAGTTCCATGTGGGTTAAATATTTTAAAATGAATATTCTACTTTGTATAATTGAATCTTCTACTTTAATGAGTAGAAATTATACTTTGTAAATTTCAATATTGTAAATAAATATTATATAATTTCAACAATTGATATGTCGTTAAAGCAATAAAGAAATTAAGTAAGGCCAGGCATGGTGGCCTGTTGATCCCAGCACTTTGGGAGGTTGAGGTGGGCAGATTTCCTGAGGTCAGGAGTTCAAGACCAACCTGACCAACATGGTGAAACCGCCTCTCTATTTAAAAAAAAAATACAAGAATTAGCGGGGCATGGTGGGGTGCACCTGTAATCCCAGCTAGTCAGAAGGCTGAGGCAGGAGAATTGCTTGAACCCAGGAGACAGAGGTTGCAGTATGCCAGGATTGTGCCATTGCACTCTAGCCTGGGCAACAGAGAAAAACTCCTTCTCAAAAAAAAAAAAAAAAAAAGAAAAAGAAAGAAAGAAAGGGAAAAGAAAAGAAATTAAGTACTTCCAAGGTAGGCATGTTTGATTACCAAAAATTTGATTCTCTGATATAAAAGTAATACAATGGAAGCAACATTTAGAGTTTTTCTGTAATAGTTAAGATTTTTTCATGCAATTGGGGATGTATCTGTATGGGTAGATCCAGCAGGCAAATATCAAAGGACAGGTTACACTGTTGAAAAGAACAACAATAATGTTTGGCCTAACGATCTTCATTTGTAAAAATGAAAATAATAGCAGTACTTCCTTGGGTGTTTTAGAGGATTAAAGATCATAAATCATGTATACTCCTTAGCACAGTACCTGGTACCATGAACATTAACTGCTGTTTATTATAAACACCTTCATTACGATCATCCAAAAACAAGCTTCAAAATTACTTATCAGGGGTTCTTTCCTTTTCATCTAAATGGGGAAAACACAGCTATTTTAAGCAACTGTTACATTTATGTAGTTTACAAAGTACTCTCGCATAATCTGTCTCATTGATTCTCACTATCCCTGGGAACTGTTTAAATTTTTTCTCAGTGGAGGCTTTCAGGGTTCACTCTTTTATAGACACAACTTGGTCTTCGTCTTCACCTTTAATTGTTCTACCTATTAAATCAATTCAGAGTAATTAAAAAATTCCCCACTCTCACCATGGGCATCTCTACTTCCATCTTGCATTGCTTGTCCTTTTTTGCCCACTGCAGCCATTCTTTGACCTCTAGTCCTTTTGACTCCAGCACTTTCTCCCAAGTGCTTTTTAATTTTTCTTTTCTGAGACAGAATCTCACTCTGTGGCCCAGGTGGGAGTGCAGTGGCGCGATCTCGGCTCACTGCAACGTCCGCCTCCTGGGTTCAAGTGAGCCTCCTGCCTCAGCCTCCCAAGTAACTGGGATTACAGTTGTGTGCCACAACGCCTGGCCAATTTTTTGTATTTTTCTGTAGAGATGGGGTTTCACTGTGTTGGCCAGGCTGGTCTCAAACTCCTGGCCTCAAGCAATCCATCTGCCTCAGCCTCCCAGATTGCTAGGATTGCAGGCATGAGCCACCGTGCCTGGCCTGCAAGTGTTCTTTTTACTCTACTTTCATCCTTGTTTTTTTGTTGTAATATAATTTTTTCATAATGTTGTGACAATATCTAGTATATATCTATGCCTTAGTCTGTCTTACTCAGAAATTTGAAAGAAATCTATGAAAGGCAAAGGATTCCAATGGACATTTCTCCAAAGCAGGCATATGAATGGTTAACAAGCACATGAAAAGATATCCAACATCAATAGCTATCAAGAAATGCAAATCAAAACCACAATGAGTTACTCTTTCACATCTACTAGAGTAATCATAATAAAAAGGTAGTTATAGATGCTGGTGAGGATGTTGAGAAATTGTAGCTCTCATACGTTGCTGCTGGGAATGTAAAATGGGATAGCTACTCTGGTAAACAATATGGCAGTCCATCAAAATATCAAACATGGAGTGACCATATGATCCAGGAATTCCACTCCTTAGTATCTACCCAAGAGAACTAAACACATGTTCCCACAAAGACTTGTACATGAACATTCATAGCAGCAGCACCATCTAATAGCCAAAAACAGAAAACAGCACAAATGTGCATCAACTAATGACAGGATAAACAAAATGTGGTATATCCACATAATGAAAAGTTATTAAGCCACTAAAAGGTATGAAGTGCCTTATATATGTCATGGCATGGATGAACCTTGAGAGTGTTATACTACATAAAAGAAGCCAGCCACTTACTGTATGATTCTGTTTATATGAAATGTATAGAATAGGCAAATCTATAGAGACATAAAGTAGATTAGTAGTTGCCTAGGCCTAGGGAGTAGGGGGATATGGAAGATATTCACTTGTTTTCTGTTGCCTATAGCAGAATACCTGCAACTGGGTAATTTATAAAGAAAAAGGAATGTATTTCTTGTAATTATGGAGGTTGAGAAGTCCAGGATGGAGGGTCTACATCTGATGAGAGCCTTTTGCTGGTGGGGACTCTGCAGAGTCCTGAGATAGCTCAGGGTATCACATGGTGAGGGGGGCCAAGTGTGCTAATATGTTAGGTCACATCTCTCTTCTTACAAAGCCACCAGTTCCCCTCCCATGATAATCCATTAATCCATTAATTAAAGGAAGAGCTCTCATGATCTAATCACCTCTTAAAGGTACCACTCCTCAATACTGCCACTATGGGGATTAAATTTCAACATGAATTTTGGAGGGGACAGATATTTAAACCATAACAGATGGGAGGTAATTCTAATGGATGCAAGGTTTCTTTTGGAGGTGACAAAATGTTCTAAAATTAGATTGTAGTGACGGATGAACTCAGTCAGATATACTTAAAAACATTGACTTGCACAGTTTACACAGGTGAATTTTATGGTATGTTAATTGTATTTCAAAAAATCTGTTAAAAGAAAATGAAATTTCTGGCCATTGGCTCATGACACATATTATTTCTCAGTATGAGTGCTGGAACAAGTTGATTTAGGAGTGTTCTTCCAATTTACTGGACTAGGTAGAAAAAAATTTTTTTTAGTGTGGCTCTTGTGGAATGTTCTTTAATTTTTTTTTTTTTTGAAGAGATAGGGTCTTGCTTTGTCACCTAGGCTGGAGTGCAGTGGTACAACCTTGGCTCACTGCAGCCTCAACCTCTTGGGCTTAAGTAATCCTCCCACCTCAGCCTTCTAAGTAGCTGGCACTACAGGCGTGTGTCACCACATCTGGCTAAATTTTGTATTTTTTTTAGGGACGGGGTCTTGCTATGTTGCCCAGGCTAGTCTCAAACTCCTGGCCTCAAATGATCCTCCTTCCCTTGTCTCCCAAAGTACTGGGATTGCAGGCAACAGCTAATGCACCCAGCTAAAGTTGTTTTAATTTACTTTCTTGCCTCAGTTTATTATAAATATCATTTATAATTTATATCCATTTATTATATATATCATTTGCTGTAAGTGACTCTTGGTTGCCATTCTGACAATTATTTCTCCCTCCATAGCACATAGATAAGGAGGAGACAGGCATTGTAGCTAAGCAGGAGAGTCATTCTTCCCCTGTGCTTTTCCAGTTCCATGCCTTTGCTTTGCAATGTTAGTGTCTGCTTTGGCTCTTTCATCATCTTACTTTTACTCTTAGTTTTCATCTCTTTGGAGGCCTTTGACAGTCTCTTCAAAACTATGAGGTATAAAGTCTGTCTTCAGAAAAATACATGTGGATTTGCACGTCAGATTTTGTTTATCATTTCTGGAGGCTCACAGATTTCACCCAGGCTAAGAATCTTAACCCTTCACACTGACTTTGGTGATCTCATGCACTCCCAGGGGCAAGCTGCCATTTATATGCTGATTATTCCAAAATCTGTATCTCCTGTCCAGATTTCTATGCTAGAACCCTACAGCCAACTGTGTAGGTCCATATGGACACTTCATAGGCACCTCCAACTCAAATTGTCTAAAGTTGGAACGTCATCCTTGTCCTTCTGTATTCTGCTCCTCCTCCTGAGTCCCCTATCTTACAAAATTGAGCAGCATTCCAAACCAGAATGTCCTAGCCATCTTGTCTGAGATGCTAAGCATTATCTTTAATGTTTTCCTTTCCCCCTATATAGAATCAGTCATCAGGTTTTCTTCATTGTGTCTAAATACTTTTGAAATCTGCTTTCCTACCCTAGTCCAAGTCATCATTTCTTGATAGAAATTTAGTAGCCTTCTGACCAGTCTCCTTACTTTTCTCTTGCTCACCTTTGATTCATTCTGCACATTGCAGCTGGTGAGCTCCCAATGGCTTCCCAGTATCTTTAAGATGAACTCCAAGCTTTCTAACATCTTTTCTTTTTGCAGATGGAGTCTCACTCTGTCGCCCAGACTGGAGTGCAGTGGCACAATCTCAGCTCACTGCAACCTCCACTTCCCAGATTCAAGCAATTCTCCTGCCTCAGTCTCCCAGGTAGCTGGGATTACAGGCTTGCACCACCACACCTGGCTAATTTTTGTATTTTTAGTGGAGACGAGTTTTCAGCATGTTGGCCAGGCTGGTCTCAAACTCCTGACCTTAAGTGATCCGCCCACCTTGGCCTCCCAAAGTGCTGGTATTTATGGGCATACCATTTATAAGGCCCTACATGATCTAGCAACAGCTTGCCTTTCCAGCTGTCTGTTTCTTTCATTATAGTTCCTACTAACCATCCTGACCATTTTCTTGTTCTCAGCTGTGCCATGATCCCTTTCACCTTTTTGCCTTTGCCTGCGTTCCTGCCCTGTTCCTGCCCCCTTTCCTCCACACTCCATTCTTATTCATTCTTTAGGTCCCAGCTTTAGATATCCCTTCCTCAGGACACCTCTCCTGATTTTCCATTCATGGGGTGCATTTGATGCCTCCTCTATGATCCTGTTTTCCCTGCTCTAGCACTAGCACACTGTAATTGTCTTCTTACTCCCTGGATTGTGAACACTAAGAAGGGAACGTGTGTGGTCTTATCTGTCATCGTATCTTTAGTAATTATTTAGGACTACACCTGGCAGAATAGGTATTTATTAAAATTCTTTTGAATAAATGAGAGTATTTCTTTGTTCCTGAAATACCTTCTTCCCTACCTTCATCCACTCTGGCCTCACTTAGCAAAATCTTATATAATTACCATCTGTTTATTAACTTAGGAAATAATTATGCAGCAGCTTCTTTATTCCCGGCATCATGTTAGGCACTAAGGATATAGGGATGAATTAAGTAGTCAATTATCTCTGCCCTGTTGGAGCTGATATTCTACTAGTGGCAGTGGAAAATAAACAGATAAATAAGTAAAATATACAGTGTGTGAGCGAGTGTAAGTCCTGAGGAAAAACAAAGCAGGAAAGATGAAGGCACATCAGAGTAGAAAGCTGGTGTTTTAGACAGGCTGGCCAGCGAAAGCTTCACTGAGGTATCCTTTGAGTGAAGACTCGAAAGGAGGGAAGGAGCTAGCTCTGTTGCTATCTAGAGAAAGAAACCAGGCAGATAGGCAGTGCAGCGGCCCCCAGGTGAGAGTATGCCAGGTTGCTTGAGGAACAGAAAGGAAACCAGTGGGAGACTAGGGGAAGGTGAGGTCAGAGAAGTGCACATTCTCTGAGTATTGCTCTTAGTCTGATCCTTGGGCTTCCTCTACAGTTTAAAGTTATTTTCAGCTCTCAATGCTGTGAATTACCGGAAAAAAACCATGAAAGTTTCTCTTCTTAGCAGTTGCCTGTAAATCAAGGTCTACAGAAGTGCTGGAGGAGGAGGCTGCCATGCTGTTTAGAATTCAGTTGTCTCTTTGGGGGTTGGTGAGATGCATCCTTAGGTTTTAGTTTTAACAAGTGGTACCTCTTCCTTAGGAGATTTTTGGCTCTTCCTAATTAGGATTGGGGAAGCAGTGGGGAAGGGGGCACACCCCTGTTATCAATCTTATGGGTTGGGTTTCTTGGGTTTCACTAACTCTGGTGTGCTGCCCCCATAGTTCTGTCCTAATATAACAGAAGTCTTCCAGGGGCATTTGCATCCCACCCCAGATGAGATGACTGGACTTGCATCCTGACGCTAGCCCCTCTGGAAATAAGAGGCCTCCTCTGGGCAGAATTCCACTGTGGGTGGAGTACAGATCTGCAGGGCTCTCTGTAGCCTATGTTTAGCAATAGGCTACAGAGAGCCTCTACTAGGCTGTCATGGTTTTCAGTTTGGTATGATTCACTCACAGCAATGCTCTCTGTGGAAAGGGGCTATAAATTGTAAATTGGTATGAGGCAATAATTGGAAAAATGATCAGACTCCATTTTTATTCCCCTCTGGGGAAGACACACGTCAGGAATCACTAAAGCAGAAGGTGATGGAGGGATTTTTCAGCCAGCTTTCCGGCTTTAGTGCTGCAGTGCTTCCATCCTGATTAGAGAGGAGAGCAGCCAAATTCGGCAGGAGGTGGCCAGCAGACCTAGTATCTGCTTGCCACCTTTTGCTCCAAAAAGCCTTGTTGCAGAGTTGCCATGGCAGCAGGAGGCAATTTAATGGCAAAGGCTCATCTCTGGAGCAACACTGCTGTTCCCCAGCCATTCCCTGTCTAGCCTTCAACCGAGGGGCTGGCCATACCAGGGTATCACTGTTCCGTGGCCATTTGAGTGCATGTTGCCTAATGGAAGAGTTTTAAGATGTTCCAGATTCTAAGGACGGCAACATCTTCTATCCCCCTGCTTCTCCTTGGTGCATAGCTCTTTGATGCCCCATCCTATAGTCGACTTTATCAGATTATTTGCAGTTCCTTCAATATGCTTTTTCATGTGCTTGTAGACATGCAGTTTCCTCTGCCTAGAGTGCTCCCTTCCCCCATCTGTCTGGAAAATTCCTACTCAATTTCAAAATGTAGCTTAGATGCTGCCTCCTCCTCCTTAATGGTTTCTCTAACCCCTTATCCTCCCATGCAGAATTACACAATTTCCACTGCCATCTCAGCCTTGCCTCCTATCACATGGTTTTAAAATGACTGTTTACATTTGTGTTTGTTCTTCTCTAGACTGTTACTTACTTGTATTCAGGAACTGCATTTTATGAATTTTGTATCCAAAGGATCTAGCCCAGGAGTGTACACCTAGTGATGTTTGTTAATAAATGAAGTTTTTCTTATCATCCTATTTAATTCCCGTCATGTGAGTGTTGCATACCACATAGAGTACAGCCCTATATCATGTCCAGGTAGGGTTTTGCCTGCTGGGGGATCACAGAAGATCGCACTGATTTAATCAACTGACTTGACTGGTCTGTAACTCACTCTCCTTTATATTTATTCTCACTTTCCAGATTGAACTGGAAAGTTAGGTTAGTCACCCAGCTTGCCAGTCAGTTCCCTCATTTGTTAAATTAGGATGTTGTGAGGGTAAAGCCTGCGATGCTTTGTAATTCAAAGTAAATTATTGGTGAATCTTGTTTTCTTTGCCTTCTCCTATCTTCAGTAAAGAAAGTAAAAGCAAAACAGAAGTTTAAACGAGTTTTAAACCTTCTGTGGCATCGTATCATTCATTTTCATCTTCTTGCTCTGAGCACAGCTTTAAAAGCTCCTTCTTTTTGTGGCTCTTACCCTTTTTCCTGAGCTTCAGTGATTTAATGTCCCACCTTTGCCTCATTGCCCTGTTTTCATCTTTGGTGCATCTGTCCCCCTCGTTCACTGTGTAGACAGAGCATTTTGTTTAGACATCTCTCCTTTTCCTGCCTTTTGGGATAATTTGTTACTGTATTTCAAAAATATCTGTTTAAAAATAAACCATTTTCTCTTCCTCAAATAATTTCTGGAAACCACCCCAACTGTAGTATATACGTATTTACATGCCTTACCTGCTATCCTCTGTAATGTTTGCTTTGCAGTTTGGTCTGAGCATTTTTCTCCATTCTCATCTAACTTTTAAGTTCGAAGCTTACTTAGGCTGTTTTGCAATTCCCTTTGCAAATGTGTTTCTGTATTATCTGATCATGCTGTGTGCGTGTCATATATGCCAGTACCTGCAGGTGTCTAGGCTGTTTTGTTTATAGAGTATTATTCTCTTACTGCTTCTTGTCTTTCATTCTCACTTTTGGTATTTTATTTATTCCTGTTCCTTTAAAGGATGTGAAACTTAAACAACGTTGTATTTAGGTTACTAATAGGCCCAGTAAAAGATTCACTGAGGATAGCAATGACAAACTTGCTCTTAATTTAGGTTTATGGATTATCTGTGACACGGGCTCTCCGCCTTGGAGATGGGGTAGAGAGGGAGGAGGTATAGAGGCCAAGACACATAATCAGACATGAGAAGCTTTCTCAAAATGTATATGCCACATCTCTTTCCTGATTGTTTCCGTTTTGGAAGTAAAAGTAGGCAGATACTGTGTGTTACCCTCTCAGCTGAAACATCTGTAGTTTTCAGTTACTTATAATGATCTGGTTTGACAATGCCGTGCTTATTTAAGATTCAATTATTTGTTTCATTGTCAAAAAATAAAAACTGTCACACAGTTCATTTACTTTAAAGTGAAAACTGAAAAACTAATGTAAGCATTTATTTACCTGGTTAAGGAAATCTTCAAATCAAAAGGCAAAAAACTACAGTTTTAATAAATCGTAAATTGGTTTGATACAAGCACTTCCCCCCTCTGTAAATATTTAGTTAAAATATGAATTAGTTAAAATATAATTACTTGTATGCATGTTGCCATGGATTGGATGAACTTCTGAATACTGGAAGCAGAATATTCAAAGTTAATAGAGAGCAGTTAAAGTTATTAATGATTATTTGTAGGAAATATGTTGAGAATAGTGCAGAATGGAAACAAACTCAGAATCAGAGATACTAGGTTTGAATTCATGCATTGGAACCTACTAGCTGTCCTGGGCCCTGGTGTTAGGCCTCAGGGCCTCAAGTTTTAACATCTGTGGTGGTGATGGTCCCTACCTCACACAGTTGTTGCAAAGATCAAAGAAGGTCTTGAATGTGACAGTGACTAATACCTACGTACCCAACAAATGCTAATAGAATCTGAACCTAAGGTCAAGGTCTCTATGTTATTTTTATGTGTGTGCATTTGGATATGTGAAATGCATAGAGAATTAAGCTTAATATATTATTTTTTCTTTCTTTCTTGTTTTTTTTTTTTTTTTTGAGACAGAGTCTTGCTCTGTCACGCAGGCTGGAGTGCAGTGGTGTGATCTCAGCTCACTGCAACCTCTGCCTCCCGGGTTCAAGCGATTCTCCTGCCTCAGCCTCCCAAGTAGCTGTAAAATATAGATGCCTGCTACCACACCCAGCTACTTTTTGTGTTTTTAGTAGAGATGGGGTTTCATCATGTTGGTCAGACTTGTCTCAAACTCCTGACCTTAAGTGATCTGCCCACTTCGGTCTCCCAAATTGCTGGGTTTACAGGCGTGAGCCACCACGCCTGGCCAGCTTAATATATTCTTAGACTATGGAGAGCGGGTAAGATATGGAGTGTAAACATGTGATGTATGTGAGTGTGTATTTTTTGAAGATACTATTTCAAATAAGTTTTTAGATCTTTTCAAACCGTATACACGGCTAAACAGATGTGCAGTATTAATTCCACAGTGTTGGAGTCATGGTAGCATTCTTCTCACCCTCTTGTTCTTGTTTTCCTTGTACTGTACATGTTGTGGGGGCCTACTTAGTTCTCAAGGGTAATGACCTTACCCTTAGTCATGAATACTCCTACACAGATTTTTTTTTTTTCCTAAATGAAAACTGAATGTTTATATTGTATCCCTGTTTTATGCCCATGTAAGAAAGTATTGCATTTAGTTCCTTGGATGAAATGTAAAATGTGTGGAAAGCAAATAGTATTCTTAGTGATAACGACTTGAATCACCGAGTGCCTACTATGTTTGGTACTTTGTGTATAGTATTGGTCACATTACAACAAACTATAAAATAGGTGATATGTAGTTTTTCAGATAAGGAAACTGAGGCTCAGAAGAAAAAATGTATTTTCCAAGGTCAGAGAACTATTAGAACCAGAAAGCAAGTTCATATTGGTCTGACTAAAGCAAAGGATAAGGTTGCTGCCCAGTCACTAGTATAGATCGAAGGAAAATGTTTTTAGGTATAAAAAAGGTTAGAATTATAATAGGGATACGTTTGCCCTTGGAGGAGGCAGCAGCCTGCAGGATAGATAATGCATCTATTTTTAAGAGGTTGTCATTGATCCAGCCTAGGCCCAGCAGCAAGGCCCTGGCAGTTTCTGGCTTTTTTTTCCCTTTTCCCTGAGCTTCTTTTTCTACTGTGATGTGATTTCCCCAGATGGTTTTCAAGGCATTGCTCATCACTTAGAACTGTTTCCTCAATACTTCTTTCCCATCCCAGTTCCACTGCCCACCTCCCGCCCCATAGAGAAACACAACAGAATTGCTGTGAGAATTAAATGAGTTAATACATGTAAAGGATTAATATAGTGTCTGAGAAATAGTAAGTCCTCAATAAAATTGGCTATCATTTTAAAAAGTCTTTATCATTAAGTATTATTAGGCCAGGTGTAGTGGCTTATGCCTGTAATCCCAGCACTTTGGGAGGCCAAGGTGGGTGGATCACCTGAGGTCAGGAGTTCAAGACCAGTCTGGTCAACATGATGAAACCCCATCTCTACTAAAAATACAAAAAATTAGCCGAGCGTGGTGGCACACACCTATAGTCCAAGCTACTTGGGAGGCTGAGGCAGGAGAATCACTTGAACCCGGGAGGCAGAGGTTGCAGTGAGCCGAGACTACACCTTTGTACTCCAGCCTGTGCGACAGAGCAGAACTCTGTCTCAAAAAAAAAAAAAAAAAAAAGTATTCTTAATAGTAATGGTGTTGGTGATGGCAATGGTAGTGGTGATAGTGGTGGTGCTGGTAGTAGCTGTAGTGGTTGATTCAAAGGTTTTTTTATGACACATTTCTCAAGGTTCTCAAGGTCCTGATTGTTCCCTGTCCAGGATTTTTGTGCAATTCATTATACAGGGTCTCCAGCATAGACATGCTTAGTCAGATGCCCAGGATAGATGAAGGCAGAATTACTAAGGGAATGCTTGTTTCTACTCAAAAGCTGCCAGAAATAAATCTCTGTATCAGCCATGGAAGCAGTCCACAAAACCTACTTCTAAACCACATCTTCCTGCCTGGCTTTTTTTCTTTCCTTCTGTCTGTGTAGACAGAACATTAATGGGTTTGGAGTCACTGATAGGGTCATATTAAAAAATTTCTTTTTTTTTTATTTTGGTAAGTTATACCTGACCTTCATGCCGGGTTCCCAGTCCCCTTGCTGCGCTGAAGTGTGCAGTGTTACTTGATCTGCAAGGGCCTCTGTAGTAGTCGCCTTTTTTTCCTACTTACTGTTTTTTTCTTGGTATCCCTTTCTATTTTCCATTTCAGCATATGTATTGACTTTACCTTTTCTGCTTTTCAGTTTATTGACCTAATTTTTATATTTGGTTATATTTCCCATTCCAGATTTGAAACTCACACAGAGTTTAACTGTGTGAAAAGCTATTGACAGATGCATGATTTTATAAAACTTCTTATGGACTCAGTGGAATTGAACCCTGGTTGGAGATTCTTAACTCTTATTTTAGGTGGAAGCATTCCTTCTTGTACTCCCTTACTTGATCTATAATATTGCACTTAGCTTATCTCAGTTGAGAATGTTTAGCCCTTACTTTCTCTTTGAGCAGATGTTAGCATCTATAATCTTTATGATCTCATCTACTTTATAACATTAAAAATACTTGCTTTAGCGTGCTTTCTAATTGATCTTCCCTTTCCTAAAATATAAATATATAGGACTTAAAGGGTATAATTTCAGATTTGGGGATTATTTTGTCTATCTGTAATGGACAGTATTTAAACCATTAATAACAATACTTACTGGAGTTATAGCAGTTCAAAAGTAATTTGCATTCTTCCTAGAAGATGTGGATTCCAAAAGGTAAAATAAAATAAATTAAAAATCCCTTTATTTTAACACCTAGAGATGATTCTAGTTGAAATGTTGGTGTATTTCCCTCTAGTCTCCATTTAACTTTATATATTCAGTTGTATATATTAATTGATATATATAATATATATTCATTTTTGGAATTATATAATTCTGTTCATATGAATTAAATATAATGAATGAATTACATTTATTAACTAAAGTTTACAGTTTATATATGAACTGTAATTCATACTGTATTAGATAGCAGTATTATGATATTCCAATAATTTTTTTGGTGCAAGTTTGACAAAATAAGAAAAAAATTAATGATTTGAAGAAAATTAAAATAGATGATTTCTGATTATAAAATTTTCATGTGCACATTACAAACATTTAAATGTTAGAAAAATCATGAAAAGTATGATCCTATAATTCCCCATTCCCACCATTAACAGTCTGTTTATAAGCAATTTTTAAAAAATGTATTCATGATGAGATTTTTATTGTAGAGGAATGTGGAATAGATGTTCTTTGCTCTAGGCTTAGTCAAATATGCAGTGACCCCCCAATGTGTTTTGTGAAATAATATCTCAGTTTTTTTTCTCTATGCTTTAGGTATGTATTCTTTTTGGATCCTTGCAACCTGGACTTGATAAACCGGAAGATTAAGTCTGTTGCACTGTGTGTAGCAGCATGTCCCAGGCAAGAACTGAAAACTCTGAGTGATGTTCAGAAGTTTGCAGAGATGAATGGTGAGATATTAGGCCATCCAAATCTATGTCCTGTCACCTTGTTCTCTTTGTTAAATATAAATTTGCCCTAGTGTTAAATAAATTATCAAGCAACCTTAGAGAATCGAAGTAATTTTGGACTTTCTTGCTAAAAGATGTTATAGTCACCCTGGGAGCTGTTAAACTCCAGATTCCTGGGCCCACCCCATGAAATTCTGACTGAGCAGATCTTTGCACTCTGGAAATTTGTACTTTTTAAATAAATATCTCAGGTGAATTTGATGTAGTCTATTGAGTATTTGGAAATTACTAAACCACTCTGTGTAAAATTTGTTTTTGTTCCCCCTTCCCAAGTATTGGTTGAAAGTATTTTAATTCACATATATATACACATATATATGTAAATAAAAACAAATTTTATATATTGAAATAATATATGTTATATATATATGTGCATATATATATATATATATATTTTTTTTTTTTACCCCTGGTTAGCAATGTAACTATATATATTATAGGAAATTTGGAAAGTTCAGAAAAAATAAGTAGAAATTAAAATTCCACCATCAGTACTTTTTCAGTGAGTCGGTGCGTATATAATTTTGTGTTCTGCTCTTTAAATTTAATGTTATGTCATAGATCTTTTTCTAAGAATAATTGTGAGAAACTTTGAGGCTAAACATATGGGAATTAGCTGAGAAAACTAACATAGTTTCCTAAAATTTAGCTCTGTTCTCTTAGGCTTTTTATCTCTAGGTTCCATCCTCAGGTCCACATGATTTGCTTCACTTCTCTTCAGAGAATAGTTTTTTTTTTTAACCACCTTTTTTGAGGCCCATGTTTTTTTAATTTCCTTGAGGTTTTATGCTTGTATTTAGTGTGTAGGAATCCTCAGAGCTGCCTTGGTCCTACCCAGATCCACAGGCTAGTGCTGGTTCTTTGGAACAAGGACTGACCCAAGTATCCAGTGGGTACAGCTTCTAACTGGGTGGACAGACAGGCTGGAACCATAGCTCTGCACATGGTAGCATGGCTCCAGAGTCATTCAGTTGGGGATCCTAGCCTTCTGAAGGCAGGGGGACTACAGCCTTCCAGACTGGCAGTATCCCCTGTTTCGTCGTTCCATGCCCTCAGCATAGGATAACATGGACTGATTTGGGTCTGGATTCCAGTGCTGGCTTTGTCACTGCCTGGCTCTTTAATGAGGGCAAAAGGCAAAACTTCTCTGAGCCTAGGCTTCCTCATCTGAAAAAATGTGGATTAAAAATAATACTCCCTCATAGGTTGTTGTGAAGACTAAATGAGATGATGTGTGAAGAATACTGGATGCTTGGTAGGCACTGAATAAAGAAGTGCTAATCACTCTTTACGATCTCATTTTTTATTCCCATATGGTATCCCCACATGTGTTGTTGCTGAGCCTCATCATTATAAGGTTTCTTAGGGAGGAGTGAGCCCTTCCTTAAGGGTTTTTTCAGAGTTTTAGACAGTGTGAGTACACATAGTATACTCTGACAGATGGTGTGGTTGAGTGGTTAAAAGTATATGCTCTGGAGTCCAATTGTTTGGGTTCAAATGTTACTCCTACCACTAACTGACTGTGAGACCCTGGGCAAATTATTTGACTTCTCCTTGCCTCAGTTTTCCCATCTATGAAACGGGGACAATATTCTTACCTAATATACTTCATAGGATTGTTATGAGAACTTGATACATGAACAATGCTTAGAACAGTATCTGGCAAATATTAAGTTGCTAAGAAAAGTTATTGGCTACTGCTATTATCATTATAATTATTAATATTATTATTCACCAACAGAATGTAATAGTCTTTCTGCCTCCGGTCTCTCTCTACTTTTAGCTCTCTTCTGTACTGCTGCCATATTAATAGTCCTAGAGCTTCAGTCAATGCTAACCCCTTGCTCAGAAATCATCCATAGTGAAAAATAAAAGCCTATATGTCTTATACTGTCATTCAAAGCTATGATCTAGTCATGAACTATCTTCCAATGTATCGTCTCAAACCCACTGGATGTGAGTCTTGCTACCTTGAACCTGAGCTGTCATCTGGAGGGCTAAAGAGAGCTAGCTCTTTGTTGGCTGTGTGGCCTGCTGAGATGTTCCCTGGAGGAGAAATGCCCCATGTTCCCCTGCTGGTATGCTTTGTTTCTAGGCTGGTATCCTTCTAAGTGAATATGATACTGACTGTGGCCTGTTCAGGTCTAGTTAAGAAGACACTCCTGGTGGGTTTTACAGCTTTGTATTTCTCACTGCATCTTGCACAAAGAAAGTGTTCAAGATGTCGTCGTGAATAAACATTATTTCAGAAAACAGACTTCTTAAGTTGGTGCCTAGCTGCACAGGTACCATTAGGCTTTTGTGCCAGCTATATGAGTAATAATAAGGTAGACATAAAAAATGACAGCATCAAGAAGCGCAACAATGGAGGATGGAGAAGACAAAATTTTAACAGGCAAATAGAAAGGTTGTAAAATTATATCAGAGAGAGAGCCTTTGGTATAGGGGCCTAAATGCCTTATTTAAGTAGCAACCCCAAGTTGAAATTTCTGAATTTCTCAAAAGAACCTATGCTGTTGTTTGAATTGCTGACTTAAAACTAGACCTGGTAAGATTTAATTCCAATATTACCCTTATCACTGAGAGAATTATTTCTCTGTTTTTTGATTATTTTTCCTTCTTTTGTCTTTTTAAGTTATGTGGTTTTTTTCTGAAGTGCAGAGACAAGCTGAAGTGCAGTGGTCTAGGCTGTAGTACAGTGGCACAATCATGGTTCATTGCAGCCTTGTGCTTCTGGGCTCAGATGTTCTCCTGCCCCAGCCTCCAGTGTAGCTGGGACTACAGACATGTGTCACCATGCCCAGATAATTTTTTTACTTTATGTGGCAATGAGGTATCATTGTGTTGTCCAGGCTGGTCTCAAACTCCTAGCCTTAAGTGATTCTCCCTCCTTGGCCTCTCAAAGTGCTGGGATTACAGGTATGAGCCACACACCTGGCCATTCAATTATCCTTTCTATCATTTGAGGTGCAAGTTGATTCAAGTAACTATGTCTGCATGTTGTTACAGCATATTTCTTTTAGAAATTACACAGGCCTTTTGACCTCAAATATGTAGACCTCAATCATTAATTTCAGAGGGGGAATATCTTTAATATATAATTCAAACTTAAGTGGGAAATTTTCAAATCAGTAAGAGGGGATAGTTAAGAGTCCATGAAGGAGCCTAACTTAGAGCTAAAACTGCAAAAACTCATAGAAGAAAATGTAGGGGAAAGCTGCATGGCATTGCTTTTGGCAGTAATTTCTTGGATGGCACCAAATTGCACCAAAAGCACAGGCAACAAAAGAAAAAAAATAAATTGGATTACATCAGAATTAAAAACTGTACATCAAAGGACAAACATCAGCAGAGTGAAAAGTCAACCCATAGAAGATATTTGCAAATCAGATATCTGGTAAGGAGTTAATATCTAGACTATTTGAAGATCTACTATAAAAAACACACAGAAAAATCACACAAGTGTTGGTGAGGATGTAGAGAATTGGAACCTTTGTATACCATTGATGGGAATGTAAAACAGTGCAGCTTCTATGGAAAATAGTATGCAAGTTCCTCAAAAAATTAAAAATAAAATCAGCATATGATAAAGCAATCCCACTTCTGAGAATATATCTAAAAGAACTGAACATAGGATCTTGAAGAGTTATTTGCACAACCATGTTCATTGTAGCATTATTCACAATAGCCAAAAGGTGGAAGCAACCTAATGTCTATGGACCAATAAACGGATAAAGAAAATATGGTGTACTGCCAGTCATGGTGGCTCACACCTGTAGTCCCAGAACTTTGGGAAACTGAGGCAAGAAAATTACTTGAGTTCAGGAGTTCAAGACCAGCCTGGGCAACATAGATCTCATCTCTACAAAAAATAAAATTAGCCAAACATGGTGGCATGCACTTGTAGTCCCAGCTACTCGGGATGCTGAGGTGGGAGGATCACTTGAGCCTAGGAGGTTGCAGTGAGCCGAGATCATGCCACTGCACCGTAGCCTAGGTGATAGAGTGAGACCCTATCTCAACAAAACCTCAAAAACAAATAAAAACAAAGAAAATGTGGTATATACATAAAATGGAATATTATTTTAGCCTTAAAAAAGGAGGAAACAATGTCATATGGTACAACTTGCATGAAAATTGAGGACACTATGCTAAGTCAAATAAGTCAGTCATAAAAGAAAAAGACTGCATAATTCCACTTATGTGAAACAAAAAGTAGAAATGTGGTTGCCAGGAACTGGAGAAGGGGGAGAAAGGGGAGTTGTGGTTCAGTGACTAGAGTTTCAGATTTATAAGATGAAAAAGTTCTAAAAATCTATAGCACCACAATATGCATATAGTTAATAGTGCTGTACTATACACTTAAAAATGGTTGACAGTCAATTATGTGTTATGTATGTTTTACCGCAATAAGAAATAGGAAAAAGAATTCCAACACATGCTATAACATGGATTAACCTTGAGGATATTATGCGAAGTGAAACAAGCCAGTCACAAAAGGATAAATACTGGATGATTCCATCTTGGGGTAGTCAAATTTATATAGACAGAAAGTAGAATGATAGTTGCCAGGGTGGTAGGGAGAATGGAATGGGGATATTGTCTAATGGGTAAAGAGTTTTAGTTTTACGAGATGAAGAGAGTTCTGGAGATGGATGGTGGTGATTCTTGCACAACAGTTTGAATGTACTTAATGTCACTAAACTGTACACTTACAAATGATTAAGATAGTAATTTTATGTTTTCTGTATTTTATCATAATTTTTATTAAGTTCATGAAAGAGAAGAGTGCTGTTTGAGGTAGTAACAGTGTAAGTGCTAATTTTATACCTTATTTTAAGATGCAAGGCAATATAACATGTTTCTTACTAGAATGAGAAGATAATATAAATCCTTTTCAAAGAATTTTAAGCTTCCGTGACAACATTTGAAAGTACTTTTTAGCACTTACAACCATCCATTCACATGAAATTTTGTTACCTCTAGAAATTAAAGGGGAAGAAGCTCTTGGTTCCTATGGTGGTGGTTGTAAGAAATGTATTTACTAGGCAAATAAATAATTTCCTCAAATCTTTGTTTCTTTTAAACAAGAAAGAGTAGTCGTTTTCTTGGGCATTTAGTTTGTGGAATGCCCCTGTCAAGTATGTCTGACTAGAATAGAGAGCTTGGAAACAATAGCTGGAAATTAAATTGGTATTGTGGAGATGCTACCATATTACAAAGAGCTTTGAAAAACAGGCAAACAAATATAAAAAATGTGAGTGCTGCCTGGGCGCATGGCTCACACCTGTAATCCCAGCACTTTGGGAGGCCAAGGTAGGTGGGATCACCTGAGGTCGGGAGTACAAGACCAGCCTGGCCAACATGGTGAAACCCCGTCTTTACTAAAAATATAAAAATTAGTCAGGCATGGTGGTGTGCACCTGTAGTCCCAGCTACTGGGATGGCTGAGACGGGAGAATGGCTTGAATCTGGGAGGTGGAGGTTGCAGTGAGCCAAGATTGTGCACTGCACTCCAGCCTGGGCGACAGAGCAAAACTTCGTCTCAAAAAAAGAAAAAAAAAAAAACTGTGAGTGCTAGTGCATCAGTTGGGTGGTAGGGTACGTATGTGCATTTGTTTTTATGGTTCATAAGTCATATGCAATATTATAAATACATAATGCTAGAAAAGAAAACAGTTTAAAAATTGCCTTTAAAAAATTGAAGTTGCCAAATACCATAAGGACTTGGTATCAAACTTCTTGTAGTTGTGTATGAATTTCCTAGGGACAAGCTCTATACATCTGAGAATATCCAGGCCCTAATATAGAGGCTCATGTAGTAAATATCCATAAATGTTTTTTGAAAGAATGATAGGCTGGATTTCCCTATTCACCTCTATTGCCACTTAATAATTTCTCATTCTCACAGAACCATTTATCCTCAATTCTGTATCTGTGTGAGTTGACACCAACAGGTAAATTGTTCTGCTCCAATCTAACCACTATTTCTGTCAAATCAGTTGTTTTATTCATCTCTAAATAACTCATTTTATTCATTCATCTCCCTTATACACACTATCCAAGTGATTATTCATATCTCTTCTTCTCTTAAGCCCTCTTGTTTGTCCTCTTTCCTAAACTTATGCCCTACAGAGAAAACTAAAACCATCTGATGAGAGCTCCCATCTGAGTTCTTATTTTCAGCAGGGCATGAATTCCATCTTACTTTCCCTTTCCTTCTCTTCAGTTTCTGATGAACAGGCTACTTTCCTCCTTATTATCATTATTTTTGAAAGCTCAGGTAACACATACAGTGGTTCTCCCTTATCCAGTTTTACTGTTCGATTTTAGTTACCCATGATCAATTGTAGTCTGAAAATATTTAAGGGAAAAATTTTAAAACAAACAGTTTATAAGTTTTACATTTTGCACTTTGCTGAGCAGCATGATGAAATCTTGCACAGACCTGTCCCATCCCACCCAGACATGAATCATCCCTTTGTCCAGCATATCCACACTGTGTATGCTACCCACCAGTTAGTCTCTTAGTAGCCCTATCAGTTATCAGATTGAAAAGACATAGTATATAGAGGGTTTGGTACTACCCACAGTTTTGGGCATCCATCAGGGGGATCTTGAAATGTATTTCCATGGATCCGCGGGGACTATGTACATTGTAGTGGGAGAGAAGAATCTCCCTCCTTTAGCTTTATGTGAGATTTTCATCTCAACCAGCCATACCAAGACAGGTGGTGAAGGGAGAGGGAAGACAGTGCCTGCTCAGACAGTTCTTCTGCTTTCTCTCTTGTCTAATTCTGGCCCAGCTTTTCTGGTCCATAAACCACCCTTCACTTCACTCCACTGTCCCCATTGTTCAGCATGGGCATCTGAATTGGAATAGAAACATCAGACCTAAGCCCCGGGTTTTGCTTCAACATTCCATTTATTGGTACCTATTGTATGCCACGGACTGTACCAGATGCTCTGCATATTATTTTTATTGTTTGCACTTGCTATCTAAATTCTAAATGGCAGTTTACAAATGAGTACAATCTCCCTAGAGTAGTGATGCATGTCTGTATTCCCAGCTACTAGGAGGCCAAGGCAGGAGGATCACTTGAGCTGAGGAGTTCAAGGCCAGCCTGGGCAACATAGCAATATCCCTGTCTCTAAAAAAATAAAAAATAAAATAAATAAATAGAAATGAACATAACTTGCGAGTAATTTAGGGGCTGACTACAGGTTTTCAGTGCTAATCGTTCACATGAAATTTTTATTACCTTTTCCATTATTCTTATCAAACTAATTTATAGTACCTATTTTATCTTTCCTAACACAGTAGTAAACTCTTTCAGAAATCTTATTTTCCTTTTTTTGCCTCCTGTTTATAGCATGTAGAAAAGCACTCCCATTTAAGACTGCTTCAATGTACTATATTTTGAAAAAAAAATTTGAGAGCTTTATAACCTGCCCTTGAGACAGTGTTTACATTTTGAGTAGAGCCATCAAGCTTGGTATTTTCTTTCTTTTTTTGGAGATGGAGTCTCACAACCTTTTTTTTTTTTTTTTTTTGAGACAGAGTCTTGTTCTATTGCCCAGGCTAGAGTGCAGTGGCACGATCTTGACTCACTGCAACCTCTGCCTCCTAGGTTCAAGTGATTCTCCTGCCTCAGACTCCTGAGTAGCTGGGACTACAGGCGCGCACCACCACACCTGGCTATTTTTTTGTATTTTTAGTAGAGACAGGATTTCACCGTGTTAGCCAGGATGGTCTCAGTCTCCTGACCTCGTGATCCACCTTCCTCAGCCTCCCAAAGTGCTGGGATTACAGGCATGAGCCACCGTGCCCAGCCTACCTTGGTGTTTTCTTAATGATTATTGTTTAGCCATTAAAAACTTTAACTGATTGTGTGGTCCATTCAGATAATGCTAGTTGTGAATACTAATAAATCTTTTGATTATTGTTATCTGGTTGTTAGAGACAGTATCAATAGATGATCAGTATATTACCCTTTTTCTTACCAGTCAGTATAAATAAAATTTAAACTCTAGATTAATTATGTAAGTCATAGTAAGTCAAAAGATTTTTGGCATAGTAAGTCAAAAGATTTGACTTGATATCATTTATAAATGAATGAAATGATCAACTCTAGCAACTGAATTGCCTCCAAGTCAGAGATCAGCAAGGATGCTTGGTTGTTTAAAAAGAAGGAAAATTCTTACATGTGATAATGCAGTTTAAACTAATTCTTCCATTCAGCAAATACTTGGTACCCTTTAAGTATGCATCAGAGATACAAAGTACAGTGCCCACATGTAAGGAGTTTGCAGTATAGTTGAGTCAGAATTCTCCTTATCCTCCACAACATCTAGTAGAAGTCTTGTACATGGATGTTCAAAATTAATTCACTCAGCAAATATTTTTTATGTGTGCCTAGTATGTGCCAGCAGTGGTTGACAGATGATGCCACATTCTTACATGGATAATTTCTGTAAGTGGATGCTTCTTGGGAGTTGCAAATATGCCCATATTTTTCATGGGTTATGTAAAATTGGAAAATTATCTTCTGTTCTTTCAGCATATAAATAGTGGTTTCCTAATTACAGAAAGAGAGGTTAAATTCATTAGACATCACAAGGCAATGGAAATCTTTCATAATAAAAACTCTTCTGCATTGAGAGACTTTCTCTTCTATTAATTGCAAATTTCTAAATCATGTTTTAAAGAATATTTCTTCTTTAATCTATCATACAAATATTGTGGTGGTAAATTAAACAAAATTTTAAAACAAGAAAAATTAGCCTTCAACGTAGCAACTCTTTGCTTTGTATCTTTATTTCAAATAATGTGCTGTTTTAAACCATTGGTTCACAACTAAGAGTGCTTTTGTCTCCCCAAAGATAATTGGCAATGTCTGGAGAAATTTTTGGCTGTCGTGAGAGCTTAGGGAGAGACTACTGGAATCTAGTGGATAGAAGCCAGGGATGTTACTAAACATCTTGCAACACACAGGACAACCCCCTACAACCAAGAATTGTCCAGCACAAAATATCATAATAGCAAGACTGAGGAACATTGTTTTATATAGTATATTTTGTAGCAAATGGTGAAAAGCATCTGAACATTGTATATAACATATAACACAAAACATAATAGATTCAAAACAGTTATTTTATCTTTTCCCCACTCAGGCTATCTGTTTTATTCAACAGAAGGCTTTTGGATGACATCTGTGTACCAGGAAATATAGCTTCCAGACATTCCAAAGGCATAAGGTTCAAGTTCTCAAAAAGTTTGCATTACAAAAACAGAGATAATATATAAACAAAAAATTACAAAAGCATATGCCATGTTTTATCATAGAGCTAAGTCATAAACAGCTTTGTTGGGTGGGTCAGAGAAGGCTTGACAGAAGAGATGAAGTTTGAATAATGTGTAGAAATTCTGCTCAGACGTTAACACTCAGGTGCTAGCTGGGAAAGGATGGAGCAAGCAGAGGGAACAGCATGCGTGGAAGCCTGGAAGCTTGTTAAACAGCAAGCATTGATTGCAAGTAGTTTATTATGTTGAGATGAGTCTGGAGTTTTAGGTAGAAACTTGCTTTAGAAGGATCTTGATTCCAGGGTGTTTGGACTTCATTCTGAGGATAGGGATATAGTATGACTAATTTGCATTTTACAAATACCATTCTGATGGTTATATGCAGGATGGAGATGAGAAACACTTTCAAAGAGTATTTTAACTGACTCAGTAGGAGATCATGAAAGTCTGAGATAACACAGGAAGGTCTAATCCTCAGGATGCGGTCTCTCTTGAATGATATGGGAAGACAGTAAATAAAAAAGATGTACGATGACTTGAATGTTTCACGGATGATGGAACCATTAACCAGGACAGAAAATATACAGGCAGAAGAGTACATGGTGGAACTAATTTTTCTCCAGAGATGTTCTTTTTGAGGTATCTGTAGAACATTTTTTTTTGCCTAGGTGTTTATTGAATACTTGCCCAATTATGAGTATTAGGAATGGCACAAAGGAAGCATGGCAGCTTAGGGGCAAATAATTCCACTTCTAATTATGCCAGTGATTGTGTTTAAGGCCTTGGAAGTAATTTTTTTTTCATCTGTAATATTTGGAGTGTAGTGATGGAAATGTACCTCTTAGGGGAGTTGATATAACTGATATTGAGCTAAAGAATAATAAATAAAGAGTAAATAATTGACTATTACACAGCATTTGAAAAATTGTAGTAGTTAAACATTCTGGGGGCCATAGCAACCATTTACCATGATAAATGTTTTTACACTAAAGTTAGAGTTCCTAAGCTCACTCATTTTGATAGTCTGAATAACATTGGCTGAGTTGCATGGATTGCCTCTGGTGTGCTTTAGATAAGCTTTTGTTCTCAGTTTTCTGCTTTTCATTACTCATGTATAATTTTTACCTGCTTTTGCATTAGAAGGAAAACTTTGTCTTACTGGTTATATCCAAACTTTGTGTGCTAAGTATTATTTATACTTTCACTGTAAAAAAATAAAACAGATTCTACCTTCAAAATGTTCACTGAAAATGCCTTAGCTAATGAACATAAAAGAAAAACAATTGTAAAATCTTTGCCATTACTGCACTGTTTTAATGTTCTTCATTGAGGCTTCTCTGTTCATCAACCCTTTGAGCAGGAAGCAGTATAAGGTTTCTTATGATTATTACTACTAACACATTGTAAAGATCTTTTTCCTTTAATCTGTTTAGTACAGGATCTATTTAGTACTGGCCTATGTCCCAGAATACCATCAGAGATAAGGCTATTATCCTTTCATTGAGTATTATCCTGGGAAAGTATTTATAAAATTGAACTCCATTGCACCTGCTGACCTCCTTTTTTAAATGAAGAAAGGGTGGGGATAGAGATTATGCTAACTGAATTCAGATGAAGCCGTGTATTTGGCAGCACTGACACAAAGTGCTTTAGTTAGGGCCTTTTATTTTGTCCAAGTTGATTCCATCTTGGATTCTGAAAGAAATAAGTTGACAGTTCAGATCAGGAAGTTGATGATCACATTGGGTGCTCTGCACTTATTGGCACAGTTGCTATTTTTCATAAGCAATACTGTACTAGGACTCCTAGCTATTTCAGGATTAATCTAAAATGTTTGCTTGCCATTGTTGTCATGTTTTCTGCAAAATTGCTATAAATGTAATCTAGTGGCGTTATATTCAAGCATGAAAGACAATACTCTTAGAAGAGTTAAATATTTAATATTCATGCTTAGCTTTTTTTAGAAAAGATTGTTAAAATGGAAAAGAATAGTCAAGCACAATTTTTCAAACTTGGTTTCTTACTGAGGCTATCTTAACCTTAAAAAGCTTGAAGAACTGCCATGTAACTTGTAATTATCTCTTTAAAAATATTTTGCATTGTCAAATTAGTGGGATTATCTTTATATAAAATATATGCCACATGTACTTATTTCGGTATGCTATTAAGGCTCACATATTTAAACACTTAGGTTTTTTGCTGGTTTGGGGCAGCATTGCTCAGTTAATGGTTGCCTTTCTAAAAATTATTTTGATTGATAGGACAAGACATAAATGAAACAAATATGCTCCCAATTTTGTAGTACCATTAAATCAATCTGTTTTCTATATTCCCTTTCAGTTCCTTCTCATATGCTCACATGCCTTTTCCATAATTAACTCAGTGTTGTAGTCTGCTGTTCACATTATATTTTAAGCTTTTTCCATGGTGGTATAATATAAAAGTTCATTATCATAATACAAATGCAAAGCTGTTCTGTTTACTTAAGAATAAAGTATTTGACCAAATTAGTAATCTGGTAGGAATATCAGTTAATCAAAAATAAACAGTTTATGTGATAAAATGCAGCAAAATTAGAACTGGAGCCTAGGTCTCCTCACTTAACAATGTATTATACAATGAACCTTCGGATATTCTAGTTGTTGTATTTTAAAATTAGCAGGTCAGTAAAATAAGACTTATATAGGATTTAGTGGACTGTATTCATCTCAATTTTCTATTTTAAGAAAATGTATATACCAGCTTTATAGAGTTATACTAAATTATATAATACATAAATATAGTATATAAATTTTACATGATATACATTTTACATATATTAGATATGTGTTGGCCATATAATCAGAAAAATTAATGTTTTTTTTTGCATAACCAATCTAAAGTTGAATGTAAGCTATCTTAAACTCCAAAAACTAGGAATCACATTTATCAATTTATCAGTTTTATCAATTTGTTCAGTTTATTTATAGTTAGAATTGATTCCTGCTACCCTTACAGTTTTCCTGCTTTCCTGCTTTTTTTTTTTTTTCTGCTCATGTATTATCTGAATTTACATGTGTTATATGCAGTAATTGTAAACATTTAGTAATGGAAAGCATAGGAAAGACAGGCATAATGTGTAGTTGAGCACAGGCTTTGTAGTCAAAGAGATGTGGTGTTTAATCCCAGCTCTACTCTTACTAGCTCTGTGTTCTTAGGCAAGTTATTTACCTTATCTCTTAGCCTCTATTTCCTTTTCTCTAAAGTAGGCTTAATAAAACCTGCCTTATAGAGTTATAGTAAATTTTATAATATATAAATGTCATCTTGCAGAGAACCTGACACTCAATAAAGGTAGTTCTAGTACTTACTACCTTTAATATTAATTAAAATTTGTACATGAATTACATTAATAGTAATTTTAAAGAAGAATCAGTTTTAAATGATTGAGGACTGATAATATAGATCAAATCAGATTTTTATGAATTCTATAATGTTTGGAAAGTTGCATATGTTGAATAATACAAAATTAAAATGAATCAGTAAGAGAATTTTTTCAGACTTTTGGGCCAGCTAACATACAATTTTTCTTTTAACAGGTTCAGCACTATGTAGCTACAACCTAAAGCCTTCTGAATACACTACATCTTCAAAATCTTCTGTTCTCTGCCCAAAACTACCAGTTCCAGCGAGGTAAATTTTATTGCAAAGTTGTTAACTTGTGACTATTGTTTTTGTAGGTAAATTTTAAACAATATATGTTATTCTGAGAAAATAGTCATTTGATGATACCTGTTGGCCAGGTCCAATACTTTTATAACAAAAATTTTAAAGTAGCAATAGAAATGACAGTATTTATTTCATATTTAAAAGCAACACATAGACAACCAACTTTTCTTGTTCTGAGTTATTTTAAATTTCTTTTAGGGGCTTGCTTTTTTTGTTTTTATTTTCATGCCATAATTTTTAAGTACACAAAAGCACTGAATTGCTATAAAATCTGCAACAAAGTCAGAAACCAACTTTCACAATCTCCAAAGAGTTTTTGAATTGATCCCACTAATACTTACTGGGATTGTTTATTTACTTTGTAAATTTAGAACGTATGCCAGTGATTATTTCCAATAGTTTCTTTCAGGTTGTATTTTTTAGGTAACATTCTCTGTATTAGGTTGTTTGCTGTATCTTATCCAAGGTCTTATTCAACAAACGTTTATTATTAAGTACCTACTGTGCGTAATGGATACAAAGATGAAACAAGAAATGTTCTTTGGAAGGATCTCAAAGTAGTTATAAGTAAAGCAACATTTAACATTATAAATAGATTTTTGAAAGGAAATGAATTATCAAACATTGTAGAATACATCCTCAGAATTAGGTAGGTATATGTATATGCGTATGTGTATATTTTTGTATATGCGCTTGTGCGCGCACACACACCCACACACTTTGGAGTGTTGGTCAGATCACCACCTTAGTGTATATTGCCAACTGTGTGTAACATGAGTCAACTTCTTCAGGAAAATTGACTTGAGGCCACTTTTATTGTATCTCAATATATTATAGAAGCTGTTGTATAAAAATGTTTGGGACTCATGTCTACTTTCTTTTGGATTACTTAAGGATGTAACTTGGGGTTTATTAGCTTGGATTTGAAATTTTCTGTTGAAAGCAGAAAAAATACATCAGTTAAACATATTTTTAGCTCATTAATCTTGTGAAGATGCTATTGAAAAATCAAAATTTAAAGCCTATAGACAAAAATAAAGGGACTATTTTAAAAGATAGTAAGAAAGACCTATAAATTATGGCCTTAAACCAACAGGTAAGGAGATTGCATTCAAAAAAATTGAGAATATTAGGGAGGCTGTGGCAGTAAAGAAAAGGAGATCCTTTGAATAGTCTTAGGAGAAAATTTATCCATATAAAAATGAGAAAAGCTCTATACCCTTATCTACCCAAGTGGTAAAGTCTGTTTTAAATATCTACTTTGAGTATAGAATCATGCTTTCAAGATTAAAACATATTATGGCAGGATAGCCAGAAAGCCCGGGTGTGAGAGGGAGGTCTCTGCTCCCCCTGTAATGGGGGTTGGATGTGAGGTGGGGCAGCTCAGCTCATCCTGCACCTCCTCCCCTGCCTCTGACCTCTGAAGCCACCATGTTGAGGACTGTCTGTGCCTGGTTATCTTGGGTTTTCCAGTTTTTGGTGCACACATGCATCTCACAATGTCCTAGGGATATTCACTGGAAGACAGAGCATAGTATTAGGGGAGAAGATTTTAGAGATGGACAGAAATGGCTTCTAACAAGATCATCATCTAATATCTCACAATCTAAAATGCAGGCTGAACCTATACCATCTGAAAACTGACTGCATGCTGTGTTTATGCTGTGTTTAAAGATCCTTATGTTTTACTTATTTTAGTACATCACAGTCTAAGTATGTTATCACTTTTGTCTGAACTAAGCCAGTTGGAAAGTAGGAGAGAAGAACAGTAGATTAAAAAAAGAAGGCAAATCTTGTAAATACCAGAGCTATTTAGTATTAGGTAAACAAACCGAAAGGATCCAAGGATAAGAATAAATTTGTTTTAATAAAAAGACTTGGGCATTGCCCCATTCCACACACCTTTGTATTAGATACCAAGTCTCCAAACATGAGTAAGACCTAGTCTCTGTCCTTAAACTCATAGTCTAGTAGGGACTATGTTTTTGGTGACTTTTTTTAATGGCCAGAGACCAGCACCAGGCAAAACTATGGGGCAGGCACACACCCCTCAGCATCTTTGACATCTCTTTTGGTGTTCTAGGAGCATGCTATTGGACAGAAGAACATGAACTTTGAGATAAGTCTGGGGTGAATTCCCTATAATTGCTTTCTACTTGTCAGCTTGAGCAAGTCTCTTAACCTCTCTGTAAAGCAAGTTTCCTCATGTGTGAAATGGGAATAGTCATACTCCCCCTCAAGGAATTGTAAGAATTAAACCAGATAATATACATTAAACATCCATTACTGTGCTTGGCACTTAACTTAGGAGGTCTTTCTCTAAACTTCTAGAACCTCTTCCTTTGGCCCATCCTTCCTGGGTATCCAGGGACCTTTTATAGCTAAAAGCAGCACCTGTTTTAGAGAAAAGCAATTGTAAACTAATTTTCACTAAAGTATTAGTGACACATAATAACCAGACGATTACCATTCCTAAAAGCTTTTGAATTTTAAAAATAAATGCCTAGAAGGAGTTGTATTTTATCCAGATTCATAACTCTCTATTGGTGAAATGCCAACCATGGTGGCAATATAGGGAATAACTAGCCTGCATGTTTACAATGCTTTTAGAAATAGCCAGATAAAACAGCAATAGTAGAAACAGATTACATAAATTCACTTTATTCATCATGTATTTAGGTACCTCTGGATGCCAGAAAGGTTACTAGGTTCTGGGAAATTAGTGATACAATAATGTAAAGATGAGAAGTTAATAACCAAAGCCTGGGTGTGGTGGCTCATGCCTGTAATTCCAGCACTTTGAGAGGCTGAGGGGGGGTGAATTGCTCGAGACCAGGAGTTCGAGACCAACCTGGCCAACATGGTGAAACCCTATCTCTACCAAAAACAGAAAAATTACCTGGGCATGGGGTGCATGCCTGTAATCCCAGCTACTCAGTAGGCTAAGACTTGAGAATTGCTTGAACCTGGGAGGTGGAGTTGCAGTGAGTCAAGATTGCACCACTGCACTTTAGCCTGGGCAATGGAGCAAGAGTCTGTCTGAAAAAAAAAAGAAAGAAGTTAATAGCCAAGAAAAAATGTTATCTGTTCCTGTTTTTCAGTGGAGGATTCAAGAATAAATTAACTTTTACAAATCATCTGCTATGTGCCACCTATCCCACAGTATCACTTGTATACGTTATCTCATTTAACCTTCACAAAAAAACCTATCAAGATACTGCCCCCAATTTGTAGATGAGGAAATAGAAGATGAGAGAGGTTAGAGTTGTTATCTAAAACCATACCACTAATTGTTGTAAATTGGAATTTGAATCCAGGATGTTGTAGTTTATACCACAGTCAGTGTTCAACAACAACAACGAATATGGGAGTGAAAGAAGACTGGACACGGTGACTCATGCCTGTAATCCCAACACTTTGGGAGACTAAGGCAGGAGGATCGCTTCAGCCTGGGAGTTCAAAACCAGCCTGAGCAACATAGCAAGACCCTAGCTCTCTATAAAAAGTAAATAAATAAATAATAAAAATGTATTAAAGGGGCGAAAGAAGAGAAAAAAAAACACCACTCCATATTTAGTCTCGCATTTCCTGCCTTTAGTGTACTATAGAGTTATTGCCAGAATACTTTATTGTTATACTTTCTGAAATAAAACTTTCTGCTAGAAATCATATGTAATTGTTTATTTATAACCTGAGGATCTAAAGTAATGCTATGAGATGCAGACTTCTGCCTTCTTGTAAAGGCAAATGGACAAGTGGTATTAGGCATTGTTTGTTACCATACTTTAAGGAGCTTATTAACTGTGATGATCTGAACTTAAAGGTAAATGTACAATATGTTTGCCAAGGTAAGATATAATTTTCATATGAGGGACTAATGTAAACCTTTTTTAAAGGCTCATTGTAAATTCATTTGTTCTTGTTGACTGCTTCAGCAAGTGAAACAACATCGTCTTTAAGATTCAATATTTGGTGGGCTTTGAAAGGTGGAAAAACTTAAGGTATATAGAATACCTTCTGCTTGTCCTTTTAATTAAGAAGCACAAAATGTGTCATTTAGGTAAGATACTAAAGTAGAAATGATCTCATATACTGGCTCCTAAGAAATATTATTTTCTCAGAGGCATAGGAAATCAGTGAGTTCAACTCCACCTAAATTCATTAAATCGCTTGGGATTTAAATGCTAAAATATAAAACAAACCATTTCAATGACACAATTATTACTTAGATTATTTTTTTTTAATTTGATTTAAAAATATGGAATGCTTCACGAATTTGCATGTCATCCTTGCTCAGGGGCCATGCCAATCTTCTCTGTGTCATTCCAATTTTAGTATATGTGCTGTTGAAGCGAGCACTTTTTTTGTTTTTAATAAGAAAACAATTCAAGTATCAAAACCCTGTGGCTGGCAGAGTTGTTATTATTTGGGGAAAAGTTGAGAAAAAGAATGACAAACAAGGAAATCTAGTTTGTTTAGATTTCAAACAAGCGAATCTAGTGCTTTTTACTTTAAAGCTAAGTATTTTGTTTTATTTTTGAATAATGTGCCTATATATTATTTCCTGTTATGTTTGCCTTCTATTTTTGTTATTCCTTACCACTAGGAACAGATTTTGACTATCAGCTAGACAATGTAGTTAATCAGCTTGTGCTAATTTTATACCTTTAAATTTAGAGCATCAGGTTGTTTTTTTTCAACCGACATAGATTGAGTTTTGGTGTAAAGGATTGTTGTTATTTTGCTCTAGTTCTTTGAAGGATACTTATAAAAGTACTCTTTCCAATTGGACAAGTGTTAAGAAACAGTGTAAAAATGTTTGAAAGGGTAAGTTCAGAGCAGATATTAACCCACATTTCCTCCTAAATAAAAATGAAGGATTTTATTTTGAGAGTTAGTCATTCTCTTTTAAAATCATCTCTCCTCATCCTAAGTTTGAAAAGAATAAAAACACTGAACATATTGGGCATCTGTTCCTATATAATTTTGGATCATCGATTTATGGGTGTCCTCTTGGATGATCATGATGATCTGAAGAGACTTGCAGAGTACTTACTCCAATGGAGAAAGTAAGAGAGAAATGGAGTTACATGTAGGGTGCAAGGTTAGAAGAAATGGGGCTTTTATAGTTATCTGGCAGCAAAAAGAAAACAGGAAAAGCCGGGCCGAGAAAAACAGTGGGTACTGAAAACAAGAAAAAGACATTAGTATCCTTAAGTGTATATATTTTATGTTCAAGGTTGGAGGCAAGTGAGTTAAACAGAGACTAAATCAGAGATGATAGGGTAATAAATGGAGCTATAGATAATCATGAAACAGAGAGGATTTTAGTTTTGAAGGATAGAAAACCAGGCTTTAGTTTAAAAATATGGTTAGAAGAGTCCTTAGGCAGAGACATTAACTTGCAGAGACAGCATCTAGACAACATCAGAAATTTCATCATGACAAAGTTGTCAGCTTAAAGGTTTCTGTCACAAATCAGCTTCTGTTGACTTAGAAATTTAGAGTTAAGGCTGGGTGCAGTGGCTCAAGGCTGGGTACAGTGGCTCACGCCTGGAATCCCAGCACTTTGGGAGGCCAAGGCAGGCAGATCACAAGGTCAGGAGACAAAGACCATCCTGGCTAACACGGTGAAACCCCGTCACTACTAAAAATACAAAAAATTAGCCAGGCGTGGTGGCACGTGCCTGTAGTCCCAGCTACTCAGGAGGCTGAGGCAGGAAGATCGCTTGAACCTGGGAGGTGAAGAAGGTTGCAGTGTTGCAGTGAGCCAAGATCGTGCCACTGCACTCCAGCCTAGGTGACAGAGCGAGACTCTGTCTCCAAAAAAAAAAAAAGAATTTAGAGTTAATCTTTTTGATTCTCATATTTTTAACTAAATCTATTTCACTTAAAGTTATTCTATAATTTAATATTTTTTTCTATCATTAGCAAAGCACTTTTTGGTTAAAAAGCAATGACCTGAATACCTATAATTCAAGCATTTCTTAGAATGCCCTGGCTTCCTGCACTTTCTGATACAATATTAAACCTTTGGCATTAACTTTCACTAATACCATTTTGGAGGTTTACACAAATACACAGGGACACAAGAGGCAATTTTTAAAAATGAATATTAATGTCTTATTAAGTCATCATTTTTGGGTATATTTACTAAGGCAAGACTAAGGCAGGCTGAATCTTTAAAATTATGTTATTTTAATGTTCCACCAAATATGGCAGCACGGCAAATGTTACTTATTCTTACCACTAATGGTGCTCATTTACTAACATTTAAGGGAAACTGATACATAGTGTGCTTATACTCTTATTTGAAAAGACACATTATTTTTCAAGGAAGGAAACAAGAAGAATGTTTTGCGTCAGGTCATACAAAGTTGCTTTGCTTAGCTTAGAAACCTTTTAGTGCCCAACCATGTAATTTTTTTCACTCATTGGACCAAAATACAGTGCCAACCAAGAATGAGAACACATTTATATCATTCCAGTCAAAAATGTTTGTGTAAAAGTTCTATGAACATATTTTCATGGATACCATTTTAAAAAGTTATAAGAGCAATTCTGGAAATGTGGGATTCATGTTAGCGATGGCTAAATTTTAACATAATGCACACATACATGTGTATGCATGGACTTGCATATGGTTCTCTTAGAATCCAAGTAAATCACAACCAAAGACATATTCATAGTTCTTTGTTTAAAATCTCTCAGAAGTTGAACAATGTTGTAACAAACCAGATTAATGTCACAGTTCACTCACAGCTGTAATCTTTCAGAAGTAAAAGCTTCAGTCCATATAAGCCTAATACAAATGACTAAGTAATTGGTTATTTTGCATCTTTTTAGACACAGATAATCTTAAATTAATAGTAACTGATAAAAAGAAAATAGCCCAGAATTCTGTGACCCTAACAAGTCCGGTATTTTTCACTTTTTAAGTATTTTCTGTTCTCATGATTATGTGTAACCTTTTATGCAGAGATATCACATTAGATACACTTTTTTCCTCTTCTATTATTACATTATAAACATTTCCATATATTAGTACTCATGGTTACTGTTTTAAATAGCTGCCTATTATGCTGTTTGTTGATGTCTCAGCATGACTTTGTTTATATGAGAGGTATTAAGCTTACGTGTAAACACCTTTATTAATCTGAGATTTTGTATGCTGTTTTGTTAGAGGAAACATTCTATTAATGGTGGCACATTTCAAGTAAAAGCATGTGCTTTTTATTTTTAAATCGCTTATGGCAAAGATTCATTTTCAGTTTAATAAAGTATGTGTTTGTAAGCTTTGTCATCTGCCCCTTGATTGGTAGATGTGCAGCCTAAGGAGTTTTAAGTGTTCGGTTTTGCTTTTGGTAGTTCTGTGTGTGTATGTGTGTGTGCATTTCTTTTCAGAAGGGGAGGGTAATGTCTTCTGTTGGAACATGCACTCCACCCTCTTTGATAAGGCTTGTGGTAAGATTTGCATCACTACCCATGACAGTCATCCTCATAGCATTAAGCACACAGCTCTTAGCTCCCATAATGATGTGTGGAGGGTGGAGTGTATTGCAGCCATATTCACCTTTCATTTGTGTGTTTGATGTGGCATTTATATTAAGTAGGAGTAATTTTTTTTCTGATTTTTTTTTCTTGTGTCACCAGTGCACCTATTCCATTCTTCCATCGCTGTGCTCCTGTGAACATTTCCTGCTATGCCAAGTTTGCAGAGGCCCTGATCACCTTTGTCAGTGACAATAGTGTCTTACACAGGCTGATTAGTGGAGTAATGACCAACAAAGAAATTATATTGGGACTTTGCTTGTTATCACTAGGTAATTGTTTTTCTCATTATTAGCTATTGCATAGTATTGCAGTAGAAGACTGTTTTGTCTTTTAGCCAAAATATGAATACAACTGGGGATACTTGTAAAATGTTTAACTTCCCATAGCCAAAATCATTGTTTCAGATTATATATAGTTAAGAATATGTACATATAAGTATGTATATATATCTGAAACTCATTCCCTTTTTTTTCTTTCATTGGTGAAAACTGGTGTTTTCCCAAACATTGGTTACTAAGTCTATAGCTACTTCAGTATGACAGCAGGAGGCTTCTTTTAATGAATCAACAACCCTCTGTTTTTAGTTATGATTCCTAAAAGGTATATTTACTTATACAGGAGGCTACATATTCTCTTATGTATTCCCATCTAAGAACTTAGATTTCTGATAGATTCACTTTTCTTTTCATTGCTGCAGTGCATAATATCAATGTATAGCTGGAAAAATTAGGAAATCTCCACCTGTTAGCCACTGAGTTTTCTAGTCAATAAATAGATAATAAATCAAATACAAATTTTATTTTCAAGGTTAAAACTCCCTATATTATTCTAGAACTATATGTAGCCTATTATCTAGAACTATATAGGCCTTCTTAGTTGGGAGAAGTTAACTGTGGTAGGAACCAACAGCTATTTCATGATATAAGTAAACAGTATTTATGCCTGTTAACAATTATAACCATTAAGAAGATACAAGCTGTATTTCCATCTTTCCTGTCATTAGAGAGTATTTTCTTTTTGCTTAGGTAGTACTTGACTCAATTGAAATAATGCTGTCCATATGAAAATCTATTTCTGTGATATTTGAAAGGCTCCCATCTGTTTTTGGTTCCTGTACATTTATTGCAAAAGTGAGTACCTTAATAATGTTACCTAGACACAAATCCCAACCATTTATTTGGCTTTGCAAGTGGCCCCAAAAAACTTGACTATTAGTCTAGCTTTATATAAAAAATATTTGGTTTTTGAAATAGTTGAATACTTTAACCAAAAAACTAAAAATCCAATTAAAAATAGTGCCAATAATGTTAAGCCATTAGAATTCTATTTTTTATCAGAATGATTCTCTTTTGAGGCTTAAGAATGTAATATAAACTTTAAAAATCTTTGTTCATTTGTTTGTGGAATGGGCCTTTAGATAATTAAAAATTTATAAATTTTTATTACAGAAATGTATTTCCCATGTGAGGGTTAAATCTTTTCTTTCTTCTTTAAGATTTTTACTCAAGATTATAGCACATGGGATTTAGCTTGGGTAGATGGTAGCAGAATTGGCTGTATAACTCAAGCAGCTTTGCTCCTTGTTGAGGAAGGTCTCCTCACCTGGGACCCCTGACTTCAGTTGAGAAATTAGACAGAGGAAGTTTGGCCATAGTAGGCTTCAGGATGTTATTCCATAGGATCAGACCATCCACTGGAGTTCTAGAGGAGAAACAGCTAGAAAAGGATAAGACGCCATCTAGCTTGTTGACTGTCAGAGAAGTTAGTTGGTCCTGAAATACATAGATTACTCAATAAAGTATAGCACCGAATTTAACTGATCTCTGTCTATGTGTAGTAATTTTTCTTGTCACCAACATGACATGTCATTCTCTACACTTTGTGTGCTGGCATGTATGTTTGCATGTCTGATGTCTTTCCCGTGGTGAATCCACAACAGTCTTGTGCTGTTTTTGAGTCACCATGTGCATTTGCATGTGTTTTGTTTTGTTTTTTTTTTTCCCTGTAGTTTATAAACCCACAGTTAGGTGACTTTGGTTTCGAGTGATGCTATTTAAGTGGTACAAGTAGCAAAGTCAAATACAACAGCAGCCAGTTTCCTTCCTTATCTAAATTGTGGTCAATAGCAACAAATTATTTCCCTGGGGGGGAAAAAATAACAGTTGAAAGGGTTTTTCTTTATATTTACCTGCATTTTCAAATAATATTCTGTATGTTCTCTATTTATCTTCCCTGCAGTTCTATCCATGATTTTGATGGTGATAATCAGGTATATATCAAGAGTACTTGTGTGGATCTTAACGATTCTGGTCATACTTGGTGCACTTGGTAAGCGATTTATTTGTTTTCATGGTACTTAACTACTTTGGTAGAAAATCGGAATATAAAGAAGAAAATAAATTTTATTTTCACGTGCTGTATCTTCAAGGAAGAGTATTAATTTTTGCCTTAAAATTTTTCATAATTATATTTGCCCCCTCCCCTCATTTCATCACTGTTAGCATTTGAAATCCAGACTTTTTTCTATGCATATGTGTATGAACATATATAGTTAAATTTTACCAGCTGAATATGAAATCTTTTAGTAATGGAATTTGTCCTAATTACATTTATAATCTTCACCGTTATGTTTGGTCTTACTGTTCTCATCTGTTCTGTCTTTTCCTAAAATTCGTTCTTTCTTGTTTTGTTTTCTCTCTTTGCTACATGAACTGTTTTCTTTGGTTATCTTCACCCTTGCTTTGATGGTATACATTATATTTTCACTTCTACAGTTGTTTTCAGAAAATATTCTTAAGACTACTGTGATTGTTAAAGTCAGAAATAATATGTGTTCAGTTCTTCCCTACCTCCCTTAAATTTAACATAAACTTTCCTTCCTTTCATACCTACTCTCTTCTCCTCCCTCCCACTTTTTGCCCTTGCTAAATACTTGGGTTATAATTAAAGTTAAAATATTACTTTCACTTGCTGTATCTTTTTTAAAATCTTGTTTATCTTTGCCTTAAAAACTTTCATAATTATATTTACATTTAAGTTTTCCTGGACTAGTTTTAGTAGGAACTACTGGTCCTTCTCCCATAAAGTAGTACAGAACTGCTAGTGAGGAAAAGTAAATCAGTTATTTGGAAATACATTTGAAGAGGTCTTCCTGAAGGTAAAGGAAAATGACAAAAAAGTAAAATAGTAATTTAAAACCTGATAGCAGAAGAATAAACAATGACCTTAGGAGACAAAAAAACCAATGGAACAGAAACAATAATCAAATACAGAAATAAAAAATTTGAGAATTGAAAAAGATTCCCTCAAAAGATCATAGGCAAATTTAATTAGGATTCGGAATTAGGCAAAACTTTAAGACTCTACATATTAATAGTGTTGTGTTGATTAAATTAGGTCACATCTATAAAGGACTCGCACAGTTCCTAACACAAATTTAAATGTCTAATAATGAATAATGTCTACCACAGCTATTGTGAACAGCTTCCTCCTTGACATCATTATTACAATTTCATTCTATTTTTTTTAACTTAAGCTTTTCTCCTATAATTTATTTCTGTTTGTAGAAAACATGTTTTTTTCCACTTTCTGAATATATAAAACATTTTTTCAAACAATTTTCTTGTACCTGCAAGACTTCAAAATGGAAACATTTCTCTTACTCTAAAATGTTTTTCACCAATTTCTGGTAGTTTTGATTTGTTTCCTCCTCTTCAACAGATGGAAAATTTATACTTAGTGTTTGCCATCGATTAGGGTATGGAATTTCCCTTTGATCCTATTCACTCTTTGCTTGAGTGTAGATGTTGATGTATATCATCTTTAGTTCAGTTTTTTATCTCCCGGACATTTATCGTATCAGTCACATACACACATATCTCTACTTGGAATCATCCATGTCCTTTCTGTGACCTACAAGGCCTTACAGTGTGGTCTGGTCCCAGATACCTCTCCACCCACATCTCTACCACTTTCCCCATTGCTCATTGCAGTAGCCACAATGGTCTTCTTACCCTCATACTATGCATTGTTCTACCTCAGCCTCTTTGAAGGGTTTGCCTGGAGCACGCTTTCCTTAGATAGTTTCATAGATTGCTCTCTGTCTTTGATTCTGCTCCTCAGATTTCATCTTATTAATACCAGTGAGACCTTGCTTACCCATCTTATATAAAATTGCAAAGCTTCTCAAATTAAACACTCTTTATCCTTCTTACCATGAGACTGGTTTTTGCTTAGACTTAATATACTATATATTTCCTTGTTTTCTTATTTTTTTGTTTCCCTATTATTATATAAGTTCCATGAGCAGCGAGAGTAAGGACTTGGATTTGTTTACTGTTCCATCTCCAGCTAGAACAATAGGTGCTGTAGCATTCAGAATGTTTGCTGAATGGGTTGAATGTAGGTACATAAGTCAGCTCTCATATGTAGAGGTAGATTTATCTCCCTCTTCGGTCTGGTTCTTTGAATCTCTCAACCAGTGTTGGAGATTAAAAAATGCTCATCCCTAGCACCCACCACTATCAGAGATTACCTCTTTGTGCCTCCCTTCTCTCTTTGGTGGGAACTATTCTTTTGATTTGCATTTATTCATTATACAAATATTTAATCAACTTCATGACTCTGTGTCAGCCCTAGGCACAGAGGTGTCTGTAATGAGTACAGCAGAGAAGATCGTTGCCCTCTTCAAGCTTCATTGATGTTTTCTGTGATGCTTATTTTCCTTCCTTCAGCCTCCTCAACTTAAATACTGAGGCTCTTTCTTTGTGATCAGTTCCTCTCAGGGGTATATGTTTCTACTGGCTCACTCTTAGCTTCATAGTCAATAACAAATACATTTGAAGGAAGCTTATTTGATACACTGAAGGATTTGTAAGTGCTTACTGTGAAGGATGATAATAGAGTAATGGACACTTTCTTTATGCTGGCAAAAAGTTACAGCTACGTACTTCCCAGCCAAAGGGATTGTCACCACATTAGTCCCATGATGATCTGTAGGGTCAAGAAAATTAAGGATTTATGTTACACATTTTCTTATGCTAATTCATGCAATAACAGTTGAGTTTTTTGTCTCCAGGAGGCACAGGTGTACTGTGGTGGCTGTATGCAAAGCAAAGAAGGTCTCCCAAAGAAACTGTTATTCCTGAGCAGCTTCAAATAGCTGAAGACAATCTTCGGGCCCTCCTCATTTATGCCATTTCAGCCACAGTGTTCACAGTGAGTATAGGCTTTGGTGTGTCTTTCTGTTTTGTGCTTTTATTTGCAGGAGATCATTAATGAAACAGAAACTCTAGCTTTTACATTCCTAACTCTGACCTCCAGTAGATAATATCTCTGTCCCACAGTGTATGAAACACTAAAAAGTCTCTTGAAGGCCTCCCTCATGGATATGTGCTATTTGATGAAACATTTTTTTCTACCGTCTGCTTTTTGAGAGAAGATTTTCACCTAGAATACTTACATTACCATTTGCTTACAAGAACATATTTCTTACTGTTATAAGTACTTTTTAAAAATGGTTCCCTTTACTGTAGAAAAGTATGTTAAAAAATATATCATTCCACTTACTTGTTCACTAATTATTTCCCCGTTTTTCTTTCAAACTTTTTGTTTAACAGTATGGCATTATTTGAAAAATATAGGTGTGGCGAGGTGCAGTGGCCTATGCCTATAATCTCAGCACTTTGGGAGGCTGAAGTGGTAGGATCACTTGAGCCCAGGAGTTCTAGACCAACCTGGGCAAGATAGTGAGACCCCATCTCTCCAAAAAATAAAAATCAGTTGGGCATGATGGTACACACCTGTGGTCTCAGCTACTCGGGAGGCAGAGGTGGGAGGATCACTTGAGCCATGATTGTGTCACTGCATTACAGCCTGGCCAATAGAGTGAGACCTAGTCTCCAAAAAATATATATGTGTTGTGTGTGTGTGTGTGTGTGTGTGTATGTGTGTGAGATTCACTGCTTAGGTATTAAGCAATAAAATCACCAATTAACATGAGGTTAAATAATTTATATGTATATCTTTGGTTCATCATCATATTCTTTCTGAAAAAGAAAAAAAATCAGTCTACTTCTCAGAGCAATCACGAGCTTTTTATTGAGCATAAGAAACAAAAAATAAAGCCACCATAAAACCATTGGTGCCAAAAGATATTTGTTAGTTATTGTTATACAGATATTACAAAAGAATATGAATGAAATAATCTCATTTTAGGTACAATTTGCTTTGCCAACTACTGGAGATGGGACTTGGTGGTGAGAGGAGGCAAAGGGTGAATCTGGCATAGATCCCACTAAAGAGTTCTTGGTCCAATAAGGAAGATACAAATAAAAACCTCATTTTTGTGGTGTATCTGTTCAAATAAATTAAGAGTCTCATCCTGACTGACAATATGTTTTGATTCATATTGAGTGGCAAAGGGAAAAGGAGAAAAATTCTAGGATGTATTAATAAATTGAGAAATCCTTTTATGTTTTGCTTTTAAAGGACACTTGGTAACCATAATATACAATTGACAATAAATATTTCAAGAAAGATACATACTGATAAACTATTATTGAAATGCAAAGAATGCTACCTCCAGGTTTCGGGGTGAAGGGTTATGTTTTCACTATTTATAATAATAACTGAAACCATTCTCTCCATACAGGTGATCTTATTCCTGATAATGTTGGTTATGCGCAAACGTGTTGCTCTTACCATCGCCTTATTCCACGTAGCTGGCAAGGTCTTCATTCACTTGCCACTGCTAGTCTTCCAACCCTTTTGGACTTTCTTTGCTCTTGTCTTGTTTTGGGTGTACTGGATCATGACACTTCTTTTTCTTGGCACTACCGGTAAGAAGATATGCCTCCTTTCTCTTGGTGACAGGTGTGGTTTGCATTCCAATATTTTAGAACATCAGAGAGAGGTAATTCTTCAGACATTTGTTGATGAAGGTCCAATAGCCATCAGAACTTGTAGTGGTATGGCTCTTCAATAACCTACTCCACAGTCGTGATTTTTTTGTTTTTTTGAGACAGAGTCTCTCTCTGTTGCCCAGACTGGTGTGCAGTGGCACGATCTTGGCTCATTGCAACCTCCGCCTCCCAGGTTCAAGCGATTCTCCTGTCTCAGCCTCCCAAATAGCTGGAACTGCAGGCTTGTACCACCATGCCTGGCTAATTTTTGTATTTTTAGTAGAAATGGGGTTTCACCATGTTGCCCAGGCTGCTCTTGAACTCCTGGCCTCATGTGATCCGTCCACCTTGGTCTCCCAAAGTGCTGGGATTACAGGCATGAGCCACTGTGCCCAGCTCATATTCGTGATTTTTTAGAACATCCTAGCAATGTAAGTCTAGATCAGGGAAGGCCTGAAATTGCATTCTAATTTTGAAATGGTCATGAATTTGAAGTAAATTCCTGTACTGACTGAGACATTTGGATTTACCTTAAGATGAACCAATGAATGCAATGTCACTCAGGAGTTACCTCACATCCCAGGTATAGCCAGGGATCTACTTACTTTCTTGGGATTTTCTAGTTTGGAAATGATCTGACCCTAGCTAGAGCTCCAAGTGATGATATAGTTCATAGTTAGACAGACTTTCTTATAGCCATACTCAATATCAAAGGGTAAGCTTAAATGAAACTAATTGCAAAAAGTGTCATAAGGATAGTAAACTTGTATGTAACTATGTAACTTATCGGTCCATTCAGTACACACACTCAGCAATTGAATATATTAATTTCTGTACTTTGCTAAGATATCTATGATGATTGGATAAATAATAGGTCTTGAAAAAAAGCTGAAGTGTTTGAAAATTCACACCTAGACTAAATAACTGATAATGTAAGAAGAATTTTATCAAATAGAACAACTTGTAAAAGCTTTATATAATGCCTTTGAGGACATCAAAATGCATAATAGTACAATTCTTAATTTCACAACTTTTCAAGTGATAGTTATTTTTGTCCCGGTATGAAATAGCACTAGGATCAGGTTTGTGGTAGGGGTAGGGCCCTATATTGCCTTTTATTTAACTGCCATATTTCTGGGTTTGTACTTTATGTGCTTCTTCTTTCCTTGCTTGATATTTTCCTAGGCAGTGCTGTTCAGAATGACCAAGGCTTTGTGGAGTTCAAAATTTCTGGGCCTCTGCAGTACATGTGGTGGTACCATGTGGTGGGCCTGATTTGGATCAGTGAATTTATTCTAGCATGTCAGCAGATGACAGTGGCAGGAGCTGTGGTAACATACTATTTTACTAGGTGAGAATTGGTTGTTATCAGAAAACTCAAGTTCATCTAAGGGATGGTGTCCACAGGCTGGAGGGGAAGGGAATCAGACTGGGGCTATAGGAGTTTCATTTATTTAACAAAATAATTAGAAATGAATATAACAGAGTGTTGTATATAGTTGATAATTCTGGGAGGTGGTCAAATAAGAGATTATTGTTTTATTTATACTTTCTGCAATTGTCTCAAAAAATTTATTGTGATGTCACAAATTGTATTGAGCAGAAAAATAAATCTTATAGTAGTGCTGTATGTACTTTTGCTTTATATAAAAGTCAATCAGAGGACAAGTCTTTTTAGTTTTAGATCAGAACAAGTGTGAGTTCCCTTTGCTAACTTTAGAGGCAAGTATAAAAGCTTTAGGCCTCATAGTTTTCTATTATAATGAGATTCAAGTCTATATTGAACATCTTTTTAAATTCTATTTTCTGATTATATGATTAAACCCATAAGTATTCACTAATAAAAGCTTTCAGAGCACAGTTTTATTTAACTTGAAGTATTAGAGCATCAGAACCCCACAAAACTACCATAGAGCAATGACATTAATTTTATATAGCATGTCTGTAGCATTTATATAGTTATATATCACTTGGCCATTTTGTCATAAAGCTAAAATAAGAATGATGAGCTGATTTTTTTTTTCACTGCATTGGACTCTAAACTATACCTGTGTTTCTGTCCTGATCTCGGCTTTGTTTTAATTGTCTTTTTGGTCATTTTTTAAATAGGGATAAAAGGAATTTGCCATTTACACCTATTTTGGCATCAGTGAATCGCCTTATTCGTTACCACCTTGGTACTGTGGCAAAAGGATCTTTCATTATCACATTAGTCAAAATTCCGCGAATGATCCTTATGTATATTCACAGTCAGCTCAAAGGAAAGGTAAGGGGGAAAATGCATATCTGTACTTTCTGTGGGCACATTCCAGACCTCAGTTCTGCATGTAGTAAAGTACCAAATAATGTTAAATATAAAGCTGTGTTTTCTTCAAAGTCTTTACAAGGTGAAATTCAGCCCTTCTCCCTTGTCACCCAGTCATGCACTCTGTATGCTCCAGCAAAATTCATCTAGTCACTAATTACTAAAAGTATCCTGTGCTGCTCTTCCTCTCTGTTGACTCACATACCTTTCTCCTTAGAACTTCTTCCCTATCCTTGACTGTGGGAGTAACATGCATTTCAACGTAGTTTCACTCAAATTCTACCCTTTGTAGAAACCTTTCCTGATTCCTCCCATCTCCCAAACAATGCGTCTCTTTGTTCTCCACTCTCCTAACAGTTAATATCTATACTGTATTCTGATTCTAACCTTTTTTGTGTTTAGTATTTTTTTTCTCCTACTAGACTGTAAGCTCCTTGCAGGTGTTATAAACTTCACTGTACCTTTTATGCAATAAAGATGAAATAAATATTGAACTGATTAAAAATAATTCGGTCATTATGTTTTAAGGAGGTAATGGACAAGTATGGAGGATTTGAAGCATAAATTGTGATTTTTAAATTTTTATTTATTTTTCTAATGTTCGAAGTCTTCTATATGACAGTTTAATTCTTTGGTTTTTTGATTATTTCAATTTTTCCCCCATCCAGGAAAATGCTTGTGCACGATGTGTGCTGAAATCTTGCATTTGTTGCCTTTGGTGTCTTGAAAAGTGCCTAAATTATTTAAATCAGGTAAAATATTTTAAAAATAAATCTAATATTTACTTTCAAAGATAGGTTCATTGTTTCTTCTCCCAAGATAAAATAAACTAAATTGAAAGATGTTTTTCTTGTGGTATTGTACAACGTATCTTTGTTTTAATTGTCTTTTTAATAGTAAGTCTATTTCAATCATACTCTTATTTTTTAAATTAATGTATGTGCTTGCCAAGGCTCATTATTATTTTAATTTTTTCCAACTTTTATTTTAGGTTCAGGGGGTACATGTACAGGTTTGTTACATAGGTTATTGTTTTTATTTTAATAAATAGATAAAACATCACTAGGGTTCATCTTTCAGGAAAAACATTTATCTCTTATCCCTCAATTCACATTCCTTCATCTTATTCTAACAATTAGTATCCTCTCATTTTTAAAAATGTTGTTTGAAAACTTCAGCATAAAGCTGTGTGACACTTAATCCTTTTTTGCAACTAGCTACTATCATTCAAACTAGTGTGCTCTCTGTGCTGCTACTTTTCTTTTTTTTTTTTTTTTTGCCCAACTGGTAAACACTATGATATTGGCCTGGGAAATATTATCAAAGGGAGTACTATTTATAAGGTTGAATGGAGGAATTGATATTTATAGGATAACAGGGCTTAGGGAAATGGGTTAGTCCTCTATCTGTATCTGAGGATCTAGGAGTCTCTGTGGGGCACTCCTTCCTTCTTTTCTTTATATTTTTAAATTACTTTTCCATTCCTTGAAAATCAATTCTAATGTATTAATGCCCTCATCTAATAGACCAGAGATAAAATTGACTTTCTCACCATTTATTGCTAAGTGATTGAAGACTAGCATTGCACTTTGCATTCACTCCAGGATAGTCACAGTTAATAGTCCTATGGCCATGGTATTGAGCATGCCTGGACTTTGCTTTATTGGGTTCTATGGTAATATGAGAAAGTAGGTATGATGTTCCATTAGCAGAATACATTCTTATAGATCATAATATTCCCTATGGATGTACAAGTGTTTGGAAGCTCATTCTTAATATAATTAGTAATAGCCATAACAACCTGAAAATTTGTGTTCTTTAAAATTGGTTTCAGGCCAAGTTGTCTTTATCAGCAAGTCGATGGATACACTAAAGATTATCATAATTGCATTTTTATACTCACCATGAAGTGGCTTATCCTCAGAGAGATATGCTAAGCCCAGATCTCTAGTCTCAATCCTGCTACCATCCCCTAGGCGCCTTTTACTTTTGCAATTTTCCAAACTGACTAGGCACCTTTTGCTAGGCACCTTTTACTTTTGCAGTTTTCCAACACCAGACTAGTTCCTATTGAATCTTAATGATTCTGCCTGAGCATCACCTCCCAGAAGCTATCCCCTCTTCACCTCAGCCCCTCTGCTGAGCTTCTAATACTAGGTCATACCTTAATGTTCAAATGCTAACAATACTATATCGAAATTATCTGTTAACTTCACCCTTAAACTTCTAGCTCCTTTAAGGTAAGGATCTTCTTTTTCTTGGTCTCCTCACAAGCTAGCACAGTACCCAATATAAAATAGGTGGTCTTTAAGTGTTTTCTGAATGAATTATTAATTATATTAGTGAATAGTTGGACTCTTTAAAAAGACTAACAGGATAATATAAAACTATAAAAATCGTGAAAAGGAGATGTGCAGTTATACTGAGGAAGAAAATAAATCATATGATATCAAGATAGCCAATAAAAGGTTTAAAAAATCGAAGGTTTTCAGCGTATCCCAAGCTAAACATTTGTCAGTGATTTAGTACCGATAACCCTGAGATGTTGGTCTTTTTTGTACAGGTTTTGTTCATTTTGGATCAGTATTTTGTAGGCATGATGTTTGACGTTTAAGCAGAACATTAAAATAGTGGTAAATCAAACGTGAGCAAAGGCTTAGGGAGAGTTATTCTGAACTCATACTTAGTAGTTCTGTTTGGGAATACAAAGTGCTACAATGTGGGGACTGATCACCTGCAGTGCTTCATGTCTCCTGGGCTCATAGGAAATGCCACATTTGAAATGTGGCCAACACAACTCTGTAAGGCTAGCACTATTTTCTCATCTGTTTTATAGAGGAGAAAATTGAGACTGGCATCTTTTGACAGATTATAAGACCTAAAGGTGGAAGAAGTTTTCAACAAAGTTTTCCTACCTCTTTCCAGTATATCACACTGCTGCCACTATATCATACTCATATACATGTAAATATATACGCATTTCTGAGTGACATAAACAAACACAAATATGGTTTATTATAGAAAATGCAGTCATCTCAAGTTTTAATTATTCATTCTATAAACTAAGACAATGATGTTTTTAAAGAAAATCTATTGAGGTCGGGTGTGGTGGCTTATGCCTGTAATCCCAACAGTTTGGGAGGCCAAGGTGGATGGATCATTTGAGGTCAGGAGTTTGAGACCAGCCTGGCCAACGCGGTGAAACCCCATCTCTACTAAAAATATAAAAATTAGCCGGGTGTGGTGGCACTTGCCTGTAATCCCAGCTGCTCGGGAGGCTGAGGCAGGAGAACCCCTTGAACCTGGGAGGCAGAGGTTGCAGTGAGCCAGAGGTGGCAGGGAGCCAAGATTGAGCCATTCCACTCCTGCCTGGGCAACAGAGCAAGATTGTCAAGAAAAGAAAGAAATATCTATTGAAGTTAAGATTTGTAACACATTTATAATTTTTATGACCTTGAAAAGGTCTAAGAATTTAGAACAAAATTGGATGAAGCCTATAGTATGGGTTTGACTTTGTTCCCTGTTTAGGCTTCTATAACAAAATACCATACACTACTATACACTACGTGGCTTCTAAACAACAAATTTATTTATCATAGTTATATAGTTTATGAGAACTATTCCCATAGTTCTAGAGGCTGGGAAATCCAAGATCAAGGCACCAGCAAATTCAGTGTCTTGTGTGGGCCTGTTTCCTGGTTCAGAGATGGCGCTTTCTTGCTGTGACCTCACATGGTGGAAGAGACAAAACAGCTCTTTGGGGTATTTTTTTAAAAAACTAAGGGCACTAATCCCATTCATGAGAGTAGAACCCTCATGACCTAATCACTTCCCAAGGACCCTACCTACTAATACCATTACCTTGCTGACTATGTTTCAACATACAAACTTTGAGAAGACACAAACATTCAGACCATAGCATTCCCCTTCTCCCCTTTGCCTCAAATAAGAAAGGAATATTTGTAATTACCTTTTCATTTATTTAATTTATAAGGATCCACGCAGAATTGCACATACCCTATTCCCTTAGCATTGCTGTCTAGCTTGCCCCTATTAAGTCATTATGTAAACATTTTAAACTTTAAGAGAATTTCTAGGTTCTTCAGTAAAGAAAGGAAAGAAAATATAAAAATGAAGAAGTTGTGTTCTGGGACAGATGGCCACACAGACCTGTTATATGCATGGTAACCCTCTGCCCTAACATATTTTCTTTCACATGATCAGTACTTTTTCACTATATCCCATCACACAGAAGTACAACCAGGAATTTCGTGGGCTAACAGGTATCCTTTTAAAAAGATTCCCGGATGGTGGTCATCCTTCATCTAGCTCGTGGGGGTTAAATAGTCTCAAGCTTGTGTTCTACCCAAGCAGATGTTGAGCGTGGGCTAAATGTTAATCACTGATGTCTCTCTGTGGGCAGTTTAATTCCAGATAAGGAAGGCTGTCGGAGAAGAAGGTGGGTGGACTCTAAAAATCTCAACCAAGAAGTCTGAAGAAAGCTCAGAGAACAGTTATCAGGGAAAGCCACAAAGGACTCCAAAATTCCTAAGAACCTTAAGCATGAATTCTTGTAGACTAGGAAGTACAGAAAGAGGGAATTTTCATTGGCCTGCTATGATCTGCAGCACATTTTTGTTTCTGAAGGGGTCCTCTTGACCTTTGTGTATCCAATTCATCTTCCTACCTTGGGAGTGAGTGAAGGAGCTTGCAAAATATCCGTCTACTTTTTTTTAGTTGAATTGAATGCAGAGGAATTTTATAGATCCAAATTTAGAAAGGCTAAATTTCTGTGAGTACATCCGACCCTTACAGAAATTTCTCAGATGGATGGAGAAAGAAATTGTCACTGCTTCTTTATCTACGAACAAATAGACTTCTGCCCTAAAAGCAGATGGAATGGGGCAGGGCAGGGTGATAAGAAGGAAGCAAAAGAGGAATAATTATAATTCTCAAATGAAATGAAGCTTCTAAAAATTAATGAGGGAAATAAGAAAGCTTTTATAGTGTAGTTTAGAAGTGTTGGACATTTTGCATCATCTGGTCTGATGATAACACAGGAGAGACAATGGAGACATGTGGGGCCTCTCTTGCTTCTGTCTCAAGGAAATCCATGGTGAACTGGAAAGGGCAGAACACTGTAGTTAAGAATGAGTTGTTCCCCTCTTGGGGGTGGGAGTGGACATAAGCTAGTACCTAGTTGATTTAAATGGGTTGTCCAATTTCCTTGATTCTAGACATTATGAAGCTGTTTAGCATCAGAATGCATCTCATAATCAATATGTATATTTAATATGGTAGGATATTTTCTCCTTAAAACTTGTTTTGAATAACTGGCTCATTAGTCTCTTGATGAGATCTTAGAATGTGGGAAATAAGGTATTTCTCTTCAAAGGAGTCAGATCCCAGATCACTGAAGACTTATTAATTATATTGTTTACCTAAAGAATTACAGTGAGGGGACGCAACTGTGAGGTGACCTAAATACTTCCGGCGCGGAAAATGGCAGCCGCCGTTCCGGACTCACGTGTGAGTGCGGAGGAAAATCTAAAAAGACCCCAAAGAAGATGATGAAAATGGCAACCGGAGCCGTAGCGTCGGTGCTGGAAGAGGAGGGCACGGACGCTTCCGATGAGCGAAGGTTCAATAATAGGAGGATCTATAATAGGAAGCTGTGGATCAGAATATGACTACTTTTATTCTGATGAGGAAGCAATAGAAGCTACAATGAGGGTGATGCTGAGCCCTGTGACGAAGAAAATGAAGATGACACAGAATCAAACATTGGGACTAATATGGGCTGGGCAAATGCCATGGCTAAAGTACTCAACAAGAAACTCCTAAAGTAAACCTACTATTCTGGTCAAAAATAAGAAGCTGGAAAAGAAAAAGAAAAGTTAAAGCAAGAAAGACAAGAGAAAATAAAACAGCGTGATAAGAGGATGGAGTGGGGGAATGATGTGCAGAGTAAAGCCAGATGTTGTCCAAGACAAGGAGACAGAGAGAAATCTTCAAGAATTGCAACGAGGGGTGTGGTGCAATTATTTAATGCTGCTCAAAAACATCAGAAGAACGTTGATGAGAAGGTTAAAGAAGCTGGAAGCTCTATTAAAAGCGAACTAAGTTGATATCAACTGTTTCCAAGAAAATTTTATCAGCGTTTTGAGAGGAATGGATGAAAGTACAAATGAGACTACCTCAAGCAAGAGAAACCAAAAGCCAAACAGACTAAGTGAAATAGAAGAGGGCCAGGTTGGACGATCCTACGTGATGATTTCATGATGGGAGCATCTATGAAAGACTGGGACAAGGAAAGTGATGGGCCAGATGACAGGAGACCAGAATCTGCAAGTGACTCTAATACATAAAGCACCATAGGAATAAAATTATAATCATTTTATTTTTTCTAGAAAAATATTTCATCCCCTATAGCTGGGGAATTATAAGGATACCATTTGTGAGAAAGTCAAAAGACTTTTGTCTCATTTCATATTTCCCTTTTATTAACTTTATATATACTTTATTAAAATTATATTTTAAACCCTGAAAAAAAAAAAAAAAGAATTACAGTGAAAGATGCTGAAAGACTGGAGATTGTGGAGGAAGTTACTAAAACTTGAAATGAGCACATGTGGTTTGTATTTCCAATGAGAGGGTGGGTTCCGCATACAGTAGATGAGGTTGATATAAATCCTTGGCAGTACTCTAGAACAGGAGGGCAGCAAGCTTTTTCTGTAAGGGACCAGAGAGTAAATATTTTTAGCTTTGTGGGCCATACAGGATCTTTCATGGCTGCACAATTCCATCACTGTTGCATGAAAGCAGCCATAGACAATATGTAAACAATGAGCACAGCTATGTGCCAGTAAAACTTTATTTACAAAAGGAATTGGCCAGGTCAGATACAACCTGCAGGTGGTAGGCTGACCGCCCCTGCTCTAGAATAAATTGTTAACTGAGTGTTTTTGTGAATACTTAGGGAACTGGTGAGAACCGGAAACCAATCTGTGTTCTTTGAGAATAGAATAGAACTGGCTGGGGCAGTTCTTCTTTATCGTTTTTCAGCAAGGTTAATGTTACACAAGATCAAAAGTATCGTTTATTTTTACTTCATTGAGGCACTTGGCAGAGTATTTCAAAAGAAGCTTTTGTAGACTATAAAAAAAAAACTTGGAGCACTGCAGTTAGTTAACTCTGTGGTACCTGCTATCGTTTATCTGATAAGAAGCACTGGCAGATGGCAATGTAAGGGAGCAAGAAGCAGGTAGATGCTAACAGAAACACTTAGTATGAGTTCTTTAAAATGTTCTGTATTTTAGTTTTTGAGATCAAGGACTTGTAAACATAATATAATAATATATTCTGATGATAATAAACTTCCCCAATTTTTATGATGGAATTCTGTATACCAAAATCATACTGTATTTCTTAGAGAGCACCATAATTTATTTCCTATTGCCCCATTACTGGAAAAAGCTTAAGAACCATAGGTAGTGACCTGCTCAGTACAGTACTCTCTTTGGCTCTGAAATGTTCTGCATTTTTAATCAATGAATTTAATCATGTAATGGCAAGTTAAATTTTTGATAATTCAAACCTCATCTTCATTACAGACTCCTAATAACTAGCAAGCTTATAATTAGATTCATAAATTGTAGACTGTCTCTCCTGGGCTCAGTGGTTAAAGGTTTATAGACAGCACAGTGTAAAGTAAGCCCTTTATCTCTAACAGTTTCCCAGCAATCCCAATATTTGGCACCCAGCAACAATTTAAGTTAGCACCAAACCCAAAATTCCTCGGGACCGAAAGTTTTAGTCGCAAAGTTCATACACTTTTCCTTCCTAAGACTGAAACATATTTGATGTTATAATACTTTTTCACGTTTCCCAGAAAACATCAATGCTGTTCTAGAATGTAACATAACAAAGAATGGAAAAAAATCAGTCTATGACTAGTAGGTCAAAGAGCACATGGGGCAGCAGAAGCAGGTATAATTGAATGAAAGTGTATCAGTTAGAACTCAGTATTTTAAGGAACAGAAAGCTCAGCTCAATCTGGCCTGAACAAGGGAGAGAGAGAGAAAAGGGGAGAGGGAGAGGAAAGTGGAGCAGGGGAGAGGGAGAGGAAAGTGGAGCAGGGAAGAGCTGGGATTCTTAACAATTTATTAGCTTTTATAACTGAAAAGTCAGAAATCTGGCAAGTTCCCAGTGTCCCAATTGTCAACAAAGTGAAGTACCTGGTTCTCCCTGCTCTGATTTCATGGTGTTGGCCTCACCCTCAGTTTTACACTGTGACCTTCAGCAGCTCTTCTCATTGTTAGCCAAACAGCTACAGCCATTCATACCCTCACACCTTTCCAGAGAACCTATGGAAGAGAAAGAAAGCCTCTTTTTCCAGAAGCCCCAGGGAACATCGCTTTTGCTTTCATTGACTCTGATTGGTTTATTCACCAATTCTGAACCAATCATTGTGGCGAGTAGGTAGAGTATGCTAATTGGTTTATGTCAGTCAAGACCCATCGGCAGAGCTGGAGGTAGTGACAGTCTCACTGGGACTGAGACAGGGAATGGGGTAAGGCTGTTTCCTCAAATTAAGATTTAGGGTTCTGCTCCCAGGAAGAGGAGGGGGCATAAAATGCTAGCCATCAAAGAGTTGTGTACTCCAAGAGCTGTGAGAAGTGAGAGCATAGAGGAGAGCCACCAAGGAGGAGATAGTGGATATTCCAGATAAAACAGCACAGCAATCTGATGCCCACACCTACCTCTTCAGCTTTTAAAGCATCACTGAAATGATTACAGCGCACTGCTGATGTTCACAGTCACGACCCTGAGACATCTAGGAAAGATTAAATTATGTTTGATTTACTAAGACAGTGAAGAAATTAATGGATGTTAGAAAGGTTTGTGTATGTTTTAATAAATAACAGTGTTTTTAAAGAAACAAAATGAAGCCAAACAAAAACTTATTTTTACCATATGAGGTTTTAAGTCATATTTTCTTGTACTCAGTCTCAATCTTCACCTCATTAAAGGGTGCCATATGTTTGACTGAAGTATTTTTAAGCTATGTTTTAGCGGTGTTCAGTTTATATCTTAACAAAAGAAGTTCAGTTTTTGATGATAATGCTATGTTTGCTTTTATCCAGAATGCATACACAGCCACAGCTATCAACGGCACCAACTTCTGCACCTCAGCAAAGGATGCCTTTGTCATTCTGGTGGAGAATGCTTTGCGAGTGGCTACCATCAACACAGTGGGAGATTTTATGTTATTCCTAGGCAAGGTAAGACCAAGTATTTTGTCTGCAACATACAGTAATTTTTACATATATATTTGCTCTTTTATTTTAAAAATATCCAGCCTACCAGAAAACTAAAAGTAATAAATAACAAGTACTTAGAAAGCCCCTACTATGTGTCTAGCATTGTTATAAGTACTTGACATATATTGTGCTCATTTAATCCTCACAATAAATTTTTAAGGTAAGTTCCATTATTATCGTCATTTTACAGATAGGGAAACTCAGACCTGGAGAGGCTAAGCCATGTGCTCATGCTCCTCTTTACATATTTCGAACTGTAAAGAATTAGGAAATAGTCTTCCTTGTAGTTAGTGGTACTGCAGCTGGAGCCTGACTGCCTGGATTTCAGTCCTAGCTCAATCACTGATAGCTGTGTGACCTGGGCAGGGTAGATAATTACTCTGGGCCTCAGTTTGCTCATCTGTAAAACTGGAATATAATAGTGCCAAACTTGTAGGGTCTTGAGGTTAATGCATGGCTAATACATGTAGGGTATCTAGGAGAGTGCCTGACACATTTTAAGTTCTCAGTGAATGTCAGTTGTCATCATTGTTATTATAGTATTATGTATAAGCCCCTTTAAAATAGAGCCGTTAAAGAAAGAACGAGACTTATACTTTCCTTAGAAGGGTCGAACAAGAGGCAATTTATTCTATACTATTAAAATACTGCAAAATATTCAATAACATAATTAGATTTCATTGTATCTGAATTTAAAACCATAAAGTACTCAGAAATTTTTTTTAATTGAGGAAAGAAAAGGACTTACATTACCACCACTATAACTGAATAATGTATCATTTCTATATATTTCTTTCCATGTTTTTTTATAGGCTTGTATTTCTATAGTATAACAATCACAATACATACCTGATTGTTCTGCCCATTTCTCTTTATAGTACATCCATATATATTTTTCATCTTGCTTTGATAATTTTCACAATTATTCATTATTACCGTGGTAAATATCCACCAAATTCTATTTTTAAACATTCTCTTACTATTGAACACTTAGGTTGCTCTAGCCAACTGTGTTTTTTAAATGTTTTTGTAAAGAAAATATGTTTGGCATGGAGAAGCATAGCATTGTGTGCGGTGAAGTGGATAGGTTCTCTACAGCTGATTCAGAAAGACTTCACAGTCTTTATTTTTATTTTTGTTTACATATTTATAATTTATCTCTACAGCTAAGAAAGATATGAAGAACTTAGAATAAAAGCATATATATGTATATACACATACACACAGCGATTTTTTTTTTGTTGGTGGTGGTGACGTAGTCTCACTCTGTTGCCCAGGCTGGAGTGCAGTGGTGCCATCTGGGTTCACTGCAACCTCCACCTCCCAGGTTCAAGCAATTCTCTGCCTCAGCTTCCCGAGCAGCCGGGATTACAGGTGCCCACCACCATCCCTGGCTAATTTTTGTATTTTTAGTGGAGACAGGGGTTTCACCATGTTGGCTAGGCTGGTCTTGAACTCCTTACTTTGTGATACACCTGCCTTGGCCTCCCAAAGTGCCGGGATTACAGGTGTGAGCCAGCGCACCTGGCCCCGCACAGCGATTTTTAAAAAGGGAAATAAAAAGCCATTTAGAGAACTAAGGTAGATACTAAGTGGCAATATTTGATGATGATGATTTTAGTAAACTCTGATTAAGATACTTTGGGTATCAGGCACTGAGTGAAGGGCTTTTGTTAAGTGTTACATATGGTCCTCCCCTGTAAGGTGAGCTACTGGTGTTATCTTTGATTTCCTCTACTGTAAAATAAAGTTTAGAGAACAAATTAGGTTGGCCAAATTTAGACAACTAGAATGATGTGGCAGTTCAAACTCAGGTCTGTCTGACTTCTAAGTTATTAATCACTGTGTGCTATAATTGCCTCTACTGACATTAAATTTACCCATGGGCCTTTTTTTTTTTTAAGCCTTTGATGGAGTAATTCTGAGTCAATGGTAAGCCATTCTTGGTAACACTAACTGCAAACAAATACAGCATTATAGTGACCAATTGTAAACGATCTGAACCCTAACAATAGAGAAATGGTTGAAATAATAGTCAACAGACTGATATTCACCTACTAAGCCATGTTTTTTATTAAGAGTTTATAATATGAAGAAATGCATATATTGTAATAAATGAAAAGGCTGAGTAAAACTACTAGGCTTTAGTAGTGTTTAAAAATGTACATAAGAAAAAGAATGGAAATGAATATTTCAAGTTATTAATAACGATTGCCTTTGGATATTGAAAATATAGATCATTCCAAACCCCTACCCCACTTTACTGTTGTAAGATAATGTTCTCTATATTGAGTATACATTCTTTTTTTAATGAAAAATATAAAGATGGGCTGGGCGCAGTGGCTCACACCTGTAATCCCAGAACTTTGGGAGGCCGAGGTGGGTGGATTGCCTGAGGTCAGGAATTGGAGACCAGCCTGGCCAACATGGTGAAAACCCATCTCTACTAAAAAATACAAAAAAAAATTAAAAAGCTTAGCCAGGTGTGGTGGTGGGCACCTGTAGTCCCAGCTACTCAGAAACCTGAGGCGGAGAATCGCTTGAACCCAGGAGACAGAGGTTGCAGTGACCTGAGATCGCACCACTGCACTCCAGCCTGGGTGACAGAGTGAGACTCTGTCTCAAATAAATAAATAAATAAATAAGGAAAATATAAAGATAATAAAGGACAATATTCTAAAATTGGCTTTTTTTTCAGCAGCCTAGTGACCTGTCAAAACTTTTTCTTTATCATATTATTTTATTTATATCTTTATAGAGTGCCTACTAATAATATGGTTAGGACTATTATAGGACTATTATAGGTCCTAGTTATATACTGATCAATGCATATAATTTAAAATCTAGTAGAGGGCCAGGAGTGATATAGCTCATGCTTGTAATCCCAACATTTTGCGAGGCTGAGGTGGGTGGATCATTTGAGGTCAGGAGTTCAAGACCAGTCTGGCCAACATGAGGAAACCCCATCTCCACTAAAAATACAAAAATTAGCCAGTTGTAGTGGTACATGCCTGTAATCCCAGCTACCTGGAGGCTGAGGCACAAGAATCACTTGAACCTGGGAGGCAGAGGTTGCGGTGAGCCGAGATCACGCCACTGCATTCCAGCCTGGACGACAAAGTGAGACTCTGTCTCAAAAAAAAAAAAAAAAACTAGTAGAAATGGCAGTTTTGTATCCCTCTTTTCACTTGGTATTAAATTATGAGCATTTTTTGTTTTATTAAAACTTTCCTAACTATGGTTATACAGCTGTTGTGTCATCATTTATTTAATCAATCTTCTGGTTTCTTGTTTTTACAGTTGAGCTGTTTTCAATTTTTTACTAACCTAAAGCTTGTATTTGTATATAAATCTTGCCCACATCAATATTTATTTCCTGAGGCCAGAATCCTCGAATTAGAATTAATTAGGGTTCTTGATGTGCATTGCCAAATTGCTTTCCAGAAAGATATATTTTTAATAATGTAATATTTATAATATTTCAAATGACTTTAAAAACCATAAAAGATAAATACATTTTTTAATTGAAACATTTAAAAAAGAGAAAAATAAGAGGAAAATAAATCTTCTGGATTTCTAACATTTTAAGATAAATGTTCTTTAGTTTTTCTTTCATTACAATTAAATGAATGTTAGCATGCAGAATTTGTTTCTAATCAGGTAGTTCAACTAATAGATCATAGTAAACATTATAAGACATGATGCCAGAAATGAATTGTTCATATATACAGCAACTTGAATGAATCTTGAGGGAATTATGCTGAACAAAACAGTCGAATCTATAATATATAATATTATAGAAATGACACCAGAGCTGGGCACTGTAGCTCACGCCTGTAATCCCAGCACTATGGGAGGCCAAGGAGGGTGGATCGCTTGAGCCCAGGAGTTCAAGACTAACATGGTGAAACCCCATCTCTACAAAAAAATACAAAACTTATCCAGGCATGGTGGGGTACATCTGTATTCCCAGCTACTCAGGAAGCTGAGGTGGGAGGATCGCTTCAGCCCAGAGGCAGAGGCTGCATTGAGCCGTTATCACACCACTGCACTCTATCTGGGTGACAGAGCAAGACTCTTCTCAAAAAGAAAAAAAATGAAATGAAAAGAGTATCAAAATGGAGAATGGATTTGTGGTTAGAAATCGGGTTGGGGAGGAGGGGAAATAGCTGTAAAATAGCAAAGCGAAGGGTTCCAGTGATGATAGATAATACTGTTCATCTTCACAGTATCAGTGTCAATATCATGGTTGTGATATCTACTGATACCACATGCTATAGTTATGTGATGCTATAGTTCTGCAAGATGTTAACATTGAAGGGAACCGGGTAAAAGGTACGTGGAAGCATTCTACTGTTTCTTAAAACTGCATGTGAGTTCGTAATTACCTCAAATTTTTAAATTCAATTTTTAAAACTCTGAATGTAAAAAGAAAAACTAAAAGACATCATTATGGGTTCCATTTCTGTGGTACCCTAACATTTTTATGGAATGTGAATTAGATTTGCAGGGGACCTTAGCTCTTCCAGTTTAGTGACTTGAAACATAATGGTCACTGGCCAATAGGTTCCTAAAGGTAAAAATAGAGATTTATAAGCTAATTTAAATATTTTAAGTATTGATATTTTCCTAATAAAGCTCTCTGAAAACCCCTCAAAATCTCAAATTTCTTTGCTTCTGTGTGAAATTATTTTAACTCTATTTGGTAATATCTTTTCTCACACTAATTGTATCTTCTAGTTCACAATTTATTCTACTTGGATTAATAAAAATTGAGAATATGGATTATTACTTATAAATGTTATTTTGTTGGTAAACAATATCTTTCAAAATGTAGGTTTTCTGGGGAAAGGGTGTCAAAAATGTTGCACTTACGATAGCAAAAAAAGAAAGAAAGGGAGGGAGGGAGAAACATTGCCAGGCATTGCATTAAATACTTTTAGAATGCTTGTTTTAACAATCATGGGATGTATGTATTATTATGTCTCTTTTAAAGATGGAAAAACAGGCTCAGAATGGTTCAATGAACTTACTTTGAGTTACAAAACTAAGTACTAATTCTGTAATTCAAATCTACATCTTTCTGACTCCAAAACTAGCATCCTTTCCTTCCTGCTTCCCACATCCTACCCAAAGTGTGAATCTCTTCTACTCTATTTTCAAGAATTTATCCTTTAGAATGTCTGATTTTTTTTTCTTTTTTGAGATGGAATCTTGTGGTTTGCCCAGGCTGGTCTTGAAGTCCTGGGCTCAAGCAGTCATCCTGCCTCAGCCTCCCAAGTAGCTGGGACTATAGGTGCAAGCCACCATGCTCAGCAAGGGATGTCTTAACTTCTAAAGTCATGCGCCCTGTTAAGAAAAAAGTTTGATCATGGCTGTTCAATATATTTATATTTATTTATCTATGATACCCACCACACACACACACACACACACACACACACATATACAGTTGTTACTAATATATGCCTTATAAAGCATACTAAAGAAGACATTTTAAATGTATGAGAAATGTAATGGAAGTCCCAGGTGATCCTGTTAAGTACTCCCTAGGATGTGTGTACTCCACCATGGAGATCATTGATATAGACCAGTACTTCTTGAGACATAGGCCTTATCAGCACCTGGGATACTTTTTAAATGTCAACTACTGGGCTTTATCTTGGATCCAACCAACCAGACTCTGGGATTAGGGCCCAGGAATCTGCATTCTTAGCCTTTCTACAGTTTGAGAACCATTAGTGTATCTACTTGAATAAATGCATAATACTCTTTCAATATATTTAGGAGTAACTACTGCATTTTTTTTTGTTTTTGTTTTTGGCTAAACATCAGTAATTGTTGAAGTTGTCCCTTGCATGGCAATATCTAACCTTCTGTCTCACCAGCTTTTTGTCTCAACAGCTAGTTTGTTTGAGCCACACCTTCTTTCTATAACTAACTTTACCATTTCAAAGGGGCTTAATTTTTAATGGCATGATAAGAGCATGAAGAACCTCAGCCCTTCAGTAGGGTGGATGTGTAACATTTGGAGAGTATAGTATAGTTATTACTCACTATAAAATTGAAACCAGGAGAGTGGAAGAAAATGGAAGTAATGGCTAGGCATGGTAGCTCAGGCCTGTAATCCCAGTACTTTGGGAAGCCGAGGCGGGTGGATCACCTGAGATCAGGAGTTCAAAACCAGCCTGGCCAACATGGTGAAACCCCATCTCTACTAAAAAATACACACACACACAAAAATTAGCCAGGCATGGTGGCTGGTGCCTATAGTTCCAGCTACTCGGGAGGCTAAGGTGGTGAATCGCTTGAACCCAGGAGGCAGAGGTTGTAGTGAGCCGAAATTGCACCACTGTATTCCAGCCTGGGCAATACAGCGAGACTCTGTCTCAAAAAAACAAAGAAAAGAAAAGAATATGGAAGTAATTACCCATCTATGGGTAATTTCTGGAAATAACCCCAGAAAATAAGTCACTATAAGAGAAGATTCATACGTGTATTGCTACAAAAATGGTGAGGAAGTCTTCCAAAGCTTGGGTGGACCCAGATTTGCTTCGTAAAAACAATTTATAGCTTAACCAATGTATCATCTGACAGAGGGATCAATTTATAGCTTAACCAATTATCATCTAATGCATTTAACTCTGGGTTAAGATAATGGTTAATGAAAAATGCCCTGATGATGATAAATATTGGAGAAAATGCCAAAGAAGAATTATCAGTCTGCCTGTTATCTTAGCACTAGACAAGAAGAGGCTGCCATGATTCTAGAGTCTCTTTTTTTCTCTTGACTTAAGGCCTTATATAAGACAAAGTAAAGGGCTAGGTAAGAGTGTGTCTAGAATTCAGTAGAATCCATTAGTTCTGTGTATCAATCAGTATCCAAATACTTGCTGAGTTTTTATCTGGAAAGAGCACTGGGTTGACAACATAAGACCATTATTTGTGTAGGATCTACTCTTTTCTTCTACTCTTGTGACCTTGACGTTGGATCTACTCTTTTCTTCTACTCAGGTCGGCTAGCATCTCTAAGTTTGTTTCCCGGCCTATAAAATGGGATGATAATATTTGCCATAAACCATTCATAGGATTATTGAAAAGCTGGAATAAAATGTATTTTAAAAACCACAAAAAATTTAAAATGCTGCATGTGAAATGATGAAGCATCAGAGTAGGTGGTTCTTGACAATAACTAAATTGGCTATTTCTTTTATTCTTTTAGCATGGATGTTTTTGGCAACCTGTTTCTTCACAGAAAGTCCAAATATAAACTTCATGGCAAATTATATTAAATTTACCACATATTCTGTATGAAATAAAATATGAAACACAGAAAAAGTTCTAAGACTATAGATGTTTGTTGCAGCATTATTTGTATCTGAAAACAATATAAATCTCCAACAGTAAGAGAATGTTTAAATGTATTTTAAATCACTCATAAAATGAAATTATGTAGCTGAGTAAATATTTATGAAGCATTTATAATGAAACTTCTATAAATATTAATGAAAAGCTTATAATGATTTGTTTATATACTATTTCATATATGTGAAAATGCTTAGAAAAAAATGCATACCATTACACTGAAATATCAGTCTTTTTCTGAGTGCTAAGAGTGTGCAGATTTTTACTAAAATATTCATACATTTATCTTAAAAATTGCCGCGGATTCTAAATAGGTTAAGTTTTAGGGAGTAACATAGCATTTGGAAAACTTGATTATCTTTAACCCAGAATCATTTAAAGTATGATTTTAAAATTTATATTAAATGATAAGCATGTATACTCTGTGTGTATATGGGAATATGTGGATTATATTTCCTTATTTGTGATGGAGTGGCCTCATGCAACCACCGTTTATAAATAGTAAAGAGAATTTTTAAGTCTGCAAAAAATGAAGAAAGAGTGGTTTTCTCCAGTAGGACATTAAATGTGATCTTTGTTCTCTCTGCTTCAGGTGCTGATAGTCTGCAGCACAGGTTTAGCTGGGATTATGCTGCTCAACTACCAGCAGGACTACACAGTATGGGTGCTGCCTCTGATCATCGTCTGCCTCTTTGCTTTCCTAGTCGCTCATTGCTTCCTGTCTATTTACGAAATGGTAGTGGATGTATTATTCTTGTGTTTTGCCATTGATACAAAATACAATGATGGAAGCCCTGGCAGGGAATTCTATATGGATAAAGTGCTGATGGTAAGTACTTCAAATGCCCTTTCCTATTTTAGGGATAAAAATACAAATAAAAATATTTTACAGAACATTCTCTATATTTAATTCGCATTATATGCAATTGAGTAATTTAGAATTAAACCAGTAGCACTCACTCATGAATGAGGTTAATCTTGGGTAAGTGAGGGAAGAAGGCGTCTTGGCATGAACAAGATCATTTCAGATCCACCTAGCTAGAGCAGTACTCGTTAATAGTCCTTAGTTCACCCTCTTCCTGCTGCTCCTCTCTCTGCAGTTGGATAGATTTGAATTGACTTTTTAAACTAGCTTCTAGCCCTTGAATTGGAAAACTGGGCCACTGATGCTCTGTGCGCCTTTTCCTGAAATGGGGCTCAAAGACAAGATATCCTGTTTCCCAGGTCCTAGTGCCTTCCTGTCTTTCTCTATCTACCACTGCCCCAAATGTTACTGCTGTCACTCCTGGTCAAAACTCATCATCTTAAATATGGTAGGCCAAATTGAAAGCATTTTGTGATGAATACAGATAACAGACCCATGACTGATAGAGTGTATTGTTTTTTATTAGTCAAGATCTAAACCTTTACACAGATATTATGTGCAGATTTTTTATATTAGAACCTCAATTAAAATTGTTTAAAAATTTGAAAACCTTATTAAATGGTTTAAGTACCATTATAATCGATGTTAAATGTTACCAAAGTAAAGATGCTTTTCTAAATAATAGTAGTTTGCTATTAAGCTAGAAAATATTTCTATCTCAAAAATGAGTAATAATGAATACTAAGCATTATACATTGAAATAACAAGTCATTTACCAGGAGCATATTTTATCCAGTTAAATCTAAAATAAGTGTATTAATAAATAAGCTAGATTTTTTTTTCTTTCTTTTTTTTTTTTGAGATAGAGTCTTCCTTTGTCACCTAGACTGGAGTGCAGTGGCATGATCTTAGCTCTGCAGCCTCCACCTCCCAGGTTTCAAGCAGTTCTCCTGCCTCAGCCTCTTGAGTAGCTAGAATTACATGCGTGCCCCACCACACCCAGCTAATTTTTAATAGAGTCTGGGTTTCACCATGTTGGCCAGGCTGGTCTCGAACTCCTGACTTCAAGTGATCAGCCCACCTCGGCTTCCCAAATTGCTGGGATTACAGGCATGAGCCACCATGCCCAGCCTAGATTTTTTTTTTTTTCAATGACAAGAATTCCAAATGATTTAGCTGACCTATTAGGCACTGATTTCCTCTTTTTTCTGATAACATCAGCTAAATTGTGGACATTTTCTTAGTGTCTAAACTAATTCTAACTGGTTATTTTCTTAATAGAATTTGATCATGAGTATTGCATCTCTTTTGTGATTAAAGCAGTTAGAAGAGTGTTACTGTTTTTTGAGTTACTGATCAAAAGCAGAGTAAAAATACTGTTTTCCACTCTTCAGTTTTCTCTGTAGGAATGGCGAGGGTATTAAAGAAGTGCCCCATAAACATTGACAGAACAGAAATGTTTCCTTCGGGGCATATTCCCATTTCGACTACTGCTAACCATAGGTTCTGGTTGATATACCCTGTCTTCCTGCTTTATGAAGTAATGTCATGGTCAGATTGACATTAAAAAAAAAGGACTTTGTTTATGATTTGTTTGGTTTTAAATCAAAAGTATTATGTGCTTAGCAATATCAATGCGTTCTTTTACTTTCTATGGTTATTTAAAAGTGGAGGCTTATGGAGTAACATATTCTTGTTGTTTCATTAAACCTTGATATAGAAAAAAATAAAACAGCAAATAAAATGATATTCTGAGTGTGAGAAAATAGCCTCTTAAAAATGTTAGGTATTTTCTCTTCCAGATAGAACTAACATTATCTCTTGGAGCCTTAGTAAGATTGTCACAATGAATGGATGGAAAGAAGATTATTTTAATCAGCGGATTGCAGTCCATTCCTACAAAATTTAGTAGCTCTCATGTGTGATACTAAACATTATTTATTGCTATGTTTTTAGGCCATTTATTTACCAAGATTGAGTCAAAAATGTAAATGTTCTTTAGAATTTATCTACTAACAAATCTGAAAGGACCCAAGAATTTATGCAGTATGGTCCATGTTTTGCAGGAGTTTGTGGAAAACAGTAGGAAAGCAATGAAAGAAGCTGGTAAGGGAGGCGTCGCTGATGCCAGAGAGCTAAAGCCGATGGTAGGTGGAGATGAGGAGGTGGCCGCCCTCCAAGAATTTCACTTTCACTTCCTCTCTCTCTCTGTCTTCACTGACTGCACTTCTTCAGGAGAAGCTTTTGTTATCTGTATCACGCAGGACGTGCTGCTCTTTCTGTTTGTGTGCTTACCTATCACTTGGATGGCAGAATTCTTGTCACAACTGAGACCACCTTCTGTAAAAGTAAGCTGAAAGGAACAGCATCCTTGTCAGTGCTCAGGGGGGTTGAGGATGATAGTTTTGTCCCTAAGGTAAAACTGCTGTTGCTCTTGTTTCCTTTTTAACTGTCAGTGTTTGGCTTTCATCAGACTGAACATTTTGGTGTACACTTGAACTGACGGTTTGATTTTTTATCATTTTGGAAGGTGATCATAGCAATTCCTTTCAACTTGCTAAAATTCATACTCCCCCTTTTAAAAATATTGTTCTGTTTACATTGCTGTCCTTTTCCTTGGCTGCCTTTTCTTCTGTTGCCTAGGTTGTACTTTGTTTCTTAAGCTATTTTTCAGTAGCAAACAAGGCTGTTTTCATTAGTACTCACATTCCCGTTCAGTAAGACAATCTAGTCTCCCAGTTTAATTATGAGATGGATAGATTATTTCTAGTCATTGATATTATATATATGTATATATACACAAATATATCTCTCTATTTGAAAAAAGCAGCTTAATGAGTGTAAGAGAACCTTGAGCTGCTTTTCCCTTGGATATTGTCACTGTATCGTAACAACAGATGCCTCTATCATATATTGGTCTAATTACTTCTAATTTAAACACTGTTTAAACATAAAAACATTATTTTTAAAATAGCTTGTTTATTTTCAAATATTACATAATTGTCTACATCCTTAAATAATTAATTTTAAACAATGTGCTCCCTGACTGCATTAATGTTAAAAAGTGTAAGGTAAGAAATTTCCTTTCTGTCTTTCTTACACTTTAATAAATGATTTGATTTATAGCAAGTTTGTCTAACCTACTGTCTGCGGGCCGCATATGGCCTAGGAAGGCTTTGAATGCGGCTCAACACAAATGTGTAAACTTTCTTAAAACATTATGAGATTTTTTTGCAATTTTTGAAAGCTCATCAACTATCCTTATTGTATTTTATATGTGACCCAAGACAATTCTTCCAGGGTGGCCTGGAAAAGCCAAAAGATTGGATACCCCTGATTTATAGGTTTTCATCTTAAAAATATATGGTATAAAATAAGCTCATTTAAGTAAGAGTAAAGGAAATAGGTTTATTTATGGAGGGAAGCAGGGAGGTTCTGTGTATATGTAAACTAATTGCATATTCAACCTAAGTTAAAGCCTCAATAAAATATTTAGATATAAACCCTTTCCTCTATAACCCCTTCCAGTGCCTATTTTGGTGTTACTCTTACTTAATAGCATGAATAATTATAAAATCAAATTTAAATGTTTAGCTTCCCGGAGCACAGGTCATGCTAGTACCCACATAGCTCTGAATTTTAAATTTGCATCACCCAGACATGGATTGCTTGGGCAGATGGGAGCTCACCAGAAATACTTCCAGTCAGGTTCCATGCCCGCCCCGACTCCTACACCTTCTGTATGCCTCTTACTTCACAAAGGCTGAGGAGGGTAGCATGGAGATTCTGCCAACCCTATGGCAACATGGGGAAATGAGGAAGACTTCCTTCCTTCCACTGCTTGGTAGTCCTAATTGTTCAGCAAATGGATTCCAAGCCCGAAACTTAAAAAGACATATGAAATCCTAAAATATAAACCAAGCTTTCCCCACTTTTCTGTTTTTCCCGTGATTGAAGCTTTCTTTACATCATTCAGTAATAAGCATTTAAAGAAAGGGAAAAATATTTCAAGGTTGGAGACTGGGTAATTTGGCCATGAGCTGGCACAGATTTCTGTAGTATTCTTTAATAAATGGTAGATGAATTGTAGTAGATCAGAATACAAGTATACCTTCCTTACCTAAACTCCTAATTTATAGGTAATAATCCTGGGAGAATTGCCCAGGTTATATGGCATTCTATCAGATGCCAAATATTTTAGAAAGAGTTTTTTCCTATTAGTATTTTCAGTTTGAAATACAGTGTCCCTTACTTCAAATAATGCATTAAAATCTTCGTTTAATTTTTGCTTTCATTTTATGTTGTTCATCAGTTCATTGCTTGCAGATGAATGGCAAAAACCCTCTGCTGCATCCCAAAACACATCTGTGTGCACTGTTCAGGTGCTTTGGACGTTGTAGCATTGGGTCCCTAAGAATGATATTTTAAATGGTTAAAAAAATCTCCCAGAAGACAAGTGTGAAATGCTGCTCACAGAGTAATTTTATTTTTTCAGCACCTCAGTACCTTCTTTCTTTTTTCTCTTTCACAGTATGCATGATTAGAGTTGGCCCCTACTAACACCATTCCCTTGCATGTGTTTCTAAAAAACTATTTGAGAAATTTCTACCGAAAGTTTGGGGATTGGTTGAATTTAGGATTGCTTATTTGTATTTGCTTGATATAATTCACATATTGTTGCTGTAGATGAAAGTTCTATAAAAGAGCATCATGCCTATTTTGCAGGCACTCTAGAAACATTGCTGCTGTTTGAATTCACTATCTTCCTCCCTCCTCAATGGGATATTTTAATTTAGGCTTCATTTTTAGCCTATAAAATTATGTTCAGTAAAATGAGGCTTTATATTTTTCTTTTGACAGGGGATCATTGAATTAAATATGAGAACTTCCAGTTTTGCTCTTCAACTTTTCCTTTAGAGAGGCTAGTTAAGGAAACTTTAAAGATTGATGAATTTTTTTTTATGATTCTTTGAAAGAGATTGTGGAAAAATGAACCAAAAATGATGAAGAGGTTTAGGAAAGAGATTTTCTGACTGTCTGCTTGCTATCATATGGGAAATAACTTAAAGAGAAAAGGGAGGAAAAATCCTAGACACTGTAGAAGCATGGGCTAGAGAAGTATGCTCTGTGTATCTCAGAGATGATCCTGGAGGAAGCGTGATTTTCAACAGTCATAAGAATTTTAGCTCCAGGAATTCAGGGGAGAAGGATTCTCAGTCCATTTTGCCCTCTTGCTGTTTGTGACCATGTGTATATTTGTAACATCATTCATGATCTCCTTTTAATGGTAATTGTCTAAGATTATACTCTGTATGACTTTGTTTTCTAGGCTTCGGGAGCAAGTTCTGCTTGAACGTAGCCGACGGTTATGGAAATCCATTGACATTCCAAAACAATATATACACATAACTATGTATTTGTGTGTGTGGGTGTGTGTATATATGTATATGTATGTGTGTTATATATATATATATATATATATATGTATATGTATATACACACACACACATAAATCAGCCAAAATCAGAGAAAAGGAACAGGGATTTAATACCTTTTTTATGCTTATTTTTGTCAAACATGTACTCCTTTCATACGGGTGGCTTTTACAAGGCAACTTCCGTCATTTAATGTTTTCAACTGTAATTGTCTTAATGGAAATGTTAAAATTCATATCTGATTAACATTTTTTAATAACTTAGAGGAGATTTTAACCATAGTTATTTAAAATTAGATAAAATTATTGTACCAAATTATGTCTAAAGTTTATTCAGGGGTGATTTCCCTGATGTGTGTATAAAATCAAGATCTTATTTTACTGATGCATAAGTCCTAGTGGGTCAAGACTAGGCATATGCTTTCAGATAAATAAGGAATTACTCCAATCAGTTTTCCCCAATCAAAGAAGCCATGTCATTTTACTTTTAGAAACATACAAGTGGGCCCAATATGGGAATTTTCATAATAGTTCATACATTTGTCAGCCAACATTAAAAGGTAACCAACTCCTCAGGTATTTGTAGTTTACCCTAACACTTCTATAAAAGAAAGTAGGTAAAAAAAGAAAAGGGTAGATAATCTTTCGTATGCAAACTTTTTCCTTATATTTTGTCTTTCTTTCCTTTTTGACTTTAGTAGCATCCTCCACACACTTGTGGGCCTGATTTGAAAGGAAGCTGGGGCACCCAGCGAGTTTAGCCTTTAAGTTTCTGTGTATTGATTTGCAGATTAAGTAATGCTGGGAGGAATAAAGAAGGGATGGAAACATGGAACATAAAGCATCGAAAATTCCGGTGCTTGGGCTTCTGCTTCAGAGGAACGTCAGTGGCTTAGGCTTAACGGCCATTTTATTCAAATGCTTACTATAAAATCTGAAAACATACTGGCAGGTGCTCCTCTCCTTGGCAATTCATTGAGTATCCAGAGTTCTATGATGTTTAACTGAAGAATTGGCTAATGTTTTGATCCTCCAGTGTGACTGGTTTTTTTTTTTGTTTGTTTGGGGGGTGGGTTTGGGTTTTTTGCTTTTTTATTCCTGAAGCTTACCAGATATGAATGGCTAATATTCCATTGTTCTGCTTATTGTAATGGTGAATGCTTTAAGAAAAAAAGTGTAATTTGCTAAGAATAATTCATGATCTGTTTATGCGATAACTCCTTTTTGTTACAATTTTTTTAAAAAAAGCTATTTTTGTTAATGTAAAGTAAATATTTCAGAGCAAATTTTTTAAACTTATTGCACTAAATACAGGCTCTGTACAAAAAAAAAAAAAGTCTCAGCATTTTATCATTCCATGGAAGGAGAATCTTTTGAAAGAAAGCATTGCCTCCTACCAGAACTAGACAGTGAATTAGACCAGTGTTATGGAAATGCATACAAGTAATGTCACTAGGGCTTAATAAGCAGCTGTTTGCTAATGTGCTTCCTTTCAAAGGGTTGGACCTTTAAATTGCTGCAAAAGGTAAATTGTATTTTTTTTTTTTTAAGTATTGGTGTTCTTTACTATAGCTAGGCTAAAATTTGCTAAATGCCTTGGTTTCTTTTCAAAGTTCATGTAATATTTCTGATTTTTCAGAATATTTGCGATGAGTCTGGATTTAAAAACACACACACATACACACAATTAAGAGCTCATGTATTAGCAAGATCTGAGAAACCAACACTGCGAGAGTAGCTATTTTGAAAGAATAATTCTCCAGAAGTTAACATCTAACATCTAGTATCACCAGACAATATCACTGTTCTCTTTTATTCATTTGAAATGGAACAAATATAATTATGTAACTAACAATTGTCCAAATAGATGAGAGAGCAAATCATGTGAGAAAATTCAGAATACCATCTGTTTCGTAGCCACACAGATTTTGGACTTTCACAAACATTGGAAACTAAATTTAGAATTGGCAAAAGTCTAGAAGATGGGTATCAAACAGAAGACATTCCAGGAGCTAGCAATTTTAAGAGGTGTCCCTCCAAAGTGACCTGATGGAAGTCCTGAACTTGGAAATTAGGTTCTGCTCACTTGGACATCCCTGCATCATGGACTGTTGCTGCTCCCTGTTCCATATGCTCGCAATCTCAGCTATTTGGAAGCCACCAGGAATGCTTTCTAATTATCATTTGCAACTAGAACTGTAATCAGAAAGAAATTTTGTATTTTTGTATAACTTGATTGTGTGCCATTTTATATAACAGGTCCTGTTTTACAAATAAATTTTGTTTTACTAACATTGTGTTTAGAAATTATGATCTATGTGTAACCATGTCATTTGAGTTGCAAATTAATTGCCAGTCTGTTTTCCTTAAGTAAATTCATGTGCCATATAGATATATGCAGATATGCGTATATATTACACAGGCACACACAGAGAGAGATTTGATATGTGGAATATCACTCTCTCATGAGCTTTATTCCTTAAATAATTTGATAAGCCTCACAGAGGATTTTAAGCAATATTTAAATGTGTTGAGGTTATGTTTGGATATTCCTGCTGCCTCTTTTCATTCATTTCAAGTCATTCTTCAGCTAGCTACGGGCTGCCTTATTGCTATTTGCTCACTGCTTCCATCTTCTGCCCAAGTGAGAAGAATAGATGAAGAACAAAAATTTATCTGTGAAATGTGGATTCCCAAATGATTTTATAAATCATTGATTCTGTGTTGTGGTTTTTGTCTTTTTCTGTGGTGAATCTTCAAAACTCCATTCAGGACTCATATTTCTAGAGTTTTAGTTAGGGTCTTGTATTGTCAATTGTGGTAGTGACCAGAGTGTCATGGTTTCTGCCATCAGATAATTAAGGCTCTGGTGCATAATTTAGGCCTTCTAAGCTCCTGCCTCAAAAATAAGGTCTTCCATAATGTGGACTAGAAAAGTTATATTTCAGTGTAAATCCAAGAGACCCATCTTCTATGAGAGGCTTACCAGTGCAATAGTAATTAAACATTAGCAATTTAGCTAGAGCACTGAGATTGTATAATCCTTGCATGGATGAGCGGAGCTCAAACCCAGTTGTTCCTTTAAACCATTTAATGCAACAGCTAATGTTTAGGATTAAAGTTTTTATCCTATCCTATAAGGTAATTAAGTCCTAAGTCACTACAGCTTAAGTAGCTTAACTGTGTGTTGGTCCCCAAACTTTTTCCATAATGGTTAAGGGGGGTGGTACTTACTGAGTTTATTTTAAAATTATGCTAGAAATGTTTTTCCTTTGTAGAGAAGCTCTCTTACTCTTCCCCGCACCTCCCCTTACCCGCCGCTCCCGCCCCACCATTGAAGGGCATTAAGCTTCTGATTGTAAGTTCCTTCTAATACCACTGATCTTGGTATCTCCCAAGGGCTCCCTTGCCTTCCTTGGGCAGTTTTAGGATTTCACCCCAGTAGGGGGTATGAGGCACTGACCCCTTTATTCTGGACTGACTCTGCTTTAGAGCAGAGTTAATACCTCTCTCTCCCTCTTCAAAACAGCTACAGGAACTGCAGGCACCACATATGTGTGAGACCACATCACTGCCCCCAAGGCTTCAACCATTTCCACCAGGCACTATCACTAGCTACTAACGGCCACTTCAAGAGATCTCCTAGCCTGCAAGGTAGAATTTTGTGATCAATTCCAAAACCCGAACTGCCAGTAATGGTGACTTGAACATTTTATTTGATTTTTGGACAGTAACCTTTTCATTTAAATTGGACTTTACAATAGCCTTAACATGGCCTCTGAGAAGTTTCCTCCAGAAAGGTCTTTAAGCTTTTGCTTTTCAATAAGTAAATTCTTCACTGCTTTTCTACTACTACTTTAAAAAACTAACAAATCTCTCAGAGTTTGGAGGCTTATCAGTGTACCTGCAATAGTTAATTTCTGTTTTCTTTTCATACGTTCCATCTGACAAACAGGAATGCACTATAATGGCTTGCCTAGAGTTGTTAAAAAGTGGTCTGTGAATATATATTGAAAAAAATTGGGATTCATAAGTAAATGCATACTGCAGAGATTTGTGTATTCTGTATTCACAGCATAGGCTGCCTTTTGCTTTAAATGCATATTCATGTATCTTTGTGTACTAAGAATGCATGTTGGCCCTTTTGAAAAGTAGGCACTGTTCATACACAGTAGCTTCTTGGAATTAACTCATCTTCATTAACTTAGTGGCACATAGTCCAAATTAAAAAAAAAAAAAAAAAAAAAAGCAAGACCCTCGAGTATGCCAAGAGAAAATCTAAAGCTAGCAAACTTAAAAAACAAAACAAAAATTACACATGTTGTATACACTTAGAAATTTAGAATAACAGTTTTCCCATTCAAATTTCACAAATTTGAGCCAAATTCATGTATTCCACATTTTAATTTTAAAATGATAATTTAAATCCAAGATTTAAATCTTTGAAAATATCTTTCTTATAGAAAACTTCAATGCAGTTTTTAAACTTACTGATTTCTGTGGAAAACCTTTCTTTTCTATAGAAATACTATTGTGCCCTTTCTTCCTCCCCATCTTGATTTTTGTACGTGTAAAGACAAATGATTCCGTTTCAATATTGCATGAACATTTGCCACTTTTGTAAATTATATGGACAGAATGTGTTATTTTCTAAGGAAATTCATTAGTAAATTTGTGAAAAATATATGAAATTTTTAGAGACCTATTAGGCTATTCTTCAGATGCTCAGTTTTACAACTTAAATAATTTTCTCCAGGACATGGAGCTCAGAATAATAAATCTTTTATTAATGGTCTAGTGAAGATCTAGTTGAACATGGAAACATTGTAATTTACAAATGTCTCAGAAATTTTTCACTTTTATTTCCTAAGACCTGAATTTAATATTCAAAAACAAGTTATTTTGAAGGGGCCATGGGTCTCTTTGAGCTTAAGAAAGTTATGGACTATGTTCCTCTCAAATGCTCATAGCATGTCTGTGAACACTCAAAATGCTCGTAGAATTTCAAGGCCCTCAGACTGCCAGCTCCCCACCACTACCCCCTCGGGCCGATGAACACAAGTCTGCTTTAAAGCCTGCTCTAAAGTTGTTCTGATAATGTTTTTTGAAATGAAGAAGTGTGATTAGGCCTCCACTAGAGATACTTTTGAGATGATACTTACCACCTTCTGGCCTGGAATCATTTTATAACTTAAAAACTTTATGTAATTTAGTAGCAGGTTAGGGAATAGAAACCACACTAATCTGCAGGAATAACAAGATAATCAACACTGAATCTTCATGACAGTAAGATTTTGTTCCTTGGAGATATGCAGGAGTGTGAAAGTGTGTGTGTGTGTGTGTGTGTGTGTGTGTGTGTCCTGGGGGTTATTCTGGGCAAGGTACCAGATTATTTGCAATGGGCCAAAATAATTCCAGAAGAAATAAATAGGGGAATCCTTGTAATTAATCCATCAACTAAAATACTTGATTCTTTTTATTGTAGCTCAGATATGACATTATGTGGCTTAGTGTTATCAGTATATTGCTGTCTTAAAATATGTTTGTCAGCATGTCCAGGAACAGTTGAAGATGATGATGAATTAGCAAACTCAAGTGTAGTCCGTAGTTGGCAAAAAATAAATTTGGTAGAAAGTTGGAGGAGCAGGTGCTAAAGGTAGAAATGCAAAAGGTGTTTTTTCTCCCAGCATAAACCAGGGAGGTGTTTTCTGTTTTAGAGTTTTCCTTCACGCACTAGAGCAGCTTCAGACTGCTCTGCCAGTAGAACTCCATCCACAGTCCCTTATCTACTCCATCTTCTATAGGGAAGCATGTGGATTTCTTCACATCTGCACCTTACTATTAGGTAAGGGTGCTGCGCCTACATGAAAGGCTCCCTGGGCCCTTGAAAAACCAGGTAGAAATTATTCAAGGAGCTTGAAGTGCTTGTGAAATTTGATTCCAGTGGCTCATGATTTATAGTCAGACATCAAACCATTGCCTACCTTTTCAGGCTGAAGAAAGTGGAAATGTCATAACTGGCTGGTGAAAAAAGGAGAAAAGTCAGCTCCCTACCCCGCCCCACATTGCTAGAAGAGTTTTTTGGTTTTGGTTTTGTTTTGAGACAAGAGTCTTGCTCTGTCACCCAGGCTGGAGTGCAGTGGTGCAGTCTCAGCTTGCTGCAACTTCAGTGTGCTGCAACCTCCACCTCCCAGGTTCAAGCGATTCTCCTGCCTCAGCCTCCTGAGTAGCTGCGACCACAGGCATATGCCACCACACCTGGCTGATTTTTGTATTTTTAGTAGAGATGGGGTTTCACCATGTTGGCCAGGCTGACCTCGAACTCCTGACCTCAGGTGATCCACCCTCCTCAGCCTCCCAAAGTGCTGGGATTACAGGTGTGAGCCACCGCACCCAGCCTAGAAGAGCTTTAATGAACGTTCCACATAGTAAATACAGAGACCACTGGTGGAAATTCCCATGTCAGATAGAAAAGGGCCTAAATCCAGTGTAAGTATCTAAATTTGATATGTCCTTTTGACACAGAAGTGTAAGACTTAAAGGGAATATTCTGACTTTCGTGTATGAATCTGATCCACCCATCCTGTCATCTGGCATTATAATTTGAGCTGTTGTTTCAGCTGTATGTGTTAAATCATATGAGTAAAAGTAGGCATTGAAAAGACTTGGGAATAATTGGGCAGATAGAATGGGTTCCATGGATCATTCTACGTGCCACTAGAAAATGTGAGCTCTCTCTTCATTTACCATGTTGATAATCAGGTTGTTACTGTTTCATAAATTGTACTAGATACCACACAGGAATGTGACAATAATAGCTTTGGGGCTGGACTGTTAAGTAGAGTTTCCTCATCCTCTAGGTTCCTGTAGTCTGTGCTCAGAGCTTGCTTTTTGGCCCGTATTTTTGGCTATTTTGATTTTCAGAGATGAGCACATGGGGAGAGTTAACTTTTCTTCTGCTGTGTTGCCTTAATGCTGCTAGATTGTGTTGTGTTGTGGAGTTTTCTGATTTCTTCCCTATATAAGGGTACTAAGAGCTCCATAATGAAAGGAAGTTATTATAGTTTCTCAGAATATTCTGGACTGCTGAATGCACTTCTAATAGATTTTATACCTAACAAGTTAGTTTCGTGGTTGTTAACTGATTTGATTATAGGAGGAAAAAACTTTATAACTAACAAAAAGGCAGGGAGGAAAGTGTGAAGGGCATCATGTGAAATAACAGGGGCTTCAAAAAACAACCAAAGACAAAAGCCTATCTTCTAAAGACCAAAGGTCCAACTTTACTTTCTGGCTGGCACAGCCTTTCTGAACTCCTTGAGTTTAGAATAGAGCTCCTGGAATAGTAAGGTGGCCAAATTTAAAGATCAGCCCATACAGTAGGGACCTGCTATTGATCTCTCAGGCACTGAGTCTTCACATTCAGTGTCAAGCCCAGCCCAGCATGTGGGGGTGGAATGAGCAGAAAACACACATCAATGTGTCTTGATTTCTCGCGGCTATGTAATGTGGCATGAGAAGTATGTTGTAGTGCCACATATTTCTCAATCTAATGCCTTTTTTTTTTTTTTTTGCCATTTGCATCCTATTTTGTAGTGCCAAAATGAATTTTTGTATCTCGTCTTGTCTTGTCCATTCTAAACTGGAGGATCGCAGTTAAGCCTTCCATGAATTCCATAGTTTGGGATCATTTACCTTACCATTATTTTAGATTTTTTTCTTATTACAGTGTCACTACACTGTATTCATGTGGGGGAAACAAACATGTAGGTGCTTGAACATGCCCCACAGACACAGTGGTAGCCCTAGTATTTGTGACTGTCGTGACACAGTGCAGACTTTACAGATGGAGCATTATGCTCTCAGAGGACTTTAAAAGTATGTGTATTAAGCAATTAACTTTCTGGAGTTGGAGTTATCAAATCTTGCTGGGAAATTAACTTCCAAGAGCTCTGAATTGGATGGAATTCCATCTGGCTTCAGAGAACAATGAGCCTATATGAAATGGAGCTTTGAAATGTTTTTCTTGTGCAGAAATATGAACTAGAAACAAAAGTGCTGATCTAATGCTAAGTTTTCTCTGTGTACTGACTCAGTTGCCAGAATTATAATGAAAACTGTATTTTAGTCTAACAAATGTATAGAAATTTTTTATGTAATAAATAAAATTTTATAGGAAAGAATGTCATTGTCTACTGTGTTGTAACACTTCCCCATGCCCAGAGTCGTGACTGATAAAATCGTGGGCAACATCTTCATTTCAAATTAGGTCAGTATGCTGCAAGGGTGCCCTAGAATTTCCTAACTATTCCTTTCTGTCTCTCACAGCATGTTCTGGGGGCCTAGGAATAGCAAACATAAATGTACTAAAACCAATTTCTGAAGTACAAAGTTTATCCACTGCCTGGCCAGGCTTCATAGCTGGAGTCTGAGTTGCCAGGTGAATGCTAAGATTGCAACTGAACTCAATCATCAGGCAGAGTAGAAAAGCCTCCACTGGCCGGTGTCCATCGTGGGAAACATTCATTGTGCCTGGTCCAGTGCCCTGCACGTGAACTGAAGCCTGGATCTGTACTGAGTTTAGTGCATTTGTGAAACTGTGGTGTGCCATCATTTAGGCAGTAGCTGTGCCCCATTTAGAGTTTAGAAAAATCAAGCTTTTTAAAAGCCAGTCATTGTAGATAATATTAGGGACTAAGGAAGGGATGTTCTTCTTAAGTGGAAGACCTTTTCCAATACCATAAACCTCTCCTAATTTGTTTTGTTATTTTGGATTTTTCTTCAAAGGCTGCACTGTGAACTGTTTTATTAACAAGTGTGAGCTGATGATAGTCCTGGTTGTTTATACTGTCCTGCCAAAGAGCGTTGTTACAGAATATTTGTGAGGCATCTTAAACTTAGCTGGAGGAATTTGGGATTCTGAAGAATGTTTACCAATCGGGACTGTTCTTTCTTTTTTGAGTGGTTCTGATGCAGATTTACATAATTTCTATTATATAGACCACCTGATGATTAAAGAGCCCTTGAAAAGCCTCACATCTGAAAGGTACCTGACTTTACTTCCTGTTTGGCCATGGAACGCATACTCTGTATTTAACCACAAATCGAAGAAAATAAAGAAAAATCTAGAGGATTCTTTTAGGAGGCACAATACTTATACACCCTATCTTAATATGTAAGTAGTGATTAACATTTTAGCTGCTTTAAATAGCTGTACAGCTCAAAGCTCTTACAGATGTCGAAAGGTTCAGAAAGAAGCCAGTACCTTGTGAGGCTCTTTGGCCTCGTGTCTTGATCAGATGCTGTGGAACCAACCCACTGAGTTTGTGCCTCTGCCAGGGGTGTCCAATCTTTTGGCTTTCCTGGGTCACACTGGAAGGAGAAGAATTGTCTTGGGCCACACATAAAATATGCTAACACTAACGATAGCTGATGAGCTAAGAAAAAAAATCGCATATATATATATATATATACACATATATATATATATTTTTTTTAAGAAAGTTTGTGAAGTTGTGTTGGGCTGCATTCACAGCCATCCTGGGCCACATGTGTCTTGTGGGCCATGGGTTAGACAAGCTTGCTCTACACATTGTTTTTTTTTTTTTAACTTGTGGCAAGTAGTAGTGAAAATAAGAACTGCTTTATGCCTTTTATTTGACAATGCGCCTCATTTACTGTCCCAATTCCAAGAAAAATAATTTTAGCAGATTCACCTAGGTTAAGTTTAGGATTCCAGAAAAAGTAAAGTAAGCTATTAGACCATTTCATGGACTTATCAGCAATTTCAATAGAAACGTTAAAGGTCTCTAGGTACTTACAAGCTCCCTGGCCAGGACTGTCAGACTAGAGAGGCAACAGGAAGGAATTGCCTTCAAGGCAAAACAAAACGGCTTTCAGTCAATCTCAGGTTGCATCCTGTAACCTCACACTGGGAGACAGGATATTAGGTATTTGTGGTTGGTCTACTCACTCCATCTTCCAGAAAGGATTCTCACAGCTTACAACAAAATAAAACAATTTTAACACATACATACCACACATACAAGTTTTGTAATAAAGAGGCAAGTCGAAAAAAATGAGGAAAGGAGATTAGCTATACAAGAAATCCTAGGCTATGTGTAAGACTAAATTCCAAACTTCCTGTCAGTCCTGTCAAAGAGGAAATCAAGAAAGGTATATAGTTTTAATGTTAAATTTTAAAAAGCATAAATAAAGTTCAGTAAGAAGGACTGGGCAGGCATTCATAATGATGTAAATAATATTTAATAACTTGGAATAATGTTTACAATATAGTTAGTGAAGAAAGCAGGGGCTCAATCTTATAAGATATGTAAGAATATTTATTTCATGTAAATGAGATCAAACAAAGTATTGTTGGCCAGGTGCTGTGGCTCACACCCTGCAATCCCAGCAGTTTGGGAGGCCGAGGTGGGTGAATCTTCTGAGGGCAGGTGTTCAAAGCCAGCCTGACCAATGTGGAGAAACCCCGTCTCTACTAAAAATACAAAATTAGCTGGGCATGGTGGCACATGCCAGTAATCCCAGCTACTCGGGAGGCTGAGGCAGGAGAATCACTTGAACCTGGGAGGCGCAGGTTGCAGTGAGTTGAGATCGCGCCATTGCACTCCAGCCTGGCAACAAGAGCGAAAGTCCGTCTCAAAAAAAAAAAGAGAAATGAAAATCGTTTTAAATTACAAAATAGGTATATTCTTCTTTAAGACTCCTGACTCTTCGGAAGTTGTCAACTGTCTTTGGCATTAACACCACCAATAATATAACCTCCCGAAAGTACAATCATATGAAATATTGATTATTAAAATGGATAAAAAATCAGAGAAGCTTATGAAGCCCATTGAGTGTAGGTTCCTAGTTTTTTTGTGTGTGGTTTTGTTTTTTTTTTTTGAGACGGAGTCTCGCTTTGTCACCAGGCCAGAGTGAAGTGGCACCATCTTGGCTCACCGCAACCTCCACCTCCCCAGGTTCAAGCAATTCTCCTGCCTCAGCTTCCCAAGCAGCTGGGACTACAGGCACGTGCCACTACACCTGGCTAATTTTTGTATTTTTAGTAGAGACGAGGTTTCACCATGTTGGCCCGGATGGTGTTGATCTCTTGACCTCGTGATCCACCCACCTCAGCCTCCCAAAGTGTTGGGATTACAGACGTGAGCCACCTCGCCCATCGGTTCCCAGGTTTTTATAATTTATTTGCAGTGTTTATATTTCTCACCCTCACATAACTTGAGAGTAGTAGTTTTAGCATTTTTTTTTTTAATTTTTGCAAGGCATTCAACTTTTCAAAGGATTAATTTTTATAGAAACGACTCTTCATATTCATAGTTTTTATCGATATATAATATTTAAATAATCCTGGCAGTAGTGTAACCACCACACCTCCATAACATGTTGAAATATACACACCTGACCCTTGCTAAGCACAACCACCTGATGCTGAGAATGAGCACACAGAACACAGGCCTCTGAGTGGAAGCCCCTCTCCAGGAACATTCAGCGTACAATAGTCATCAGCCAGTACATTCTACAGGAGCTTGGAAAAGATCAGTTAATCTGGCAAAATGTTTAAGTGAAAGTCAGCTATGAAAGCCATCTATTTACATTAAAATGATAATTATGTTTATCTTTGTGGAATTATGAGTAGTTTTAGTTTTTTTCTTTGCTTATTTGTATATTTAAAATACTCCTCTATAGTTTTTAATAGGAAAAAAATTATATTAAAAACAAATAGCCGGGTAAGATAACAAAATGATAGTAACTAAACCAGTGTGATAATAGGTCAATGGAATAGAAGAGAAAGTTTCCAAAACAAATCGTATTGTTTATAAGGGATTATACCTAAAATAGAATATACCTAGAATGAATAAGGAAGGAAAGAATCCATTTAATAAATTGTATTTAGGACAGTTGGCTTTCAGTTTGAACACAGATCTAAGTCAAATCTAAATGGATTTAGGATTTTTTTTTTTCAGTTAGACAAGAGAGGTCAGGAGAAGGAGTAGAGAAGACTTGATAAAATTAGAAAGAGTAGAAGAAATAACAAATGATAGACTTGAAATAATAGGATGATAGAAATGATAGACGGGGATTAGGGAGATACACACCTCACATTTCATGGAAATTGTGATGGGTGAGGCCCATTTCAGATGCATTTCCCAAGCATGCCCACAGCAGTGTGTTAAATGTATCCACTTTCGTTCAACAAACCTTTCCTGGAGACCTCTTCTGGTCAGCCAGTTATATTCTGGGAGCTCAGTGCTAAATACTCCCTGATCTTAAGTAACTCACCGCCCAGTGAGGGAGGCAGAGAGCAGTGAGTGATGATAAGTAGCGGGTGCTTTGGAGCACAGAGGAAGGTGTTGAGGTCCTTAGGAGAAGCTGTCTCAGCTGAGTCTTGAGGAATGATCAGGAATTAGCCAGATGACGAAGGGGTGGGAGGTTGATTCTACCCAGAATGGAAGCACTTTGGCATTCATATAGCAACATGAGGAATACAAGCCATTCAGGATGTCCAGAGCAAAGAAGATGTGGGCTTGCACTAAGACGGAACCACCCTGGAGAGAATACAGGAGTTTTACATGTGTGTTCAGACCTAAAGGATGAGTTGTGGGGAGGCTGTGACAGATTCTAAGCAGAGGAGTGATTTAGCCGTATGGAGACTGCATTGAGAGTGGACATTTAGAAGAGAAAGACTTAGGAGGAAGGAAGCCTGAGCCGGGGCCTAAGAGGAAGACTGGAGAAGAGGAGGATTCCAGCGGAAAATCCAACAGGCTTCGTGACTAATGAAATTAAAGGGAAAGGGAAAATAAATCATGAAGACCTACACTCAGGATGATGTGTGCCACCTTTTCATTTAAATATAGCGGCTTGTACCAGATGGTCAAATTCATCTAAGCTCTGATTCTCTACTTCATTGAATATTGGAAATCTTCACCTTTTCTGTTCAGTGCTAACTGTTGTAAAAATCTCTGTAGTAAGAAGGGGCCCATTAGAGAAGGGTTGGAGGTCCAGAAAATATTGATCTGTGCCAGCAAAAAATGTTTTCCCCTAATAATGATTTCTGGTTTTCAGCTCCCAACATAATAATAGCTTGTGTGGCTTAGGTAGTTGCAGACAAACTTTCTCTCAATGACTCCAACTCTATTCTTCTACATTGTCACCCTAACCATTTGTGTGCTTCTATGCTAACAAGAAATAACAGGCAATGTGTTTTTAGTGTATGTATGTCTATATATTTATGCCCCTTTTGTTTTCCAAAAGGCATATATACAAAAAGATTTATTTTTAACCACAGGCTGAAGTGCAGTAATGCTGTCATAGCTCACTGCAGCCTCAAACTCCTTAGCTCAAGTGATCCTCCCACCTCAGCCTCCTGAATCACTGAGACTACAGGCATGCACCTTCACGCCCAGCTTTTTTTTTTTTTTTTTTTTGCAGAGACAGGGTCTCGCTTTGTGGCCCAGGCTGGTCTCCCAACTCCTGGCTTCAAGCAGTCTTCCCACCTTCGACTCCCAAAGTGCTGAGATTACAGGTGTGAGCCACCATGCCCACACCAAAAAGGTTATTAAACTAAAAGTATAAAGGCAAAGACATAAACAGGAAGAAACAAATATGCTAGACTCTAGGACTCGATACGGTCACAGTGCATTGAAGCCTTAAATTCTTTCAGCTTCCTTAGCAACCCGATAGGAAAGGAAAACACAAAGATCTATAGAATGTTATTCTCTAGTAGAAGGTTTATGCATTCTTCAATTTACTGTGGAAGCAAAAATAACCTACATATGGCTCTTAAATTGGGATTTGGAGATGCTAAGCTGGGGAAGTCCCAGCATGTAATTTCCTGATGCTTTAACTGAAATTGTTACCTCATTCCTTATTCAGGTCTGCCTGTATTATGAGTTAAAAGATGTGGTCTTAAGTGAAAATAGAAAGATAGCCTTCATTTATTTCAGATATATTTACTGAGTTCTATCTATATTAGCTAAGGATACCAGAATAAGAGGCCCAGCCTCTGTCCTCTGAAAACTCACAGCCTATTAAGGAAGCAAAGGAGTAAGCCGATGATTGTAACCTAGTGTGCCAGCCACTCTAACAGAGTTAACTCAGGAGGAACAGGCAGAGCCACCTGAAGGTGGGAGGGGCAGGGAGGTGGGGCTGCAATAAGTAAATAAGCATTTGGGGAAAGGAAGGTAGAGAGTGTCCAAGGAGGAATAGCATGTGTGAAGAAATGATGATGTATCTGTGAATCTGTACTGCAGTGTAAATGTGGGGACACGAAATCAGAGTGGTCAGTAGGCATCAGATTTTGAGGGTCTTGCAGGCCACCCTAAGGGTCTTGATTCTATACTGAAGAAAATGAGGACTCACTGAAAGATTTTAAACAAGGGAATGTTTGGTACCCTGACAACAGTGGAGAGTATGGCATGGGATGAGTTGCTTCTGGGTCAGGAAAACAAAGTGAAAAGACCATCGTAATGTCCCATGTGATTTCAAATGAGGACTCCAACTAGGGCACTAGCAATAAGAATGGAGAGAAAGGGCAGGAGGCTGAGGCAGGAGAATCACTTGAACCCGGGAGGCGGAGGTTGCAGTGAGCTAAGATCATGCCACTGCACTCCAGCCTGGGTGACAGAGCGGGACACCATCTCAAAGAGGAAAAAAAAAAGAATGGAGAGAAAGGGATATATTTAAAAGCTAATGAAGAGATAGAATCATCAAAAATGGATGATTGGTTGGTGAAAGGGGCCCAGTGAAAGACAGGAGTCAAGTGTGAATCTGCAGGTCCTACTTTGCATGCAATACTACATTAGAAAATAATTTGCTTTTCACCTGGAAAGAACCACATTTAGATGAAGCCATATTTACTTTAATAAAGAGACAAGATAAAATAACAGAAAAAGCACTGACCTAGGATTTGGAGTATTGGATTTATCACCATTGCCTCCGGTCCACTCATGGGTTGTTTGTTCTCTCTGCTTGTTTTCCTGTCTATAAAATGGAATATGCTCAGCCTGTGCTGTAGGACTACAGTGATAAATAAATGAACTTAGGGGACAGGAATATGCTTTGAAAGCAATTAAATACAACAGAGTTGTTATCTCCTTATTTTCTGATGCCTAAGGAGCCAGCATATTATAAGAAAGTAGAACACAGGTCTTGGGATTATGGATATAGATTTGAATCTCTCTCTGCTGCTTATTGTATAAGCTGGGTAACCTGGGAAAGCCGCAAAACCTTTTTGAGATTAAGTATCTTCCTTTGTAAAATTGAAATAGTTATGTTTTATAGGGATTTTGTAAGACAATGATAATTTGTTCATTTCACTCAGTCATTACCTAACAGATATTTAATGAGTACCTACCGTGTGTTAGAAGCAAAGAATATAAAAGTGAACACAAGCTAGAGTCTCCACTCTAGTTTTATGTATAAAAGCTAATAGTGGCCGGGCGCAGTGGCTCACATCTGTAATCCTAGCACTTTGGGAGGCCGAGGCAGGGAGATCACTTGAGTTCAGGAGTTTGAAACCAGCCTGGGCAACATAGTAAAACCCTATCTCTACTGAAAATACAAAAAAATTAGCCGGGCATGGTTGTAGGCTCCTATAATCCCAGCTACTTAGCAGGCTGAGGCAGGAGAATCTCTTGAACCCAGGAGGCAGAGGTTGCAGTGAGCTGAGATTGTGCCACTGCACTCTAGCCTGGGCAACAGAGCAAGACTCTATCTCAAAAAAAAAAAAAAAAAAAAGCTAATGGTGGGATATGGTCGAAATGGCAGAGCAGGAAATTCCAAAACTCCATCCTTTCACAAAAGCAATGATCAAGTTGGCAAAGACTGTCCAGTCAATTTTTGCCAAATTCTAGAATCTAATAAAGAACTTACACACCAAGGCAAATGCTAGATGAAGAAATTTCAGTAAGAGAGCATTGAGGCATGTTAACTTATTTGCATACCATCCCCCACTCACCAGCTTAGCAGCCGCTGTGAGAGTGGTGGCTCAGGCAGGTTTCTGATGTGGCTTGCCGATGCCCAAGTTAGCAATGTGTGGTTGGACCTTGTTCTCAAAAAAAAAAATTGTGGTTGTGTGTTTTGAACTGTCTGGTGGCTCCCTAAAGGATCAACTCAGGGGTTTATCTTTGTGTCACATGCCTCAGAAGCTTCTTAGGGCTGAAGTGATCTTCCAGGTCATATCTGTCAATAGCACTTAAAGGCATATATACTAACTGCAGCAACCTGTGGTGAGGAATAACAAATGTGGCAAACAGCAGGCAGAGGGAAGCCTGGGAAAGAACTGGCTAGAAAAGGACATACGCGGAGGAATAACAGCTTTCCAAAGCTCCTGCATGTACCAGGAAATCTAAAAGGCCACACACGTGCCCAGGGCTAAACACAGGAAGGACCTGAGAAGACCACAAACATTCACCCCTGGCTTACCTTTCGATGCAAGCAGGAAGTAAAGGCTAAAGCAGAGTTGTGAACAGTCTTGCTAAGTGTTAAGCAGTGCCCCCATGGAGAATGAATGTGCAAAGATTAGAAGGTAATCTCTTTTTTTGCGGCACCAGGTATTTAAGGAAAACTCTTATCAAATCATTAGCTGACCACAGCTAACAAAACAGAGACTTCAGTGACCACACACACACCAAAGAATAGAGTCTCTACAAGAAATAGTTCAGAAAAGTCATTAAACAAATTAACAACTATAACCCACAACAAGCAGGAACAACAAACCCTAGGGAGGAGGAAGAATCTGATTTTCAGAGTTGCCACATTATAATACGCAAAATATCCAGTTTTCAACAACAATAAGAAATTACAAGGTACACAAAAAAATAAGAAAGTGAAGCAGAAGAAATTAACAGAAACTGTCCAGATGTGGTGGTTCACACCTATAATCTCAATACTTTGTGTGAGGCTGAGGCAAGAGGATTGCTTGAACCCAGGAGTTCAAGACCAGCTGGGGCAACATAGTGAGACCCCATCTCTACCAAAAAATACAAAAATTAGCCAAGCATAGTGGCATGCATCTGTAGTCCCAGCTACTCAGGAGGCTGAGGTGGGAGGCTTGCTTGAGCCCAGGAGTTCGAGGCTGCAGTGAGCCAAGATTGAGCCACTGTACTCCAGCCTGGATGACAGACCAAGACTTGATCTCTTATAAAAAAAATGTTTTTTAAAAAAGGAACTGTCTTTGAAGAAGCCCAGATATTTGACCTCCTAGACAGAGACTTTAAATCAACTGTCTTAAATATGCTCAAAGACACAAAGAAAGTGAAGGACAAAGAACTAAAGAAAATCAAGAGAACAATGTTTTACCTAATAGAAATATCAGTAAAAAGATAGAAATGATTAAAAAGGGGAACTAAATAGAAATTCTGGAGTTGAAAATAACTGATATCAAAAATTCACTAAGAGGGGTTCAGTAGCAGATTTGAGCAGGCAGAAGAAAGAATCACTGAATTTGAAGATAGATCAACTGGGATTATTCAGTCTGAGAAGCAGAAAAAGAAAAGAATGAAGAAAACTGAACAGAGCCTAAGAAACCTGTGGGATACCATCAAGCATATCAACATACACATAATGGGAGTTCCAGAAAGAGAAGAGATAAAGAAAGGAGTAGAAAGAATATTTGAAGAAATATCTTTGTAAGGTCTGAGCTATTAAAAGAAGAAGAAGACTACTTGAAGAAATAATGGCTGAAAACTTCTCAAAAGTGATGAAAAACATGAATGCACAACTAGAAGCTCAACAAACTCCACATAAAATAAATCCAACATGGGGGAAACCCTGTGTATACTAAAAATACAAAAATTAGCTGGTCATGGTGGCACACGCCTGTAATCCCATCTACCTCGGCGGCTGAAGCAGGAAAATCACTTGAATCTGGAAAGTGGAAGTTACAGTGAGCTGAGATCATGCTATTGCACTCCAGCCTGGGCAACAGAGCAAGACTCTGCCTCCATCAATAATAATTTTCTATCTAAAATTGACATAAATAGGCAAAATCCATAAAGACAGAAAGCATATTCACGGTTATCAGGTACTGGGGGAAATGGGGAATTCCTGCTTATTGGAAATAGGGTTTTCTTTGGGGGAGATGAAAATATTCTGAGGCCGGGCGAGGTGGCTTACGCCTGTAATCCTAGCACTTTGGGAGGCCGAGGTGGGTGGATCACCTGAGGTCAGGAGTTCAAGACCAGCCTGGCCATCATGGTGAAGTCCCATCTTTAAAAAAAAAATGAAAAAAAAAAAAAGAAAATATTCTGGAACTATATAGTGGTGATGGGTACAAAACTTTGTGAATTTACTAAATGCCACTGAATTGTACACTTCAAAATGGTTAAAATAGTAAATTTTATGTTATATATATTTTACCACAATAAAAATACATATAGAAAAGTTAGAATAGTTCAAAGAATTTGTATATATACCTTTCATCTACATTCCCTAAATGTTAGTATTTTAATGAATTTGCTTTATCTTTTTCTCCTCATTTCCACTCAATCTAGCTTTCTGCTCTTCTCCTTCCTCTTACCCTGCTTCCCTTTTCCTACTTCTCTCCTCCCTCTCTCTTAATTTGTCTCCATTTCTCTTGGTCTCTCGGTCTCTCTCTCTCTCTCTGTCTCTCTCTCTCTCTCTCTGTGTGTGTGTGTGTGTGTGTGTGTGTGTGTGTGCACCCACGCATTCTACAGACCTTTAAATTTTAATAGTTGTCCCACTAATGTTCTTTATGGAAAACTTTTTTCTGGTCAACAATCCAATCTAGGCTCACACACTGCATTTTATTTTTATGTCTCTTTAATCTCTTTTAACTTGGAGCAGTTGCACAGTCTTTTTTTGTCATTCATGACCTTGATATATTTGAAGAGTTAGGCCATTTATTTTTCAGAATGCCCTTCAGTTTAGGTTTGTCTAAAGTATCCTCATGATCAGATCCAGGGTATGCATTTTTGGCAGGAATACCACAGAAGGCATACTGTGTCCTTCTCAGTGCATTGTACCAGGAGACACATGATCTCATTTGTCCTGTTACTGTGATGTTGACTTTGATCATTTGGGTAAGGTGGATCTTCCTGGTCTCTCCAATGTAAATGTACTGTTTCTCCCTTTGTAATTAGTAAGTATCTTGTGGAGAAATATTTTGAGACTAAGAAAAATTCCTGTTTCTCATCAAGTTTTCACATATCTATTCACAGTATTCTCTGAAACAGCTATTACTGTTGTTTTCATATAATGGTGGTTTTCTAATTTCATCATTCTTCCTATATGTATTAGCTAGTGTTCTACTGTAAGAAAAATATTTCTCTTCTTGCCCACTTATTCATCAAATAAATATTTATTCATCAAATAAATATATATTTGTCAAATAAATTTTTACTCATCAAATACATATTTATTTGTCAAATAAATATTGATTGTTCATCAAATAAATAAATATCAAATTCCAAATTGTTACTTTTTTCTGTTACCTCATTTATTTTTATGCCCACATTGTCTCAGATTTAGCCAATAAGAGCCCATTCAAGCTGGCTCCTGTACTTTTGATCTGTCCCTGTCATTCTTTGAGTACTTCCTTGTTTACTGACACAGCCAGATGTTCCAGGCTCATCTTGTGCTTTCCTGGTCTCAACTCTGCAATCAGCCAAGTCTTCAAGCGAGCCCTAGTTCCTTTTAATGGAGACTCGTATTTGGAAACCAAGGTCTGGGAACAATATGTGCTCTTTGTGGTAGCCATTCTGTAATAGCGACCACATAGTATACAGCAGGAGAAACAAAATGACTGCATTACTTTCTATAGGTCAATCCACACCCGGAATATAAACAAATGGGAGTGTTTTCAGAGACAAGCCTAGAGAAGATATCTACTGGGAAAGGAGACATCTTGGGGGAGAGAAAGGGAAAAGCAATGATTACCATATTCAAGTATCTAAAGGGATATTGTTCAAGAAAATGGTGTCTATAGTCATGTCCTGAGCCCCTAAAGGGTTCTAATGGTTGGAAAAGAGAATTCTGTTTCTTGAGTAATTAACATGTGTTAATCACCTATTACTATCAACCTGCGGCAGTGAGTGCTGATTGCCCTGCTATTGATCTTCTGCCCATCTTCCTCATGAATATAACCCAGATATCATTCTGGTTAGCAAAATGCCTTACTAAAATACCTTTCCATTACTTCCCTGAAGCTTGAAGTGGCCATGTGACATAGTTCTAGCCAATGAGATACAAGCTGAAGAATAGTGACGATTTCCAAGAAAATGTTGCCTTCCCAATATAGGTGCTGCCCCATCCTCCTGGTTTTCCCCTTCTCTGGCCTGTCTGGAATGCAGATATGATACTACTTGGAGGAACAAAAGACATCTTACAAACACGAGCAAAACCACAGACCAAAGATGGCAGAACCAAAAGATAGAAGGAACCTGGTTCCCAGAAAGCATTCTCGTATCATTTCTCCACAGTTGGGCTTGCTGTCTTCTGGGCTTACCGTTACATGAGAAGAATGAATCTCTTTCCTGTTTAAGCCACTATAATAGGATTCTGTTAAATACAGCTGAGATGCAGTCCTAACTCAGGCACTATGCTAAGTCCTAGGAGGGGAAAGGCCACCTAGTGAGGTCACTGGATTTTCCTGCTTATCAGACAGAATGTGAGGAAGACTTCCAAAAAACTGAAACAGTACCAAGATGGACTTAGCCCCAGGAGGAGACTGTGATATCCCCCTGACTACAAAGGAATGTATGTAAAGGTACTTTTGCAGCTGGGATGTTATAAAGCAGTATTGAGCACAGAGTGAAAGGCTAATTCAGTGATTCTTTTTCTTCTTTCTTTTCTTTTTTTTTTTTTTTTGAGACAGAGTCTCGCTCTATCGCCAGGCTGGAGTGCAGTGGCACGATCCTGGTTCACTGCAACTCCGTTTCCCGGTTTCAAGCACTTCTCCTGCCTCAGCCTCCCCAGTAGCTGGGACTACAGGCACTCACCACCACACCTGGCTAATTTTTGCATTGTTAGTAGAGACGGGGTTTCACCATGTTGGCCAGAATGGTCTCGATCTCTTGACCTCGTGATTTGCCCGCCTCGGCCTCCCAAAGTGCTAAGATTACAAGCGTGAGCCACCGCGCCCAGCCTCAGTATGACTCTTAGAGTCTATTCTAGCGCAAATTTTTTTCTAAGGGTAAGAAAGTTGTAAAAAAAAAAAAAAATAGGTGGACTCAGGGCATGCTGTTTTCGCTGGACAGTTAGTGTTTTTTACCTGTAGTCTGCATTTGAATACATGATTTTCATTAAAGTTTCTAAGAGCACATGTTCCCTCAACACCCCCCTGGGTAAACATATTACAGCAATTTTCAGTTTCTAATGAAATATTTGTTTGTATTTTATTTGTAGCAATCTAATTTATCCCCCCTCCCCCTTTTTTTTGCTACTAAAATTTTTATTTATCTTGGATTTACAAAGTTAATGTTGCAGTAAAACATAGCATTTCTGAGTTTTAGATACTAATGGATTTATTATTTTTATCTGTGTTTAAAGTCAGTAGTCTGGGGCACCGTGGTGCACACCCGTAGTGCCAGCTACTCAAAAGGCTAAGCCAGGAAGATCTCTGGAGCCCAGGAGTTCTGGGCTGTAGTTCGTGATGATCACACCTGTGAGTAGCCACTGCACGAATGTTTATGTCCTATAAATTAACCAGTAGGGATCAATCTGTTGGCAGAGTTTCTATAAATATATGAATGCTCTTGATGAGAAGAGGAGATTTTTTTTTTTTCCTCTCAGGATGGAAGTCAGGTTCTCTGGTGGGATACTCACCCGTGAAACGTAAGAAAGGAAGTGTCAAGACTTTACTGGATTCTATGGTTGATCTCAAGCCTGAGGTAGGAAGATAGACTGCACAACTTTGTGAAAGTACCCAAAGGTAACTGGCAAGTTGTTAAGGGAAAAATAGACATTTGTTGAGTGAATCAACAAATGAATCTTTTGGCAACCTGATTGTTTCTGAGTCGAAGCTATGAGATGATTTTGCACTGTCCACATAGGATGGAAATCAGTGTTTCTCAAAATGCATCACTATAGGGGGTGCAGGGAATGTAAAAAGGCAGTATTTAAAACAGTAATTACTCAGGGTTTCACCTCAGACCTGCTGAATCAGAATCACCGCAGCCGGCAGAACGAAATCTGCATTTTAACACACCCCAACCCAATCCAGAGGATTCTGCTGCATAATGAACTTTGAGAACTATGGACACACATGCTGTTCCAGCTGAAGTTTCCACGGAGGGGACGGAACCTTAGAGGGAGGCAGGGGTTCCAGCTGGAGCAAGATTTTGGGGTGGTCGTCCTTGAGAAGGCAGCCATAGTACATGTGCTTGTCTCTAGTGACACCCGCTGGTTGAGAGTGACAATTAACAAACTTAACCCCTGAAATGACAGGTGTTTTCTCTAATGGAGCTTCCAATACTAAAGGTATTTAGTGTTTGCATTCTAACAGTGGTAATTAATACACCCAAAGCCCCAGGTATGGGACACTAACTTTTATATGTGTATCCTCTTTTCACTGGTTTTCAGGTGGAAGCAATATATACATGAAGAATATTGTCCTTCGATTATCTTATACTTTTCTTAGAACAAATGTTCCCGTTTTATGTTCATTTGAAACAAGGCCAACTTTTGAATATCCTCTGAAAGGATTTACTGAACTTTTTTTTTTTGGACAGAGTCTTGTCGCCCAGGCTGGAGTGCAGTGGCATGATCTCAGTTCACTGCAACCTCCACCTCCTGGGTTCAAGTGATTCTCCTGTCTCAGCCTCCCTAGTAGCTGGGACTACAGGTACCTGCCACCACGCCTGGCTAATTTTTGTATTTTTAGTAGAAGCGGGGTTTCACCATGTTGTCAGGTTGATCTCGAAATCCTGATCTCAAATGATCCACCCACCTCAGCCTCCCAAAGTGCTGGGATTACAGGAGTGAGCCACCACACCCAGCCTACTAAACTTTTTGACTAGGGAATTTGTTCACTGTGATTGTTTTATGAAAATAAGAAGAAGATAATTCTTATCTGATATCAAAGATTCCAGGCAAGATAAAGAAAAAAATTACCATGATATCTTAGAGAAAAATTGGTTCCTTTACTTCGCTGAGCACCTACTATATGCCAGTCTTCCTCTCAGGGAGCTCACAGTTGATTGGTGGAGTGGGGGATAGATGTGGTCAGTGAAACAATGGAAGTGTGTATAATGTGTCAAAGCAGTTGGTGGGGGGTGACAATTCATTCTATTGGGGTGGGGTCAAGGAATAAGTTGAGGCCTGGGGGAAAAAGTGTGTTCTTCCAAATCCTCCGCAGACATCACCAGATCTGAAGTTCACAGAAGAGAGACTGGCGTGTGCTAAGGCATAAAGGTGTGAAATAGCATTTGCAGTGTATGCACTTGGAAAGCAGTAACCTCTAAATAATACGTTCTTATAAAGTGTGAGGCTGGAAATGATAAGAGATGAGGCCAAGGAGTCAGGCCAGGTTTCACTCACCTGCCAAGGTTAGATTTTAGCCTATAGGTGGTGAATAAGTTTAAATTTAAGATCTGCTTTTTATCAGGTTGTTTATCCCACTGGAATATCAATACACAAAGTATAGAACCTCCTATTTATCTTGACAGTGGTCAAAACTGAGTCAAAAGGCCTAAGATTATATCTATTAATTGAGAAATTTTTGCAGATTAAACACAAAAAGTCCCAGTCCCTTTGGAAAGTCTCTTAGCATTCTGGTAATTGCATTTGACCTGTGTGCTGTAAAAGGTTTTTGTTTCGGTTTTGGTTTTAATGTAGATATTTAACAGAGCTGAGTTTCTGTGCCTTTTATGTCTGAGCTTCTGCACTGCCTCCTCTCCTTGTCCTAACAGGGACTCACACAGAATTCCCCTCACACAGACCCAGAAAATCCCCAAAGGTGTCTTTACTGGCGCCAAACACCGAGCACTGGTTACTAGAATCTGAGGCGTGAAATAAACCAATTCATTGTTTTCTGCATCATTTTGCATGCTTTTAAAATACTAAGTATAATGGATATATTGCCATGTTGCCTTTCACAAGGTAAGATGCTCAATTTGTGGTTATGCAGATGATCAGGACCTTCCCTCATGGAAGATGGATAAAGAATCCCTATGTTTCACCCTCCTCCCTGCTGCTTGGTCTTCAGCCATACCAGGCATGTCTTTATGCACTTATCATGGTCTGGTAGAAAAGCATGCTATTTGGAATCTGATGGATTTGACTTTGGTTCTTGCCTACCCCATCACCTTGGCAAGTCCCTTAACTTCTCCTCTTTATTTACCTGGCAAAAGGAGCTAATAATACCTTCTCTTGAGGATTGAGTGAAAAATGTTATTACATCCTGAAATCAGTGCCCAACACACAGCAGGTCCTTAATAAATGCTAGGTCCTTTCCATTCTTTTTCTATCTCCCCCTGGATTTCAGTGAGCCATCAGAAGGCAAGGAAGCAGCGGGCATGGTGGCTCACACCTGTAATCCTAGCTACTCAGGCAGCTGAGGCTGGAGGATCACTTGCAGTCAGGAGTTTGAGACCAGCCTGGGCAACATAGCAAGACCTTATCCCTATAAAAAAAAATTTTTTTTTAATTAGCCAGGTATGGTGGCTTGTGTCTTAACCCTAGCTACTCAGAAGACTGAGGCAGGAGGTTTGCTTGAGCCCAGGAATTTGAGGTTACGGTGAATTATGACTGCACTACTACAGTGCAGCCCAGCCAACAGAATGAGACTGTCTCTAAAAATAATGATAATAAGTAAATATATTTTATAAGACCAGGAAGCTCACAGCCTTCGATTCAGACTGCAACAGTAGTAACTGGCCATTAGAACATGTTGTTCTGTGCTGTTCTATGGGGCTTACCTCTGGAACAGGTTAATTAAATAAAAGCACTCTTTTTAGCTTACAGATTTTCCATCTTGATATCTTTGTAAAGATGTTAAGCTCTTTTGGGTATGGAGTCTGACAGTCATTAACCAACCCCCACCCTTCCTACTCCCTTGTTGTTCCAAGAGGACCCGGGTTCTGTCAATATTTGCTCACCACTAGACATGGGCCACACCCTGATGTGATCCCCCAAAGCCAGGCTTTCCTGGCCTGTGGGTGAAGCTGCCCCAGTTGCACAGATAAGCAGCTTGTGCCTGACTGGTCTGGCCCCAAATCAGGAGAGGATCTCTTAGCCACTCATGCTGAATTGTGACTTTCTTATTGGCTGATATTACCTAACAGACTGTGGTTTCTTGCTCACTGGCCAAGTCAACAGCCTAAAGGACCTTACTCTCAAAAATTTAGTCAAAAGTTAATCTTTGACTTAGACGGACAACAATTTTGGGGACAGACTTCATTGCATGTAGTTTGTTCTGTCTGTACTCATCTACTCTTAATATAATATTGTGGATATGCCAAACTGTTTGCAGATTGTGACTGAACAAAATTTGGCAGTGAACTTGACAATCAAAATGGAGCCAAGTGACAAAAGTTTGAAAAAGACACAAAAGAAAAAGACTTACAAGCTGAAGAACCCTAGCATTAGCATCGAGACATATGGTTTTTCAAAAAATGCGAGTTTGCAAAGCTGTTGCACAAAACAGCACCAATATAAACGCCTGCCCAAGGGTGACTGCAAGACAAAGCTGGTGCCTGATATGGGGAGATAATGATGATCCTGAAATATTACCCTGCTGTATTTGTACTTGAAGGATTTTAAAGTATGTTCAAAGTAAATTTTGTCTGTGTTTAATAAGCTCACAGGATAAGAAAGGGGATTGTGCCTTCGTTGTAGTTTTACAAAAAGAGTATCTTTCAAGACATACACAAGACAAGAGAACCAGCCTTTGGAAAGACCATATGTTGCAATCTGGGAATTAGAAGGTTTGAACATCTATACTACACGAAGCCTCTTACTTCCTTTGGAACTCCCAACTTACAGGTATAACCAACTGTTAATTATTAATAGAAATTAATTTAGTAATTTCTACCTTCTACCTAGTTCAGAAGTTCTCTTAGAAGGCAACGTGTTTCCATGCTGCCTGCTTTGATGGTTGGAGAGCAAAATCTGTTGCTTCCTACCCCCTGTGCAGTGCTCCTTGCTCTGCCTTCTGGAACAGCAGGTGCCTGTGCTGTTCAGCAGCCCTTGGAGCATTTGATTAGAGGTCTCTTTTGTCCGCCATTATTCAGAACAAATGCATGGTCTCCAACCCTCCCATCCCCCATCCAGGATCCCCTGACCCTGACGCAGGCAGAATGCACCCTGTTGCCTTGCATCACCCCAAGGTTTTGGCAGGAACAGAGGAAAGAGGCCAAATGTCCTATTTTACTTCTTTTTAGAGTAGTAGAAAGAGCAAGGCAGTGAAAACACTTGATTAAATAAAAGTTAGGATCATTGGTAACTTTTATTATTTACAAAATGTCGGCGTCCTATTGGGTATGAGAAATTAAAATTACAAACACTCTCTCCCTTGTCTCAAAGACCTGTGTGTTGGAGTATAAGGGAGAGTTACAAAGACTCTTTTCTTTACTGAGAAGCACGCACCCCTTTTTAATATATCTTTCTTTTTTTCTTTTTTTGAGGTGGAGCCTTGCTCTGTCACCCAGGCTGAAGTGCAGTGGCTCCGGCTCACTGCAACCTCCGCCTCCCAGGTTCAAGCGATTCTCCTGCCTCAGCCTCCTGAGTAGCTGGGATTACAGGCACATGCCACCATGCCCAGCAAATTTTTATATTTTTAGTAGAGACGGGGTTTTACCATGTTGGTCAGGCTGATCTCAAACTCCTGACTTCATGATCTGCCTGCTTCACCCTCCCAAATCTTCCAAAGTGCTGGGACTACAGGCATGAGCCTCTATGCCTGGCCTCTTTTTTTTTCAAATTAAAAGAAGTGCCAAAAAGTTGAGCTGATTATGAGTCAGTGCCAAGTTTATCCAAAATGGATGGTCTAGACAGACGTGCTGTTGTGTCTCTTTGATGTCGTACTGAGTCCATTCAGAAAGACAGATATATAGCACAATTTTGATAAATAGAAAACTTCAGAAAATGTCGAATAAACTAACAAATATCCAGAGTTCCATAGGTTTAACTATATCATTTATTTTTCAATGGCAGATGTTAAGCCTTTTAAAAATTATTTTACCTTAAAATTATTTAGTTTCCTTATAAAACAATACCTGGAAATGGTTACTCTGGCTTTCAAATATATGGTCTGATAAATAAAATGCATTAATACTTTATGAATTCGATGCGCTGGAATGGCATACATTGCTTCTGAACAGCTATCATTTACTGGACACTTTTCTTCCCTTTACCTGGTAAGCAAAAGCTACTGTGCTAAGAGCTTTATAGGCATTATCTTTAAGTTCTTTTAAGAATCATGAGACTGAGGGTTGTTCCCACTTTAGAGTTGAGCACCCAATGACTCAGAAACTTAAGTTATGTTATAGAGATCAGAGAACCTCTAGCAAGTCATTTAAGTAAGCGTTAGAGCCACAGTCATTAACAGAGTTCTGGATTACAGGAGTTTATATAATAACCCATATTCAGAGAATAGAGCAACAACACTCATAATCCAGTCTTGCATTAGGTTCACAAGACTGTAAGAATCTCCTTTCAGTTCCTTCAGCACACTGGTGCGTTGTCAGTATTTTTCAGCCTCGCGCAGGCCTAACTTTTCCAATAACTTTAGACTTCTGGTAGAAGTCACTATAGTACTGTGCATACTCAAGTGTTTCACTGAGTGCCAGTTGAGAGAGGTGATATCGTTAGGTTGGACTCTCCTACCTGAGTTACAACGGTAAGGAAATCCACCAACTTCCTCTTTTCCTAAAGGTCAGAGTTACATCTAGCAACTTAGGTGCTCAAGCCAAGTAGTAGAAGTTTCCTCTCAAATCAACAGGGCGGAAGCTGGTTCTATACTACACGAAAAGGGCCCTCATGCTGCAGCACTCCTGCCCAGATCATGACCTTGGGTCTCCTGCTCCATCCTTCTCTATGAGCTGCCATGAGGCAGATCCCGGGATAGGACAGACCTGCCTCATATGCTGAAGAATTGCTGTGACCATTTGGTTAAGTAGAGGGCCCAATTTGCATTGTAAAATGGTACCTCTAAATTATAATTCCCTGGGGGCAGAGCCTATTTTTTTTTTCAGTGGTCTGGACGGAGTTAAACATTTTTTTCTTACAAACGCTCAGTGGCACCACCAACTTAAATAAAGAAGGAATTTTAGCTCATTTGTCTGGCGTCCAGAGTCAAACAAGTTTGTGGGTAGAATATTCAAGTTATTTGTATTCAGAACTCTAGAGTTCTCCATAACCCTTCCTTCTCCCCAGTCATCTCCTAACTCCTAACAAGGAACAGAGGTAGATTTATATCAGGCCCTGTGTGGGACATAATAGGTACTTAACAAAGTTTAGTTATCAAGTGAACAAAGGAAAAGTGGGAGGGAAGGAAAGAGGGGAGGGAGACTTAGAACCTGAGTGTTTGAAATCTAATGTTAATAGTGTGAGGAAACAGCTCTTTTAAAAGTTATTTGGCAATCTGTATTAAAAATCCTAAAACTGGGCCAGACATGGTGGCTCACACCTGTAATCCCAACACTTTGGGAGGCCAGGGCAGGTGGATCACCTGAGGTCAGGAGTTCGAGACAAGCCTGGCCAACATGGTGAAACCCCACTCTACTAAAAATAGAAAAATTAGCTGGCCGTAGTGGCACACGCCTGTAATCCCAGCTAGTTGGGAGGCTGAGGCAGGGAGAATCACTTGAACCCAGGAGGTGGAGGTTGCAGTGAGCCGAGATTGCCCCATTGCACTCCAGCCTGGGCAACAGAACAAGGCTCTGTCTCAAAAAAAAAAAAAAAAAAAAAAAATCAAGAATGTGCACATTATTTACCCACCAATTCTGTGTTTAGAAATTAAGGATATGTGGGCTGGGCCCAGTGGCTCACACCTGTAATCCCAGCACTTTGGGAAGCCAAGGCGGGTGGATCACGAGGTCAGGAGTTCAAGACCAGCCTGGCCAAGATGGTGAAACCCCATCTCTACTAAAAATACAAAAATTAGCCGGACATGGTGGCACATACCTGTAATCCCAGCTACTCAGGAGGCTGAGGCAAAGGAATCTCTTGAACCCGGAGGTGAAGGTTGCAGTGAGCTGAGATCACGCCACTGCACTCCAGCCTGGGCAACAGAGCGAGACTCTATCTCAAAAAAAAAAAAAAAAAGAAAGAAAGAAAGAAAGAAAGAAATTAAAGATATGTGAAAACATTTTGCTGCAAATCAGACTATTAGACTATTGTTCCTTGTTATAAAATATTGCAGCCAACCTAAATACCCAACAATAGAGAATCAAGTGAATGAATCATGATACATCTACACCCATTCTTCCTTTAACCTTTCCTATCTCAGTAAATAGTAACACTGTTAAACCAGTTGTTTAAGCTGATAACATAGAATCTTTAACTTTCCCTTTCTTTCAACCTGTCATTTCAAGTCCTATCATTTTCCAAAATATGCAAGGAGTCATCTTATACATGTATTAACTTAAGCAATCAATAGGTGTCATCAAGCCTAAAAGCCAGCATATCAAGAAAATATGAATGCTTTTAAGGGTTTACTCACCATGGATATAGGAGGAAACATTGTTCAAGTAACCAGGTAAGTGGGTGTTGATTCCAACATCATGGAAAATAAAATTAAATTAATTGAGAGCCATAGGGAAACATGGACAAGGAAAAATGAAAAGTAATGATACAGGGCTGCATACATAAAGCGTATGTACAGTGTTCTACTTTATGGATGACTTAAGAGATTTTGATTAGATGCAATCATTACAACGTTTAGATCCTGAATACCACGTCCCCTGCTCTTGCCCGCCTCTCTCTGGTCCCCTTACATGGGGCAAGGAGTCCACCATGGGACTAAGGGAACATACCCACCCTAAGCCTAAGATCACTCTCCAGAAACCCGGGACCCTAGAACTCCCTCCCAAGACAAGGCCTGTATGGACCTCTTCTCCAGGTACTTCTTCCTAAGGATGGATCCTGGCTGTGACTGTGGCAGGGGACGTGGCTGGAGCCTGCCCTTGTGGGCTCAGGTGTCCACAAGTAAGCGTGAACAGCCACTCCTAATGTGGGCTGGGGTGAGGAGTGGGAAGAGAATGGGAGCAGGGTCTTCCATTTGTCCTCTTGCCTCAGACCTCACAAATGTTAGTAGTCATCCTGAATGCAATGTTTACTGCTGACTAGTCGAACTAACTCTCTCACTCCCATATAGGCTATGACTCCATTAGATCTCAAATTCAACTTTTATAGCTACAAAGGTGATAAACAATTAGTATTTTAAAAGATAAGCAAAAATAAGGAAATTGGCAGGGTGAGGTGCCTCATTCCTGCAATCCAAGCACTCTGGGAGGCCAAGGTGAGCACATCACTTGAGGTCAGGAGTTCCAGACCAGCCTGGCCAACATGGTGAAAACCTATCTCTACTAAAAATACAAAAATTAGCCGGTTGTGGTGGTATGTGCCTGTAGTCCCAGCTACTTGGGAGGGTGAGGCAGGAGAATTGCTTGAACACAGGAGGCAGAAGTTGCAGTGAGCTGAGATCACGCCATTGCACTCCAGCGTGGACAACAGAGCATGACTCCATCTCAAAAAAAAAAAAAAAAAAAAAAAGAAAATTAACTACACTCACATTTTGTTAACCTAGATAACCATGGTACCACCTTGCAGATTTTTAAACACATATATTTAGAATATACGGTAAGTATGTATGTAGTATACACATTTTAAAAACAAAAACTGGATTATATTACTATAAAGCCTACTTTTTTTACTTAAAGTTATATCATGTACAACATTCTATGCCAGTAATACCCATCGAACACATGATTATTATTGACTAAATGGCATTCCATTATATCATTATATAGATTACTTAATGCACACATGTTCTACTGTGTTACAAAGTACTGAGCTCTGACATATACGTTGTTAAATATGGTGCTTACAGTTTGAAGGTGGAAACAGGCATTAACCAAACAGGAAAAAATACCTGAGCATAATTTGTGATGAAATGCCATGAAGAAAAAGAACAGAATACTATGAGAGAAAATAATAGAGGTACATAACTGGTTGCAGAAAGATCTATCTGAGGGAAAGAAATTTGGTCTTGAAGGATGACAAAGTTGGCATGTAAAAAGCCGAGGAAGGCTTTCTCCGCTGCAAGCTTCCAAGATGACAAAGAAAAGAAGGAACAACGGTCGTGCCAAAAAGGGCCGCGGCCATGTTCAGCCTATTCGCTGCACGAACTGTGCTCGATGCGTGCCCAAGGACAAGGCCATTAAGAAATTCGTCATTCGAAACATAGTGGAGGCCGCAGCAGTCAGGGATATTTCTGAAGCAAGCGTCTTTGATGCGTACGTACTTCCCAAGCTCTATGTGAAGCTACATTACTGTGTGAGTTGTGCAATTCACAGCAAAGTAGTAGGAATCGATCTCGTGAAGCCCGCAAGGACCGAACACCCCCACCCCGATTTAGACCTGCGGGGTGCTGCCCCACGACCCCCACCAAAACCCATGTAAGGAGCTGAGTAAAAGATTGAAGACAACTATTCTCTTGGAGAAAAATAAAATGGAAATTGTACTTTATATTGCCTATTAAGTGTATCTGCCAGTTAGGGTGGGGATTTCGTGTGTGTCTAGACCAGGTGTGAAATAACAAGTAGTATTTTCATGGGGAAGAAGCTTATTTATGTAATCAGGTTTTTTTGTTGAGGGGAGGGGTGGGAGATGGAGTCTTGCTCTGTTGCCCAGGCTGGAGTGCAATGGCGCTATTCGCTATCTCAGCTCACTGCAACCTCTGCCTCTTGGGTTAAAGCGATTCTCCTGCCTCGGCTTTCCAAGCAGGCTAGAGATTAGAGACGTGTGCCACCACACCCAGCTAATTTTTTTTATTTTTAGTAGAGATGGGGTTTTACCATACTGGCCAGACTGGTGAACTCCTAACCTCATATAATTCATCCCTAGGCCTCCCAAAGTGCTGGGATTACAGGCGTGAGCCACCATGCCTTATTCATTTAAATTAAACCTTGTTTTTGCAGTCATGTCCTTGGCCTCATAACTTATAGCTGTGTGAAATAAAAAGTTAGGCATCAAAAAAAAAAAAAAAAAAAAAAAGCCTAGAAATAGATTTTAGGCAGAGAGAACTGTATATTTGGGGCTGGCTGCAGTGGCTTACGCCTGTAATCCCAGCACTTTGGGAGGCTGAGGCAGGCAGATCACTCGAGGTCAGGAGTTCAAGACCAGCCTGGCCAACATGGTGAAACCCCCATCTATACTAAAAATACAAAAATTAGCTAAGTGTCATTGCAGGTGCCATCTACACCACCATAAGTAGCAAGTAATCCCAGTACTCAAGAGGCTGAGGCAGGCGAATCGCTTGCCCCTGGGAGGCGGAGGTTGCAGTGTAGCCGAGATGGCGCCACGGCCCTCCAGCATGGATGGCAAAGTGAGACTCTGTCAAAAACAAAACAAAACAAAACTATATATTTGGAGCTTTGAGATGAAAAATTTCATGGAAAGATGGTCACTAGGACTCGTCATTCAGTGAGGCTGGGATAGATGAAGCTGGAGGGCCTTCCATGCCATGCAAAGTGGTTTGCATTTTCACATAAGCTTATGCCTGCAAGCTTATGCAAAGTGGTTTGCATTTTCAAGATGAAGCTGGAGGCCTTCCATGCTATGCAAAGTGGTTTGCATTTTCAAGATGCTAAGCTGGAGGCCTTCCATGCTGTGCAAAGTGGTTTGCATTTTCTACTCTGTAAGTAACATATCTGTTTTATATTTTAGAGCTTACTCTTGCCTGTTCTATGTAGGAGAATGGGCTAGGCTCCGATGTAAGATGAGGACTAGTTAGAGGAGTATTGCAGTAGTGCAAAAAGGAGACGATAGGGATATATAGAGATATTTGTGTACTTGGCTTTTCATCCATATAACTCATTTGAATATTTCTAAAATAAATCTCTGGGCTATGCAATGCACCACTAATTCCACTACAGGTGGTGATGGCATAGCTATCAAGCAACACTGGCGAATTTCTTGGGGGCTACTCAGTGCACTGTATTATTTCTGAGGTTGTATTTCTTCCAATGTTTGATTTACTTTGACCTATTTCACATTCCCTTTGAGTTCCAAGAATGTATATATTTTGCAGTTCTTGTTTTAAAATTATAATTTCAGTAATCCCTGACTGCAGATGTGGAAGGTCTCGGCCCAAACACTTTTGGTTCCTATTTCTTTGCATTTACGTTAAAAAAAAACATCGGCGGGCGCGTGGCTTTACTACCTCGTAATCCCCAGTACTTTGGGAGTGCCAAGGCGGGCGGATCACGAGGCTCAAGAGATTGAGACCATCCTGGCCAACATGGTGAAACCCCGTCTCTACTAAAAATATAAAAATTAGCTGGGTGTGGATGGGCCGTGCGCCTGGTAGTCCCAGCTACTTCAGGAGGCTGAGGCAGAAGCATTGCCTGAACCCAGGTAGGCGGAGGTTGCAGTGGAGCCAAGATCGCGCTCACTGCAATCTCCAGCCTGGCGCCTGGCAATAGAGTGCAAGACCTCTGTTCTCCAAAATAAATAAATAAATACAATCCCATAAAATAATGTCGCTACCTGCCATTCCTAATGTCTTTCTCTGGAGTCAAGTTATCGTGCTTAATATTTATATACATTACCTCATTTTACTCATGCAGAGTAGATGTATTTCTTCTCATTTATAGATAAGAAAACAGTAGACTTAGGGAGATTTGTAATTTGCTTAAAGTTACACTATTATTATTCTGCCACAGAACTTACTTCAAGCCCCTCTTTAAATAAATTATTACAGTGATAAATTAAAATAAGCAAATAAATGTAGAAGGTACAAAATAACATATACATGAGATGGATTTAAATTAGTTTGCTTATTGTAGATAAGAAAGAACCAGTTATAATAAAGTTATGAATATAAATTTAACTTATGCAAGCGTGACAAAATAATGTTCTCCTTGCAACCTTATATAAAGATCGGTACAGAGTATAAAATAGTTTTTATCTTCTTTTTCCTCTTCCTTCTTCTTCTTTTCTTTCCTCTCTTCCTTCCTTCCTTCCCTTTCTTCTCCCTTTCTTTTTTTTTCAAAACAAAATCTTGCTCTTGTTACCCAGGCTGGAGTGCAGTGGTGCAATCATGGCTCCCACCCTCACCTCCCAGGCTCAAGCAATTCTCCCATCTCAGCCTCGCAAGTACCTGGGACTACAGGCCCACCACTTTGCTTGGTTAATTTTTTGTATTTTTAGTAGAGACATGTTTCTACGATGTTGCAGGCTGGTCTCCTGAACTCTTGAGCTCAAGCCGATCTGCTCACCTCGGCCTTCCAAGTGCTGGGATTACAGGCGTGAGCCACTGCGCCACCCATCTTCTCTTTCCCTTAACATATCAGAATTTCCCGAGTTGCAGCAGACTCGCCCATAGAGGCCAACCCATGCACCTCTTCATCTGACATACTATAATCTTATTTTATACTCTTATAATTGAAAGTCTAGCACCGGCCGAGTTTAAGTGTTTATTATAACCAGGGTCATCACCTTTCTATAAATTGTTCGGACGGTCTGCCCATTTTGCGCAGTATACTGTCCTAGACTAATCACGGGATAAAAAGAAATTAACTTTTAAAACACTCTTGTGCTGTATTTTTTATACCTTACTAAAAAGTAAGACACTTCCTCTACATGTAGCAAATATTCTCAAATAAGCAACTATGCTGCATCCCTGTAACCAATAACTACTTTTCATGACTTCTGATTTATCTGCTCTCATACCTACTCCATCACACCCATAATATTATCCACATACACCAAATTCCCAGTTATAATATATATATTTCCTCTGCATATTACATTATGCAAATGTTCTTACATGTACATCTATCTTCATATACTTATTCCATCTAACACACATATATAATAACATGTTCACATCATTAATATTTAGTTCAATAATTATGTTCTTTTTAGATAGAACTGACTGTGTCGCTCAGGCTACTTCCTCAGACTGCTGGGTTTAGTATTTGCCTCAGCCTTCCAAACTTAGTCTTGGCACTGATAGGGAGACCATCTACCCACTTAGAAGTACTGATTTCAAATATTGGAAGTACATTCCTTCATGAAAATTTTATTATAATCTTTTTATTAGTATATCCTCCCACTGCGACCCCTTTCCTTTAAGTATAGACTGTCCTAAGGGATTACTACACGACAGGTGAGGTATGATGAGTGCTGACTACATTGCTAAATTGCCTCCAAGGCTTACCAATTTACGTCGATCTAGAGTTGATGCAGTTACTACCACTCTCCACATCTGGCAGATACTCATGTCATCATTCCATCACCTTTACACATTTTAAACAGCAAAAGATGACAGTCCCTTGTTATTTTAATTTGCATTTTTCTTAAGTGAAACTAAATATTTTAGAGTAATTTATTAACTCTTTCAACATCTTCTCTTCCTGTAAATTCTCATCATGTCCTTTACTATTTTGTTGTTATTGACATGTCACCATTTTCCCACTGTTGAATAAGATTTTTATATATTAGGTATATAAATCTTCAGTTACATTAAGAGCAAATTCCTTCTTTATCTCTGCAACTTGTCTTTCACTTTGGTCAGGATAATTGTCAGTTTACAACCTATGACTCTTCTAATCTCCTTAATACCTCAGCAACATGTTGCCTATTTTTATTTTTAAATAATTTTATTTTTATAAATTAAGGAATAATTATATTCTATTTTTAATGATTTTGTTTATTTCACTTTTATACTTATACACCTAAATATAGGGGGATGTGGAGGTACAGTCCATTATGTTATGTAATTTATCTCTTCTCCTGATTGACTTATGCGCGTGTTTGTCATATGGAGTAGTATATATAATATTCTCAACAAGTATAGGTTCTTCAGAGTTAACTCGGTGATCATCACATCTAAAGATACTGAGCTGGCCATCTTTTTGGTCCTGGGTAAGTTATGTGTGCATTTTAATTTACTCCACATGTGTAAAAGAGGAATTGTTGGGAGGATTCCATTATCCTGGAGCATGTAGAACAGTCAAGCATGGTCTGTGCCACCAAGCCGATTTTTACAGTAATGCATCCGCTACACTAATTATGACTATGATATTATAAAGTTATTCACGATACATTCTGATATGAATGGTGCAGGACACTTGACTTCAAACTTTTATGAGTTACTTGGCAGCATGGCTCAAAATCAAGCCGCATTCCACATCTCCAGTGGGATTTGCTTGCCTCCACCCCCATAGGTACACCGCCGTATATCCCCTTATATAACATATAGCTGCATCTTGCCTTCAGCTAAGGAGATGAAAAGGATACAAACCAGATCATCCTCAAGGGTTAGAGAAATTAGGAGGAGGGCTTCTGTATTATTTAACTTCATTTCTCTTGAACTCCACTCACGCCAGGTTACAGGAGTGACACCTCCAGCCCCACCGCACCTCCGCCTTGCCCGAGTTCAAGTGATTCTCCTGCCTCAGCCTCCCACAGCTGGGACTACAGGTGCACTACCACCACGCCCCGGCCTGTCTCTGCAATTCTAGCAGCCATGGAATTCACCACCCCCTCATCAGGGCTGGACTTTAAACCCCCTACTCACCAACTCACCTGCCTTGGCCTCCCAAAGTGCTGAGGATTACAAGCGTTAGCCACCTACCGGCCTTGGTTTCTGTTTGTCTCTACAAGGCTACCTGCTTGACCACCCAGGCTTGAGTGCAGCGGCACTATCACAGTCCATCAACCTCCTCCTGGGCTGCTGCCATCCTCCCACCTCAGCCTCTCCTATGTAGCTGGACTACAAGTGTGCACGACTATCCTGGTGGTTCGGTCCTGGGTGTCGGTGCCTTGCCTGCGAAGGGTGCCGGCCCCAACCGGCCACCCTCGCCCTGGCCTCTCAGCTGGAATGAGACGTATGATGGACCTTGGCCCTTGACGCTCTGTCTTGAGGTAAATTACAGATGAAAAGGTTGAATGCTTTCCTCTAGCGAAGTTATACCTAGCGATCCAGGGTTGAATGATTGCAGAAGCATGCACCGAGCTTTAAATATATACCTTCTAGCACTCCACGGTTGGATGATTATACGGCGGTTGAAGGATAACATTGCCCCAAGATGCATAATGCTTTACTATGTTCTCAACTACTTGCGTGCAAGACCTGCATGGGTGTTAGACCTCGCATCTACATG